>CM060310.1:86681218-86751218 GCA_030674185.1 Monoplex corrugatus | reverse complement strand
TTGTGTTGTGTTGTGGTGTGGTGTGGTGTGGTGTGTTGTGTTGTGTTGTTTCTGTGTTGTGTTGTGTTGTGTTGTGTTGTGTTGTGTTGTGTTGTGTTGTGTTGTGTTGTGTTGTGTTGTGTTGTGTTGTGTTGTGGTGTGTTGTGGTGTGTTGTGGTGTGGTGTGGTGTGTTGTGTTGTGTTGTGTTGTGTTGTGTTGTGTTGTGTTGTGTTGTGTTGTGTTGTGGTGTGTTGTGTTGTGTTGTGTTGTGTTGTGGTGTGGTGTGGTGTGTTGTGGTGTGGTGTGTTGTGTGTGTTTGTGTTGTGGTGTGTTGTGTTGTGGTGTGTTGTTTGTGGTGTGTTGTGGTGTGGTGTGTTGTGGTGTGTTGTTTTGTCTTGTCTTGTCTTGTCTTGTGGTGTGGTGTGGTGTGGTGTGGTGTGGTGTAGGGTGTGGTGTGGTGGTGCGGTGTGTGATGGTGTGGTGTGGTGTGGTGTGGTGGGGTGAGGTGTCTTGTCTTGTCTTGTCTTGTCTTGTTTAGTTGTGTTGTAGTTTTTAGTTTTCAGTCATTGTGGATACAGTTGTATTGTGTTGTGTTGTGGTGTGGTGTGTTGTGTTGGGTTGGATTGTGTTGTGTTGTACTGTGTTGGGTTGGGTTGGGTTGGGTTGGGTTGTGGTGTAGTGTGGAGTGTGGAGTGTGATGTGATGTGGTGTGGTGTGGTGTCTTGTCTAGTCTTGTCTTGTCTTGTCTTGTCTTGATTTGTCTTCTATTGTGTAGTTGTGTTTTAGTTTTTAGTTGTTGTGGTTGCAGTTGTGTTGTGTTGTGTTGTGTTGTGCTGTCATGTGATGTGTTGTGCGGTGTTCTGGCGCGTGTTGTGGTGTGTTGTGGCGTGGTGTGGTGTGGTGAGGTGTGGTGTGGTGAGGTGTGTTGTGGTGTGGTGTGGTGTGGTGTGTTGTGGTGTGGTGTGTTGTGATGTGGTGTGGTGTGTGTGTGTGGTGTGGTGTGGTGAGGTGTGGTGTGTGTGATTGTGATGTGGTGTGGTGTGGTGTGGTGTGGTGTGGTGTGTGTGGTGTGTGTGGTGTAGTGTAGTGTGGTGTCGTGTCGTATCGTGTGGTGTCGTGTGGTATCTGGTCTTGTCTTGTCTTGTCTTGTCTTGTGTAGTTGTGTTGTAGTTTTTAGTTTTTAGTTGTTATTGTGGTCGCAGTTGTGTTGTCTTATCTTGTCTTGTGATTTGGTGTGATGCGTTGCGCTGTACTGCGTTGCGTTGCATTGTACTGTATTGTATTGTATTGTATTGTATTGTATTGTATTGTATTGTATTGTATTGTATATATACATATATATATGTGTGTGTATGTATACATGTATATACATATGTGTATATATACACAAATATATATACAGATATATGTGTGTGTATTTATCTATCTATATGAATACAATATACATATGTATGTATACATATGTTATATATATATATATATATATATATATATATATATATATATATATATATATATATATATATACAGCGAGAGGGAGGGAGAGGGTGGTGTGGTGTGGTGTGATGTGGTGTGGTGTAGTGTGGTGTGGTGTGGTGTCGTGTATTGTCGTGTGGTGTCGTGTGGTGTCTGGTCTTGTCTTGTCTTGCCTTGTCTTGTTTTGTCTTGTCTTGTGCAGTTGTGTTGTAGTTTTTAGTTTTTAGTCGTTATTGTGGTTGCAGTTGTGTTGTGTTGTCTTGCCTTGTCTTGTGATTTGGTGTGATGCGTTGCGCTGTGCTGTGTTGCTTTGCATTGCATTGTACTGTATTGTATTGTAGTGTACTTTATATATACTTATATATATATATGTGTGTGTCTATATATATATATATATATATATATGTGTGTGTGTGTGTGTGTGTGTGGTGTGTGTGTGTGTGTGTGTGTGTGTGTGTGTGTGTGTGTGTGTGTGTGTACATATATATACATATGTGTATATATATATACAAATATATATACATATATATGTGTGTGTATTTATCTATCTATATGAATACACACATATATATATGTACGTACACGCACACACACACACACACACACACACACACACACACACACACACACACACACATATATATATATATATATATATAGAGAGAGAGAGAGAGAGAGAGAGAGAGAGAAAGAGAGAGAGAGAGAGGGATGGAAAGAGAGAGAGAATACGTACGTATGTACATAGAGAGAGAGAGGGTAGTGTAGTGTGATGTGGTGTAGTGTGGTGTCGTGTCGTGTCGTGTGGTGTGTGGTGTCTGGTCTTGTCTTGTCTGGTCTTGTCTTGTCTTGTGTAGTTGAGTTGTAGTTTTTAGTTGTTTATTGTGGTTGCAGTTGTGTTGTGTTGTGTTGTCTTGTCTTGTCTTGTGATTTGGTTTGATGCGTTGCGCTGTGCTATGTTGCTTTGCATTACATTGTACTGTATTGCACTCTGGTGGTAATTCACATGAAAGAGGAGTAGGCATCATAATGGACAAAGACAAATCAAAAGCAGTTAAGGGATACTGGGCAGTGTCCGACAGAATTTTACTGGTCAAATTCGGAGGCAAACCATTTGATATCAACATCATGCAGGTGTATGCACCAACATCCGCAAGTACTCAGGAAGACATCGACAACTTCTACGAAGTTTTAGAGATGGCCAAGGTCCAATGTAAATCACAAGAAGTTACAATCATAATGGGAGATTTTAATGCTAAAGTGGGACAGGATAGGGTGGAGGATATAGTTGGACTTCATGGCCTTGGTGCACAAAATGAAAGAGGGGGGAAGCTTGTAGAATGGGCACAGATCAATGAGTTCATAGTAGGAAACACCTGGTTTGAGCAGCCTAACAGAAGAAAATGGACTTGGATGAGTCCAGGAGATAATACCAAAACTCAAATTGACTACATCCTGATCAACAAAAGATTTAGAAATTCTTTACTGTCAGCAAAAACACTACCAGGCGCAGACTGCAACAGTGACCACAATCCTGTAGTGGGAAGGTTTAGGCTGAAATTGAGCAAAAGGAAACAGACCAAAAGCGACATCAAACTAAACCTTGGACTCTTAAAGACAGATGAAATGATACGTCAAAAATTTAATGTACAAGTTCAAAACAAATTCAGTGCTCTGGAAGACGTTGGTGACAGTGAGGAACAATGGACAAAGTTGAGAAGTTCGATAAATGAAGCTTGTGAAGAAATCCCTAAGGCAGATAGAAAAGCAAAAAAGAGCTGGATGACTAATGAAATTTTGGGCCTGATGGAGGAAAGGAGGAAGGCAAAGAGAAACGAGGAGATATACAGGAAGATAAACAAAGAAATCAGGTATAGGTGCAATGAAGCTAAGGAAGCTTGGCTGAACATAAAATGCAAAGAGATAGAAGAACGACACAGAATGGATCCTCAGGGTATGTACAGACGAATTGAAGAAATTGTCCACAGGAAAAATACATGCACATCAACTGGTTGCTTAAAATCGAAAGATGGCACGCTTATCATGGAAAAAGACAAAATACTGGACAGATGGGGAGAGTACATTAAAGACCTTTTTGAGGATGACAGAAACGAAGAACACATTATAAAAAAGAACTTTGAAGGACCACCCATAATGAAAGATGAAGTTAGAGCAGCACTGAAAAAGATGAAACCAGGAAAAGCCCCAGGACCAGACAACATTACTACAGAGATGATTGAAGCCCTGGAGGAATTTGGCATAAAAAAAAATAACAGTCCTCCTAAATGAAATTTATGACACTGGGAAAATCCCCAAAGATATGTCAAAATCAATTTTCATTGCACTTTCAAAGAAGACAGGGGCTATAGAATGCGAACTCCATCGCACAATCAGTTTGATGAGTCATGTAACAAAAATCCTGTTAAGAATAATCATGATGAGGACAAGGAATAGAATCAAAAGAGAAATAGAAGAACAGTGTGGATTTGTGGAAGGGAAAGGAACTATTAATGCCATATACATCCTAAGAACTATCATAGAGAGGTCAATTGAGATGAATAAGGATTTGTATTTATGCTTTGTTGACTATACCAAGGCTTTCGATCGGGTACGACATGAAGAATTGATCAATCAACTGGAGAGACTCAATGTTGATGGAAAAGATCTACGAATAATCAGGAATATGTACTGGGAACAAACAGCTGCAATGAGAATAGAAAACAATATAAGCTCTTTTCAAAACACCAAAAGAGGAGTCAGACAGGGTTGTGTTTTGTCACCAGATCTGTTTTCACTATATAGCGAAAACATTATGAGAAACCTAGAAGAAGACCTTTGATTAAAGATTGGAGGGAAAATGATAAACAACATTCGGTACACAGATGACACCGTGCTAATTGCAGAAAATGAAAGGAACCTACAAAACCTTGTGAATATACTAGAAATAGAAAGCAAAAGTAAGGGGTTGGAACTAAACAGCAGGAAGACTGAAGTCATGGTGATCAGTAAAAAACATGAAATCCCCTCATGCAAAATAACAGCAAATGGCACAACCTTGACACAGGTTAATAAGTTCAAATACCTGGGAACGGTCATTTCATCAGACGGCAGATGCACATCGGAAATAGCTGGCAGAATCGGCCGAGCCAAAACAGCATTCAAGAAGATGACAAGCATTCTTACCAACAAATGCCTATCAATTAACATCAGAAAGAGAGTCCTTGAATGTTATATAGAACCAATACTGTTGTACGGATGCGAGGCGTGGACAGTCAGCAAGCAAAACCAGAGCAGGATCGAGGCAGCCGAGATGTGGTTTCTCAGAAGAATGTTGAGAGTTCCATGGACAGCAAAGAAAACAAACGAGACAGTCTTGATGGAGGCAGACACAAATAGATCACTCATAAGGAAGATTAGGAAAAGACAAGCAACATTTATAGGCCATTTTATGAGGAAGGGGGATTTGGAGCACCTGGTCACGACGGGGAAGCTGGAGGGAAAGAGAGCATCAGGTAGACCCAGGGAGAGAATGCTGGACGGACTTGCAGAGTGGCTGGGGATGAGGAGGGTGGGGGAGATGCTTGGGGCAACGAGAGATAGAGATGGTTGGAAGTCCATGGTCGCCAACGCCATGTGGCAGGGCACCTGATGATGATGATGATGATGTATTATATTGTATTGTATTGTATTGTATTGTATTATATATATATATATGTGTGTGTGTGTACATATATATACATATGTGTGTATATATACAAAAATTATATACATATATATGTGTGTGTATTTATCTATCTACATGAACACACACACACACACACACACACACACACATTATATATATGTATGAATACATATATATATATATATATATATATATATATATATATATATATATATATAATGAGAGAAAGGGAGGGAGAGAGAGACAGAATATGTATATATACATAATATACATAGAGAGAGAGGGTGGTGTGGTGTGGTGTGATGTGGTGTAGTGTGGTGTGGTGTGGTGTCGTGTGGTGTCTTGTCTTGTCTTGTCTTGTTTTGTCTTGTCTTGTGTAGTTGTGTTGTAGTTTGTAGTTTTTAGTTGTTATTGTGGTTGCAGTTGTGTTGTGTTGAGTTGTGTTGTGTTGTATTCTCTCTCTCTCTCTCTCCCCTCACTCCCTCTCTCTCTCTTTCTCTCTATATATGTATATACATATATATATACATATATACATATATAGAGAGAAAGAGAGAGAGAGGGAGTGAGGGAGAGAGAGAGAGAGAGAATATGTATATATATATATATATATATATATATACATAGAGAGAGAGATAGGGAGAGAGAGAGAGAGACAGACAGACAGACAGACAGAGATATCCTTTGTTATTGTCGCCGTAATCATTGTGCTGTTGTCTTGCTATTATTGTAATTACTAATTATGATTATTGATTATTATCTCATTTTTCGCTCTATTCGGTATGTTTACAGTTGGCGTTGAACCCGATACCATCCCATCTGCCCACCTACATGCTGAATCGCTTGGCCAAGTGGAGACACAGCAATCTGAAAGAGCTGGATTTAAAAGTATGGTGTGTGTGGAATGGAAACAGAGAGAGTGAGGCAGCGAGGGGAGAGAGAGAGAGGGAGAGGCAGACAGAGAGAGAGAAATGGAGAGAGAGAGAGATGGAGAGAGAGCGAGAGACAGACAGACAGACAGAGAAAGACAGATAGAGACAGACAGACAGACAGACAGACACCCTGGCAGCAGGCAGGCAGAATGAGAAACAGATAGAGAGAGAGACAGAGTGATAGAGATAGAAAGAGAGAAAGGGACAGACAGATAGACAGACAGAGAAACAGAGAGAGACAGAGAGTGATAGAGATAGAACGAGAGAGAGGGGGGAGGAGAAAAAGAGAGACAGAGAGAGAGAGATACAGCGGTGTAGAGAGTGAGTGAGAGAGAGATAGACAGACAGACAGACGGACAGACACGGACATACCCTATGCTTGTATGCTTGTGTCTATGCTTGTAATAGGCACAAAATGTTCAAAAGTGCGGTACTCGACAGACAGACAGACAGACAGACAGACAGACAGACAGACAGACAGACAGACAGACAGACAGACAGACGTACCCTGTGTTTGTATGCTTGCGTCTATAATAGACACAAACTGTTCCAAAGTGCGGTATTCGGGTGGGTAAACGTCAGTTTTCCAATCAGAAGATCCTAAGTTCGATCTTCCTAGATACCTAGGTTTGACGAGTAAAAGGTGGAGATTTTTTGTGTGATTTTTTTAGGAATATTGCACCCAAGAAGGTTACTTTTGTGCTCACCTTTTTTTTTCTGGCCCCATTTTCCACGCCACCTTAATGGCCACAGAAGCTGGAAGATTTATTTTTTATGTAATGCGATGATGATGATGTCGATGAGGATGATAATCATGATGCTATGGAGTTCCTTCTAGGATTGAGACTGTGTGGCAGGGCTACACTCTACGCTTACTATCATAATATATTCTGGCGTCAACGAGGCCTGAGAGATACAGACACCTGCGATGCTGGTCAGAAGGTTTGAGCAACACCCTCAATGACGCATCCGTGAAGTGGATGAGGCTCGACCGTGTGTCCCCAGTCTTCCCAATGAGCCCACAGAACGCCCAACTCTGGGTAGGAGCCGGTTAGAGCCGAAAAAATCCCACAATGATTTTTGAAGGGACTGACGGGGATTGGAACCCACAACTTTCCAGTCTGTGATCTGTTGCGCTAACCACTACACCACGGTGACCGGTGATTTTTTCGATATCCTAGCTCAACGTGATATTGTGTGCAGACCTACCAGTGCCCAAACTTCTATCGTGTGTACAGGGATGTAAAGGAATATCAACAACGCGCGTCAAAAATCCTGTAATTGATGTCAGTGTCCAGTAGCTTATGGAAACATGAAAAGTTGCAGAATGCACGCCCACCAAAGATGCAGACTGTACAACCGCATACTAGAGCGTTGTCAGCTCGCCTGACAGTCCTAGTTCTCTGTGGTACACTTAAAAAAGATCTGTGTCGTGGGCAGTGAGTCCAAATGAGTTTGGAGTATAGCACTACACAACGCAATGATTGACATTAACAGCAACAACAACAACATCAACAACAACAAGATCAACAACAACAACACGACATCGACATCAAAACAATAAAAACAACAATATTAAAATATATAACAACAACAACAACAGTAATATTGCTAACAAATAATAAAATGATACTGCTAATAATATTACTGCTAATAATAATGATGATGATGATGATAATGATGATGATGATGATGATGATGATGATGATGACGACGACGACGACGAGACGACGACGACGACGACGATGATGATGATGATGATATAGCTTGACCTTTCTATGTTTGACTGATTGTTGAATGGATTGATGCTGAGTGCTTGCTTGCTTGCTTGCTTGCTTGCTTGCTTCAAGTCTGATTGACATCCATTTTTTTACCTCTCAACCAGGGTATGGTGGTCGACAAAGATTTCGAAACCATTCTGGCCCAGATCCAGTCGAGCCGTTTGTTCTTTGTACGTTATGACAATTGTGTGCCGTTACTGGTGAGGAGGCAGTCCCGTGTGGACCCCAACAACATCTACAACATTGACCCCATGAGGATCCTGTTCTTCATGAAGGAACACCTCAGGACCATCGACCTCTTTCTCAAGATCGACTCCAACAGGGACGGCCTCTTGTCCAGGAGGAGATGAAGTATGCTTTTGAGGTGGGTTGGTTCTGAGCTGTTTGAGGTTTACAGTGGTGGGGGGTGGGTGGAGTGGGAGGGAAGGGTGTAGTTGTGGGGATGTGTGTAATGTGTGGGGAGAGGGTGTAATGTGTGGGGGATGTGTGTAGTGTGTGGGGGAGGGGTGTAGTGGTGGGGGAGGGTGTAGTGTGTGGGGGAGGGTGTAAGTGTGTGGGGGAGGGGTGTAATGTGTGGGGGAGGGTGTAGTGTGTGGGGGAGGGTGTAGTGTGTGGGGGGAGGGTGTAGTGTGTGGGCGTAGGGGTGTAATGTGTGGGGGAGGGTGTAATGTGTGTGGGGGAAGGGTGTAGTGTGTGGGGGAGGGTGTAATGTGGGGGGAGGGGTGTAGTGTGTGGGGGGAGGGTGTAGTGTATGGGGGAGGGATGTAGTGTGTGGGGGAGGGGTATGTTGGGGGTGTAGTGTGTGGGGGAGGGTGTAGTGTGTGGGGGAGGGGTGTAGTGTGTGGGGGAGGGGTTAGTGAGTTGTGTGGGGGAGGGGTGTAGTGTGTGGGGGAGGTGTAGTGTGGAGGTGTAGTGTGGGGGGAGGGTGTAGTGTGTGGGGGAGGGGTGTATGTGTGGGGGGGTGTAGTGTGTGGGGGAGGGGTGTAGTGTGTGGGGAGGGATGTGGAGTGTGTGGGGGGGGGGTGTAGTGTGTGGGGGAGGGGTGTAGTGTGTGGGGGAGGGTATGTAGGTGTTGGGTGGGAGGGTGTAGTGTGTGGGGGAGGGGTGTAGTGTAGGGGGAGGGATGTGTGTGTGGGGGAGGGTGTAGTGTGTGGGGGAGGGTGTAGTGTGTGGGGGAGGGTGTAGTGTGTGGGGGGGTGTAGTGGTGGGGAGGGTGTAGTGTGTGTGGGGAGGGTGTAGTGTGGGGAGGGGAGGTGGTAGTGTGTGGGGGGGGGGTGTAGTGTGTGGGGGAGGGGTGTGTGTGGGGAGGGGTGTAGTGTGTGGGGAGGGGTGTAGTGTGTGGGGGAGGGGTTGTAGTGTGTGTGGGGAGGGGTGTAGTGTGTGGGGGGAGGGGTGTAGTGTGTGGGGAGGGTGTGTGGGGGGGAGGGGTGTAGTGTGTGGGGGGAGGGATGTAGTGTGTGGGGGGGAGTGGTAGTAGTGTGGGGGGAGGGATGTAGGTGTGGGGGGAGGGGTGTAGTGTCTGGTGTGGGGCGGGAAGGGGGAGTGTGTGTGTTGTGTGTGTGGTTGTGTTGTGTTGTGTGTGTAGTGTTGTGTGTGGGGGGGAGGGGGGGGTTGGTCTGTCTGCCTGTCTGCTGCCTGCCTTCCTCTGCTGCGTCTGTCGTTGTTAATGTGAGCGTATGTTGGATAAGAGTACAGTGCTAGAGTGCGTGTGGTGTTGTGGTGTGTATGTGCGTTCGCGCTTCGTGGGTGTGGATGTGTGTTTGGTGTGCGTGTGTGTGTATGTGTGTGTGTGTGTGTGTGTGTGTGGTGTGTTGTGCTGAAGCCGTGGTGCGTAAGTGTGTGTGTATGTGTTGTTTTGTGTGTGTGTGTAGTGTGATGTGTGTGTGTGTGTGTGTGTGACGTGTGTGTACGTGTGAGTTGAGTGTGTGTGTGTGTGTGTGGTGGTGTGTGTGTGTGTGTGTGTGTGTGTGTGTGTGTGTGTGTGTGTGTGTGTGTGTGTGTGTGTGTGTGTGTGTGTGTGTGTGTGTGTGTGTGTGTGTGTAAAACATAGCCATGTCCGTGAATATGTCTGTATGTGTGCACATGGGATTGTGAACGTGTGTGTTTGTCTGCCAGTGTGTAGGAGTTGTGTTTACGTACACATATGCAGCAACATCAGCACGTACATGTATGTAATTTTCGATAACAATTGTAGAGATAATATGTGTGCTTAGGAGTATGTATTTTATATGTGTATATGTATCTATATCTATCTATCTATACACACTATATATATATATATATATATATATATATAATATATATATATATTAGTTTTGTTTGTGTGGTGTGTGTGTATGTATTATATATATATACATATATATATATATATATATATATGCATAGAGAGACAGACACCCAGATAGACACAGAGACACACAGACAGACACACAGACACACAGACAGACGAAGACAGAAAGAGAGAGATTATTCAATAATGATAAAAGATACCATGTGCGCTTGTGGGAGTATATGTATATGTAAATATATAGACAAATGTGTACGTGTGTTTGTACATGATGCTAGCTCTGATATGGCTTCTAGCCTTCGGCTGGACTATAAGCAACATGAACTGAGCTCAGCGTGTGTGTGTGTGTGTGTGTGTGTGTGTGTGTGTGTGTGTGTGTGTGTGTGTGTGTGTGTGTGTGTGTGTGGTGTGTGTGTGTATGAGGTGTGTGTGTGTGTATGCGTGCGTGCTTGCGTGTGTGTATTTGTGTGTGTATTTGTGTGTGTGTATGTATGTATATACATATTTGTGTGTGAGTGTGTGTGTATGAGTGTGTGTGTATGTGTGTGTCTGTGTGTCTGTGTGTCTGTCTGTGTGTCTGTCTGTATGTATGTATGTATGTATGTTGTCCACACAGCTGGAGGGTTATCCCATCAGTGACAGGGCCTTGGATCAAGTCATGCTTTACCTGGACACTAACAAGTCTGGAGAGGTGGACCTGGGTGAGTCCTATATCGACCTGAATCGTCATTCTGTGCAGTTCTTGGGCTTGTTCCAGGAGTCATCTCTCTCGGACAATGCCATATGGGCTTCACCCAAATGTAGCAACACTAACAATCCCGTTTATAACCCTTTGACTCCCGTATCCTGTCTACCTACTGCAAAAACTGAACCCTTTCACTCCCTCATCATATCCCTGTTCTTTTTCTCCTTTTTGTTCTTCTCATTTTTCTTCTTCTTCTTCTTTTTCATCATCATCACAGCAGCAGCAGCAACAGCTTCTTCTTCTTCTTCTTCCTTTTCTGTCTTCTTTTCCTTTTTTTTTTTTCTTCATCTTCTTTTTTCTTTTTTCTTTTTTTTTTTCTTCTTCTTCTTCTTTCCTCTTCTTTTTCTTCTTCATCTTCTTTATCTTTTTTTTCTTCTTCTCCTTTTTCTTGTTTTTTTTTCATCATCATCATCATCATCATCATCATCATCACTCTTCTCTTCTTCCTTCTTCTTCTTCTTCATCATCATTATCATCACCATCATCTTCTTGTTCAACTACTCCTTCTTCCTCCTCTTCCTCCTCTTCCTCCTCCTCCTCCCCTCTCTCTTCTTCTTCTTCTTCTTCTTCATCGTCATCACCATCATCATCATCACCATCATCTTCTTCTTCAACTACTTCTTCTTCTTCTTCCTCCTCCTCCTCCTCTTCTTCTTCTTCTCCTCCTCCTTTTCTTATTCTTTCATTCGCTGTTTACACGGTCAGGCCACATCTGGCGCCGGCGGTGAGTGTGGCCATTTTTTTTTTCCAGTTCCTATTGTCTGCCCCTGTAGGGGCGCAGGACCCGTCTCCGTTCCATCCTGATAGGACCTCAGTGGGCGAGCGCCAATTTTGTGTGATATAGATGACCTGTGTTGACATGGTTGTCCCTCCCCTGGAAGGTCATTTAGCCTTCTTGCCTTTCTGAAGTCCTGGTCAAAAACAAAATAAGAAATGAGTGGCGCTGCACTGCGGCGATACGCTCTCAACAGGGAGAGCAGCCCGAATTTCACATCGTAAATCCATTGAGAAGAAGGGGAAAAAAAGAAAGAAAGAAAGAAAGAAAGAAGAAAAGACAATGAAGCGTAAGTTTGACCATGCCAAACCACTTCTCAGGCAACTTCACTGGCTGCCAGTGTGTGCATGTGTGGAGTATAAATTAGCAACACTCTGTTATCGTTCCCTTCATGGTCTGTCCCCTGCATACATTACTGATCTCTTGACCCTGTACGTGCCATCCACATCACTGCGATCTTCGAATGCCGGTCACCTCGCCATTCCCCGATTCCATCTGGAGAAATATGGCAGACGCTCTTTTTCATTTGTTGGTCCTTCAATTTATAACGCACTCCCCCAGTCACTTAGAAGGCCCCCACATTGTCAGTCTTTAAGGCTGGGCTTAAGACCCACCTGTTCAAACTCCATCTGACTGATGTATAAGTTAACACCAGGTGAAACGGACGCCGTAGGTTTTAAGTGATGAGGTGTAACCGATGCCATAGATTTTAAGTGCTGAAGCCTTTTAATCTGTATTATTATATTATATGTATACTTTTATGGTGATAAGTGTATATATACTTGCGTGCGGATGAGCAGTTTTGTGGATGAGTGTGTAAATATTCTTGCCTTCTTAAGAAATTGTAATGGTGCTTGGAGCTCTCCAAGGGAACAAGCGTCCTAAAATGTACTTTATTATTATCATTATCTTAGAATTGTAATAGCCTGAGCTCTCAGGGACAAGGTCTAAATGTACTTATTATTATATTATCATAGAATTGTAATAGCGCTTGGAGCTTCCAAGAACAAGCGTCTAAAATGCTTTATATTCATTATTAATTGATATGATATGAATATATGTTTGTCACCTGGGTGTTGTATGTGTGTTCTTCAATAGAGAACGATGAGACAATACAGTAATGATGTATATTTCCTCTTGGTGCAGGTGCTGTACAGAGAGTTATCAGTGCAGTAAAGCAAAACATACACACTAACGATGTATGTCATGTTGTTGCTGTGCAGAGTTCTTCAGTGCAGTAAAGCAAAACATACTCACTAACGATGTATGTAATGTTGTTGCTGTGCAGAGAGTTCTTCAGTGCAGAACGCCGCATGAAGCGGAAGGACATAAAGGACAGGGAGGAGGAAGAGGCCAGACTGATGAGGTTGAAGAGGGAGGCGGCAGAGAACCCCCTGCACAGTCCCTCCCTCACCCAGACAGTCAGCCCCTCCTATTCCCAGGCCTTCAGGAAACCCACCGGGGACAACGTCTGCCCAAGCTTAACAAATGAGGCAAAACAAAGGAAGAAACGAACGAAAGGAGAGACAATTCTTCTTCCTTTGCCTTCAACCATAGACATGGGTAGATAGACAGGCAACTGGCTCTGTCGCACTCTGTGATATGACCATAGACATGGATAAGATAGACAACTGGCACTAACGCACTCTGTGATATGACCATAGACAATGGCTGGCACACCTGTGATATGATCATAGACATGGATACGTAGACAAGGCACTAGTCTGTCACACTCTGTGATATGACCATAGACATGGATACGAAAGACAGACCAACTAGCCTGCTGCCACGCTGAGATGTGATCATAAACATGGATAGACAGCAACGGTTCTTTCGCACTCTGTGATATCACCATAGACGGTGGCTACGTCGACAAGTACTAGCTATGGCACCTCGATTGTGATATGACATAGACTGGATACATCGACAAGGCACCTAACTTGGCACACACTGTGATGTGATCATAGACATGGATACATCGACAGGCACCTAACTTGGCACACACTGTGATGTGATCATAGACATGGATACATCGACAGGCACCTAGCTCTGGCACACACTGTGATGTGATCATAGACATGGATACATCGACAGGCACCTAGCTCTGGCACACCTGTGATATGATCATAGACATGGATACATCGACAGGCACCTAGCTCTGGCACACACTGTGATATGACCATAGACATGGATACATCGACAGGCACCTAGCTCTGGCACACACTGTGATATGATCATAAACATGGATACATCGACAGGCATCTAGCTCTGCACACACTGTGATGTGATCATTTTGTTTTAACACGACGCTCGTGAGCATACAGAGCTTTAAGTAACGTCGCTGTGTAATTCGGGGACCTTCAATTCAGTTCTGTGGCAAATTTCTGTTATCCGAAAAGTAGAAAACCATAAACTATCACATGCAAATTATTCTTAACGGAGAAATTTACAATCAAAGCACCAAGGACTGAATTGGAAAAAAGACGTGAAGGAAAGCTCTCATCCTGATCAATGATAAACCCAACCCCCCCCCCCCCAAAAAAAAAAGCTACCTTCACGTAAATTTAATGTTATGTATCAACATTTCATCATATAAAAGTTCATCCGACAAAACCAGCAGAAATCCAGTCGAACTTGTTAAGGAAAGAACTTTGCTGAGCTGGTCATCTTTGTTATTTTGAAAGTCTATGGCCGAGCATGGATGGATTAGTGCTGTGGTCTGGATCACAGACCTATTCATATCTATGTCTTGAGGAAGAATTTGGTCATCAGCAAGTCTTATTTGTTGCCCCCAGAGCTGTTCTTCCACAGTTCCCCATTAGACCATCGCTCAGTTCTGTTATTTCTGAACAGCCGTGCTATTTAAAAGGGTAAATGTTAAAACGATCAGCTAAGGAAGCCCTAATGGTTGCCATGAGGTCTGTGCTCTTGCTACGTTCCATGGTAGATTTTCGATGAACTGAGAGAATAAACCTGCTGCCTTCACCAAGTAAGTTATGACGGATGGGGTTTTGTGCAACTGAAGAAAAATTAGTACACAATGGTCTCCCCCCTTCCCCCACCTCCACATGTGTTAACTTGGGGGAAAATACATTGTGACAAATCAGTCACCAAGCTGGAAAAAAAAATTAACCTTTTCAAAATGAATTTAGTTTGAAGCTCCCCCCCCCCCCCCATCCACACCTCCATCAACCTAAGCGTATTTTCATAAAATACTTTCATGATGTTTTCACTATAAGAATGACTGTACTTTCACAATTCCTGTCAAATGAGTTATATTCGAGGGCTGGTTGGTTGGTTTGTTGGTTGTCCCATAACTCTGAGGTCGTAGGGGAGTGAGGTGGTAGAGACCTCAACTTTTCTCAGGGCCAGCACTATGAGGGCGGTGCTCATCTGCTCTCCCTCGCTGATTACTTTTCTCCGGCTGTGAAGACATCAGGTAGCCATCCACAGCTGGGTAGACTGGAGGCTACATACACATATATAAAAGTTCTACAGGCGTGATTGGCAACAGTGCAAACTAATACAGTCAGACTGATAATAGAGTACTCGATCATTACCCAATCCAAGCCTCAGGTTAATCCTTTGACTCCCGTACCCTATCCACTAACTGCAAAAACTCAACCCTTTGACTCACTCATCCTATCCACCAGCAGTAAGCTGGTGGATAGGGTGAGTGAGTCAAAGGGTTAAGTTTTTGTTTTGCTAGCCTGGTTGACAGTGCACGAAGCTGGTGGACAGGGTGCGGGAGTCAAAGGGTTTTAAATTACATTTTTTTTGCTAACGTCACAAACACCTCTTGTTCTCTTTACCCTTCTGCGACACAACGTCGAGCTGTGCTGGATCTAGTTGATGACACCCCACCTCACTTCACCTTACGTCACCTGTCGGCGTCACCGGGTTCAGTGTTGACAGCTGCACTCTTTGACACCGCCACTCTCTTCCAAACGGCTCTCTTTGGATTTTGTGGACATCCTCTTGACTACTTAGGCCACTGTCGTTGGCTATGTTCTCCATGTATGAGATTGGATGTCTGTCTTTTTTCTTTTTTGCCTCTGTTTTTCCTTGAAAAATGGTTGCCATGAGGTTGAGTTCTTGCTACGTGACCACAGATAGGTCCAATCTGTGTTGTATCAAGTTCTTCCGGGACACTTTCATTAATTCTTCTATCTGTCCATTTGACTTGTTGTAGTCTCCGATAAAACCACATCTCTGTAGCCTCAATGCTTTTCCAGTCAGCTTTTCTGAGGATGAAGACACCAACGTTTAGAATTCCTACGATACGTGCATGAGTTGCTAACAATGATAGTCAGTCCTGCAAATGTAATACTAGTCGGGGTTGTAAAAACAGTTCGAACAATAGAGATGTTGGCCTGCCCATAAAAGCCCATTGTTTCATGAAAAAAGGCAAAACATTATCAATACGGAACGTGTCTTCAAAAATCCAGCCCAGA
The DNA here is from genome assembly GCA_030674185.1 of Monoplex corrugatus. Classification (NCBI taxonomy): domain Eukaryota; kingdom Metazoa; phylum Mollusca; class Gastropoda; order Littorinimorpha; family Ranellidae; genus Monoplex; species Monoplex corrugatus. The sequence goes on along the minus strand of CM060310.1, from coordinate 86,735,106 downwards.
ATTTCTGGTGCTTCTGAATGTACTGAAAATGGAGGAAAGATTGAATTAGACTTTTTTTTCTAAAGTTTAAATGCAACAAAAACACGAATTCGGCTTGTTTTCTTGTTTAGCTTCTAACCACTGTAAGTGCATGTATAGAATGTAAAGCTGTCACAGATAGCACACACATCATATGAAATGCACACGCGTACTTATATTTTCTTCTTTTTTTTCACATATCAAACCGTCCTTGCACAGCTTACTACATGAAATGGTTTTTTTTATACTCCGTCATTCCATATAGATGGCATGTCTCTGATAGCAAGATGTTGACTGTGAGATTCTGCGTGTGAATTATTCAGTGTTACATTGTTTTGCTTATAAATGTAAGATCATATTGTTACATGATTTTGGTATTTTGGTGTGCAAGAAAAGAAAAGAACTTGCACTGCATGGGGAAAAAAGAAAAGAAAACAAAATGGAAGCAGGAATATCGCCTTCATGACCTCATTTCTAACTGATCAACGAGTTATGCTTATCCTCCACATCAGTGACACAGCAAATCCTTCCTCCCTCCCTCTCCCAAACTCTACACTTCATGGACTGGTGTTGCAAAACATTTTATCGTAGTCCGAAGCAGATCTTTTTGTATCAGGTTTTGTCTTTATTATTGTCTGAAACGTCAAGAATTAACTAAGAGACTGAGACAGATTCCAGAGTGTGCGACCACTGATTCCTAATGCTACACAAATGTCATAGGCAGTCTGGCAGTGTCGAATTCAAACTGATAGTGAAGTTTGGTTCTGCTTTTGCAGTTGGTGGATAGGGTTGTGGCAGTCAAACGGTCAAAGATCCAGTATTGTTGTTGTTGGTGGTTTGTTGTTGTTGTTTGTTTTGTTTTGTTTTCATTACAGCAGGTTCTTTGTGTCCAAGACATACTGCTATTCACACTGATTTTCTTGGGCTTGACACAGTCCTCATGGATGACAGAATCAAATTTTTAACAAGTCTTGCAGGATGTATCCTCACTCTGCTATGCTTGTTGTTTGGATGGTTGCAATATTTGGTCATGGGTCAGGTGTGTGCTCACTCGTGTTTAAAGGTCTGCTTTTTAAAAAAAAAATCAATATTTTGTTCAACCGATTAACTGTCTACTTTGTTTCAACTGTTTAAAATGTGCTGTAGTATCTATTATTTCAATAGTGTGTATGGATGTGTAGAGTACGAGCGCAAATGGTGTTGTTATGTGTGTGTGTGTGTGTGTGTGTGTGTGTGTGTGTGTGTGTGTGTGTGTGTGTGTGTGTGTGAGTGTGAGTGTGTGTCTCTCTCTATGTATGTTTGTGTCCCGCTCTATGTGTTGTGGTGTGTGTGCACGGTGCATGTCATATTATTTGTCTGCTTCATCATCAAAGAGAAATCTGTGTGTTCATGTGTATCTCTGTGTATGTTGTGTTGTGTGTGTGTGTGTGTGTGTGTGTGTGTGTGTGTGTGTGTGTTTTGTGTGGTGTGTGTATGCGCGTGTGTGCGCATGTGTGTATAACAGATGTGTGTCATATTTTTTGCGTGTCTGTTTCGGTTATCAAAAAGAAATATTGACTAAGATTCTCATTTCAATTGTCCCTATTCTGTGGCCCTTCATTTCTCTGTTTCCATGGTTGTGGAGATGTGTTGGACACCTGAAATGACTGGAGGTGGTGGGAAATAGTGACACAGGGACAAAACAGAAAATGGTGCAGAAAAAACAAAAACAAAAGAATAAACAAAAAAATCCATCTCATACTTAACCCTTTAACTCCCGCACCGATCCAACAACTGTAAAATCCTAACCATTTGACTCTCACATACCATCCACCGGTTTCCTGTAGGAAGCTGGTGGGTGGGTTGAGCGAGTCATAGGGTTAATTTTTTTTCTTCGCTAGCATAGTTGATAATGTGGGATGCTAGTGGACAGGGGGCGGGAGTCGTTGGGATAAAAAGGGGGGACAACTGACAAATTAAAAAGTATGTAGTCTTTCACCTCCTCCGAATTGGAAGAGATCTTTCGGTTATTTGTTTGAGGTGATAGGTCAATACATATATTTTGTCGTTTTTATAACTTTATCATGTGCATTTGCATGGTTAACAAATCTTAGGATGTTCATTGTGGAAATGTCAATTCTCGTTTCATGAGTTGAAGACATATTTGCGAATCTATGTTCATTATTGGACAAATACAACAATCATGAAAATTACTGTTGATCTGCCTTTTCAGGAAGCATGACTATACGTATGTGTATGTGTATGTGTGAGTGCATGCATTTATGTATGTTTTGCTGTCAACTGTGACTGCCTCTATGAATGGAAAATGTGCTGAAGCAATCTGTGAATGTGCGAACAGGTGCTTATATGATTGTATGTCTCACTGTTCACGTGTGTGCAATAACGCGTATGAATGTAAACACATGTGTGTTTGCATCCATGTGTACATATATGTATGAATGCATGCATTCAAGGCGTGAGTGTGAGTGATGTAAGTGTGTGAGTGATGATAACTTTATTATGAGTGAAGAGCATTTTGCATGTACACATGTACGTGTGCGTGCTTGCATATTGTGCGAGTGTGTACATGTGTGCCAGATACATGCACATAAGAACTTTAAATGAATGAAGAGCAGTTTGAATGTATAGATGTGTGTGTGTGTATGTGTGTTTGTGTGTGTGTGACGTGTAGTGTTTGTGTGTGTATATATGTGCCTCTGTATGTGTGTGCATGCATGCATACGTGTGTGCGCATGCTTGCGTGTGTGTGTGTGTGTTGTGTGTGTGCGTGTGTGCATCTGTGTATGTGCATGCTGAAACATGTGTGGCCTTTTGTCGGTGATAAGAAAACCCACGTGTCTGCTTGAAAACACACACACACACACACACACACACACACACACACACATCACACACACACTCACACACACACACACACACACACACACACAATACTCGCCACACACACACATTCACAAATAGTGAAAAATAGAGCAAACAAACTATTTTAAATAATCATAATCTTTATCATCATTACAAGCAAATACAGTACAACTTCTATTGCAGTGCCACACAGTCCTATATAAAAATAGCATATATTCTCACATCAAACATTCAGTTCATAATCTCCGCTTGGTCAAGCCAAAATATGAAATGCACCATCTTTCAAAGCATTTACCTCATACACAATCTCATTCACCAAATTATAATCTTTTTTTTTTTATAATATTGCTCAGCTTGTCTTTCTAAAGTATAATGATATTAATTATATTGCATATGTTCTTATCTTAATGATACAAAGATGTTCTGAACAAGTGAATGTTGCTCATTTCCTCATATATAGACAATAAATGAGTTGGCTTGTTCGCTGCCCATCTTAATGCTCCACTGGTGTTCTCAGTGTGAATCTTAAGTCTTATCCCCTTCCATATTTCAAGATCCTGTCAACACATATGGTACTGTGCAGGATTAAGGAGTCTGAGAGACAACTGCCAATAGATCTGGGTGGAGCTCAATGGAAATTATCAGCGTGTGATGAATCCCTCTTGAAAAAAACTCCAAAAGTCCAAACATTTACACTGAACAAATCAGACCAATTACTGGGAATGATAAATATTTACATCTGTATTTAATTATATACGGAATGATAAAATCTGTATTAAATTATATGTGAAAGTCACTGACCTCATCCTATTCTTTATACTGACAGAAATCATGTACAGTTGGCAAGTTGTTCAGGATGTTAGATTTCTAACTGGAAGGCTCTGGGTTTGATCCTGCCTATGTACAGATGGAGACTTTTCCAATATCTCACGTCAACATATGTGCAGACCTGCCAGTGCCTAAACTTCCTTCATGTGGATATACACACACAGCATCAAATATGCTTGTTAAATATCCTGTAAATCATATTAATGTTTGATGGCTTAGAGAGCATGAAAACATCTAACAGTAACATGCACGCCCACCAGAGGCAAAGTATGCAGATTGTGCAGCAACATGACGCCTGCACAGTGTGAGCCAAGTCATATGTACAGATGTATGTATAAAGACATAATATTGTCAGGAACCCACAGTGCATAATAAACTGACAAAACACAACATCTAGTTCACACCCCCACCCCCACACTACACCAAAAACACTTCACCTGCATGGATTATGGACATCACTAAGCAGTGAGTGGAAAAACAAACACACACACACCTGTTCCTTCTTATCTCTCACATAGCTTGACAATAGTGCTGTTCCATTCAAATCAAAAGTAGAACTCAGTTAAAAAAAACAACACACACACACATCACGCATGCACACAACGCACACCACACACACCACACACCCAACACAACGCACACGCACACCACATGCACACGCACACACATGCGCGCATCGCACATACACACACTCACACCATCTGCTTTCATATGTAGAAGCACACATACTGCTACTCGTCAATCTGAACGATTTCCTTTCACAAAAATGAACATAGAAAAACAATTTATGACAATATATCAGACACAACTTGGGGGAGGAGGGTGGGGGGTGGACACTAAGAAACGAGTTTGGACAACAAAAGAAATGAAAGACTGCAAGACATAAAAAACCAACAGTTGCCAAAAAAATTGCCCTCTGAAAATACATAAACAACAACACAACATAACAACAACAACAACAACTGCAACCAGAACACAGGTGAATACAAACTTACAACAGAAGAGAAAACAAGATCACTGAGCCATCCAAACCACCTCTTTTTATACAAAAATTTGAGAAAATTAAAGCTATGCCTTCTCAAAACCACTGTGATCATGAAGCAGCTTCACTTGAAATAAAATCTTCACATGCAATGCGGACAATGGTGGAATGACTTCACTACGGTCTTAGAATTTTTGTGGTCTGTGTGACCTTGACCTCAGACCATTATCTTCAAAACGTAGACTTTCTTAACTCCAAACCTGAGGCCCAAATTTGGTAAAGAATCACCCAGAAAAAAGTGAAAATTTTTTGTTCAGATAGACAAATAAAACACACACACACACACACACACACACACACACACACACACACACACACACACACACACACACACACAACACACACCACACACACACCAACACCATCATATGGAAGAATTTCACATCATTTAAAAAAAAGGAGATGAAAAACTAAATGTTGTATGACAAAATTAAATCAGTCCTGGATTTTGAGTATACTGCGTTTCTCTAAGTCTTCCATCTGTCTCAAGACGTACGCCACGCTGTACCTCAACTGATGGAACTGTGTCACTGGTACCTGTCAAAGAGACAAATACCAAAACATCAAAGCTAAATCACTGGTACCTGTCACACCATGGCATCAAAGCAAATCACCGGTACCTGTCAAACCAAAACATCAAAGCTAAATCACGGTACCTGTCACACCAAAACGTCAAAGCATAATCACTGGTACCTGTCACACCAAAACATTAAAGCTAAATCACTGGTACCTGTCAGAGACAGACACACAAGACATCAAAGCTAAATCATTGACTTGTCAGAGAGACAGACACACAAGACTTCTAAGCTAAATCATTGGTACCTGTCAGAGACAGACAGACAAGACATCAAAACTAAATCATGATACCTGTCAAAGAGACAGACACACAAGACATCAAAGCTGAATCATTGGTACCTGTCAGAGAGACAGACAGACAAGACTTCTGAGCTAAATCATTGGTACCTGTCAGAGACAGACACACAAGACATCAAAGCTAAATCATTGGTACCTGTCAGAGAGAAAGACACACAAGACTTCTAGTTAAATCATTGGTACTGTCAAAGAGACAGACAGACAAGACTTCTAAGCTAAATCATTGGTACCTGTCAAAGAGACAGACAGACAAGACTTCTGAGCTAAATCATTGGTACCTGTCAGAGACAGACACACAAGACATCAAAGCTAAATCATTGGTACCTGTCAGAGAGAAAGACACACAAGACTTCTAAGTTAAATCATTGGTACCTGTCAAAGAGACAGACAGACAAGACTTCTAAGTAAATCATTGGTACCTGTCAGTGACAGACAGGACTTCTAAGCTAAATCATTGGTACCTGTCAAAGAGACAGACAGACAAGACTTCTAGCTAAATCAATGGTACCTGTCAGAAAGACACACAAGTCTTCTAGTTAAATCATTGGTACCTGTCAAAGAGACAGACAGACAACACATTCTCGACGCTAAATCATTGGTACCTGTCAGAGAGACAGACAGACAAAACATCAAAGCTAAATCATTGGTACCTGTCAAAGAGACAGACACACAAGACTTCTAAGCTAAATCATTGGTACCTGTCAGAGACAGACAGACAAGACTTCTAAGCTAAATCATTGGTACCTGTCAAAGAGACAGACAGACAAGACTTCTAAGCTAAATCATTGGTACCTGTCAAAGAGACAGACACACAGACTTCTAGCTAAATCATTGGTACCTGTCAGAGACAGACAGACAAGACTTCTAGCTAAATCATTGGTACCTGTCAGAGAGACAGACAAGACTTCTAAGCTAAATCATTGGTACCTGTCACAGAGACAGACAGACAAGACTTCTAAGCTAAATCATTGGTACCTGTCACAGAGACAGACAGACAAGACTTCTAAGCTAAATCAAAGTGAGCGTCAGCATTCAAGCAAACAGGAACCAGACACACATGAACACACAAAGAGAATGTGTATTTAATACACACCAAAGGTACATATTGTATTAAAACGCTGAGTGTATGATCATGCATAATGCCAACTGTGACATATGGAGCCAAAACATGGAAAATGATAAACGTCAGCTCCTAAAACTGCGAACCATGCAAAGGGCCCATGAACGGATCATGATGGGAATCACCTGGAAAGGACCAGAAAATGGTGGCATGTGTAAGAGGAAAAATGAAGGTCCAAGACACAACAGACACAGTTTGTGAACGAAAGTGGAATTGGGCTGTCATGTCATTAGGAGATCTGACAACAGATGGACCACCAATGTGACGCACTGAATCCCTCAAAGCCGAAAAAGGAACAGAGGTCGCTAGAGAACCAGATGGCAAGACGATTTAGAAAAGTTCGACAAACAATGGACCAGAACAGCAGTTAACTGGCAATGGGGCGTGCAATGAGGAAGCCTTATGTCCAACAACCGACCCAAATAAGCTGAAGAAGAAAGGTACATATACGGACATCTCCATGTCCCCCACACTCACCTTCCAGCACCCTGTCTCTTTAGTCACCAATCCCCCCTCACACACACATATACAGGGAATCCCTTAATACACACAAAAAATACAGAGTATCTCTTACTTCAAACCTTTCAGTGAAGCTGTTGTTGGAGGCTATCTCTAGATGTTGATAGGTTCTACATCTATTTACACACTCTCTCTACAAACACCACAAAAGGTAGTCCTACTTTGCTCAGGGCTATTATGGAAGATGCACGTCACTGTCAGTTTTGCTTCTGTTGGGGCAGTGTTGGGTGTGACTGATGAGGTCTATATTGGAACCAATCCAGTACTGTGGTTTACCGGCTTTAATTGCTGTGAAGAGTGTCCTCTACAAGGTGCAAGCTTGGGCAGGTGATACTGAGAACTGACTGTTATCTATTGTTATCCTCACAGCAGGTTCCCCCTCTCCATGCAGCAATGGAGCCAAAAGAATAGTGAAGGCGACACAGTTTGGTGGCAGTAGTATCAAGTTGCCAAAGGGCACTGAAATCAGCGTTAGACTGCCTTAGAAACTCTGACTTCAGATTTTTCTTTGGGGCTTGACTCTCAAAGTCTTTCCCACAGATGGGCATGGCTGCGACAGTGAGAGGCACTGAGCTGAAGATATGGAATCAAAGTTTGCCCAGATTAGCTATCCTTGCAGGCTGACGAGACCCATGTTCCCTGACTGATATGAACAGGTGGTAACGGATTGCCAATAACAGATCAAATGGTGTGACCTGACAACAGCATATATACAAAAAAATGTATGAACTACATCAATTCATCCACCATTCACTGTCCAATTAACAAATGTGTTGTACTGACAAGAACAAACATCTCACCTCAAACACTTTTGTGGCACCATTGCTGAATGTCATCTCCAGGATGATAGTAGGTTCTAGAACTCGGTTCAAAACACTGAAAGACAAAAGTAAACATGAATTACACATATGCATTTATATAAAAGTATGCATACGTACACATAAATCAGATATGTTTTTTTTAATCTTATAATTAATTCTTTTTGTTTTGTTTCAGAAAATATCATTTATTCGGTAACCTTTTCAACTGGAAGTTGAAATATGCTCCATGTTTCTAGGATTAAGGAATTTCTACACTGTTGCTGGCACTCTATGAAACTTACAATGGCAAACATAATAATAACTCAATAGAAAAACACACACACACAAAACTGAATGGGGAAATCTCTCTCTAACAACAGCAAATACTATTACTCTTTTATCTCCTTACGAATAATGTTTCATATTATAAATGTATTGATGCTATTTGATGTATCTCTTTTTTATTATTTTCTAGTTCTAGGCAGCAATGCAGATTAGTAACAGCAAGTTTGAAAAATGGCTTTTAGCTAATAACTTCTACCACTGGAAAATAAATGTTTATGTCACTGTCATTGTCCATTGAATTACCACACACTCACACACATATACCTTTCACCTCAAATTCATGTATTTTTCTGTTTATCACAGATCATACTCTCTGCTTCTCTCCCACTTTTTTTTCCGAATGAGACGGACAGACAGACAGGAGACAAGACAGACACACACACACACACACACACACACACACACACACACACACACACACACACACACACACACACAACCACACACAACACACACACAGTGACACACACACTCAGAGCTGAAATAAAAACATACTTATACATATGCACATGTACAAAATCTTCAAAAACAACCACCAACAAATGTTGTCAGTACCTGGTGGAAATAGCAACATCCACTCTCCATTTGAGTTGCAGAAGCTGAGGCAGACGTGGCTGTAGTGCCAAATGCCTTGAATCGATATCTGGTCGTCTGTTACACCACCAAAGAATACAACGTAACACAAGTCTGTTTTTATATGAATTGTGAGAAGCACGTTGAAAATAAACAAAAAACAACACTGGGGAAGATCTGGCCATAAAACTAACTGTCCTAAATTGATATCTGGTCATCTATTACACCATCAAACATAACACAACACATACACACTTCATACATTATTCTGATTCAAACAAACTGTGATAGACATGCTCAAAATAATTAAAACTAAAGAAATTATGCTCACAGACCAAACTGTTATGACCAGATCCAAAACCTAGAAAAACAAACAATGAAATGAAGCTGCGAGATAAAACGGCAACAACAACAACAACAAATTTTGTAAATGCAGAAAAGTTATGAAGCACATGAAATGAAAAATCTCTACCTATGCTTTCTTTTACTAAAAAAATAGATAAAAAGTATTCAGGAACACTGAAAGAACTTTAAAAGCTCAAGGAGTTTTATTTCTTGAGGACCTAAGCTGAGAATAGTAATAAATAATAAACAATTTATATCAAGCTGAGAATAGTAATAAATAATAAACAATTTATAATCTACAAATTGTTTGACAGTGATGAATCTACCTTGGCCTCAAACTCCAGTTCTGTGAAATCAGTTGATGCTGTTTCAAATACAAACTTGAAATAATTTCCCTTAAGACAAAGAGAGAGAGAGAGAGGGGAGGGAGAGAGAGGGAAGAGAGAGAGAGAGAGAGAGAGAAGAGAGAGAGAGAGAGAGACAGACAGAGACACTGAGAGAGAGAGGGGAGAGAGAGGGAGAGAGGAGGAGAGAGAAAGAGAGGGGCAGAGAGGGGGGGAAGGAGATCTGGGTTACAAAGAAATCAAACATAATCCCCAAAAAGATGGCTAGAATGGGACTGAATTCAACTGACCTCTGTGTGTTTATCTGTATGAGTATGCATATTTGTGTGTGTGTGTGTGTGTTGTGTGTGTGTGTGTGTGTGTGTGTGTGTGTGTGTGTGTGTGTGTGTGTGTGTGTGTATGTGTGTTGTATGTGTGTGTGTGTGTGTGTGTGTGTGTGTGTGTGTGTGTGTGTGTTCATGTGTGTGTGCATGTGTGAGTGGAAACATATGAATACATTAAAAATAGTAAACTGGGACAGAATCTAAATGTCCTGTTTTCATGCATCCAATATGATACAACAAAAGAAGCCATAGAAAACCTAAAACTCCACTCACTTTGTTCCAAACACGTAGCTCATGAGGTCTTCATGAAATTCAGCTCGAAATCTGCAAAAATATAGAACTGGTACATTTTGTTTTGTTTTATTTGTATAATTTTGATGGGTTTTTCTTAAAAAACTGGACTACAAAGAAGACAGACAAATAAACAAAACTGATAAGAACTGAACATCAATGGGTCAATATTTGTGTTTCAGTCCTAATACTCCTATGTCACACTGATACAGAAATGCTGATCAATGCCAAAGTGTTATTTTTCAAAACTCACCCAGGTCAAAAACTTTTATTCCAAAAAGACAATCAACCTTTTGACTGTCCACCATATCCACTGACTGCAAAAACTTAAGCCCTCTGACTCCCTCACCCTGTTCACCAGCTTCCTCAGGATGAGGGAGTCAAAGGTTAAGTTTTTGCTTTGCTAGCATAGTTATTAGTTGCCAATGCAGGAAGCTGTCAGACAGGGAGAGGGAGTCAAAGGTTACTACTACTAGTACTACTAAAAAAAAAAAAGAAAAGAGAATTAAAATACAGACAGAGAGCAACAAAGACTGGCAGACAGAGACTCGATAACATACAACAGATAATGTGCATGTGCTCCTCTTTCATCCCTATCTTACTGACAGGGACTGAGAGTAGGACATTGGCATTATGACTGGATGTTCTGGGTTCAAACCCACTTGGGTACTAGTATACTGTCTGGTGAGTAAATGATGGAGACTTTTCCAATCTACCAGTCAAAATAAGCAGTGCCTGTACCCTCTTCTAGTGTTTCTGTACAGACAATGTCAATACACAAATTCCTGTGACCCATGTCACCATTAGGTGGCTTAACCCTTCGACTCCCACACCCTATCCACCAACTGCAAAAACTTTAACTCTTTGACTTCCACACCCTATCCACCAACTGAAAACATTTAACTCTTTGACTCCTGAATCCTAACCACCAACTGCAAAAACTTAACTCTGACTATCCGCCAGCTTCCTGCAGGAAGTCAAAGAGTTAAGTTGACAATGCAGGAAGGTGGTGAACAGGGTGAGGGAATCAAAGGGTTAAGTTTTTGCTTTGCTTGCATGGTTGACAAAACAGGAAGCTGGTGGATAGGGTGAGGGAGTCAAAGTTAAGTTTTGCTTTGCTAGCATGATTCTGAGGAGTGGTGGAAGGTGAGGAGTCAAGGGTTAAGTTTTTGCTTTGCTTGCGAAGAGTTAGTGGATATGGTGAGGAGTCATACCATAGGGTTAAATTTTTGCTTTGCTAGCATGGTTGACAATGCAGGTGTGGCAGGGTGCAGAATCAAAGGATTAACTAAGGAAATGTGGAAACAACCAGCATGCCCACCCCCCCCCCCCCCCCCCCCCCCGAAAACAGAATCAATCTTAATGGCTCTGAGTAAAAAGAAACAAACAAAAGAAACAGTCATATCCATAAAAGTCCCATTCATATAATTATATTCGGATGCACATGCGAGTTGTAACCCACAAATCCAAAATATTTTTGTTTTAAATCTGAAACATTCTGACAAACTGGACTTGAACAAGTTGATATTTCAAGCTATCACTCACCCCAGTTCATCCAGATCTTCTTTGAAATGCTGCACACGCAAATATAAACATTCATGAGAAAGGAAGAAAATCCTATAATACTATATTAATAGTATAATCTTTAAGTTTCTAAAGTTTTATGACTGAAAGCACCCTAAAAAGATTAATAAAAAGTCAAAATTTTATGAGCTTTTTAGTCCCTTTGAAAAAAAAAAACCATCTAAACTTTCAAGTTAAACACATGTAAATGAAATTATTACAGATTTCTGTTTTCAGCATGTTAATGTATATAATTTATAAACTTTGAAATTTTAAAATGAGTTAGACAATCAGAAATGAATATTTTACAGTTTAGCTTGGTCTCCCTCTGCTGTGTTCCGTATGTTACAACACAGAAATGCTACACTTGTAAGGTTTACTTGGTGCACAGGTAAAGCGCTTGCCTTCTAAGTTCTAATCTGTTTGCACAAGTTTACACAGGTGCAAAAGTCTGTCATGAGCAACACAGAAGGGTTCAAAGAGTCCAGGGCAAGCACCAAACAACTGAGAAATTCATTTTTCTAGAGAACATTCATTGACTGGAATCATCCTGTTGAACACAATGAAAGCTCTGTCAGTTATTGTACTCTGCAGGTTTTCCAATTGGCTTTATAAATCATAATTCATAGTCACCTTATATCTCAGGTGCAGTTAACTCTAACAGTAACAAATTTATACACAAACAAAAACATACTCCTCTCACCCAAGACAAGTGGTTACTGAAATGTACCCATGAATACTTCTTGGGCAGTTTAACTTGTTTCTTAATGAAATATACTATACCCACCTGCTGTTTCAATGATGCAGGTGAGTGTCGTAAGGCACACCTGACAAGGCTGAGAAGCCCTGTGTAGATGATGCCTAAGGTTTCTTCATTGCTTTTCTCTCCTACACCTTCCACAATGCTGCCAAATTTGTCATAGTTCACATTCCCATCTAAACTCTGCATCACCACTGCAAAAGAACAAACCATTTCACCAACAATGTCTGTAGAGGGAGAAGAGTGGCAGAATGGTTCAAATGTTTGCCTGTCAATATATAAACTTGACGTTCCAGGGTTTGTTTCCCGTTGAGGCCTTGATTTTACTTCTTAGTTTAACCAGAAAACTGAAATGAATATCCAGTCCTTCAGAAGGAGATGAAAAACGAGTTGGACCCATGAACCGTCAGGCCTGAGCATGCTAAAATCTCATGGCAGTTGAAAATCATAAAGAGCAGGGCATTTGCCCAGCTGCCCAGGTAATAAAACATTGGAGAGACAGATGATTTCTATTGTCCCTCCCCTTGAGGGCCAATTAGCCTTCTTGCCCTTCCTAAGTATTTAGTTAAAAAAAAAAAAAGGGGGAGAGCAGTCTGACTTTCATATGGTAAATCCACTGTGACAAAAGAAATGAATACAAATATTTTTACCCACTGACTCTTCTGTGGGCTAGGCAAAAAGAGACATGATTATAAATGTAGGGATCCAAGACATTGGAAATACACTAGTTAACCATTACATCACACAACAGTAGATAAAGCAGTTTGGCAACTTGACCAGGATGCCAGACAATAACCCAGTCCTTTAGTTTAAGCTTCAATATCAGATGCTAAGGCTTCAAAGCCAGAAGAAAATGAACACACAGCACTGTCTACATGGAATGGCAAACACTCTACTGAGACAATATGACTCTGTCAAGTTTGTGCCAGGCTTCCTATCCAGCTGCAGACTTACAGTTTCATCTACCCACAATACTTGGTGCAAGCAAATGGAACCAGTAAAGATGATTCTTTTGCTTCTAAAGATGGACTGAACGAATGGCCACACTTTATTCCATCTTTGTACAAAAAAAAAAACATGGACAGTGCTACTTCAAGACAAATGTTGAGAGTTCCATGGACAGCAAAGGAAACAAATGAGACAGTCTTACGGAGGCAGACACAAGATCATTCATAAGGAAGATTAGGAAAAGACAGGCAACATTAATAGGACATTTATGAGGAAAGGGGAATTGGAGCACCTGGTCACAACAGGAAAGCAGGAGGGAAAGAGAGCAAGCAGGTAGACTCGGGGGAAAAATATTGGACAGACTTGCAGAGCGCTGAAGACAGAGAGGGTGGAAGATGTGCTTGCGGCAACAAGGGATAGATGCATATGGAGGGAAATGATTGCCAACACCATGTGGCAAGGTGCTTGATGATGATGATGATAATGATTTCAAGACAAAGGAATGTGACATAATAGGCCTCGTTCAGTCATGAAGGACTTCTGGAATTTGTTCAACAAACCAGATGTTGCCATGGCAAAAGCCTGGCACAATGATAATTGATATGCGAACCACAGACCTATATATACTTGTGCCTAGAAGAGAACTGGCTGAGCACTTTGTGAAGTTTGTCATGCAGCAGGTAACCCCTCTCCATGAAATGGGTGTAGACCAACAGAACTTTAGCCTAGTATCAATACAGCTTGGAACACCAGTCATAGATTAATTGCTTTTTCACAGTTTTGTGTGTGTGTGTGTGTGTGTGTGTGTGTGTGTGTGTGTGTGTGTGTGTGTGTGTGTGTGTGTGGAGAGTGGGGGATGGGGGTGAAGGGGTGTGCATGTTAAACAAAAGGCCTAGATCTACCATCCTATGTAAAACCTAGGCTGCTTTCCCAAATGGGAATGCATCATCACAGTGTAGAGTTTGACCCTTTTTTCTTGTCTTTGTGTACTTTTGTAGATCCATGAAACATGAATCTTCCACAGAATTTTGCTAGGGACAACATCTTTATACTATTAGCCATGATTTCTTGTACATGCACTACATGAATACTATAAGTGACACTAGTATATATATAATATATATATATATCATCTCATCCAAAAGAGTAGCACCCAGATCCCCACCACTGGTCTTGAATGGGGGGCTCAAGTTCAATCCCAGTCCACAACATTTCACACTGGCCTGTTTGCTGCCTACCTTGATGTTTCCATCATTCTGGTGGTGTCAGAGTAGTGTTTCGTAGATCCCTCTCACCCCCACCCCCATCATTTCAACATCCTGCAAGCGCATATGGTTCTGCATAGGCTCAAGGAATCTCCAAAAACAGCAGGCAAATTTGGGTGGAGCGCACATGGAATTGCCTCAGTGTGATGAATCCCTCTTAAATTAACACCAGATTCCAAACAATGTGTTTGTATACTGGACTGACAAACCTCCCACTCAAATCACAATAATCAGATGATTCACTCCCTCTCCTCTGCATGTAAAACCATGCATACTACAACTTAAGAAAAATACATTCAAGATCAATACGTATCTATGAAAAGCACCAATAACTCACAATGCAACAGTTTTCTTATGATGTCTTTGTCCATTTTGGCAGATTTCTTCATCATAATTTTAATTTCTGTTGGAACACGCGCACCCACGAACGAAGTTCTGTCGGCCGCCACACGCCCACCTCCTCCCTGTGCTTGATAGATTGACATTTTTAGCAGCTGATTCAGACAGCAATTTGATGCATTACTTAAAATGAAGTGGCTCTGTTTCAGAAAAATAGCAGTTCAGTCTTATCACACTTCAGTGGGTCTTGTTTTAAAGCTTATTTGTTGATCTTGGAAGGTTCAGCTTTCCTCACATGACACAAATCTTATCTCGTCTGCTCTCTTTCACCGGAACTTGTAAGTTATCTAGCGGAAATACTAATTTACTCAGTTTCAATAAGTGCATTACGCACAGAATATAGTTCTTTAAGTTTGCGATTCTGTTTGTTAATGAACACTCTTTCTGTGCTATATTCAATATCTGTCCTCGGAAACAATAGATATTCAAATTGTATTACATGGTTTAAATTACAAATTTGACTTTTCCAAAAATTCATAACATGTCTGGGCAACCATCCGGGATTTGTGCTCAGGCGTCAAAATGGCTACTGAGTTTTCTTGCCTGTGAGCGGCAGACAAGCATTTTTTGCGTGTATTCTCTCAAGCATTTCCAAACTGCAACGAACAGTTTTAAAGCCTGCGACTCAATTTACCGTTTAGGAGGTAATTATGGCGATAACCATGAATGTGATTGTTAAGAAAAAGACCGACACTTTTATTGTTGAAAGTTTAAAATCAGTCTCAGACTATCTAGTGATGACTTGAGTGATGGTGATACTGATAGTAGCTTAGTGATTGTGATAATGGAGTGAATCAGAGATCACCTTAGGGTAAAGTTACGCTTTTTGCCACCAAAAGCTTAAACAAATATAGCGAACAAAGTTACAGTGTAGATGAATTATGACTTGGGTCAACAGTCAATGCGCTCGAGTCTCGACGATGTTATGCTGCCATTTCAGTTCATTTGTCTGCTACTGCTTACGGGGAGAACCGTTCGGTTGCATTAATTTTGTCTCATCTATGGTTATAACCAAACGCAGTTGAGCAAATATTTGCGGAAGCACGTCTGGAAGCCAGGTTAAAGTATTGATAGAAGGGACTCTCAGAGCACCATTAGTGATTAGGCAGAGATGTTTGGGGGATATATATGTCGTCTGTGTGTATGCATTTGTTACTTGTGTGTGTGTGTGTGATGTTGATGCACATCAGTCAGCCAGTTTGTGAACTAATGACTATCAATGTCAAAAGTACAGATCTGTATATAACTATAAGTATGCAGGAAAGAGTGTGTATGTGTATGTGTGCATGCGCACGTACGTGTGTGTGTGTGTGTGTGTGTGAAAGAATACAGTGTTCATTGCAGTTCATGCTTGGATCAGCAATTATTTGTGTTGGTGTTACTTGGCTTACTTTTGGCATGATGTTGCCAAACACACACACCACACACACACACTCACTACTATATTGGTGACTCATAGACATGCAGAAAGTGTAGAAAACGGTAACTTTTGTGTATATTCTGTAAATGAACAATGTGCAGTGTGTATCTGCAGCTGTGTCTTGTTTGCAGACTTGTTTACTTATCAGATTTTCTGGAATTAATCCTGAAATTGACTCCTGATTTTGGCGTTCCATACTTGAAAAGGAAATCTGGGTCAGAAGAGTTCATTCCGTACAACTGCACAACAGAGCGAAAAAAAATGTGTGTCTTACTCTTATGCTTTGTGATTTTGCACGATTCATCAGTGTTCGCCATGAGTGCATTAGATTGAAACCAATCCTTGACCACCATTTGTGGAGCAGACATAACATACCTGTCTTAAACTTAAGTGCTTTTCTGCATCGTAGAAGGGCAAATAATAGTCCAGTGTTCAGTGTGTGAACTGACTTCAAATGTTCACATGAGTGAAAAAAAAAATTACTGTCAGCGCCACATGGACTTCATTTCATGCAACACAAACAATTGGACTATGTTAAATCATCACTTGTCAACAGATCAAAGCATCAGCTGCAGCATACCACATTGGCCATGGGATATCCTGATATTCAGTCCAACATACTGCAGTCTTCACAGTTATGTATTCTCTAACAGCACAGAGACTGGCAAGTTGATATACATAGTATATTTTAAACTTAACCAAAATTAAAAACAAGTTGATATACATATAGTATATTTTAAACTTCACCAAAATCAAAAACAACACTGATTTTTTATTAACAAACGTTTAAAACCATATTTGAGGTGCACAGTTATTGAACACTTACCTACTTCATTTTTTATTCAGTGAAATCGAATTTTATATTGGTCATCAATTCTTTCTGAGTAATTCCTGATGCTAGTGATAGATGCTGAGAAATCCAGACAACTATGGTTGGCACTACTGACATGCAAATTCTTGGGTTAATAGGTTCTTTTGCTAGAGTATTGGGATATAGGTGATTGTTTCAGATCTCACATTTTAAAACAAGATTTGAAACATCGACACCTGTGGAACCAAATAACCACTTCAGCAGTAAAGGCTTGTTTGTAAAGATCAATGGAGTCGGATGACTATTTGTGTGTATCAGGCTTTCAAGTTAATTTTCAGACCTTCATCAGTCAGGTACAGTGAGTAATCACTACATTACATGATACAAAGGGTCTTTTCTGGGTGCACTAGTTTTATTTTCACTTTTCTGAAGACAGCATTTACTTACTTGAAATAAATTTCTTGTGCACCGATGTTGCAAATCACATACGATGGAAAAAATCATATGGCACTAGTCATTTATAAGCATGCGTGTATACCCTCACTTATGGCAGTCCCAATGTTCTACCCAACTTGTGGGTACTGTGTTCAGTACTAACTATGCTTGTAATCAGTCAGTAACTTTCGCGGTTATGGGTTATAAACAGTACCATCTGTGCTTGTATCTGTTTGTTACGGAAACAAGACTAGGCTTCCAATAATATCACAGAAGGACCCCCTTCCCTTTCCCAAAGTCAGCATGAATGGACCCAACTTAGTCTGAAATGTCAGTTCAAAATGGTGTCTGTATAATGAGGATATATATTATATATCACCCAGATGCTGGCAAAGTCTCGAGTTCCCTTACAACAGACTCAACACTCTCCCCCATCACTTCCTCCACCCTTTGTCAAAATTATGAAATTTTTAAATCGTAAAATTTTTTAAACTAGGAAATCTGTTTTGATGCAAAGCGCAAGTTCTCCGCCATTCCTCAAAAACTATCGGAATGCTGTTAACCCTTTGACTCCTGCACCCTATTCACCAACTGCAAAAACGTTTTTGCTTGGCTAGTGTGATTGACAATGCAGGATGCTGGTGGACATGGTGTGGGAGTCGCCAGTTAATCGAAATACCAGAGATAGTTCAGTCCAGTCAATTAAGGCATCTGGAAGACAGTGAAATTTATGATTTAAAGAAATAGCAGTTTTGTGTGTCTTTGCTGGTAGGATTGTGTGATTGTTATCAGTGGTAACATCGGGAAGCGACCTTCATGCTGTGTACAAAATGGTTCACAATTTTCCCTCTTTTTTCCCCTTTCTTTTCACCTGTACCAGATGGCAACAGGGGGAGGGTTTCCCCGACTGAAACAGTCCAAGTCAGAAACGAAGCAGCGGAGCAGCAACTGGCCACGCTCCGTCAGCTCCGACAAGGATGATTCGCTCAGCTTGACCAGTTTCCCCAGTGACATCAGGATTAACAACTGGGTAAGATACTGTGCCAAGTCCAGTGAACTATGAGTTGTTTAATTTTTGTTTTGATTGTGGAGTTAATTGATCTTTTTACAGATCGAAAACAGAAACCAAAAACAACAAAGCCAGTTAACACCCATTCTGAGAAAGGGCCTATGAGAGGTTACAACATAGACAATTCAGTCAACAAAACTATTCTGCTGTTGAAATGTAGACAGCTCGATCAATAAAGTAATTCTTCTAAGGATCAATTACATCATACAATAAAAAGTGTTTGTTGCAAATATAAGTTAACATATGTGAAAAACAAACAAAAAACAATTTCTATGTTAAATATCTTAAAGGGGAAAAAAGAAAGAAAAAATACTGCTGATTGCATTATTTGGTTGGCAGTTTCCACTTATTAACTGCTGCTGTTCATAATGATTGTGTCGAAGTCAAGAGTAGAAAAGTGACTGTGGTGTATTTATGTATTGAGAATTGTTAGAAACTGTATATAAAAGTTAACCCTTCGATGCTTTGTACAGGATCTATCCGATCTTCGACCTACAGCTTCAGCAGACAGTCGCCGGCGAAAGAAATCCAAGGGAAATCCTGAACGTGAGCGTGAGCAGTCACTGTCCATGGACTCTCCACCACATGGGGAACCCAAACAGAGAACGCCTTCCTCTTTGTCTAGAACCCGCAACACCCCTGTCGCACAGAGAGAAGCTCTGGAGAAACTCAAACAGAAGTTGACCTATGATGATGAGGTTGGTGTGCATCTTTATGAAGTCACAGGGTGTGTGTGGTATGTGTGTGTGTGTGTGTGTGTGTGTGTGTGTGTGTGTGTGAGAGAGAGAGAGAGAGAGGGAGAGCGTTTCATAGCAACCATATTACCCAGAGAGCCATGAAACTCAAACTGAACTTGGGTCTTCAATAATGAAGTTGGTGTATGTGGGTATGTGGTGTGGATGTCACTTTGTGAGGATGGAGTATGCATATAAGTTATAACATGGTGTGGATGAATAAGTGGTGTATGTCTGCAAAAGTGGTTTTGACTGTCTTGTGATTTTGCTTGCTGTTATTTTGCATGAGGGGATGTCATGTTTTTTACTGATTACTGTGACTTCAGTCTATTTGCTGTTTAGCTCCAACCCTTTATTTTTGCTATTTCTATTATATTCACAAGGCTTTGTAGGTCCCTTTCATTTTCTGCAATTAGCATGGTGCCATCTGGGTAACAATTTAACAAATGTTGTTTATCATTTTTCCCCAACCTTTAACTCACGCCCTATGGAGCACTGCGATCGCAGTGCTCTTCCTTACACCACTTGCCTACAGAGCACTGCGATGGCAGGATTGACCTTTGGAATTTTTCTGCTGAATGTGGTCAACTCTCGTACAAAAATAAAAGTGCTAGCTCTGAAGATTAACCAATCGACTGCTCCCAAAAACTGGTACTTTCGGTTTCCAGTGTCTTGTTTGGCTCAACCAGGTTTGATTTCATACCCACTGGCTCCGTGTAGAATCTGAGTAAAAAAAAAAGGTGGCGTCGAGCGATGAAACCGGTCGTGGTAGACGGCAGAGACGACTGCTATACAATGCCCACGAAGTGCTTGAAATGCTACAAACAGCTGGTTCCGATATAGAAGAGGAAGACGATGATTATGAGAGTGAAGATGTGTCGGAAGCGGAGTCAAGCGAGTCAGAGAGCAGTAGTGAAGATGATGGCAAGAGTGTAGCAGATGAAAATTGGAGGGTGGTGATACTGATAGTGATGCTTCGTCGAGTGAGGATTCTATCAAAGGTGGGGACAGGGAAATGACAGCAGAGAGAATTGTGGAGCTGTTAGCAAAGGATTGGCACCAGGATTTCACACTTTTCCCTGTGTGCTACACCACAGCGCCCCAGACACAGCAGGACTGCATCTTGGATTTATGGAAGACTACGCCCCCCTCGCATTCTTCAACGAGATTTTTGACAAGACTCTTATGTAGGACATTTTATTTCTTTTATTTATGAGCAGAATGAATGCACATGTTTTCTAATGAATGAATATGGGAGTTTATTCCTTACTGTGTAAAGTGATTATTATATGTTTAGTTGATTTTTGGGGTAAAAAAAAAAGGCAAAAATACCCTCCTATGTACACCAACAAAATTTCATCTCAGACACTTCAATTTTGCACTATAGTACTTCAATATGTAGATAATATAATCTGAAATTTTCATTATGCTGAGTTAAGTAGATATTGAGTAATGAATTTTCTACTTACCTATACAAATGGCCAGTATACAGAGGATTGCTTAGTGAAAAATGCCCCGTAGCGAGTGATTTAATCCAGGGTATTCTTCTAGGTTTCTCCTGATGTTTTTGCTGTAAAGTGAAAACAGATCTGGTGACAGAACACAACCTTGCCTGACTCCTCTTTTGAGAGCTTATATCATTTTCTATATTCATTGCAGCTGTATGTTTCCAATACATATTTCTGATTTTTTGTAGATCTTTTCCATCAACATTCCGTCTTTCTAGTTGGTTGATCAATTCTTCATGTCTTACCCGATGATTTTAGGTCAAGGTGCTCTGATTAACATGGCTAGATAGCAGGTGATCATTTATTGGTCTGGAGGACTGTCCAGCAGATGATCATTTATTGGTCTGGAGGACTGTCCTGTGAATTAGTGAATCTGATTATTAGGATGGGCAGGACATACATTTTCAGGAGAGCAAGGACGCCTTTCTTTTCTATAGTAGAAGGAAGAATATGTAGATTATTTTAGCCAAAATGTTTTCAGTTGTTTATGTGGTTGGGGAAAAGAATGGATTAGTTTCTGAAAGACTTAGAATGATTGTACTAATCACTTGATTAGCAGAAAAAAATTGTATTTGTGGCAGAAAAAGTATTTGGACATCAGAAAAATCTTACGTTCTTTTGAAAGAACTATGGTAGAGGTATATGAAGAGGGACTGTTTTTCAGAAAGGACAAACAGTATGTGTTATTTCAACATTGCTTTCAGTCCCCTACAAAGGGAGCAGATGCTAGCCAGTCATTCCTGACATAGAAAAAAGATCAATGATAATTGGTTGGTTTTGTTTGTTTGAGTTTTTGTTTATTGTTGATTTTGTCTAGATGTGTAAGTGATGTAAGTAATTGGCAGGGCTTTAAACGACAACAATAACAAGTGGTGTAAATATCCAACAGATTTGAAATTAGAGACAGTGTTCAAGCTTGATCATGATATGTTTGTTTTTGGTCTAAAAATATGGTAATGATCTATGTATTTATCATTTTGTGAAATAACATGATAGAAATGTTCATCAGATTGTTAACAACTTTTTAGACTCGTCTTCTCCAGCAGTACAGCACGGATGGTGAGCGCAACAATGAGCGAGCCCTTGCTCGCGGTCGCCGTCGCCTTGCCAACAACAGTGAGGTAGAGGGCGCCACTGGTGGTGCAACAGGAGGAAGCCGACCCAGGACCAATCGCAACAACAACACTGAACAGGGAGTGAGTCTTTTTTCTCTGTTTTGTTTGTGTGAACATTAATGCACATATGTGCAGATACTGGCATGGATTGTAATTGTAATAAGTTGCAATAAAGATCAACGGTTAATGATTTCATATATCATTGTGAGTGTGTGTGTATGTGTGCGCGTATGCATGTGTATATGTATACATGTGTATCCATAATTATATGTACTGCATGCATGAATGTACACGCCTGTTGTGTCCATGTTTGCACAAACAAGCACCCCAAAATGGGGTAGAGGAGGTGTCATAATATGCACATATGTGCATGTGTGTTCCAACACACACACACACACACACACACACACACACACACACACACACACACACACACACACACACACACACACATTAATTTAGATGCAGACACACACTGTACACTCAAACACATGCATGCTTGCACCACACACACATGCACATGCGCAAACACACACACATACACACACAAAACATGCATAAACACATACACATACACACACACACGCACACATGCATGCACATCTAGGAACCATATGTGAATAGACATTAAATAACAATCAGAACACTAATTGACATCATATCCTTGATTTCAGCCTGATCGTAATCAGATCGTTGGCCGTCTGGTTCAGATCCAGGATTACATCAAACAGGCCACCTCCATGATGGAAACTTTACAGAAGTCTGGAGATTCTGTGAGTACTTCTGTTTATTTTATTGAGTGTGAGTCTGTGTGAGTATTTTACTCCATATGGCCAGTGGAGAAACTATTTCACTCGCTGATGGCAAGTATAAGCTTACGTCGTTCTGCAAGTGTTCTGATCCAGTCACCCAACTTTACCGATCTTTGGTAAACAGTGACCCTGCACTTCCTATAATATAACCACGTGTGTCTCTGCGATGAAGCACTGAAAAGCTACAGCCCTTGAGTCAGAAACTTCGACTGGGAAGAAAACAGTCTTCAGCTTGTCGGCAGAGCTTTTCCCCCCAAATGGAAGGAGGAGTTTACTTGACTGGCTTACAACAAACAAATTTGATGACATGCATGATCTGCTCAAGAAATCTGTCACTCACAGGCAAGTCAGATTTTTGTGACTTGATCAGACAATTTACAGAAGAAAAAGAAGGAAAAGAAAAAAAACACTGCTGAGAATGCTGCATCACTTGGATCACCTCCCTCACAAGACAAGGAAGCCTCAGTACATTGAGTGGCCAGATGGTCTGGACCTGATTAATTTAGATGCAGACATAAAATGAACTGACTGTATCTGAGTTGGATACTTAAAGATTGTCCTGTGTTTTATTTTGTTTTGTTATATTTTTATTGTCATCACAGTTCTTTGGCTTCTATATTCATTGCAATATAAAACTGAAGATGTCCAGTGCTGTCCTTGCCCCCCACCCTACTAAATCAAACTATGCAAGTATAGTCTCTTAGTGACACTGCTATTGAATGGCTGGCTTGTATTTTGGCAAAAAAATTGTTCAGTCTGGCTGGCTTGTATTTTGGCCAGTAAATTTTTCAGTCTGGCTGGTAAAAGCTTTTGTAAGTCCCAGCGAAAGGCTAGTAGGCAAAAATACTGACTTTCAGGGCTCTGTCTGAGAGAGAGAGACAGAGAGAGAGAGAGTGTGTGTGTGGGTGTGTGTGTGTGTGTGTGTTGTGTGTTGTGTGTGTGTGTGTGTGTGTGTGCGTGCGTGTGGTGTGTGTGTGTGTGTGTGTGTGTGTGTGTGTGTGTGTGTGTGTGTGTGTGTGTGTGTGTGTGTGTGTGTACACTATACAGTATGTGTGTCAGTATGTGTGCAGTTGGTAGAACTGCGGACTCGGGATCTGTTCTCTTGAATTCAGTGACAGCTTAAAAATATTACAAGTAGTTGTTTTTCTTGTTTTGGTTTTGTTTTGGTTTTGTTTTTGTTGTTGCATATTTAGGCTTTAATATATTACCCAGTCTAATGGATGAAATGCAGGAAAATATTTTTCTGCTGTCTGTCAGAGTATTAAGTTCTGTCTTTGGTTTTGAATTTCATTGTTTTATTTGCATTCTAATGTTTCATAGATACAGGCATTACATTGCTGCACAGTCTGCATATTGTGTTTTCGATAGGCAAACATGTTGGGTATTTCATGTTTTTGTAAACCAGAGACACTGACATGACATAGAGGAGGTTAGTTGTTAATGCTTGAAGTACTGCTTGTGTATATGTTGATCTGGGAGATGGGAAAATTCTTCACTCTTTACCCAGCCAGGCAGGAGGTACCCAGGCAGGATCGAACCTCAGACCATCCAATTGGTAGTGGTGACATTTAACCTACCTGACTGCTTTGCCATCATGTGATGTTTAGTTGTTTGCCAACTCCGTTGGTGTGACATGCTGTCAGTTTTGTGGAGATTTCTACATATCTGCTTGTATGCATGTGTAGAACTCAAATATTGATGTGAAAATAAAGTGCTGTGGTGGTGGTGTGTGTGTGTGTGCAGGGAAATGCTGAAGACTTGGCCAAGGTGGGACGTCTCATTGCCAACTTGCAAAGAGCAAGAAGAAGGCTACCTTGGTCTGCTGCACACCAACACTGTGAGTAACATGACAGTACACTTTTTCTTTTTGTTACATTGTACAATTCTGATGTTGAGTCCTGTTAGTCTTCCTTTCGGACTGTACAGGTTTGAGTCTGGCTTAAGAAAAAGTATGTGTTGTACTTGTAGCTTCCAGTCCATCTAGCTATTCGGGATCGGGGAAGATAAAGCTTGCCATCCTCTTTGCCAGCCTGGATTCCTCTTTGCCTTTTGGCCTTTATGCCAGCCTGTTTGCCAGCTTGCCTACCTCTTTGCTGGCCTGCCTGCCTTTTTACCTGTCTTCCTTTTCACCAGCCTGTCTTCCTCTTTGTCAGTCTGCCTTCCTCTTTGTCAGTCTGTCTTCCTCTTTGTTAGTCTGCATTCCTCTTTGTCAGTCTGGCTTCCTCTTAGCTAGCCTGTCTTTTTCTTTGCCAGTTAGCCACATAAACATTCTTGATCACCTGGCGTGTTTATCTATTAAAAGGCCTGTTTGGCACTGTGTTTATTTGATTTGGTGTGTTGAATTTTGCAGATGTTACGTATGGAAGCAGCAGAGACTGGAAACGATGGACAGCCTGCGGAAGACGGCACCAAGCAGGACTCTGACTCAGATAAATCTGTGGATTTGGAAGTGGAATCTGTCACCTCTGGCACAACAGTAAGTGGATGTGAATGTCGTTCATTGGCTTTGGTTGATCACTGATGAGCCGATGGAAAGAATTTGTTTGTTAGCCCATTTATTACTAATGATTTTGACTAGTCTATACTGAGAACATTTCCAGGTAAACAGAAAAATTACAGCTGTGATTTTTGTTCACTCACATCTCCAACTCTCTTGCAGCTGTCGCTATAAAAGTATGAACAAAATGAAAGACAATGGATAAAGATTCTTTTTGTAGTTATATGATATGCAAATAATGACTTGGCTTTCACACAAACTCATAGCAGTGGTTGATAATCTTCATCAGAATCATCATCCAGCCATGCTTCTTTCAGATCAGAATGTTGGTCATGGGCATTAAATCATACAGTTTGACTGCGTCAGGACCAAAACCTTGATCAACATGGTTGGCTGTGTGAATAACTTCTTCCAATATTTGTCAAGTGCGCATGTTTATTTACTAGTACGTAACTTTACCATATCTTACAAGTGCTTGAGCTCAGCCAATGCAGGACACCATACTAACTGCAAAATACTTGACTGGGTGGTCGAGAAATATTGGTGAAAAAGACATCCACCATCAGGTGCCATTGTCGAGCCCGCCCCAATCCCGGTTCCTGCCCGAGTGACACTTGTCCTCTTTGTTTCAGTATGCCAAAGCGACAGACCATGCTCTGTGCTCTCAGTTCAGTCTTCTTTTTGTGTTAGGTGTTTTCTCCCAGCTCTTAGTACTTCCTCAAGTGTACACGTTCATTTAATAACTGCCATTGCTGCCAAACAGTACAATCGAGTTAACAAAAACTTCTGAAAGTTTCTCTTAAACAGTATCAGGAAAAAAGCTGATTATTTCACAGCCATTCACAAAATCCTTGCCACATAATTCGCCTCTGTGTGATAGCTATTTGAATTGCAGAATACATCGTCATCTCGCCCTCGCATTGAGGACAAGCTGGGGCTGGGAAGTGATGAGGAAGGGGGGTCCGATGAGTCCAAGGATGAGGATACCGCCATGGACAACACGATGGTCTCCCCTGATGCTGTACTGGCCGAGGCTATGGCTGTACGCAGTGTGGCCGAAACCCTCAACAGTTTGACCGAGGTAAAAGGCCGTCTTTAGTTATTTCAGATGTCTTGAAATGGGGATGGAAAGTTGGGGTTGGAGATGGAAGGCTGTGTGTGTGTGTGTGTGTGTGTGTGTGTGTGTGTGTGTGTGTGTGTGTGGTGTGTGTGTTCAGGGGTTGTGTTTGCATGTGTAGGAGATGGAGGGCTGGGTGTGTTTGTATGTGTGCATGTCTCTGTTTATGTGTTTGAGTGATTGTGTGTTCATACATGACAGTGATGTGTGGTGGAAGACTTTGACTAAGGTCAGCAGTGAAGGTGTGTTTTTAAATTGTCTCTGTAAGTAGGTATTCCAAAGTGATTTTCAAATTTGAACTTATCTGTATAAAAATCAGCTGGGAAAATAGAGATTTTCATTCTGAACACATACATACTTTATTTTTTAATGTGGGATAAAAAATAAATTTTTTATGATTTTTTCCTTTCTTTTTGGACTTAGAAAAATTTCGCACGTTTTTTTAGGCCACATTTAGACATGCCTTGAACACACATATAAAATCACACAAGCCCAGAAAATCATTTCTGAGGAGGTTTTTACTTGTTAAGTTGATGTGCAAAAAACATATGGACAGAAATGCATATCAATAAAAAATACAGACCTATGAAAATGACAAAAAATAGCAAAATTGGACGCCGCCATTCTAAACAACTGGGCAAGGGACCCATTTTCATTAATTTCAAACTCCATTATCTTTAAGAAATACAATACAGTGACACTGAAATGAATCATATATGATAAACATATTAAGGAATTTAACCCTAATTTTTTTCCAGCTTCATCTGAAAGCTGGTTGAAAAGATATGAGATGTCAAAAATGCGAAATATGCCGATTTGTCACAGTGAAAAAAATGGCGAATTTTACACATATTTGGTGCACCATAACTTTTTTCACTTTAAAGTTACAAAAATGGTTTTGATATCAAATTGCTCAGCATGACAAACTCTTTCAATGTAAAACAACCCCAGACATCTGTATGTTTAATCAAACCATATTTGGGTAAGGATAAAATACCTATTTTGAAAAAATGTGTATTTGAGCTTTTTGCAAGACTCCGTAACTTCTGTCACATTCATCCTACTGCAAAGTACCATATACCAAAATGATCAGTTTTTTATGATCTGTCAGTATAACAAACAAGACATTAGGTTTCAATCTTTCTGTAAACAAAAATCAGATGACAAAATTATAACAAATGTCAGCTGATAATAGTAACAAATAATGCGTTTTGTTTACATATCGAATCAAACAAGACATGTACATCAACAACATTCATTCAAAGAAGTCATCTTCATAGTTTTTACATGCCAATTTGTTGGGTTTTTTTATCATTAAACAACGATTAAAACATGTCTTGACCTTTAACTGTTCCTTAACTGTGTGTAGAACATTATCAAAAGCTTCCACATCATTGTCTTGACCTTTCACTGTTGCTTAATCACAGTAGATAACTGTCCTGGCCTTCAACTTAAACTGGAAGCACAAAAGATAGAAATCATCTCTTTTTACAAAAAACATGTTGTAATGAAATGTAAAAAAATACTTGTCAGTGTCTATGATCAGTGATTCCCCTTCACAAGTGACAGGAAATTAAAACATGTTAAGATGCAGTTCATCATCATTGCTGTCAAAGTTGTCCAAAAGACTAGGTCTCCGCCCTCTGCCAGTCTTAAGAAATCGCTCCTTCATCCTCATGAAGAGATCATCTGTGAGAAAAATAGTGTAGAGGGAAAGTATTAGTACATCTATCTGTTCTATCCTGTAGCGTAATGTGAAAATCCCATTTGTAGGGACAAACAGGCCTATACATACAGAGCAAGAGGCAAATACTGACCAAAACAAAAACAAATCCAAAAAACAAGAACATAAAACATGCAGGAACACAAGGACTTTTGTACTCCTGCTCAATTAACTTCCCTGCCTGTCAAAGAGAGAAAGGATCAAGAGAGAGAGAGAGATTGGTGTGGAGCTGTAAGAAGCCTACCAGTATTATTGTCAGCTTTGAAAATAAAATTATAATACCTTACCCTAACTCACAAAGCAGTGGGCAAAGTAAAATATCCCATACATTTAGGCCTACTCATATCAGCATAACAAAATTTATCTCATAAACACTATAGGCCTAGTTAGGAAGGTTCATAGTGTCCAACCCATTAACCTGGTAGGCCTACTTTATTTTGTTTAAATATTATTTTTGATGACAATAATAGTAATGATAATAAATAGTAATGAATGATAGTAACTATAAGAAATATGATATAATAATAAGATGATATAATAATGAATAATGTAGTAAAATAATAACAATAACAAAAATATGATAACAATATTAATAATAATAATAAACTTTTAAAGCTGTTGAACTAGGTGATAATAATATTGGGCCTAAAAATAATAGGATTGATAAACATGCAAATTTGTTTCAATGGTACCATTCAGGAAGTTTACACAAAGGCAGAAAAGAAAAAGGTGTAACATTGTGAAATTATTGAACGACACTGAACCAGATCGAGTGAAGTCAAGGGAGGGCACTCGGCCGATTCGACTATCGATCGATCAAAGCGTTGGTCACGTGACCACAATAAATCGCTAATCTCTCATTAACATTATAAATAAATATAATAAAGGCATGGATTATTAAAAAAATCTTTTGTAAACATTTTCCTTTAATCATATGCCTGATCTCACTCTCTGTAAAATTACCGCACCCCAAACCATCACCTACCCCTACCTTCTAACATATTCATGATACTGTGGGTGCTGCAGCTGTGCGCTTTCCAAACAATTATATTCTAAAATCAGGAAAGAAAATGTCGAAAAGTAATAGTAAACAAACTGCAAGATATTTCACTTACCCTCTAGATAAGTTGGATCGCTTGATTCGTCGTGGCTGGAGCGGTCGACGTAAACTTCGACGTCCATGTGCTCGCCCGAACGATCTTCGCGCGTGTCCGCCATTGCGCGTCAGACGCTAAGAGAAAGCGAAAATAGGTTGCGTTGTTCTCAGTCCTCGAGGAAAACAGCCAGTGGTTGAATCCGTATGCAAATAGCAGAAGTTGAAAGTTGAAACCTTGACCTTTTGCACAGTGGAAAATATGGCGAGATTGGTTTTGAGTAAGGTTGCAAAATCATCGACGGAAGTTTTTAACGCACGAAATGACCGACTAAATGGAGCCTATCAGTTCACTTTTTACATCGGATGAAAGCAAATTTAGTTGTCTTTTTGACTGTGTAAATGGTTTGTTGATATCTGACCCAGCTTATCTCCTCGAGACGAGTTTTCAAGGTAGGTGTCAAAACCGCGTTCCGATTTCGTCGTTCCAGTAGCAGCAAAATCGCAATTTAGTACCCATCATCAAAAGCATATTTCAAACGGTAAATGTTACACTTATTGATTTATTTTGACTTTAAACAAAGCTTAAAGGATCACAGACCAACATGATCTATGTTATTTTATTTCTGACACTGCATTTTGTTGAGAACGAGCAAGTTGAAAACCAGTGAAAAATCGCACTTTGCCCTACTTTTCGCCGCCCGCGAAGAGCACTTTGGAATACCTACTGTAAGGTCAGCAGTGAAGGCGTGTTTTTAAATTGTCTCTGTAAGGTCAGCAGTGAAGGCGTGTTTTTAAATTGTCTCTGTAAGGTCAGCAGTGAAGGCGTGTTTTTAAATTGTCTCTGTAAGGTCAGCAGTGAAGGCGTGTTTTTAAATTGTCTCTGTAAGGTCAGCAGTGAAGGCGTGTTTTTAAATTGTCTCTGTAAGGTCAGCAGTGAAGGCGTGTTTTTAATTGTCTCTGTAGGTCAGCAGTGAAGGCGTGTTTTTAAATTGTCTCAGTAAGGTCAGCAGTGAAGGCGTGTTTTTAAATCGTCTCTGTAAGGTCAGCGTGAAGGCGTGTTTTAAATTGTCTCTGTGTGGGTTGTGGATAGTTTGTGCGTGGTTTGGTGTGTGTGTTTTGCATCAGTTTGTAGTGATTGTGTGAAAAAAAAAATAGAATGAAACAAAGGCAGTGCACATACATACAAAACAAAGCAGACAGTCATGGCTTTCTACTTGAGATGTCTACATATTTATCTTGTCAAATTACTTGAAAGCATTGGATAGTCCAAACCTTGGTATGTAAAATTTGGTTGTCTCTGTTATAAGTGATTGATTTATTCTGTGGCCTTGTGTACATTGGGTGTAGTAAAATTTCTTTTCTTTTTTTTTGTATCATATGTGAGTGGTAGTGAGTTTGGCAGCAGTTGTAAATATAGTTTCATATTTAAAGGTATAAAGGTTTTTAAATCTTGAGTCTGATGCACTGATATTGCTTTAGATGTAGATTTATTATGTGATAGTGACAGGAAAGCGTGAAATCAACATTCTTAATAAAGTGACCAAAAAAAAAATGTTCGGTGATCATTATAGTAAATGTCTTGTTAACAAGAAAGGATGAAATTGATGCACAGAGATATTGTTGTGTCATCAGAGAGAGGAAAGTGCTGGAGCAGCTGGGGGTGACCTCAATTCACAGCAACGTCAACAGCTCATGAGGATCATGATGGAGAAACAGGAACAGGTGGGTGGAGAATGTTGGGAGGGTGAGTTTGGTAGTGGTGGTGAGAGACAGCTGGTTTTGGTAAGCTGATGGGAAAGTGGATATTTGGATACTTATACGACTACAGTGATAGATCATATTTGTAAGGTGCTTATCTCCAAATTAATTTGGACTTACTATACATTTCATACTTTCAAGACCCAGATTATTACATACATGTATAAACGTGCGCACACACACGCATACACACATGCACACATACGCAGATGAATACATATTAAGAGAGTCTTACAACACTCATAGATATCTGTGGTCATAGATGTACTTAAAAAATGCCACATAATCGGTAATCAGAAGTGACAAAAATACTGATAGAGGAGTAAAGACATTACAGGACTGGTGAACAGCTAAGTCTTTAATACGGAGAATGAGAAGATTTCTCGAATCAGTGGCAGCAAATTCCAGACAGATGTTGACGTCTGACTGAAACCATCTTCTGAAATGGAAAGCATGATTATTGGTAAAGGTTGAACATGAGCAAAATTTTATTCCTGCATGGAAGTACCAGCATTGGCATCTTGTCATTGGATCACAGCAATTAGTATCACTGTAATCAGCAAATAATATCATACCTGGTACATTGAAATGTGTGTAGTCACAGCAAGTACCATTAATGTGCAATCACAACACAAGCGCTTGCTTGTACTCACTGAGGTTACAACAGGTCAAAGTCATTTGTGTTTGAAACTCTGTTATGAATGCTGTGAGACAGTGAATGATGATACAGTGATGAACCAACAAGATTGTCACACAATGGGCTATCCATGAGGATAGTATTGTGCATTATATCAGGGATATACATAATAGGAGTACTAAATGTACTAGGAGTACCATAATGTAGGTAATAGTCTGTACCCTGATGGATATAATAGGAGTACTAAATGTAATATGAATACCATAGTATAGGTATGACGCTTGTGAGGAAATCCCTAAGGCAGATAGAAAAGCAAAAAAGAAATGAATGACTATTGAAATTTTGGGCTTGATGGAGAAAAGGAGGAAGGCAAAGAGAAATTAGGAGATCTACAGGAAGATAAACAAGGAGATCAGGAATAGGTGCAATGAAGCTAAGGAAGCTTGGCTGAAAACAAAGTGCAAAGAAATGGAAGACTGACACAAAACGGATCCTCAGGGTATGTACAGACGAATTGAAGAAATTGTCCACAGAAAAAATACATGCATATCAACTGGTTGCTTGAAATCGAAAGATGGCACGCTTATCATGGAGAAAGACAAAATATTAGACAGATGGGGAGAGTACATTAAAGACCTTTTTGAGGATGACAGAAACGAAGAACACATTATAAAAAAGAACTTTGAAGGACCACCCATAATGAAAGATGAAGTTAGAGAGGCACTGAAAAAGATGAAACCAGGAAAAGCCCCAGGACCAGACAACATTACTACAGAGATGATTGAAGCCCTGGAGGAATTTGGCATAGAAAAAATAACAGTCCTCCTAAATGAAATTTACGACACTGGAAAATCCCCAAAGATATGTCAAAATCAATTTTCATTGCACTTCCAAAGAAGACAGGGGCTGTAGAATGCGAACTACTTCGCACAATCAGTTTGATGAGTCATGTAACAAAAATCATGTCATGATGAGGACAAGGAATAGAATCGAAAGAGAAATTGCAGAAGAACAGTGTGGATTTGTGGAAGGGAAAGGAACTATTAATGCCATATACATCCTAAGAACTATCATAGAGAGGTCAATTGAGATGAGTAAGGATTTGTATTTATGCTTTGTTGACTACACCAAGGCTTTCGATCGGGTAAGACATGATGAATTGATCAACCAACTGGAGAGACTCAAAGTTGATGGAAAAGATCTACGAATAATCAGAAATATGTACTGGGAACAAACAGCTGCAATGAGAATAGAAAACAATGTAAGCTCTTTCCAAAATATCAAAAGAGGAGTCAGACAGGGTTGTGTTTTGTCACCAGATGTGTTTTCACTTTACAGCGAAAACACCATGAGAAACCTAGAAGAAGACCCTGGATTAAAGGTTGGAGGGAAAATGATAAACAACATTCGATACGCAGATGACACTGTGCTAATTGCAGAAAGTGAAAGAGACCTACAAAACCTTTGAATATACTAGAAATAGAAAGCAAAGGTAAGGGGCTGGAACTAAACAGCAGGAAGACTGAAGTCATGATGATCAGTAAAAAACATGAAATCCCCTCATGCAAAATAACAGCAAATGGCACAACCTTGACACAGGTTGATGAATTCAAATACCTGGGAACGATCATTTCATCAGACGGCAGATGCACATCAGAAATAGCCGGCAGAATCGGCCAAACCAAAACAGCATTCAAGAAGATGACAAGCATTCTTACCAACAAATGCCTGTCAATCAATATCAGGAAGAGAGTTCTTGAATGTTATATAGAACCAATACTGTTGTACGGATGCGAGGTGTGGACAGTCAACAAACAAAGCCAGAACAAGATTGAGGCACCGAGATGTGGTTTCTAAGAAGAATGTTGAGAGTTCCATGGACAGCAAAGAAAACAAACGAGACAGTCTTGATGGAGGCAGACACAAGTAGATCACTTATAAGGAAGATTAGGAAAAGACAGGCAACATTTATAGGCCATTTTATGAGGAAGGGGGATTTGGAGCACCTGGTCACAACAAGAAATCTGGAGGGAAAGAGAGCACTGGGTAGACCCAGGGAGAAAATGCTGGACGGGCTTGCAGAGTGGCTGGGGACAAGGAGGGTGGGGGAGATGCTTTGGGCAACGAGAGATAAGAGACAGATGGAAGTCCATGATCGCCAGCGCCATGCGGCAGGGCACCTGATGATGATGATGATGATGAGTATAGGTAATAGTTTATACCCTGATTGATGTAATAGGAGCATTAGAGATCAATAGCTTTCACCTGATACTTTTTAATGGCTGTTTCTCTTTAACTCTTTCATCCCTATATATCTATATATCATTACTTCCCTTTATTCCTAGCTTTCTATAACACATATGTTCCCTTCATTCCTGGATTTAGAGAAAATAAAGAAAGTTTAAAAAGGGGTACTAACTTTGGAGAGTTGCGGCAGTGTCACTATCTACAATAAATTAAGAATGTCACATACCGTTGCGTACAGAATTGATGTGAGAATTTGTCTGAGACTATGTTGACACCACAGGGTGACATGGTTGGTGACACTCAGGTGTCAAACAGGTAATTTTGGGGACAAACACAACACATGCAAGCATGCACAGCATGCAGGACAGTGTTTTGCTTGCAGAGTGTACACCTCATGCAGGTACTCACCGAGCAGTGCCTCCTGTGAATCTCCGTGCCACAATGGTGGTCATATCCATAGAAAGACTGTCACATTGTCACTGCATTTGTCCTACCCACCACATGGATTGTTTGAAGTTTTTGGTACTGTCCTACAAAGAATATTTCTTTTGCTACAGTGTCATTGAGCCAAAATCTTTTTGTTTTTTAAGACCTAGTTTTATGTACAGAAGATATTTACAACGAGAAAGTTTCTATGTACACAAGTCAATGTCACAGTTACATTGTCACATGTCACACATAGGTGACACGTGTATGGAACACCTTGAAGCAGTCACGCTGGTTGTTGCACAAATACACTCCACATTTTTCGCACATGATTGTGGTCTTCGATTTCTTGAAGGGATTGTTTGTGTAGCTGACACCAGGGTGGGTTTCCCTGTATTTCTTGTGTCGTGCTGTGCACACGACACAGGTGTGGTCGTCACCTACTCCACGGACTGGCCAGTGGTCTGTGCGATCAAGCCGGGGATCTGATGCATTTTCCTCTGTTCTGGGCCGGCCAGGGTGGGTCCTTTCCATGTAATGAAGACCGATCAGTTGGTGGGCCAGGTCCAGTTTGAATGACAGCAGGTCTCGTTTGCTTTGTCCTTGAACTTTGTGTTCTGTCACCTCTCCCTCCAGGACATAGGCATTGTAGATGGCTGTCTCCATCAGCTTAGTCTCCACCCGTCGATACCATTTCATGGGTTTTTTTTATTTGTTCTGTCGGGTGTTCTGGTCCAGTTTGTCCACTCCATTCATGTTGACGGCATAGGCAGCCACAGCTGGGGGGCAGGGAAGCTCGGCAACAGTCCCGTCTTTCTGGCGTCGTTTGGCAATGGCACCTGAGTTGTCAAAAGGTGGATGGGCAGTGGACAGGTAATACACCATCCGCTTGTCCTTCCACGATGTTGCGATCATGTCACCGCATTGTCGCCACTCTGTAGCTCCACGGGGAAGCCGGCGTTCTTCTGCCTTGGTCTTGACCAGGTCACGGGGATAGCCGATCCGGTTGGGTCGCATCGTGCCACACAGGTAAGTACCCTTGCTTGACAAATACTTTGCCAGCACAGGTGAGGTGTAAAAGTTGTCAGTAAAGACTGTGTGACCAAAGTGTTGAATGGGTTTGGTCAGGCCAATCACCACTCGAGCACTGAGCCCCATCAACTTGTTCACCTGCTGCCCGTGCTTACCTGTGTACACCTCCATGTTGTAACAGTAGGCTGTCTTGGCGTCGGCAAGCACCCACAGTTTGATGCCAAACTTGACGGGTTTGTCCTTCATGAATTGTTTGAAGGCCAAACGCCCCTTGAATGGCACCATTGCTTCGTCGACAGTGACGTTTTGGTAGGGAACAAATTCGTTCCCGAAATTTCCCCTGACGGTGTCCAGAATGTACCGGATTTTGCGCAGTTTGTCACTCTTATCAACAGGTGTGTTTGGATTCTCAAAATACAGGTATCTCCGTATCTGAAAGAAGCGATCCCGGCTCATCACACCACCAAACGCAGTTCGGAGCAGAAAGTGTTGTGCACTTGTGCTCCAATAGTGAGTGTCTCTGTCGAGTCGCACGATGTCTTTCATTATCAGCAGTCCATAGAATACTTTGATTTCCTCCAGCGTGACAGGTTTCCACTCACCTTTGTTCTTCTCCGGCTCTTCTGTGCGTTTTTTGGTGGCATTGTCGTTTGTGAAATTAACCACAGAACGGAACACTTCCTCCGAGTAGAATAATTGAAAGTACTCCATCGCTGTCATTGATGTGTCCAACACACGCACTGGCCCCGATCGGCGATTGAATGTCGTCCTGGTGGTGGGATCAGGTGCGACGTAGTTTCCACTCACCCACTCAAACTTTGGCCGAGTATAAAACAGTGGCAAGTTTTCATCATCCAACTCCTCTCCACTATCATCACTTGCTATCTGTGCTTCTACTTCAGCGGCTAACTGCGCCCTCTCCTCTTCATTCAATTGAAACAAATCAAAATCATCATCAGCTAAAGCGTTGTAAAAATCATCATCAGAAAACTGATCAGAATCCGAATTATGTCCGCCCTCCATTTTCCGTGTACCGTACGTAGGTTTGGTCAAAAATGCCACGTCGGCAGCAATACACTGGTACCGTTATAACGGCGAGCCCGTTCCCACGGTAGGGGGAGAGTCTGGCATCCATTCCATTCATACACACTGCCCCGCAAGCGACCCGGTCAAGGATAAATGATGCGCAGTGATGACGCGACTCGCGCGAAGTTCAAAGCGCTTAACGCAGAACCGATTTTCCGGGCTGTAGGAAGGAAGGGAGGGTTTAACTGCTGCCCGGTTTTCCGGGCTACAGGAATAAAGGGTAGGAATCCTGCAAACCGGAAAACCGGGTTGTAGGAATGAAAGAGTTAATTGCATTTTAAACTTGCAAGGTTAACAGTGAGCATGGTTTTTATCTGTTTTTTAACCGGGATGTCGTTTTTTTTTTATCCCTGATATGGCTCTAGTAGTTGGCTGGGCTATAAGCAATATGATCTTAGAATAGAAGCACCATGGTATAGGTAATAGTCTGTAACCAAGATGGATGTGATACGGGTATTAAATGTACTAGAAGTACCATAGTATAGGTAATAGTCTGTAAACTGATGGGCGTAGTAGGAGTACCAAAGTGTAATAATCTGTGAGGACAGAATTGTCTATTTCAGTTACGGCAGTTACAGAGCCGGCAGGATCAGCTGTTGACCATGAAGAGAGAAGCTGAGTTGAGACTGAAGCAAGCCCAGGACCGTGATAACCAGGGTGAGTAGTCTGCATAGTTCATTATGGCCTGGGACTATGAACCAGGGTGAGTGGTCTGTGTAGTTTATAATGGCCTAGGACTATATGAACCAAGGTGAGTGGTCTGTAGTTCATCATGGCCTAGGACAATATGAACCAGGGTGAGTGGTCTGTGTAGTTCGTCGTGCCCTAGGACAATGTGAACCAGGGTGAGTGGTCTGTGTAGTTCATTATGGCCTAGGACTATATGAACCAGGGTGAGTGGTCTGTGTAGTTCGTCGTGCCCTAGGACAATGTGAACCAGGGTGAGTGGTCTGTGTAGTTCATCATGGCCTAGGACAATGTGAACCAGGGTGAGTGGTCTGTGTAGTTCATCATGGCCTAGGACTATATGAACCAGGGTGAGTGGTCTGTATTGTTCATCATGGCCTAAGACTATATGAACCAGGGTGAGTGGTCTGTGTAGTTCATTATGGCCTAGGACTATATGAACCAGGGTGAGTGGTCTGTGTAGTTCGTCGTGCCCTAGGACAATGTGAACCAGGGTGAGTGGTCTGTGTAGTTCATCATGGCCTAGGACTATATGAACCAGGGTGAGTGGTCTGTGTAGTTCATCATGGCCTAGGACTATATGAACCAGGGTGAGTGGTCTGTAGTTCATCATGGCCTAGGACTATATGAACCAGGGTGAGTGGTCTGTGTAGTTCATCATGGCCTAGGACTATATGAACCAGGGTGAGTGGTCTGTGTAGTTCATCATGGCCTAGGACTATATGAACCAGGGTGAGTGGTCTGTGTAGTTCATCATGGCCTAGGATTATATGAACCAGGGTGAGTGGTCTGTAGGTCATCATGGCCTAGGCTATATGAACCAGGGTGAGTGGTCTGTGTAGTTCATCATGGCCTAGGACTATATGAACCAGGATGAGTGGTCTGTGTAGTTCATCATGGCCTAGGACTATATGAACCAGGGTGAGTGGTCTGTGTAGTTCATCATGGCCTAGGACTATATGAACCAGGGTGAGTGGTCTGTAGGTCATCATGGCCTAGTACTATATGAACCAGGGTGAGTGGTCTGTGTAGTTCATCATGGCCTAGGACTATATGAACCAGGGTGAGTGGTCTGTGTAGTTCATCATGGCCTAAGACTATATGAACCAGGGTGAGTGGTCTGTATAGTTCATCATGGCCTAAGACTATATGAACCAGGGTGAGTGGTCTGTGTAGTTCATCATGGCCTAGGACTATATGAACCAGGGTGAGTGGTCTGTATAGTTCATCATGGCCTAGGACTATATGAACCAGGGTGAGTGGTCTGTGTAGTTCATCATGACCTAGGACTATATGAACCAGGGTGAGTGGTCTGTGTAGTTCATCATGGCCTAGGACTATATGAACCAGGGTGAGTGGTCTGTGTAGTTCGTCGTGCCCTAGGACAATGTGAACCAGGGTGAGTGGTCTGTGTAGTTCATCATGGCCTAGGACTATAATGAACCAGGGTGAGTGGTCTGTGTAGTTCATCATGGCCTAGGACTATATGAACCAGGGTGAGTGGTCTGTAGTTCATCATGGCCTAGGACTATATGAACCAGGGTGAGTGGTCTGTGTAGTTCATCATGGCCTAGGACTATATGAACCAGGGTGAGTGGTCTGTGTAGTTCATCATGGCCTAGGACTATATGAACCAGGGTGAGTGGTCTGTGTAGTTCATCATGGCCTAGGATTATATGAACCAGGGTGAGTGGTCTGTAGGTCATCATGGCCTAGGACTATATGAACCAGGATGAGTGGTCTGTGTAGTTCATCATGGCCTAGGACTATATGAACCAGGGTGAGTGGTCTGTGTAGTTCATCATGGCCTAGGACTATATGAACCAGGGTGAGTGGTCTGTAGGTCATCATGGCCTAGTACTATATGAACCAGGGTGAGTGGTCTGTGTAGTTCATCATGGCCTAGGACTATATGAACCAGGGTGAGTGGTCTGTGTAGTTCATCATGGCCTAAGACTATATGAACCAGGGTGAGTGGTCTGTATAGTTCATCATGGCCTAAGACTATATGAACCAGGGTGAGTGGTCTGTGTAGTTCATCATGGCCTAGGACTATATGAACCAGGGTGAGTGGTCTGTATAGTTCATCATGGCCTAGGACTATATGAACCAGGGTGAGTGGTCTGTGTAGTTCATCATGACCTAGGACTATATGAACCAGGGTGAGTGGTCTGTGTAGTTCATCATGGCCTAGGACTATATGAACCAGGGTGAGTGGTCTGTGTAGTTCATCATGGCCTAGGACTATATGAACCAGGGTGAGTGGTCTGTGTAGTTCATCATGGCCTAGGACTATATGAACCAGGGTGAGTGGTCTGCTTAGTTCATCATGACCTAGGACTATATGAACCAGGGTGAGTGGTCTGTGTAGTTCATCATGGCCTAAGACTATATGAACCAGGGTGAGTGGTCTGTGTAGTTCATCATGGCCTAGGACTATATGAACCAGGGTGAGTGGTCTGTGTAGTTCATCATGGCCTAGGACTATATGAACCAGGGTGAGTGGTCTGTGTAGTTCATCATGGCAGAGGACAATGTGAACCAGGGTGAGTGGTCTGCTTAGTTCATCATGGCCTAGGACTATATGAATCAGGGTGAGTGGTCTGTGTAGTTCATCATGGCCTAGGACTATATGAATCAGGGTGAGTGGTCTGTGTAGTTCATCATGGCCTAGGACTATATGAATCAGGGTGAGTGGTCTGTGTATTTCATTATGGCCTAGGACTATATGAATCAGGGTGAGTGGTCTGTGTAGTTCATCATGGCCTAAGACAATATGAACCAGGGTGAGTGGTCTGTGTAGTTCATCATGGCATAGGACTATATGAACCAGGGTGAGTGGTCTGCATAATTCATCATGGCTGGCCGGATGTGTGGAATGACTGACACTTAATTGCCTTTTAGATTTGCAAGGTGAACGGTGAGCATGTTTATTTAACTGTTGTCTTTTATGTTAACAGGTTGTCGTTTTTTGATGTGATGTTAGCCCTGATATGGCTGTAGTAGTCGATTGGGCTATAAGCAATATGCAGACCTGCCAACCCATACGATTTTGGCGTATTTAGTACGCCAGTTTACTCAAAATACGACCAATACGCCGACTTAATAAAAAATACGACGAAAAAAAAATTAAAGATAAAAAAATCAAGTATCATTAGAAAGTGAATTTTTGGGCTCAGAATGCTCTAGATTGCACAGATTTGCACCAATTCTTTAAAAATTTTCCGGGGGGGCATGCCCCCGGACCCCCTAGTTAGCTTGCGCCTTCGGCGCTGCGCACTCAGAATACACCAATATTTTCAAAAATACTCCATTTTTCCTGGACAAATACTCCAACTTAAAAGTCAGGGTTGGCAGGTCTGAATATGAATTGAACTGAACTGAACTGAACTGACTGACACTTGTGATATGAGTGGATTTATATACAGAGATTCTTTGAGGTTTACTGGGAGTGGTTGGGATGGTTTGGAAGAAATGACCAGTGTAGCACCATCACCTATTCTGTCTTTCTTTTCATCAGTGTCTAGTTATACTGTGTGGGAACAAACGTGGGATTGAGAAACAGTCCACACATAACAGTGTGTATCAGATACTCACTTATTTTCACTGTATGCTCTGTTCAAGCGCATTTTTTTGTCAGTGTAATACTCACATGTTTTGTTTTTCGCCTTAGCAGTTTTCACCGGCCATATTCATGAGTAGTAGCTGACATTTTGTACCCTGACATGTGCAGCCCGAGCAGCCCTGGCAGCAGTGGAGGCTGGCCATGCAGTGTTGGATGAAGAGAATGAATACACTGATCAGATTGCCGGCCAGCTTAAATCCAACATTGTTGGTTACCCAGAATCAGATGACGATGAAACGTCCAATGCTAGAGAAGCCGACCCATTGACAGAACTTCAGAGGCAGCTGAGTTTTCTGAGGAATGAATTTTCTGCTGAGGTGAGTAATTGTTGACAGAGGTCCAGCATCAGTTTGGAAAGTTATGCGTATGCAGATATCGTAAATGCCATGTGATGAAAAAGGATCCAAAATAATTGTTGAAATGCCAGAAGCCTGGGTTCACCCCATTTATGGATTCCGTATACTATACTCGATCTCTGTACTAACCTATAATTGACTGAAATGTAGGTTGTAATACTTACTAGAATTCCATGTCATGCTTTTGAATTTACTGATGACACATCTTCAGGTACCACAGAAGAACAAATCTGTAATCCAAGAAATATTACCATCACATACAAACCATAATGAAATCTGTTTTATAGAAAGAAAATAGATCAA
This sequence comes from Monoplex corrugatus, assembly GCA_030674185.1. Classification (NCBI taxonomy): domain Eukaryota; kingdom Metazoa; phylum Mollusca; class Gastropoda; order Littorinimorpha; family Ranellidae; genus Monoplex; species Monoplex corrugatus. The sequence continues at coordinate 86,693,394 of CM060310.1, read as the reverse complement.
AATGTAACAGTATGACAGAAGTACCAGTTATGAAAAGGGCACTTGATGTTGTTTAGATGCTGTAAACATAGATTCCATTTCTGACCACCATGTACTGATCTGCAGGATGATGAGAGACCCAAGATGGACAGCATGTGTTGATCATGTCAGTAAAACACAGTTGCAGCAAGTTGTTGAATATTGTGTGATGGAAAGGAGCAAAACATTAAGCAACTACAATCATTAAAGAAAAACTGAAATATGTTGAAAGGAAGCTTGTGGATTAGTCAAGGAGTGAAAGGTTTCAAACTTGCGTGTTTGCAGACTGAGCGACGTGCTCGTAACAACACAGAAGGCAGTAGCGGGGGTGGGAGTGTGCTGGGGGCGGGGGCATCACTGGCTAGTCAGGCGATGGGTCAGCAACAGCAGCAGCTTCAGGACAAGCTGCAGGATCTGCAGGAGAAAAAACGCAGCATGGACCAGCTGTTGGCTCAGCTGGAGACCCTCCGCACTCAGAGACTGCAGGTTATGAACAATGGTAAGCAGATTTGTTGATAAAGACTTGGTTAATGAAAAATCTTTCCTTTACAGGCTCTGCATTGCACATGTACAAAATGCTCTAAAGTGTAATACATATAGAAACACCAGTATATCACATGCATGCACACATTAGAATACACACATTAAGATACATGCACAAATGAATGTATAGTAGCATCTAATCATACATACATATGTACATGTGATCATAAGTGCTTGCGTAAATGAATGATTGCATGATACCACATGATCTGTATTTAGAAGTGAATCTACATAATAATGGATGAGTGAAAAGGATGGTGGATCCCTCAGATCAGGCAGCAGTGAGTTTCAAACAAATGATGCAGTGAAACTGTAAGTTGGCATGAAAATTCAAAACTGCAAATGTTGGCCATTAACCTGGAAAGATATATATATATATATATATATATATATATATATATATATATATATATATATATATATATATATATTTATGTATGTATACATGCAGATAAACCTGTAAACAAGAAAACTGCAGTTTTTATCTTACTTTGGGAGACACACACACACACACACACACACACACACACACACACACACACACACACACACACACACCACACACACACACACACACACACACCACACACACACACACACACACACACACACACACACTGCAATGAAATTCATGAGAGACTATTTGTTCTAGCAGTAGTTTGTAGTAGCTGCAAGAAAAATCAGTGACTTCCACAGCACTGTTTGTTTTCTTGCTAGTTACGTTTGGTCCGCTTAACTACATGCATTACCTCTTCTCAGTTTGTGTTCTCTTCACACATATACCCAATGTGTATGTGTTTACATTTCCTTCCTTTCCATTTGTTTGTTTTTTTCCTCCAGTATGTGTACCCTCTAGAGGACCCAAAGATCGACACTGGTGGATTATTTTTTTGTGTTTTTGTGAACTACTTTCCAGTCGTAAGGTAAATACAGTACATTCCCTGTTCATCAACCATTTCTCTTCTCACCAGCAGTCACTGGTATTTTTCTTAACTTTTTTTGAAAGGTCATGTGCGTATTACAGGACTGGGTTTTGCTGAAGAAACATGGTCATAACAGATAAACAAGTAACAGTTTGGTTAATCACCAAGCTTTAATATTTGATGTATACATACAGACTAACAGAAATGTTTCCACTTTGCAGCACCAAGCACTAGACAGACTTCACAACAACAACAGCAACAACCACCACCACCACCACCACCACCATCATCGTCACTGACTTCACAACTCCCTCCCCCAACCACATCCTTGGCCGCTTCCGCTCCCTCTGCACCTGCACCACCCCCACCACTAGCCCTACAACGACCGTCATCACAAGACACGGATGTTGACTTGACGGCCGCCCTGTCCTACCTAAGCAGCATACCTGGCCTGTCAGATCTGATGGGCGGTGGTGGAGGGGGTGACAGTGAGGGGGCGGGGGCCCTGTCTGGCTGGCAGACGGCCGCAGAGTCCGGGGATCAGGCCATGGCCGCTTTGTCAGCACAGGATGCTCATGACAAGTTGGAGTAAGTGGATATGTAGACTGGTGGTGGTGGTGTGGGGTACTGTACTGGGATAGTTTGGTTTCTTGGTTAGTTGGTTGGGTCTTAGAGTAAATGGAGATGTGGTATGGTGTTGGTTTGTGTGGTGGGATAGTTTGTTTGGTTTTTTGGTTGGCTTCTGGAGTAGGTGGAGATAACGGTGTGGTGGTGGTTTGTGTAGTGGAATTGGTTGGTTGAGTCCTGGAGTAAGTAGGAGATGTGGTGTGATGGTAGTTTTAGTAGTGAGTTGGTTGGTTGGGTGGGTGAGTGCATGGGTGGGTGGTGGGTTCTGGAGTAAGGGAGATGTGGTGTGGTTGATCTGTTGGTGTTAGTTTGTGGTACAGATGGAAGTTTATTTGTGATATGTTCATGACTAGGACAGACTAGAGTGAGTAGTAAGATGGCATGGTCAATATGTGAGCAGTTATGTATGGGTTACTTTTCTTTCTCACTTTCTATATGTGTGTGTTTTGTTTTGTTTTGAATGTTTTTTCAGTGTTTGATGGATAGGTTTTATTTTTGTTGTTTATTTTTGTTTCGTTTTGAAGTTTGTTGTTTTAGTGTTGGATTGCTTTTATGTTTGAACTGTGTGGATCCTGAATCCTGAATGTGAAAACAGTATGAATTTTTTTTTGAGAGCTGTGTAACAAGTAGATGCTTTCTGCTTTGATATACAGAAGGCTGCTAGAGGTGCTTTATCTACAAACCAAATCAGATGAATGAGTGAAACATTACTACTTCATTTCTATGTCGACATTGTTTATGTGTCTGGTCTGTAAGTTTATGTGGATAATTGGGTAGATGTGTCTGGTCTGTAAGTTTATGTGGATAATTGGGTAGATGTGTCTGGTCTGTAAGTTTATGTGGATATTTGGGTAGATGTGTCTGGTCTGTAAGTTTATGTGGATAATTGGGTAGATGTGTCTGGTCTGTAAGTTTATGTGGATAATTGGGTAGATGTGTCTGGTCTGTAAGTTTATGTGGATAATTGGGTAGATGTGTCTGGTCTGTAAGTTTATGTGGATAATTGGGTAGATGTGTCTGGTCTGTAAGTTTATGTGGATAATTGGGTAGATGTGTCTGGTCTGTAAGTTTATGTGGATAATTGGGTAGATGTGTCTGGTCTGTAAGTTTATGTGGATATTTGGGTAGATGTGTCTGGTCTGTAAGTTTATGTGGATAATTGGGTAGATGTGTCTGGTCTGTAAGTTTATGTGGATAATTGGGTAGATGTGTCTGGTCTGTAAGTTTATGTGGATATTTGGGTAGATGTGTCTGGTCTGTAAGTTTATGTGGATATTTGGGTAGATGTGTCTGGTCTGTAAGTTTATGTGGATATTTGGGTAGATGTGTCTGGTCTGTAAGTTTATGTGGATATTTGGGTAGATGTGTCTGGTCTGTAAGTTTATGTGGATAATTGGGTAGATGTGTCTGGTCTGTAAGTTTATGTGGATATTTGGGTAGATGTGTCTGGTCTGTAAGTTTATGTGGATAATTGGGTAGATGTGTCTGGTCTGTAAGTTTATGTGGATATTTGGGTAGATGTGTCTGGTCTGTAAGTTTATGTGGATATTTGGGTAGATGTGTCTGGTCCTGTAAGTTTATGTGGATATTTGGGTAGATGTGTCTGGTCTGTAAGTTTATGTGGATAATTGGGTAGATGTGTCTGGTCTGTAAGTTTATGTGGATAATTGGGTAGATGTGTCTGGTCTGTAAGTTTATGTGGATATTTGGGTAGATGTGTCTGGTCTGTAAGTTTATGTGGATAATTGGGTAGATGTGTCTGGTCTGTAAGTTTATGTGGATATTTGGGTAGATGTGTCTGGTCTGTAAGTTTATGTGGATATTTGGGTAGATGTGTCTGGTCTGTAAGTTTATGTGGATAATTGGGTAGATGTGTCTGGTCTGTAAGTTTATGTGGATAATTGGGTAGATGTGTCTGGTCTGTAAGTTTATGTGGATATTTGGGTAGATGTGTCTGGTCTGTAAGTTTATGTGGATAATTGGGTAGATGTGTCTGGTCTGTAAGTTTATGTGGATAATTGGGTAGATGTGTCTGGTCTGTAAGTTTATGTGGATATTTGGGTAGATGTGTCTGGTCTGTAAGTTTATGTGGATATTTGGGTAGATGTGTCTGGTCTGTAAGTTTATGTGGATATTTGGGTAGATGTGTCTGGTCTGTAAGTTTATGTGGATATTTGGGTAGATGTGTCTGGTCTGTAAGTTTATGTGGATAATTGGGTAGATGTGTCTGGTCTGTAAGTTTATGTGGATATTTGGGTAGATGTGTCTGGTCTGTAAGTTTATGTGGATATTTGGGTAGATGTGTCTGGTCTGTAAGTTTATGTGGATATTTGGGTAGATGTGTCTGGTCTGTAAGTTTATGTGGATATTTGGGTAGATGTGTCTGGTCTGTAAGTTTATGTGGATAATTGGGTAGATGTGTCTGGTCTGTAAGTTTATGTGGATATTTGGGTAGAAAATGCCATCGGTCCTCAAGAGTGGCTTCTATCTATTTGGGTAGAAAATACCATCGGTCCTCAAGAGTGGCTTCTATCTATTTGGGTAGAAAATACCGTCAGTCCTTGAGAGTGGCTTCTATCTATTTGGGTAGAAAAATACCGTCAGTCCTTGAGAGTGGCTTCTATCTATTTGGGTAGAAAATACCGTCAGTCCTTGAGAGTGGCTTCTATCTATTTGGGTAGAAAATACCATCAGTCCTTGAGAGTGGCTTCTATCTATTTGGGTAGAAAATACCGTCAGTCCTTGAGAGTGGCTTCTATCTATTTGGGTAGAAAATACCATCAGTCCTTGAGAGTGGCTTCTATCTATTTGGGTAGAAAATACCGTCAGTCCTTGAGAGTGGCTTCTATCTATTTGGGTAGAAAATACCATCAGTCCTCAAGTGGCTTCTATCTATTTGGGTAGAAAATACCATCAGTCCTCAAGAGTGGCTTCTATCTATTTGGGTAGAAAATACCGTCAGTCCTCAAGAGTGGCTTCTATCTATTTGGGTAGAAAATACCGTCAGTCCTCAAGAGTGGCTTCTATCTATTTGGGTAGAAAATACCATCAGTCCTCAAGAGTGGCTTCTGTCTATTTGGGTAGAAAATACCATCGGTCCTCAAGAGTGGCTTCTATCTATTTGGGTAGAAAATACCATCAGTCCTCAAGAGTGGCTTCTATCTATTTGGGTAGAAAATACCATCAGTCCTCAAGAGTGGCTTCTGTCTATTTGGGTAGAAAATACCATCAGTCCTCAAGAGTGGCTTCTATCTATTTGGGTAGAAAATACCGTCAGTCCTCAAGAGTGGCTTCTAGCTATTTGGGTAGAAAATACCGTCAGTCCTCAAGAGTGGCTTCTATCTATTTGGGTAGAAAATACCATCAGTCCTCAAGAGTGGCTTCTATCTATTTGGGTAGAAAATACCATCAGTCCTCAAGAGTGGCTTCTATCTATTTGGGTAGAAAATACCATCAGTCCTCAAGAGTGGCTTCTATCCAGAGTTGAGCATGATGTGGACCTGTTTGTAATGCTGGGACCACACTTTTGAGTTTCATTTACTTTATTGATGCAATATAATCAAAGGACACAACTCTTGAGAATTATCTCCCATGTTGTATAGAACTTCTCAAATCTAACACAGCTTACGCTACCCATTCAGCTAGCATAGAAGCAGATACAAAGTACAAAAACAGCAAGCTCAGAACACTCCTCAAAAAAGGAGCGCCCAAGCCTACCTTTATACTCTGCAACTACCCTACACACAACTATGAGAGAGGAGAGAAATACATACAATATATTGGTCTTATGTTCAAGATTGACATAGTCTTTTATTTTTGAACTGACCAAACACACACACATAGACAAGACAGAACATATACATGGTTGCTTCCAAGGCATATAGGTAATACCAAAGAAATAAGAGGGAAGCATTGATGCAAGTTGAGGGTGTTGCTCAAATTTCTTGTTCAACACTTTAGATGTTTGTGTCTTTGAGGCCTGCTTGCCTCCAGGATATACTGTGAAAGTGAGTGAAGAGTATAGCCCTGATATTTAGCCCTGTCGCATGGACTTGTCACACAGTCTTGATTTGAAATGATCTCTGTAGCATCATCACTATATCCCTATTCTCGTCGGTCATCATAACATTGAAAAATTGTCCCAAATTCTGTGACCCTTCATAACCTGCTATCAGTGGCAGTGGTTTAGGAGTATGTCTTGATTAAGAGAGCTGAAATGAACAGTGTGGGAGTAGTGACAGGAACAGTGTGGAAACGGGATGGCAAGAAAAAATGTGAAAGTAAAGAAACTATACAAAAGGAAACCAGACCATTGTTAATAGTGCAGAAAGATGTCTGAGGTAGATTGAACCAGAAATAGAATGAAGTTACTGTAACAAAACTCGAGGATCATGTTAGAAGTGTTATAACTAAACTAGAACACAAGGTTAGAACTACAGTATTATACTGCATTTAACTAGAATCTTTGATAAGAATGGCTTTGTATTCTGGTTTTTTAATAATGAATATTTCTGGTACCTATATCCTCACACTTAGGGAAATCACTGAAATTCTAATACCCCATCTCCTCCCAAGAAAAAAGAAAGACTTTGTCACTTGTGTATGATTGACATTGTGTGAAAATAAATGTTACGTGTGGTGTACATGACAGAAAGCTGCAGGAGGTCAGAGAGAGACTGAATCAGTTGAGGGACTTGGTGCAGTATTACCAGAAGATGAAGACACAGCCCTTGACAGATAATGACCAGCCATTGCCAGAACGACCCCCAGACGTGGAGGATCGCAGACGTGGGTAAGTGGGCTTGCAAAATGGGTCCAGTGGTTGATCTTTGCAGATTTTGTTGGGTGGTTGGCAGCTTGCATACACTGAGCAGCTGCTCCAATTATTCCTTTTATTCATCCCCCTTAACTCTATAAAGAGTCATTGGAATGCGGCACGAAAGAATTGTTCTTCAGATTCCTCAGGTTGTGTTGGTTTTGTGTCAGATTATCAGTTGCTCTGATTAGTTCTGATAATTGACTGGACAAATGCCTGACATGGAACAGAGTAACCTAGAATGCATTGCTATAGGGCATTTCTTTTTGAACTGTTGTGTTAACACATAGTTCAAATTGCACGTGCTGTTTAGAAAGGTACAGAGAATAAAATGTTGTTTCATTGTTTGCTAAGCTGATAATGCATTTGTTCAGTATTACCTTTTCTCTTGTTTCAGTATGTTTCCTTCTCATGTATTGGTTTCAGAGTTAACTGATGGTATATCAGTCAGTGTATTTCATCATCTCTAATCAGTTTCAGAGTTAACTGATGGTATATCAGTCAGTGTATTTCATCATCTCTAATCGGTTTCAGCATCTGAAAAATTCAGTGTTACATTAATTTTAGACTGAGGATACACAATGTAGAATCTATGCTGTGTTGGCTTTAGGCAGAAGATAAACAGTATCTTGGTATCTGTGCTGTGTTGGTTTTAGGCAGAAGATAAACAATGTCTTGGAATCCATGCTGTGTTGATTTTAGACAGAAGATAAAGATTGTGCTGTGTTGACTTTAGACAGAAGATTATACAGAATACTGTATAATCTTCTGTCAATATCTTGGTATCCATGCTGTGGTGTTGTTGGACAGAAGGTATGCAGTATTTTGGTATCTATGTTGTGTTTTTAATTTCAGTGAACAGCGCACATCGTTGCGTCATGACTTGATGATGCCGGCCTTGGGTGCGGGGGCTGGTCACTCTCCCATGGTGTCTGTCTCTGCCAGTCAGTCTGCAGATCCTGCCTTCCTGCAGACCCAGGTGGCACACCTGTTGGCTTCTGAGGAACAGTCTGATGAGGAGAATGCTTCAGCCTCTGAGGACTATGGATCTGGTATAGGGGCCTGGGACTGTGACCCTGAAGTACAGGAGAAAGTACGGTGAGTATTACACCCTTTCACTCCCACACCCTATCCACCATCTGCAAAAACTTAGCTATTTGACTTTTCACCCTCTCCACCAGCTTCCTACTGGAAACTGGTGGATAGGGTGAGAGAGTCAAAGAGTTAAGTTTTTGCTTTGCTAGAATGGTTGAGAATGCAGGATGCTGGTGGACAGGGTGCAGGAGTCAAAGGGTTAATGAATGAATGAATGAATCATTGGTGTTCTAATTGTCAAGATATTGACACTGCATAAGTGTTATTGTTCAGTTTTCTGTATCTTGTCTTTATATTGAATATTGTTTTTGGATTAGTGAGAGGATGTGTTGATATATGTTTACCATACTTTCCAGGGTGGAGCGTGTTACATGGTGTAAGCGTACCTCGCTTTTTGATAGCATGTAAGTTTGCAGTGAGTTTGGCAAGTCTGAGTGTTGTGCTTGCACAGTCGTTTGTGTTAACTGCAGGAAGCTGGTGGATAAGGCGAGAGAGAATGAAAAGATTACAGTTGTTAATGTTAACTGCAGGAAGATGATGGATAAGACGACAGAGTGAAAGGGTTAAGTTGTTGCTTTGCTGTCATGGTTGATAATGCAGGAAGCTGGTAGATAGGGTGAGGGAGTCAAAGGGTTAAGTTTTTGCTTTGTGAGCATGGTTGACAGTGCATGATGCTGATGGACAGGGTGCAGGTGTGAAGGGGTTATCATTTCAAGCAGTATATGCAGAGTGGTTTCCCCTGACATTTTGTTTCAAAGGCTTAATGTTGTGCCCGTTTTCAGAAAGGGAGCTGTCCTAAAGAGAATTAACATGCTCTTTGTTTTGTTTGTTTTCCTTTTGCAGAAAACTGATAAAGGCCAAGGACAAGCTGCGTGACCTCCATGGCTTGATTGCTGCCATTGGCGTCTTTCCCAACCTAGAAAATTATGCGGACATTCCCCCGAGTGGTACGGGACAGCGCCCCACTCGTGCCCAGCAATCCCGCGGGACTGAGGGTGTGCCGTCAGCCGAGGAGGTTGCTGGAGAGGGAGGGAACGCTTCGGCCAGCGAAGGAGAGGTGCCTGGTCTTCCCTCTGACCCTCAGGGGTAAGAATGACTTGTGCTGCTGATGTCGATGTTGATGTTGAGTTGATAATTCAGCCAGTGAAGGAGAGGTTCCTGGTCTTCCCTTGGACCCTCAAGGGTAAGAATGACTTGTGCTGATGTTGATGTTGATGAGTTGATAATTCAGCCAGTGAAGGAGAGGTTCCTGGTCTTCCCTCTGACCCTCAAGGGTAAGAATGACTTGTTGCTGCTGGTGATCTTGATGTTGATGAGTTGATAATTCAGCCAGTGAAGGAGAGGTTCTTGGTCTTTCTCTGACCCTCAAGGGTAAGAATGACTTGTTGCTGCTGGTGATCTTGATGTTGATGAGTTGATAATATACAGCCAGTGAAAGAGAGGTTCCTGGTCTTCCCTCGGACCCTCAGGGGTAAGAATGACTTGTGCTGATGTTGATGTTGATGTTGATGAGTTGATAATGCAGCCAGTAAAGGAGAGGTTCTTGGTCTTCCCTCTGACCCTCAGGGGTAAGAATGACTTGTTACAGCTCATGATGTTGGGGCGAGTCATTAATAAGATTCATGAGGACAAACACAAGTGATAGGTTGCCCATTATGACGAGTTTTTGTTGTTTGCAAATTTGACAGACATTTTTTCATGCACCCTGGCACCTAAGTGTTTGTGTACAGTTATGTGGTTTGTGATTGATGGTTGATTTCTGTGAATTTTATACATGATAAGAGTGGTAAAACATCAAGAAAATGTCTCCGTGGGGATGCTGGGGGCATCCCCACCTTCTGGAAATTCTTTGCTAGAATTTTCCTCTTTTCTGTCACTGTCTTTGTTTCTGCCTTGTTCCTTTGCTTTCTGTTATTTCTTCCTATCAATTTCTGCCTTGCTGGCCCATTCATTTGTATGTGTATGATAAAGTCTTATGCATTTTCTCTTAGGATTGGTAATTGACAGTTATTTGTTTGGAATGGCTAGAGGAGAAAGATACAGACAAAGATGATTCCCGTCACCTGTGGTGTGTGAAAATCGACCGAGCAGTTATAAAGATACTTGAAATTGTCTGAAATAAGATGAAAAGCATCTGCTGTTTTTCTTGAATCTAATTGCAGGAAAAAGCTTAAGATACAGTTTTATTTTTACATACAGGGCACTGCCCCTGTACCCCACCACTGACAATAGCCCCCACCCCTTTCTGTTTTTTGACTTTTTCTATGTTACACCCATGTAATTAGTTCATACACACACATACACAAAAGAGTGTTGTCTATTTGTGTATTATCAGGGAAGAGGGGAACATGATAAAAGAGTAATGTCTCTGTATTAGAGAGTAGGGAAATATGTGGAGGAAGTATGTGTCAGGGAAAAGGGGAACATTATGGCAGAAGAATATATCAGGGAAGATAGAAACATAATGGCAGAAGAATGAATGCATTAGGGAAGAGGGGGACTTAATGGCAGAAGAATGTATGTTTCAGGGAAGAGGGGAACAAAATGGCAGAACGTATGTATCAGGGAAGAAAGAGAGGCACATAATAGAAGAACATATGTATCAAGGAAGAGAGGAACACAGTGGAAGAATATATGTATCAAGGAAGAGAGGAACACAGTGGAAGAATATATGTATCAAGGAAGAGAGGAACACAGTGGAAGAATATATGTATCAAGGAAGAGGAATACAATGGAAGAGGAACACAGTTGAAGAATATATGTATCAAGGAAGAGAGGAACACAAGGGAAGAATATATGTATCAAGGAAGAGAGGAACACAAGGGAAGAATATATGTATCAAGGAAGAGGAACACAATGGAAGAAGGACACAGTGAAGAGACACAGTGGAAGAGGAACACAGTGGAAGAGGAACACAGTGGAAGAATATATGAGGGGACTTTCCAGTAGAATGAGACCAACAAACTTATACGTCAATGACTCACTGGCAAAAAAATTATTCATTTCATCTGTTCGAAGTATTCACCTCCTGCTGCCACACGCTTCTGCATTCGCTCGATCCACTGTAGAAATGCCGCTCTGTAGGCTTCTTTGGGTATATGTGACAGGCACTGGAAAACCGCTGTTCCCAAGGCTGCTCGGCTCTTGAAACTTCTTCCTGCCAGTGATTTCTTCAGATGTGGAAACAGGTAAAAGTCACAGGGAGCAAGGTCTGGGGGTAAGCAGGGTGTGGCAAAGTATGGATGTTCTCGGTCGCAAGGTATTCTCGCACAAGCCTTGACATGTGAGCAGGTGCGTTATCATGAAGAATCTTGATTCCTCCCATGCCTGCGGTTCGTCCAGAAGTTGCATAAAACTTCTTGTTTGCATGGTTTCTGTAGCACGATCCCCCTTGTGTTAAAAAAGATGGTGTATTACACTTTCATTTGCGAACGTTGACGACGAGCGATTTGAGGAGGAATCCCACCTTTAGGAATCCAGGCCTTGTTCTGTGACTTTCTCCGAGGTTTATACATGTACACCCAGGTTTTGTCACCTGTCACAATCTCATCCAGATGCTTGGGGTCGCAGTTCTTGTAAATTTTCAGTATATCTTGGCAGAAATGTAACCTACCCCCCTTATTTTCTGGCGTCAAAATATTAGGGATCCATTTTGATGACACCTTCCTGTAACCAAGCTGATTTCTTAGGATCCTCAATGCAGTCGACGAATGAATGTCGAGACAGTCAGCTATCTCTTAAAGGCTGACTCTTGAATCAGTATCAACCATTGCCTCACACTAGCCACTAATTTTTCATCGCACTTTTTGCTTTTTCGCATTTTCCCCCTGTTGTCTTCAGTGCTGGCATGGCCACTTGCAAAATGTTTTACCCATCTGAATACAGTTGCTTTCAAAGGAGCAGAAGGTTGTCCCAAAGCTCTCATGTCCGCAAGTATTTCGGATGCATTCTTTCCGAGGCGACATGTACCTTGATGTAGCTGTGATAATCCGCTGTTGAAAACGCCATTTTCTTTGCCATTTTTCAAATAAGTGTCTGACAGGGCCTTGACATACACTGTCAGAACCGTAAGACGGATCAAAGATGAATAACAAAATGTGGCACAGAATTACATCATAGACTTGACGTTTTCTGTGAAGTAATTTTCTATTTTC
>CM060310.1:86623718-86678718 GCA_030674185.1 Monoplex corrugatus | reverse complement strand
TCTGCAAAGTCTAGAAAAGGTCTCTCTATGAACTTTCTGTCTCATCATAAGACCTTCATTAATTGGAATGAATGTTCTCTGCAGCATTCAGAAATAGGATCTGTAATCTTTATCATATGATTCAAGTGTTGATCAATTGAAGTTGTGCAGCTGGTGTTGAACAAAACTGTACTGTAGTTGTAGCATAACTTTGATGCTTGTTTCAGTCGCCTCCAACGATGAGCTGTACAGCAAGATGCGAGACCAGCGCATCGAGCGTGAGGAATTGCGCTCCAAAAAGAAAGAGCTGGAAGCCATCATGAAGAAGGACCAGAACCGACGCCAATATTTTCGTAACCAGGATAACCATAGCGACACTGTCTCCTACACCACCGGCACCGATGCTTTCGGGTGAGGATGGTTATAATATTATGTTGAAGTTGTGAATGTGATCCTTTGTGCGTGTATTTGTTTATTTATGTATTTATTTTTTGTATGGCTTTTTTTGTCTTGGTTTTGTAGGAAGATTTTGTTAAGGTATTGTTTGTTTTTGATATTGGTGATGTCAAGGTCTTAGCTCTCAAGCTTTCAGTGTTGGGTTTTGTAATGTGAATTTATTCAGGGTGTATTTTTTATGTAGCTTAGCTCAGCTGTGTTGTGTATTTGTGCTCGTTATATGCTGAGCTAACTGCACAGGCTGATGGTTTATGTCATATTCATTTTCAACCTTTTTCCATCACATGGCATCTGTGGTGTTGATGCATACAGAATTAATGTCAAGCAGCGTAACAGTGTGTAAGCTCATGAAGTCCATAGTTGGTGAAAAGTATTTTTAGTGACTTCAGAACAGGTCAGCATTACTCTCCTGTCTATATGTGTCCTAAACTGCTTGGGAATTAACTCACTCGCTACATACGATTATGCCCCTTGCCATTCCCCTGATACGCACCATTTGCATCTCACCTGTCTCATCTGTAGGCGTCACCGGGAACAGTGTTGGCCGCTGCACATGATGTCCTCACAAGTTGCCTCCAGCACTCTCGATCTTGGCTAAGTCTGACCACCTCCTGGAGTTTCCTGCCACTGATGTTTGTGATGTTTCTAGCAAGTGATGCAGGTGGCCGTCCTCTGTTTCTCTTTCCTTCCACTTTACCTTGGAGGACAGTGGACATCAAGTCTGTTCTCTCATTACGGATTGCGTGTCCAACATATTTCAGTTTCCTCCGTTGTATGAGTACTAGAAGCTTGCGTGTAGTACCCAACTCATTCAGTATGCTTTCATTTGAGCGCCTATCCGTCCATTTGACCCTCAGCAGTCTTCGGTAAAACCACAGCTCTGCTGCTTCCACTCGTCTTTCATCCTCTTTCTTCATTGACCATTTGCATAGGTCATGAGAAAAATTCTCATACAAATAAATGAAAACAGAGTTTTGAAATTTGGCGGGTCATAATTTTAAAGATTGGTATACAACTGCAGAAATTTCAACTGTCTAACCCTCATGGTTGTTGAGTTACGGTACAAGTAAAATTAGACAAATTTTGAGCTGAAAAATGTCCTACAAAATACACAGTCAGGTCAATACATCAGTTCCTGCAATCACATTTTGAAAATGAATTTGATAAAATTTAACTTGCACATACTACATTTGCACTGAGGGAAGAGATCGTGTTGAACAACGCTGAGTTGTTGAGTATTGTTCAGCTATTTGCTTTTCCATCGTCTGCTTTGCTGCGGAAATAGTGGGTCGTGAACTTTGCACTGTTTACACACCAACTGCGTAGTACAGTGACCTCATGACCTGAAACGAGGCTAAGAACGACCGAAGAATCTATTTCTGGCTATTAGTTTCGGTTAACCGAAATACTGAAAGCCCCGCGAATTTTCAAAACTCAGGTCGGATATTTCTGACGCTCGTAGACAAGTGTTGTTGAGACATGATCGGGAAATCCTGACGCTCATTGCGAGAGAATTAAAGCAATAAAATGTCTTGTACTGAATGAAAATACTGTTATTTGTATTTGCCTGTACTGTTTACTAGACTAAAATCATCTTGTTTGTGTTCCTGTGCATTGTGCAGGGCTAATGCCAGTGCAGATGCTACAATGGCAACATGGGGTGGGTCCACTGTAGACAATCTGGAGAACATCACAGAAGATGAAGATGCTCAGGACGAAAATGCCAGGCCTGATGATGAGGATGATGGTATGACTTGTGTGTGCTTTCATTAGTTGTTTTTACTTACGTTTGAAATTGAATCTAAAAAGGTATTTGTCAAAAGTAAAGATAATAAGCATAGCATATAAAATAGTGCATACTTTCTTCAGTCCTGTTGTGTGTTTCTGTCTCGTTGTGCCCAGTTTCTAAAAGAAAGAAATCTGCACTTATATACTACCACATTAACTCAGTTGAGTCGCAGCCAGAGGGATGCAACTTTTCCTTCAGACCACACAAGTTTGACCCAAATATGAAAAAATCTCGCAAATCAACCACACACAACACAGGCATAAAATAGATACCTCTGGAAAGCACAAGAAATGAACTTTTCAAATGAACTTATTTGAAGTGAATAGTCCTGACAGCTTTGTTATTATAATTAATCCAAAGAAGTGTGCATAGGCTGGAAAGCAAACTTTTCCTGGCACATTGTAGGTTGCTTCCATAACATACTCTATCCTTCCACTTTGGTTCCACAAGTGTGTATTCAGTGTTGTGCTCCACTGGGAAAAGTGGTTATGGAAAGACACACAAAAAAACAGCCATTTTCACATGTGAATCACTATGTTGAAAGGCCTGTGGCTTTGGAAATCGTGTCGCAGTGGGTCAATTCAAATTCATGTAATAGTGCTGTTGGATGGTAGAATAATGGTCAAAAAAAAAAAAAAAAAAGATACAGAACTGTGTGAGGATTCCCATAACAGGAATAATTCCCTTTGACTGATTTGTGCAACAAGTTGTTGAGCGTGTCAGCGTACCTGGAGGTACATTGTCAAAAAGGTGGCCGTAAAGTTGTTTTATTTGCCGCACAGTGGTGACAATGGCAGTGACAAAAAGTGTTAGAAATGAGGTTGTTGTTAGTTGACAATGGATTCAGTAATTCTAATCATCCAATTAGGATTTCATTCTTCCAAATACATTGACAGATAAGTGGGCTGAATGGTTTCTTGATTTTCTTTCCATAATTGTGTTATATAATCCTGTCAACAGTGAAAGTATTATATTATTGAAAGTATTTATGATAGTGAAAATAAAAGAACTGTTTGTTGGAATGTGTGTGTGTGTGTGTGTGTGTGTGTGTGTGTGTGTGTGTGTGTGTGTGTGTGGTGTGTGTGTGATGGAGAATATGAAAACTTAGGTCAAGGGTCATTTGCCGAACAGGTTTGAGTATACCCTAGCTCATCTGTGTGTGTGTGTGTGTGTGTGTGGAGGAGAGAGAAGGGAGGGTGGTGGCATGGGTCATGGGTCACACATCTTACTCCCCTCCTGTCTGCCCCCACCACCCTCAGTTTGTATGTGCTTTGTGCCCTGGAGGTTTTGTTGTTGGTGGTGATTGGTGATGAGAGTGCATGCCTTGATTTGATTCTTGAATCGAGATTTGGCGTCTTAAAAATTTCATTTTTATTACTATTATTATCCGTTCATTTATCTGCAGTAAAAATGTATGGCTACAGACTTTTTAGCATTATTTAAATGTTAGTGATTATTTTTGTTTGGTTGGTGATTTTTTTCAAAAGTTACAAATAATTTCGAGACTCAAGCAATTGAGGCATTTATTGTGTCTGCCAGGGTACCCCAGTGACGGGATTGTACAGGTGGAAGAGGAAGAAGAAGAAAATGAAACGGACAATGGCACCTACACCATTGGGTCAGATGCTCGGCAGCGTCGCGGACCCCAGCAGGCCAGGGGTCAGGGGGCAAGGCCAAAGACCAGTCGTGGGCGTCGTGGCTTTCCTCAGCCAATCAAAACCAGCAGCAGTAAGAATTGCTGATTTTATTTTTCTCAAGTAGAAAGAAATCGAAAACTGAAAACGTTTTATTCCACTCAGTGTAGCCAAATTTTTTTTTGCCTTTGATTTTATTTTGAGTGTAGCTGTTCATGTGGATTAGTTAAGAAAATACCTTTTGTTCTTTATTTGTGTATGTGTGTGTGATGTGTGTGTGTGTATGTTGTTGTTGCTGCTGTTGTTGTTATTAGAAGTGAGGAGAGCTTGAATTGCCCTCAGAATTTGTGTTATTCTCAGAGAGAATAGATTGTTTTCAGAAAAATTGAATTGTCCTCAGAGAGCATAAATTGTTCTCACCATAACATGTTTGACCTTGACTATTAACCTTGAATTGAATGAGGTGTTGTTTTACTCAAGAATTCACTTGTACTTGTTTAGAATTGAATTTACAATACAAAGATGGAGCATTCACCTTGTACTTACATGAACTGAAAGGTATGTAATAGCCCAGCTTGTATTTAATAATAATAATAATAATAATTACAATATTTATATAGCGCAAAATCTTGATAAAATCAAATCTAAGCGCTGAACAGACGCGCACGCACCCACACACACACACACACACACACACCACACACACACACACACACAACACACACACACACACACACACCACACACACGCGCATGGCTAGCCTACCTGTCAAGCCTACTTGAGATCTATGTTCCCTCACGTACCCTCCGCTCTGCCTCCGATCCTCTGACTTTTCGCTTTCCACGCACTAAGCTCAATACCTATGGTCCACGAGCCTTCTCTGTTTCTGGTCCGCTCTCCTATTTAAATACAAAATACTGTGACAGTCAAAGCTAGAGCTGTATGTAGCAGTAGGGTGTTGGAGATGGATCACAAGGCATAGAACTAAAGTGACTGGGTCATGAAATTAAGGTTTCCCCGTCCTTCTGGAACTACTAGAGCTTATTTGGTGTTGCTGTTCTCTGGGCATCTTGTTATTAATTGTTTAATTTTTTATTTCTTTTTGGTGACCTTGTCTTCTGTTTGCTGTCTTCTTATTTCTGTATTCTCTACTCTTGTCATTCTCTTTTCACTGGATCTGTCCCATCTCTCAGCCATTGTTTGACCTTTGTTAAAAAAGAATAATCTCAATCCTTACATGCTCAGCAACTGTCATTCTGTCACCAGTTTGTCATTCCTTTCTGAGCTCCTGATTTTACCAGGAACCTTGACATTGTTCTTGATCCTCCACTCTCTCTGCAGAAATTCATCACCTAAACTTGTAGTTGTGTTACAGTCAACTGACATTTCAGTTCTTTTAACTTCAGCAGTGTCAAAACATGCAATTTCTCTGGTCATGTCTGGCATTGATTATTGAACTCTCTGCTCCCTGGTTTGCTTGCTTCTTCTGTTGCATGCCTCCAGTGTATTCAGAATTCTGCAGCCCACCTTGCCCTTCATTAAAAGAGGCATGATCATGTCACGTCCTTGCTTCACTTTCTCCTCTGGTTGTCCATTTCTCAGAGAATTTCATACAAAATCAATGCATTATGCTACAAGTGTATCAGTGGTACTGCACCAGTTTGTCTTTGTGACCTCCTGTGTACATCCCTGCTTGACCTCTTCATTCTGCTTCTGATACTACTTGTTTACAGTCTTCAGTACAGATGTTCAACCGTCAGTCACTGGTCTTTTTCTGTGTCTGGTCCACACAATTGGAACAATCTGCCCCATCTATTTGAAAGTCGCAAACCTTGTCTTCCTTGAAGTCTAGCTTGAAGACATACCTTTTTGTCCAGCACTGATTTCCACCTCTGCATAATCACCTTTTGCTTCATTCCCCTACTATCCTCCCCCTCCCAGTTTGTGTGTGCTTTGTGCCCTGGCATTTTGGTTGTTGTTGGGTGATTGTTTTGGTGACAGTATAAGTGTGTTTGATTCTTCTATCAAGATTTGGCGCCTCATGAATGTCATTGTTCTCATTTTTGCCAGTTGTTTCATTCAACTTTCTGTTTCCAATGTTTCCTCATTAATGATGAAATCAGTCTGTATAGTGGACAATGGAGGTTTCTAAATGTCTTTAGATGTCAGCTGCGTATAGAACCAGTTTATTTCTGCAGGTACAAAGAAGAACAGCAAACGCCCACAGAGTCAGCCATGGGGACGTGTGGCCAAAGAGGAGAGAATGCAGATTAGACAGGTCAGTTGCTGACTAGATGTGGATGGGTAAGAAATAGTGTAAAAATAGAGAATGTAGATCATCTGCGTCTTGTTTACATCTCTGATGTGATAGACTTGGTATTCAAGGGGGCAAGACATTGGACATCCAGTTGGAAGGTCTGGGTCTGAACCTGTCTATGTATCTGCCTGGTGGATAAAAGGTGAAGATTTTTCCAGTCTCCTACATCAACATGGTTGCAGACCTGCCAATACCTTAACCACCTTCATGTGTATTCCTGTGCAGAACATCAAGTATTGGTGTTAAAAGATCTTGTAAGCCATGTGTGTGTCTGCTGGCTTATGCAATCATGAGAACACCTCGCATGCATACCCACCAATGGCAAAGTATGCAGACTGTGTGCAACATATGGCCAGCATAGTGCGAGCAAAACAATTTACAAACAACGCATTGAAGAAATCATTCCTCACCTGTGCATTCAGAACATTCAGAACACAAAGAAAACTGATAGAAATGGTTGTTGAATCAGTGTATGTATATTTTTTCTTTCTTTTTTTCTTTTTTGTCAATAGACTCAGTTTGCAATCGCTGACCTGTGCGAATTGCTACAAGTGTTAGTTTTAGTAAATTTCTCATTTTCAAACTTGACAGTTTTTGTGTCTGTGTCCTTGACACAGGGGTGGGGGTGGGTGGGTGGAATATGCACCATAAGTTTTCTGCCTTGAAATGTTTTTCATTGACTTGTGCATTTCATTTTGGGGTGAGCGATTCAGTGATTGTATTGACAGTACTTGTATGATACCACAGTGCTTTTAATAGTAGCTATTGCAATAAAGGTGGTTAATGGCAGTTATAGTAGTATTGTTATTAGGATTTCCCTTTGAGAGAAAATACTTTTATGATATTTACTCAAAACTTCCAATGGTAGTAATAGTTGTTATAAGGGTTTCCCTTTGGCACAAGAGAAGTGGACAGAATATAATTTGACAAATTTGAAAATTTCTCTAATTCAGGGTCAGCGAGGTTCCCAGGCATCGGTAGAGGTCGGGGGTGAGGACGCGACCATGCGACAATTCCGCCAACAAGTAGAAAAGATGTCCTCCCTTTGTCAGAACCTGATGGGCTCCCCTACTTCTTCCAGTGGCCGCTCACACAGCAAGAACCGAAACCAGTTGGCTCCTCTTGTTGTTGCTTCCCCTGGTGTGTACATGTGTGTGTCAGGGTGGGAAGGTGGGGGTCAGTGCATTTGGTGGAAGGTTGTAAGTGTGTGTGCGTTTCAGTTTTTCTCTAAGATAGTGCTTCTGCACTTAACTTCCATAAGCACCAGCAGGGCAAATGTGTGATAGAAAAGGATGAAAAATTATCATGGCATAGGCCTTACGCCTGCACATAAACCCAACACACTGGTAAGATCTTGAGATTTACCTAATTTATAGGTTTAATATACTACTGTCTGTGTTTGTATTAGTCTGTTATTGAAACAAATATACTGTCTGTGATATCTTGTAAAGCCCACCAAAATCTGTGTGAAACAGTGTATTAATCACTTATTGAGACAAACTTATACTGTCTGTGATATCCTATCAAGCTCACCAAAATTAGTGTGAAACTGTCTGTGCTTGTATCAATGTTATTGAAACAAACTTGTACTGTCTGTGATGTCCTATGAAGTCCACCAAAAAGTGTGGAAGCTTGTAAGCCAGCCAAAAATGTCACTTTGCTAGGAACAAGCTTCATATACCATACGTGTGCCAACAAAGTACTGAGTCCCAAGTATCAAGCAGATCCATCAACACAAAGCACCAGAGGGGCATTTGTTAGGTTGCTTTGTAGCAAGAAGTCTGTCATTTGGTCTATATATTGCTTCTCTTGGTGTGAATGGCGGGGAGGATGGAAGCTTCTCAAAAGTAGGGTTGTGTGGAGTGGATGGAAAATGTATACATTGAGGTCTTAGTAAGTGCATACTTTTGAGTGTATGTGTTTGTGTATGCTGTGTGTGACCACTGGTGGTTGGAGATGGGAGTATACATACATTGCTTTTTTTGGGGGGGGGTATGTGTTAGATATGGAGGAGGGATATGTATACATTTCATTTGTGTGTTTTTCACATGTGTATATGTGTTGAAGCGTATGAATGTTGTGTTAAATAAACTGTTTTTGAAAAATGTATGTGTGTTGTCAATATGATGCTCAGACAGAGAGATGAAGCAACTTTCATGACCACTGACATAATGTAGTTGTTGCAGAAGTAAGCAGCCCCAGCCAAGCAGACCTCCAGTCTCAGATGATGCGGGACATGCAGCAACAACAACTGATGCTGGCCATCAACCAGTGTAACCAGCAGCTGATGGTACAACAGTGTGACATGGCGGCCCTTCACCGACAACTCCAGCAACTAACCAGCCAGATGACTACCATTCAGCAAGGCTCCTCTCCATCCCTCTTGCCAGGACCGTCTGCAAACGCTGACCACCACCCCTCCGGCCAGCCTGTGCTCATGTCGCAGCCTTACTTGTCTCCCTTGTCATCAACGCTGGCAGCGCATGTGCCGAATAATGTTTCAACGAGTGTGAACGTGCAGTCTTCGCGTCAGACAACCTTTACAGTTAACCCAAACTTCACGTCGAACCCATTTTCTGGTGCTGATCCTCAGAGATTCCCCGTGTCTCAGGCTGTGCAGACATCCAGTGCTGATCACCTTTTGGAAGGTGGGTGTTGTGTTTCTGGATGACAGAGATGTGGTTATAGGTGGATATCTGTGTGTGTTGAATTCTGAGGAGGGGATGGGTGGAGGAGTGGGTGGTATGTGTTTGAATGTGGCTGTGTGCACATACATGTATGTGTTGTTTGTGTGGGTGTGTTAGCTGGTGGATATGTGTGTGTGTTGTATGTGGAAGAGGGGGTTGGGGAGGAGTGGGTGGTATGCATGTTGAATGTGACTGTGCATGCACACACATGTGTTGTATATGTAGATGTTTTCTGATGGTTTCTGATCAGTGAAAACTTTATTTCTCGGGCCATGTTTTTGTCTTAATCATTATCAGGCTTTCATGTTTTCATGAAATTCCTGTGCTTCCATTTTTTTTGTGAATTTTTTTTTCTAATTAAAGCTTGAAATTATTGAAGGGCAAGAAAACATCGCATGATCAGTTCTGTAAGAGCTGCTGTAGACACGACAGTGTCATGGAGGTAAAATGTGATAAGATTTCAGCAGAGCATCACCCAAAATGACACACCTGTGAATTGGATGAGGCTTCACTGTGGTCCCGCTCTTTGGTTAAAAAAAAATTGACCATCACCCAGAATGACACACCTGTGAATCGGATGAGACTTAACTCTGTGGTCCCATTCTTAATTACAAGTTCATGGCATACCCAGCTCTGGATAGGACCTGATTAGGGTGGAAAAATCACACACACATTTTTTGGTCTGTAAAGGATTCAGACCTGCAGCCTCCAGGCCAGTAGTCTTGCTCTGCCATTTTGTTTGATAAATGTATTAAATCATTTTTGCATGGCGCTTGTCTCCAAACTAAGTTGCATTTATTGCATGTTACACATTTATAAAACACAAAGTATGGGACACACAGAAGTACGGTTATCACGCGCACACACGCATGCACGCACACATCACACGCACCCACATGCGCACACACACACACACAAACACACACACACACACACAACACACACACACACACACACACACACACACACACACACACACACACACACACACACACCACTCTCACTCTCTCACACACACACACACACACACACACACACACACACACACACCACTCTCTCTCTCACTCTCACACACACACACACACACACACACACAGAGATACCCTCACACATAGATACACTCACACACACACACACAGATACACACACACACACAGATACACACACACATCTGTCCTTACATAATCTGTCCACAATACAGGGGCCAGGCCAAGAGAAGATGATGGAAAAGAGGGCGGGGCTGGCACTACATTCCCACGACCCATGCGCCTGTGGGACGGGTCACGTGACCCCGAAGACAGGGGACATCTGTCTCAGACATCCGACACAGCACCCAAACTGAACCTGCAGACCTACCTCAAATCACGCAAAAAGTGAGTGGGTGATTATGGAGTGTTGTACTTTGGTACTGCACTTTATTTCCTGTGTTGATTGTTGTGCTTTAGTTCTGCTGCTTATTTTGATTTATTCAAAGAACACAGCAAGTATGTGATTTTGGAGAGTTGTACATTATGTTCTCATGTTTATTTTTTGCTTAGGCTTCATTGAGCATATTTGCAGAGAATTACACTTTGGTCATAAGAGTTTAGTGCCTTTACTTCTTGTTTATTTACGTAGCTGGTGTCTCTCTCAGTTTGTCTATCATTCCTCACTACCCTCCATTTCATACTTGTGTTTGATGTGAATTCTATGTATGTATTTATCATTGAAAAGAAAGTCGTTTTTGACCCTTTATCTTGTTTCCTTTCAATGTTACACTGAAGCTACTGTCATCTTTATTTCACAGACAGAGAACTGTGAGGTTTATAGTGTGTCTGTGATGACTCTTCATTTGACAGTATTTACGCTCTTAGAACTAAAAGAATGAATGTGTGTGTGCAGGAAGAGCTCGCGCAAACATTCTGCAGAGAAAAACCCACAGAACAGCGCAGGTGAGTATGGTGAAGTGGATTAAAATGTTGTAGAAAAGGATAGTAGCGACAGCAAGCAATTTAAAAAAAAATTTTTTTTAAAGAAATTTCCCTTAATCGGAGTATAATGACAATCATTCATGGAATCAGATCAAGTGAAAGACTCCCAAGCAAACTGATAACAGCATTTTAAAAAAATGAACATGGGAGGTCTGGTTCAGTGACTGAGCAGTTAAACTGTCATTAGTAGAAAGCTTAGTAGGCAGTGGCTGAAGTAAGTTGGACCAAAGCAGGCACTGTTCACCATTGAAGCGGTGATGCAGAGCTTCCTCTGGTGGGTGGCCCCATGGAGACTGGGCATTGCTGACTTTCATGGGCTTCCTGGTGCATGAACTTCGAGTAAACATGGTGGCTGGTGACTTGGAGCCATAATGAGTAGCATGTAAGGTGGGGCATCAAAACAGAAACAATACTAAGGAAAGGGGGAAAAAATTGTTTTCCATAGAAGATTGTATTTCCTTGGCTTATTTTAAAATCTCGTGTACTTATTTACATTCGCATATTCTAATAATTATAAAAATGAAATAGGTATGAAAAGTCGTAAATGTGATTGTCAGCTAAATGTGAATGTCAGCTTAGTGACTGTGTGTGTCAGCTAATGTGAATGTCAGCTTAGTGACTGTGTGGTCTTCTACATATATAGCGTCCAGTGTTTAAAGGTCAGATTGCAAGACTACAAAGTTGACATGTGCTTTATATGTCACAGACAAAACAGAAAAACATACTAGTAATGGATGTGTTTATGTGCTTCATTATTACTGTATAAGATCGAAGAAAATGAGACAGGAAGGTGGTGGATAGAGTGAGGGAGTCAAAGGTTAAGTTTTTGATTTGCTGCATGGTTGATGATGAAGGAAGCTGGTGACAAGGTGCAGGAGTTAAAGGATTGAATAGTATGTGATGTTTGTCAGAATGTATTAGATAATATATGTGGCAGATCAAGAGGATTTATAGAATTCATTAAACAATGTTTGTGGTAGTCTTTGACAGGATTGATAGAATAATTAAATAATGCATTTGGCAGATTATGAGAGGAGGAGCCAGTACCGTCCAGGTTTAAGTTCAGGGATCAGTGGGTCAGGGTTCAACGATGCTGCCTCTATCTCCAGTCTCTCCAGCCAGCCAGAGGGCGCTGTCGCCAGTCAGAGAGTACAGGCAGCAGAGTGAGTAGAAATCACTTTGTGTGTGTGTGTGTGGTGTGTATGTGCATTGCATGTATGAGTGAGTGTGTCTGTGCATTGCATGTATGAGTGTGTGTGTGTGTGTTATATGTGTGTGTGTACGTGCATTGCATGTATGAGTGAGTGTATGTGCATTGCATGTGTGAGTGAGTGTGTGTGTGTGTGTGTGTCTGTTTCTATTTGTGGCTGTGTGTTTGGGTTTTCACATAATGAAATGTGATATACATACAAGAGACCTCATATAACTTGGCAGTTACGTTTGAATCTCGCAACCGGTTATCCTAGATGTAAAGATGGATATATATTATAAACATTAATAACTTTGTTTAGTTTTTTTAGCTTCTTGAGATATTGTCACATTGTATGGTTGAGGTGTATTGGCTGTCCAAGCTTAATGCATGTGGGATGTACATCATGAGGGATCTAGTTCAAAGTGAGCTGAAACAAATTGTTTTCTACCGTCATCATGTTAAAATTGCATTGGCTCAACCACAGGCTTACAGCCTTCTCATCATGCCCTCATCAGTTTCAAACAAGATGGGAATTTCTATAACATCTTTTAATCACATGGTCGAGTTGCTTGATGTGAAACTGTTATACAATATCATCCCGCAGACCGGGCGAACTGGGAGAACTCAATCTCTTTGAAGAGCTGAGAGAGACCATCTACACAGAGGTGGCCACCGTCATCTCACAGAACGAGAGTCGTCCCCAGTACCTCCTTTCCCTTTTCAGCGAGCTGCAGGGGATGACCTCTGACCTCATGCGTCAGCGCGCCCTCTTCGCCCTGCAGGAGATTGCTCAGACCACTCTCAAGGCAGAACAGGACGCCGAGGACACAAATCGGGAGGTGAGTGTGTTGCTGTGGTGGTGGAATTTTTTTTGTGTGGATAGGGGTGTATAGATTTAATGATGCATGCTGTGGGTGTGTTAGTGGTTAATTCCTTTCAGTATGTCAGGGTTGTAATGATTTACGGATGTTTTTATTTTACTGTGCTATTTTGACTTGTTCGTCGCCATGGGGGATGCATGGATTGCGTCATAAAGAATCAAGAAATTACAAGGTATTATTCACCTTACTGTGCTGCCATCCCACATTCATAAATAATACCTGAAACATTTGTGTTCAGTGAAATTGGGAGGGGACAAGTAGCAAGGTTGTGAGTGTCAGGGATACTAATTTTGGAGCTCAAACTAGTGCATTCACCATGTTGTGTGAGAGATAGTTGCAGACTTTGGGATTACCATACCTGCTTATTGCCTATTATTCCATTGACACATACGGCAACAACAAATATTATCCACCCCTGTCTATTCCAGGCCGATCTCAGCATTGAACTCCAAAAGTGTTTTAGGGTATTGATGTCTCCTTATTGTTCATTGCCAGGTGTTCTTGCATCTCTCTCTCATGTCTTCCTTTTGGTGTCCAGTGACAGGAAGTCATGGTGATGTTATCCTATCTGCAGGTGATGTGCCCAGTCCATTTCCATCATCTTTTCATGATGAGAGTGTCCATACTGTCATGGTGATGTTATCCTGTTGTCTGCAGATGATGTGTCCAATCTATTTTCATCATCTTTTCATGATGATAGTGTCCATACTGTTTTTTTTGCATTGGGCGAGGAGTTGTTTGTTGGAGATGGTGCTAGGCCAGAAGATTTGCATCATTCTTCAGAGACGTGCAAGACTGATAACTTGTTAAGATCATGTATCTGTCAGTGCTGCATAGGAGGTCAACTTCTTGGATTGGTGAGGGTTTGGAATGTTCATTGTCATCGCTTTTATGTTCTTTTGGCTGATTTTTAGGTGTACTTGTTGTGTGAAGATGTTAAGATGGACATAGTCAGTTTTAACTCATTTTATTGAAGTCAGTTTTGTCATCAAATTAATGTAAGATAAGGTATCTTGTAATACTGACAGGCAGTATGAAACTGGTTGGTCATTGTCAAGTCATGGTGTGGTTGTCTGTCTGTCTGTGATACACAGGCATGGCAGCCCTGGAAGACTGGTCAGGACACTGTGACGGCCGAGCTGACCCCCAGCGAGAGTGCCCTGACCTCTGATGATGATGAGGTCAAGGTCAGTTGTGTGTGTATGCATATATACATGTCGGCATTTGGTATGCGTATGCCAGCCTCTATTTGTGAGTGTGTGTATGTGTGAGTGCGTGGAGATGTGCATGTGCCTCAGAATTTTGTTTTTGTGTAAAAGCTTTTTTTGTGTGCATGTGTATAACCCTCACAGGATCTGTTCCCATTATTCCTTTCGTATGGGAGTTGAGGTTTAACGAGTTTTTCTGAAAACATGAACAGGTCATGATTGAATATTGAGTTTTAAAATCGTCACGTAGCCAGATGTCCAGGTCATTGTTATCTTCATACATAAATTATGTACAAAAACGTTCGACATGGCATCGTGATCAGTGTTACAGGATTATGCACGGCTTCTGCTCTGAAGAATGTTTTTCACCAAACCCACGCACACAGGTCAGACTGTATTATGAGTCGTTTATTGAGGTCTTTGTCACTACAGGGGTAGTGTTCACTGGTGCCAATGATTTTGAGAAGGGACCACTGTCAGCCACAGGGGACCTTGGTAACAATAAACTAATTGTCTATCAGTCCACTATGATAGTCAAACATTGCAGTGTCATTGTGACGATATTTTCCCATGTACAGGCCAGAGTGCGACAACACGCAGCAGCGCTTGAACGCAAAAAGCAGAAACAGAGAGGGTGGAGTGGGGTGAGGGGTAGCTCTCTAAAGAACGACAAATTTGACTACGTGGAGACAGCCATCACCACCAGCTCTCTCTCTACTCCTACCAATGATGTTGGGGAATCTCCCTTCTCCCGTGACTCCCTCGGGGATACCGTCATTCATCTGGACAAGGTGAGGGTGAGTTGTTGATAGTTGTAGTGAAAGAAACATTATGGATAATCACTCAAAAGTCTCTTTGCCCTGATGATGAAAGGACATTATTTCAATTGTTATGGATAATTGCTCAAAATTCTCTTTGCCCTGATGATGAAAGGACATTATTTCAATTGTTATGGATAATTGCTCAAAATTCTCTTTGTCCTGATGATGAAAGGACATTATTTCAATTGTTATGGATAATTGCTCAAAATTCTCTTTGTTATGATGACGATAGGACATTATTTCAAATGTTATGGATAATTGCTCAATTTTATCAATTGATGTTCGTGTTACCTGCTTGTGACACAGGCGTTGGCCAAGATGAAGAAAGAGATGCAGCAAGCGGAACAGGAGCGAGCAGAGCGCGCCCAGAACTCTGTTGCCATGGAGACTCGCCAGGAACTGGCGGGGGATGTAGGTCTAGGGGACCAGGGCAGTGAGAGTTCCGTGTCTGACATGCCGGTAAGGGTTCTGTGGTATTATCTGGCATGCAAGTGAAGGTTCTGCATTATTCTCTGACATGTTGGTAAAGGTTCTGTGTTATTCTGTGACATGTTGGTAAAGGTTCTGTGTTATTCTCTGACATGTTGGTAAGGGTTCTGTGTTATTCTCTGACATGTTGGTAAAGGTTCTGTGTTATTCTGTGACATGTTGGTAAAGGTTCTGTGTTATTCTGTGACATGTTGGTAAGGGTTCTGTGTTATTCTGTGACATGTTGGTAAGGGTTCTGTGTTATTCTGTGACATGTTGGTAAAGGTTCTGTGTTATTCTGTGACATGTTGGTAAGGGTTCTGTGTTATTCTGTGACATGTTGGTAAGGGTTCTGTGTTATTCTGTGACATGTTGGTAAGGGTTCTGTGTTGTTCTGTGACATGTTGGTAAGGGTTCTGTGTTATTCTGTGACATGTTGGTAAGGGTTCTGTGTTATTCTGTGACATGTTGGTAAGGGTTCTGTGTTATTCTGTGACATGTTGGTAAGGGTTCTGTGTTATTCTGTGACATGATGGTAAAGGTTCTGTGTTATTCTGTGACATGTTGGTAAGGGTTCTGTGTTATTCTTTGACATGTTGGTAAGGGTTCTGTGTTGTTCTGTGACATGTTGGTAAAGGTTCTGTGTTATTCTGTGACATGTTGGTAAGGGTTCTGTGTTATTCTGTGACATGTTGGTAAGGGTTCTGTGTTGTTCTGTGACATGTTGGTAAGGGTTCTGTGTTATTCTTTGACATGTTGGTAAGGGTTCTGTGTTATTCTGTGACATGTTGGTAAAGGTTCTGTGTTATTCTGTGACATGTTGGTAGGGGTTCTGTGTTATTCTCTGACATGTTGGTAAGGTTCTGTGTTATTCTGTGACATGTTGGTAAAGGTTCTGTGTTATTCTGTGACATGTTGGTAAAGGTCTGATTCAGCTAAAAACCTTGGTGTCTGCATTGACTCTACCCTGTCCATGAACAACTTTGTTTCTCAAACTGCCAGATCTTGCTACTATCATCTCCATCGTATAAGCCTGATCAGGAAGTATCTCTCTGTCGAAACAACTGCAAAACTCGTTCTCTCCTTCATAATGTCTCGCATTGACTATTGCAATTCACTCCTGTCTGGTCTTCCTGCCTCCACCATTCACATCCTACAGCGCATTCAAAACAATGCTGTACGCCTTGTACTCAAAAAGAAAAAAGCTGACCACATATCTCCTCTCCTGGCACAACTTCACTGGCTCCCTGTATCAAAGCGCATACAGTACAAACTAGACACCATGTGCTACAAAAGCCTCAATAACGCAGCCCCCGATTACCTGTCAAGCCTACTTGAGATCTATGTTCCCTCACGTACCCTCCGCTCTGCCTCCGATCCTCTGACTTTTCGCTTTCCACGCACTAAGCTCAATACCTATGGTCCACGAGCCTTCTCTGTTTCTGGTCCACTCTCCTGGAACAAACTTCCTCTCTCAGTCCGTCAGCAACCTACTTTTGCCTCCTTCAAGTCCGCTCTCAAAACTCACCTTTTCTCCTCTGCATAAAATCCTAACCTCACTCAACCCCCCTCTGCAGCCTGTCTCCGCTCGGAGGGGAATCACTTTGTTTTAATATATAATTGTATATGATGTGCTCTCTGTGGTTTTCCATTGGTTTTATTCTTGCTTTTATTGCTTTTATTCTTTTCTCCCCATTTGTGGCCATGCATGTGTGTGTGTGTGTGTGTGTGTGTGTGCGTGTGTGTGCGTGCGTGCGTGTGTGCGTGTGTGTCTTTTCGGCGCTTGGATTTGATTTTGTCGAGATTTGCGCTATATAAATATTGTAATTATTATGTATGCATGTGCGTACGTATGTATGTATGTATGTATGTATACGCTTAGATTTATGTATGTATGTATGTATACGCTCAGCTTAGATTTATGTATGTAAGTATGTAAGCATGTATGTATGCATGTATACGCTCATATGTATGTAGGTATGTATGCATGTATACGCTCAGCGCTTAGACTTGATTTTATCAAGATTTTGCGCTATATAAATAAAATATATTATTATTATTATTATTATGTTGGTAAAGGTTCTGTGTTATTCTGTGACATGTTGTTAACGGTTCTGTGTTATTCTGTGACATGTTGGTAAGGGTTCTGTGTTATTCTGTGACATGTTGGTAAACTAAAGGTTCTGTGTTATTCTGTGACATGTTGGTAAGGGTTCTGTGTTGTTCTGTGACATGTTGGTAAGGGTTCTGTGTTGTTCTCTGACATGTTGGTAAGGGTTCTGTGTTATTCTCTGACATGTTGGTAAAGGTTCTGTGTTATTCTGTGACATGTTGGTAAGGGTTCTGTGTTATTCTGTGACATGTTGGTAAAGGTTTTGTGTTATTCTGTGACATGTTGGTAAAGGTTCTGTGTTATTCTCTGACATGTTGGTAAGAGTTCTGTGTTATTCTGTGACATGTTGGTAAAGGTTCTGTGTTATTCTGTGACATGTTGGTAAGGGTTCTGTGTTATTCTGTGACATGTTGGTAAGGGTTCTGTGTTATTCTGTGACATGTTGGTAATGGTTCTGTGTTATTCTGTGACATGTTGGTAAAGGTTCTGTGTTATTCTGTGACATGTTGGTAAAGGTTCTGTGTTATTCTGTGACATGTTGGTAAGGGTTCTGTGTTATTCTGTGACATGTTGGTAAGGGTTCTGTGTTATTCTGTGACATGTTGGTAAAGGTTCTGTGTTATTCTGTGACATGTTGGTAAGAGTTCTGTGTTATTCTGTGACATGTTGGTAAGGGTTCTGTGTTGTTCTCTGACATGTTGGTAAGGGTTCTGTGTTGTTCTCTGACATGTTGGTAAGGGTTCTGTGTTTATTCTCTGACATGTTGGTAAGGGTTCTGTGTTGTATTCTGACAAGTTGGTAAGGGTTCTGTGTTGTTCTCTGACATGTTGGTAAGGGTTCTATGTTATTCTGTGACATGTTGGTAAGGGTTCTGTGTTATTCTCTGACATGTTGGTAAGGGTTCTGTGTTGTATTCTGACATTTTGGTAAGGGTTCTGTGTTGTATTCTGACAAGTTGGTAAGGGTTCTGTGTTGTATTCTGACATGTTGGTAAGGGTTCTGTGTTGTATTCTGACATGTTGGTAAGGGTTCTGTGTTGTTCTCTGACATGTTGGTAAGGGTTCTGTGTTATTCTCTGACATGTTGGTAAGGGTTCTGTGTTATTCTCTGACATGTTGGTAAGGGTTCTGTGTTATTCTTTGACATGTTGGTAAGGGTTCTGTGTTGTATTCTGACATGTTGGTAAGGTTATGTGTTGTTCTGTGACATGTTGGTAAGAGTTCTGTGTTATTCTTTGACATGTTGGTAAGGGTTCTGTGTTGTTCTGTGACATGTTGGTAAAGGTTCTGTGTTTTTCTGTGACATGTTGGTAAAGGTTCTGTGTTGTTCTGTGACATGTTGGTAAAGGTTCTGTGTTGTTCTGTGACATGTTGGTAAAGGTTCTGTGTTGTTCTGTGACATGTTGGTAAGGGTTCTGTGTTGTTCTGTGACATGTTGGTAAAGGTTCTGTGTTCTGTGACATGTTGGTAAGGGTTCTGTGTTGTTCTGTGACATGTTGGTAAAGGTTCTGTGTTGTTCTGTGACATGTTGGTAAGGGTTCTGTGTTGTTCTGTGACATGTTGGTAAAGGTTCTGTGTTGTTCTGTGACATGTTGGTAAGGGTTCTGTGTTGTTCTGTGACATGTTGGTAAGGGTTCTGTGTTATTCTTTGACATGTTGGTAAGGGTTCTGTGTTATTCTCTGACATGCGAGTAAGGGTTCTGTGTTATTCTCTGACATGCCGGTAAGGGTTCTGTGTTATTCTTTGACATGTTGGTAAGGGTTCTGTGTTGTATTCTGACGTGTTGGTAAGGGTTCTGTGTTATTCTTTGACATGTTGGTAAGGGTTCTGTGTTATTCTTTGACATGTTGGTAAGGGTTCTGTGTTATTCTTTGACATGTTGGTAAGGGTTCTGTGTTATTCTTTGACATGTTGGTAAGGGTTCTGTGTTATTCTCTGACATGTTGGTAAGGGTTCTGTGTTATTCTGTGACATGTTGGTAAGGGTTCTGTGTTATTCTCTGACATGCCGGTAAGGGTTCTGTGTTATTCTTTGACATGTTGGTAAGGGTTCTGTGTTGTATTCTGACATGTTGGTAAAGGTTCTGTGTTATTCTTTGACATGTTGGTAAGGGTTCTGTGTTATTCTCTGACATGTTGGTAAGGGTTCTGTGTTATTCTCTGACATGTTGGTAAGGGTTCTGTGTTATTCTCTGACATGTTGGTAAGGGTTCTGTGTTGTATTCTGACCTGTTGGTAAGGGTTCTGTGTTATTCTCTGACATGTTGGTAAGGGTTCTGTGTTGTATTCTGACATATTGGTAAGGGTTCTGTGTTGTATTCTGACATGTTGGTAAGGGTTCTGTGTTATTCTCGTACATGTTGGTAAGGGTTCTGTGTTGTATTCTGACATGTTGGTAAGGGTTCTGTGTTATTCTCTGACATGTTGGTAAGGGTTCTGTGTTATTCTCTGACATGTTGGTAAGGGTTCTGTGTTATTCTGTGACATGTTGGTAAGGGTTCTGTGTTATTCTCTGACATGTTGGTAAGGGTTCTGTGTTATTCTCTGACATGTTGGTAAGGGTTCTGTGTTATTCTCTGACATGTTGTTAAGGGTTCTGTGTTATTTACTGACATGTTGGTAAGGGTTCTGTGTTATTCTCTGACATGTTGGTAAGGGTTCTGTGTTATTCTCTGACATGTTGGTAAGGGTTCTGTGTTATTCTCTGACATGTTGGTAAGGGTTCTGTGTTATTCTCTGACATATTGATAAGGGTTCTGTGTTATTCTCTGACATGTCTGTGGGGGTTCTTTGTTATTCTCTGACATGTCGATATGGGCTCAGTTTATGCATTTTCTTTTTTCTTCTTTTTTTTTTTTTAACATTACAAATTGAGGTATGTTCCACTACAGTGTAGCCTAGAATGTTCCTATGACATACTGATAACAAAGATAGGATATAAAACCTGTATTTTAGGGCTTGCCTACATTGTTACTATGGCAGACTGATAGCAAAGAGAGGATATGAAACTAGTTTTGTAGGGCTTATGTGCTGGCTTAACCCTTTCACACCCATACCTTACCCATCAGCTGCAAAAAGTCAGCTAAATAGTTAAGAGAAAGGATTAAGTTTAGAAAGCTGGTGGATAGGATGAGGGAGAGAAAGAGTTAAGTTTTTGCTTTGTTATGGCTGGCCATGCAGGATGCTGGCGGATAAGGTGAGGGTGTCAAAGGGTTGTGGTTTATGCTGTGTTCATTTTGAATCTTCTCCATCTCATGGCATCAAAGACGTCAGTGAATATGAAAGTTGCTCCGAGCAAGGAGATGTTGTCTTGAAAACTGAAACTGTTGTGTTGTATTTGTCAGTGTTAGTACTCTGTCTTGAAAAACTGTTACTACTGTGTTGTATTTGTCAGTGTTAGTACTCTGTCTTGAAAAACTGTTGCTATTGTGTTGTATTTGTCAGTGTCAGTACCCTGTCTTGAAAAACTGTTGCTATTGTGTTGTATTTGTCAGTGTCAGTACCCTGTCTTGAAAAACTGTTGCTATTGTGTTGTATTTGTCAGTGTCAGTATCCTGTCTTGAAAGACTGAAACTGTTACTATTGTGTTGTATTTGTCAGTGTTAGTACCCTGTCTTGAAAAACTGTTGCTACTGTGTTGTATTTGTCAGTGTCAGTATCCTGTCTTGAAAAACTGTTGCTATTGTGTTGTATTTGTCAGTGTCAGTATCCTGTCTTGAAAAACTGTTGCTACTGTGTTGTATTTGTCAGTGTCAGTACCCTGTCTTGAAAAACTGTTGCTATTGTGTTGTATTTGTCAGTGTCAGTATCCTGTCTTGAAAAACTGTTGCTACTGTGTTGTATTTGTCAGTGTCAGTACCCTGTCTTGAAAAACTGTTGCTACTGTGTTGTATTTGTCAGTGTCAGTATCCTGTCTTGAAAGACTGAAACTGTTGTGTTGTATTTGTCAGTGTTAGTACTCTGTCTTGAAAAACTGTTACTACTGTGTTGTATTTGTCAGTCAGTACTCTGTCTTGAAAAGCTGTTACTACTGTGTTGTATTTGTCAGTCAGTACTCTGTCTTGAAAAACTATTACTATTGTGTTGTATTTGTCAGTGTCAGCACCCTGTCTTGAAAGACTGAAACTGTTACTATTGTGTTGTATTTGTCAGTGTCAGTACCCACGAATCAACACCCAAGAGCTGGATGAGCAGATCAAAGGTGTGATGAGTCAGGTGATCCCCGTCATCAAGGAACACATCAACGACGTGTTCTCTCCCCCAGCTCCTTGCCTACATCCAGCGCTTGGTGCTTTCCCTCGTCCGACAGCCAGGCCACACCCACGAGTTTGCCCGCTTCTTCTACGGGCAGCTGGCTTCTATCCTGCAGAACTCCCTTGCCAAGTTTGAAGGTCGTAGGTCAGTGGGTTAAAAAATGTGTTGATGAGGCTTTGTGGTTGCTGATAGTTGTAGGTGTGTTGATACTGCCCGGTGTTTTGTTTTGTTTTGTTTTTGTTTTTGTTTTTAATTGGTGTTTAAAAGTGGAGTATTTTAAGACTGGACTCAAAGTAAACTTGAGGAAGCCATAATATTTCACCAATGCTTATAACAGGATGAAGCAGGTTATAATAAGTAGCAGTGTTGCTGTCATGTTTATCAGAGAGGTCATCATATGAGTAAGAGCAAAGCTGTAAATTGTTCCTAGTTAGATGGAGCTTGTTAACCTTGTCAGGGCAGTCCATCTGGAAGGAAATCTCTGATTTTAGACCCACAAAGGGTCAAGATGCACAGGACAGCTGTGTCATATGAAGACCTAAGTCCCTGAACATATTCTAATTATCCAGCAGTTATGCCCCAGCCCCAAGTAACTGATCCTCTGCCTCCATGGAAAGTCTTGGAATAGAGGCTGAGACAGGTACTTTGAACGCTAAAGCTGTACTGGCTGAGGCTTGTCTTACCTCTGACAGTCTCTGCACCTGTGAAATGACCAGTGTAGGTGGGCAAGAGGTAGAGCTCTGAGAGTGTTGCACACCACCTCCATACTATAAAATACCCTGTGATGGTCAGACATACAGGTATGAAGGAACAATGAAGAGCGACCGGCAAAAATGAAACCCAGGGCTGTACGACTCCTTTCCAGGCAGTGCGTGCGGAAGAACATATCTCCAGGATTTTTCTTTGATTGTACATAAAGACCCTTACCAAGGCACTTATCCATCAGACCAAGAGGAGAGTCTCAGGAATGTTTTACTTTTAGGTTGGTCAACAACATTTTTGCTGTGGGTGTTTGCACTGAAGGACAATTGTGTTTACAGGGTGAAGTTTCTGGCTATGAACCTTGAATCATATTAAAGAAAGTGCGTGTGTGTGGTTGTATATATGTCTGCATATGTATATGTACATGTATGTATGTGTGTATATATAGTATATGTATGTATGTATGTGTGTATGTAAGTATGTATGTCTATATACAGAGAGATATGTGTGTATGTAAGTATGTATGTATATATACAGAGAGATATGTGTGTATGTAAGTATGTATGTCTATATACAGAGAGATATGTGTGTATGTAAGTATGTATGTATATATACAGAGAGATATGTGTGTATGTAAGTGTGTATGTCTATATACAGAGAGATATGTGTGTATGTAAGTATGTATGTATATATACAGAGAGAGATATATATATACACCATCACAAGTGTACAAGTCTTTCGTTGTCATTGTTATATTGTTTTCTGAAATAATTGCAATAGTAGGGAAAAAAAAACATTGAGAAAAGGAAACAACAATTCACTACATCTGATTAGTGTACAGTAACTTCCTGCGTCCTGTGTATAGTGCTGGAAATTTTGACAACAGCAGTGACCATTTTTTGCAGGGTTCGTGAGGTTGGAGAAGACGTGTTGCTGGACATGTCAGAGGTGCTGTTCAATGAACTGGCCTTTCTACGCATCATGAGAGATCTAGACGACCCCACCGCCTTTGAGAAAATGCGCAGCAAATCATGGTTTAGTGTACGTCACATTTTTCGCCACTGTTTTTTTTTATGGCTTGTGTTTGAGTGAATTAAGTCCCCCTCTCTCTACAGCCCCCCCCCCCCCTCCTGTTCCTTCACACATACACATGACCCTTCTTCTTTCCCCTGACATGCATAGTCACATGTGCACACACATATACAAATATGCACTCTCACACACAAAGCCTGGAAGGGTGAAAAGAGGGAACACAAATTCACATCAATTGAACATCCAATTGGAAGGTCCTGGTGCCATCCATCTTGACACCTTTGCCCTGTGGATGAAGAGTGGAGATTGACTGATCTTTCAGGTCAGCATATGTTCAGACCTGCCATTGCCTAAATCCCTTTTGTGTGTATATGTACACAGAATGTCAAACGTGCACAGTAAAGATCCAGTAAGTCATGTCATTGGCTGGCGTATTGAAAGATTAAAATGCCTAGCCCACCAAGAAGAGAGTATGCCTACCAACCAGAAACATAGTATGTAGACTGTGTAGCAACATGTCACCTGCACAGTGCAGGCAAAAACAATACACATACACATATCTGAGAAAAATAGGAATGCTTAGAAAAACAAACAAGAAAAAACCAGCAAATTGTGGATTCATTTGCCATACCAAAGTTAATACACGCACTGACATACATGCACACACGCACGCACGCACATGCACATATCCATGAGTGTAAGGTCACAAAAGTCCAGGGGTCTTAATTCAGATCCTCTTAATAAACATACTTGCCATATTTTACAACTGATACCAATCTTCCTACCCTGCTCTCCACTGCTTACCAGTTGGCATCAGGTCATCCTGTTCTAAGCTACTTTACCAGAGAGGACAGTCATCGCTTGGGCTGGAACCGGATGTTGGGTTAGGAGTGGGCACAGCAGCGCCATCTGCCAGTGGGCATTCTTTGCCAATTTCTCAATAGTCTGCTCAAGTATTTTGCAGTTAGTATGAACTTTCACATCAGCTGAGCTTATGTATTTGTAAGATATGCAAGTATGTTTATATTAAAAGGGGATTTAAATTAAAACACATGTTTCATCCTTCATGATTTGTACATTGGTGTTAGGTAAAAAAGAAGGGGCTTGATGGGTGTATTATTGTATCACATGAAATAGTCTGTGTGTACTGTGGTTAGTAGTTGTGACATTTCCTTGTGTCACCAACAGTAAACTCTTCAGTGCCATATTACAACAGTCATAGTCCTTACGTGCTGAAGGTTTATATTTAGTCTGTTTATGGCAAACGACAGCCCATGGGTTCCAAGAGGGCGTCGGCAGCCTTGCTGGGGGAGGACTATGATGCTGGGGGAAACGAAAGTGACAACGAGGCCTCCGACGACAAAGATGAAGACGACCTCACCCCACAGAATCTCAAGGTCAATGGCATGGATGATGAGGAGGAGGAGTTGGGAAAGGTGTGTGTGTGTGTGTGTGTGAGTGTGTATGTGGGGTTTGTGAGTGTGGTTGTATGTGTGTTTTGGTTCCTCTGCAATCTTTACTGGCTGACTATCTCTTGTAATATGTTTTAATCATAAGTAATAAGTGATGTTCTGGCTGTAATACAGATTTAATCAGTAATAATGGTGTTTAAATCATAAGTAATAATGATTCTGGCTGTAATACAGATTTAAATCAGTAATAAGTGGTGTTTAAATCATAAGTAATAAGTGATGTTCTGGCTGTAATACAGATTTAAATCAGTAATAAGTGGTGTTCTGGGCTGTATGTGCTTTTTTTAATTTATCTTATTTTTGCAAATAGATTAGCACAAATGAGTAATTAAAAGCAACAACAAAAAAAGAAAAGATGATGTGATGTATATCATTATTTAAAATTGTTCTTGCCTAGTGGTTTTCTCTAAACTCTTTCAGATTCATTGTGCATTATGTGTAGAGTGTTTGGTTGAGCACAGAGGACTCAAGCTGTTAGACAAGCTGATCACATTTCCTGAGTCATGTGTAAAAAGGCTGTGAATGACTGTACTTTGAAAGTTTTGAGCATTACAGTTTTTTGTGTAAGAAATGTTTTGGTGTTGATGAATTCCAGTCACTAACATCTTTTTCCTATGCTGTGTGAAAATGCAGGAGAGGGACGATGAGCTTGCACGTAAGATGGTGACACAGACGGGTGATGAAAAAGACGATGACATGGAGGACAGAGAGCTGGACTCCTCTGTGCACATACAGTTGGCTCCCAGTGAAACCAAGCCTTTCACCAGGTGAGGTTATGATAGGCTGTTACACAGGGTATACAACTGTCATATCATTGGCACATAGGTCTGTCAGTGTGGATCAGAATAATAAAAACGTTTGATTGCCCTTAACTTTTTTGCTCCCTCACCCTATCCACTGTCTTACTGCAGGATTCTGATGGAAAGGGTGAAGATGTGAAACATTGAATAGAATCAGAGGGTTTTTTTTTCTATTTCTTTGAGTATGGTTTGGTCAATAAAAAAATAAATCTAGAACATCATGCATTCAGCATTTGTATTGCATTTCAAACTTGGTAAAGAATGCTTGTTAGACTTCCTCATTCATTATCGTTGTGCTGTCATACATCCATTCAAAACCCTGCCATTCAGTAATTCACTCACTTGCTGACTTGTGTACACATATTCACTCGGCAGGTCATTTATCAGAGGGAAACACATTTGTCCCCAGTGTTGTAGCTGTTATTTTTGTTGTTAATTTTGCAGTAGAACAGAAGAATGTATGTTTGTATGCTTATTGAGGAAAAAATGCCTTGAGCCTCATCAAAATGTTTGTCATTCCCTATCGCACCAGAATCGGCAGTGACGAGGACACAGAGGGCTCCGATGCCTCCCTCAGCATCGAAGACCCCTCAGACACAGCCGTCTCTCGTAGCTCCATGATGGAGCATCGCCAGGACGCAGGTATACCCAGTGCCACACTCTCCACCAACATGGCATCATCTTCGTTGACGCCACAAGCGGGTGCAGCTAACAGCTCGGCCAGCGCCAGTCCCCAGGCACACAAAGAGGCGGTGTCCGACAGGGAGGAGAAGGAGGCCGACACTTCTGAGGCTGATGGGACTCTAGAAGCCAGAGGTAAGGGTTTTATGGGTCATTGTTTTGTATGAAATCCAAAACAAGTGTGATTGCCCACGTTGAAGCAAACAGGAACCAGAAAAAACATGAAAAAGGAATAGGCAGAATTGGCAAACCGCTGCCGCTTATTGCATTCGTGAGCCACGGTATAGTATGTTAGATTAAACGTAATTTTAGAAGGAAAATTTCCTTTTAATACAACAAGACAAGACAGGCGTACATTTTCGGCCAACTGGCTTTTGTCAAGCATAACATCACAAACAAACAAAGACCAGACATGAAAATTAGGAGAAAAAGACTGAAACTTCCCTGCTGCTCTGTCCAGCGTGAGAAAAAGAAAAAACTGACCTAAAACAGTTTTGTATGTTTTTAGGAGAAGCAAGGTGAGGGTTGAATAGGATTTTAATGGGTCATTGTTTCGTATGTTTGGTTGTAGGAGAAACAAGGTGAGGGTTGAATAGGATTTTAATGGGTCATTGTTTCGTATGTTTGGTTGTAGGAGAAGCAAGGTGGGGGTTGAATAGGATTTTAATGGGTCATTGTTTCGTATGTTTGGTTGTAGGAGAAGCAAGGTGAGGGTTGAATAGGATTTTAATGGGTCATTGTTTCGTAGTTTGGTTGTAGGAGAAGCAAGGTGGGGGTTGAATAGGATTTTAATGGGTCATTGTTTCGTATGTTTGGTTGTAGGAGAAGGTAGGTGGGGTTGAAAAAGATTTTAATGGGTCATTGTTTCGTATGTTTGGTTTTAGGAGAAGGTAGGTGGGGGTTGAAAAAGATTTTAATGGGTCATTGTTTCGTATGTTTGGTTTTAGGAGAAGCAAGGTGGGGGTTGAATAGGATTTTAATGGGTCATTGTTTCGTATGTTTGATTTTAGGAGGGTTGAATAGGGGTTTAATGGGTCATTGCTTTAGTATGTTTGGTTTTAGGAGGAGGTGGATGAGGATAGAATAAGGTTAAATGGGTCAGTGTTTTGTATGTTTTGGCTTTAGGAATATGTTTGGTTGTAGGAGTATGTTTGGCTTCAGAAGGATGTGGTTTTACGAGGAGGTAGGTGAGAGTTGAATTAGGTTTAATGGGTCATTGTTGTGTATGTTTGGTTTAGGAGTTTGTTTGGTTTTAGGAGCATGTTTGCAGATGTACCAACCCTCCCGGATTTGAAAAACGATCCCGGATCTGTCAAAAAAATCCCGGATTTTGAAAG
This sequence comes from Monoplex corrugatus, assembly GCA_030674185.1. Lineage (NCBI taxonomy): Eukaryota > Metazoa > Mollusca > Gastropoda > Littorinimorpha > Ranellidae > Monoplex > Monoplex corrugatus. Next base: position 86,650,926 of record CM060310.1, on the reverse strand, counting down.
TCTGGTGGGGAAAAATCCAATCATGAAAAAAATCTAGACTCTCACTGTGTAGTTTCGATATTTTGGTCACTTAAGAGTCTTTAAAAACTTCTTTTTCATGCTTAAATAAGCCAGGAGAGGCCATTTTTTTTACTTTGAATTGGTGAAAAATCAGTTGCTTCAGGAAGCGTTGCCCCTTGACCCCCACAAGGGGCTCTGCCCCTTGAACCCGCCAGGGGGACCTAAGCGGCCCCCCTGGACCCCCCGGCTGATGATTCCTGTTTTTTGAACTTCAAAGGTTGGCAGCTATGTGTTTGGTTTAAAGAGGAAGTTTTTTTTTTTGCTGTTGCATGTTTTGGTTGCTGCTTGATCATCTCAATGCTTCAGGGTGTGGGTGTATGTCTTACGTCTGTGTATGTCTATGTCTATGTCTGTGTGCATACAGTGCCATAGCACTGAAACTGCCCTACTACACATTCTCAACAATCTCCTCCTTGCAACTGATACTGGCAAAGTCTCTCTCCTCACACTCCTTGATCTGTCTGCAGCCTTTGATACCATTGATCATGGTATTCTCCTTTCTAGACTTCATCATACTTTTGGCATCTCTGATATTGCTCTGTCTTGGTTCACTTCATACCTATCCAACAGAAAACAAACCGTTCTCATCAATGGCACTTACTCTCAACCTGCATACCTGACCTGTGGTGTTCCACAAGGATCTGTCCTTGGCCCTGTTCTGTTCACTCTTTACACCTCCCCCCTGTCCACCATCATCAACTCCCACTCCATAAAACACCACTTCTATGCTGATGACACCCAACTTCAAGACAGTGACTCACCTGATAATATACAGCGCCTGTTGACTCGCACCACTGAGTGTTACTCGGACATTAAGAACTGGATGACACACAATAGACTTCAGCTTAATGACGACAAAACAGAAGCTATCCTCATTGGCACCCGTCAGAAACTTTCTCAGCTGCCTCCTCTTTCTCTCCCATTATGTAACACATCAGTCCCAATTTCTGATTCAGCTAAAAACCTTGGTGTCTGCATTGACTCTACCCTCTCCATGAACAACTTTGTTTCTCAAACTGCCAGATCCTGCTACTATCATCTCCATCGTATAAGGCTGATCAGGAAGTATCTCTCTGTCGAAACAACTGCAAAACTCGTTCTCTCCTTCATAATGTCTCGCATTGACTATTGCAATTCACTCCTGTCTGGTCTTCCTGCCTCCACCATTCACATCCTACAGCGCATTCAAAACAATGCTGTACGCCTTGTACTCAAAAAGAAAAAAGCTGACCACATATCTCCTCTCCTGGCACAACTTCACTGGCTCCCTGTATCAAAGCGCATACAGTACAAACTAGACACCATGTGCTACAAAAGCCTCAATAACGCAGCCCCCGATTACCTGTCAAGCCTACTTGAGATCTATGTTCCCTCACGTACCCTCCACTCTGCTTCCGATCCTCTGACTTTTCGCTTTCCACGCACTAAGCTCAATACCTATGGTCCACGAGCCTTCTCTGTTTCTGGTCCACTCTCCTGGAACAGACTTCCTCTCTCAGTCCGTCAGCAACCTACTTTTGTCTCCTTCAAGTCCGCTCTCAAAACTCACCTTTTCTCCTCCGCATAAAATCCTAACCTCACTCAACCCCCCCCCCCCCCCCCCTCTGCAGCCTGTCTCCGCTCGGAGGGAATCACATGGTTATAATATATAATTGTATATGCTATGCTCTCTATAATTTTCCATTGCTTTTATTCTTGCTTTTATTGCTTTTATTCTTTCTCCCCATTTATAGCCATGCGTGTGTGTGTGTTGTGTGTGTGTGTGCGTGCGTGTGTGTGCGTGCGTGCGTGCGTGCGTGCTTACGTGTGTGTCTGCTTCAGCGCTTAGATTTGATTTTATCAAGATTTTGCGCTATATAAATATTGTAATTATTATTATTATTATCATACCTCTATGTTAAAGACACTACAAAATTGGTAGCAATATTGCATTACATTTCCCATTGTCTTCGGGTTTTTTTTTGGTTTTTTTTGTTTTTTGTTTATTTTCTTTCCCCTCCCTCCCTTCTTTCCCCTTTTTTGTTGTTGTATTGAGGACTTTATTTTTTTTTGGGGGGGGGGGGGGGGGGTGTTGTAGTATAACAACAGCATAGTCATATTTGACCATTCAGACAGGTGATTCATTAGTTCCATTTCTCTGATGGACTTTGTTGATCTTAACACAAGTGGTTTTGATGAAAATGAACTTGTGGATTGTCACAGAACCTCCAGATGGAAGCCGTGGTGTCAACACCAACACAACCAGTGCCTCAGGCGACTGCAATGCCGCTGGAGGTGACTCCGTGACTGTGACGGTGGAGGATCAAGAGAAAGGAGGGGGAGAGGTGCAAGTGAATGGACATGCCACCAGCCCTGAGGTGGAGGTGGAGATGATAGTGGGCATAGATGACTTACCGTCGGTCTTGAACATTGCTGATGCTGTGAGTGTCAAGTTCTGTATATGCTGTAGTTGTATGGAGGTTGAGGTGGTGGTGATAGGTTTTGATTTTGTTCAGTGCTGAACAGCCATGATGTACCAAAAATAATTACATTGTTGTATCTTAAGTGGCAATTGGTAGAGCACTTAATACAGTGGGTTACAAGACTTCCATTGTCCATTCATGATAGATGCTGAGGAAATTTAGCATAAAGATAATAGGTGATTTCCTTGATGTTGTTGCCAAAGACTTGAATATGTTAGAAATCTTGTGCCAGTGTCTGAATGATGATAATTCCATGTCAAAGCCTGCTCATTACACGCTACTTAGTAATAAATCATTACCAAAATTTGGGGGGGAAATGACTGAAACGTAGAACTATGTGTGTATTTTGAGTAACTCTCTCCTGCATTGTATTTACCAGTTCCTGTAAGAAGCTGATACACAGGGTGTTGGAATGGAAGGGTTCAGTTTTATTTGTATAGTGAAACTTGTCTGTCGTGTGCAGGAGACGTTGGAACAGAAGCGACAGGAGGAGGAGATGACCATATCAGGTGTCAATGCTGTGTGGCCTCCATGGACGGTAGTCAAGAGCTGGCTGGAGATGGGTCTGCGCTCAAAGAACCTGGTCAGTGAGGGAGATGGGAAGAAGTTTAGATTGGATTCATCAAGAAGTGCTAAACTTCTTTAGATTGGATACATCGAAAGGTTTTTGAAGAATAATATAGTAACAGGTGAACAGAATAGCAAACATATAATACTAGTAACGAAGGTGAACAGAATAGCAAACATATAACACTAGTAACAGGTAAACAGAATAGCAAACATATAATACTAGTAACAGGTGAACAGAATAGCAAACATATAATACTAGTAACAGGTGAACAGAATAGCAAACATATAATACTAGTAACAGGTAACAATAGCAAATATCTATAACATAACAAATACAATATAAACTAGTAACAGGTGAACAGAATAGCAAACATATAATACTAGTAACAGGTAAACAGAATAGCAAACATAACCACACACAATATTTTACATATAACATGCAAGCAGTAATATAAACTTACCTATGTTATGTATGCACATGTACTTACATTTAAAACATTACATTCCAGATCACAGAATTTCTTCCAAATAAACATTCTCCGGAGAAAGGAAAAAAGAGGGAGAGAAAGAAAAATGTGTTTTGTTAAGATACATGAGTAGTGAATGATGTATAAACATTTTGTGTACTACTACATCCTTGTATAATTTTTTGACATATTTGGCATTTTTAGGACCTTTAATTGAACGTGAATTGCAACTGAATGTTTCAGTATGGTAATGCCAGTTCACATGATGGTGTTAACTAAGTCTTTTGATATGAGCTAACAGATGCTCCAAATGTTTTACATATCTGTTTATTTGCGGTATTTTAACCTTTGGGCTGTGTTGGAGTGGAAAGTTGATCAAACATGACAGACAGATTTTAAAAAGTCATAAGTCAGTAAGAAAGGAGGAAAATTACTGACAACTCATGAGAATTTTGACAGATGAAACACCCATTACATGAAAATATTAGCAAGAAACGGTCAGAAGTCTTGGGTTTATTGCTCCATACATAGGAACATCTCGTTGCCTGAATTCATTCATTCCCACAGCCATTCGCACATTCAACCAACATGTGCAACATTCTCACCACATGGACTGATACTTTTTTGTTTCTTTTATCTATGTGTGTTGGTATGTGTTATTACAAGCATGTGACTTCACATTTTGTTTCTTTTATCTATGTGTTGTGTTCCTCTATGGATTAATAAAGTGTTATTGAATTGAGTAAACTGTTATTGAATTGAATTGAGTTGAACTAAGTTCATGATGTGTTGCAGATTCAGCTGGCAAATGAAAAGAAGTGACTGGTGATGACAGTAGCCATTGACCATCGTGTTAGCCAGCAAGAAGGAGACTGTATCGTAACCCTGTGGTTAGAGTGTAGGTGCCAACCATGCCTCCTGTTTACTTTTAACATTGCATCAGAAACCTGCTGAATTGTTTTTTCTTTGATATTTTGCCGACAGACGTAACGAGTTTTATCGCTTAACTTTGACAAGTGTTGAGATTTTTCGTCATGAGCGGTCCTTCGCTCTGGCACTTTCACTGTCAGTTTTATGATTTTCTTGTCTCTTGATTTGGTTTTGTTATCTTCTGAAACCTGCCATACACATCACCTGAGAATTGTTCTCTGAAACCATGAGTGTGTTGGAAGTGTATGAAATGGGATGTGATGGTGAATATAAAACCAAAAGAGTTATTGGCGGTTTGTGCATGTGTGAAATGAGAGAGTGTATTGTCTTGGGTTGTTTGGTGCCAAACATTCTACAGTTTGCTTTAATGTGTGTGTATTTTCCACCACTGCTTCCCCATAATAATGACCATCTCTGCCCTTTCTTCCAACCATTTTGTGTGTATGTGTGTGTGTATGTGTGCAAAAACACAAACACACAAATGCATTATGCGCGCGCACACACACCCCACGCGACCACACACACACACACACCACACACACACACACACACACACACACACACACACACACACACACACACACATATTGAGAATTAGGATTTAATTTAATCCATCCTTGATCTGTTATTGGGACATAGAGGATAAGTAAACTCCAACAGATTCAGAATGTATGATCCACACAACACACACACACACACACACACACACACACAACACACACACACACACACACACACACACACACACACACCACACACATATTGAGAATTAGGATTTAATTTAATCCATCCTTGATCTGTTATTGGGACATAGAGGATAAGTAAACTCCAACAGATTCAGAATGTATGCACACACACACACACACACACACACACACACACACACACACACGGAGAATTAAGATTTAATTAAATCCATCTTTGATCTCTTATTGGGACATGGAGGATAAGTAAAAGCCTAACAGATTTAGAACATGTGCATGCGCACATACACACACTCACTCTGTGTGTCTCCTTCCCTAGCTGGTAGACTACTTAATCCAAACCAACCCAGACAGCTGTGGGATTCTTGTGATTTGTTGCACATGTACATATATCCATATGTCCATGCACCACACCTACCTGATCGTCACAGTCATCAAAAGTACAAGTGACCTCAAGATAGGGCCAAAATGAAGAACATCACTTGGTTGTGGGAGCATCAGCCTGTAGAAGTGTTGTGCCGTACTGTAAGACCAGAAGACTTGCAGAATATTTTGACATCTGAGAGTGAGAGTCATGTGAACTTAGACTGGTGCCTAATTCTTCCATATATGACTTAACCCTTTGACTCCCGCACCCTGTCCACCAGCATCCTGCAGTGTCAGCCATGTTAGCAAAACAAAAACTTAACCCTTTGACTCCCGTACCCTGTCCACCAGCTTCCTGCTGGAAGCTGATGGATAGGGTGAGGGAATCAAAGGGTTAAGTTTTTGCGGTTGGTGGGTAGGGTGCAGGAGTCAAAAGGGTTAATCTTTTGATGCCCACACCCTGTCTTGTCAGCATCCTGCACTGTCAACCATGCTAGCAAAGCAAAAACTTCAAAACTTTATCCTTTGATTTCCTCAAGGAAGCTGATGGAGATGGTTAGGGAGTGAAATGGTTTAAGTTTTTGCTTTGCTGTCATGGTTGACAATGCAGGATGCTGGTGGACAGGGTGTGGGAGTGAAAAGATTAAAGGTGTTGATTGTTTGGATTAAGCTTTTGTTCGTGTACATGGTCAAGACTTTTATCATTCTTTATTAATTCACATGGCTTACTTTTGACCCAACTTTGCACAAATCTAAGGCATTGTGAGAGGATATGAGAGGAGTTTTGAGTTTGTAACTGGTTAGACTTGTTAAATGTTGTACCATGTGTGACCTACACGTTTGGATCAGTTTAAGGTATGCATACTTGAACGTGACATACAATGATACTTGGAAAACGTGACATACAAGTGTACGAAATCTTTACAGGATGTTTTGTCAAAACCATTGTCCAGGGATTTTGTCATTTGAAACACCCACAATTCCTGTAGTTTTTGCCCAGTGACATTCAATTATATATCAAAATGATCAGAAAAGATTGTACATTTTGTATATGTCAGAATATTCAGAGTCAAGACAGCATTCATTTTGTTCTTATGGCCAACACGTTTGAAGAACAGAGGGTACTCACCATATTAAGTTTCCTTCATGGTACAATTGCAGTCTTGTCACTAGTTTGAGGAAGGTCTTCTGATGGTTTGACAGATTATTGCCAAGAGTCTTTGGTTGTATTGGTGATGTGAGTGGTGTTATTGCTTCCAAATTGCCATGTTTGTGTGTTTTTCAGTGTGTGGTTTGTCAGATACTTTAAGCACCAAAGTGAGTTTGGGGAATCTTTCTTTTCTGGTTTTGGTAGATGTGTACTGTGGCTTTAAGTTTACCAAATTTTGTTTTGTGATGGAGAGGTTTTGTGTTTGTAGTGGTTATAATGTTGTGGAAGATAAAAAAACTTAAACAGGAAGGAGATGGAGAAAAGAGAGAACAGTTCAGTGTGTGTGTGTGTGTGTGTGTGTGTGTGTAAACTGGAGTGTTCGAGATCAACAGATCAAGTCAGGGGAAGATCAGATGATGAAATGTGTGTGTTTTCACTGTGCTACGGTTGATGGTAAATTGAATGAACAGAGTATGACGTTTTGCACATGGGACTATATCAGTGTATCATGTAGAGGGCTCTTCAGTCCAGTGTGCTTTGATGCTGTGACCTGTACTTCAGTAACACTGATGTTGTTATTTGCATCAATAACAGTGTTAATGTTTACTTAAAGAGTTTTGATTATGAATGTTTCACTACGTCATTATCACCATTTGGATTCCCTGTCAAGTCCGGCTGAACTCGTATTCATGGGAATAGCCATTTGACAAAATGTTCAGTAATTCATAAGCTGAACCAGATAATTACATGCAGTATACACCAAAATAAGTGGTCGAAAATTGGGAAAAAGTGGGGTTGTGAGATTTGTTTGTAATTACACAATGGCTGCACATTTAGTGACCATATATTTTGTGGTGTGTACAGGATCTGTGTGGTAGAGCGTTCTGACAAAATGTAGATGCTGCATGATGAAGAGGTGCAAAAAAAGAAAAGTTGGTTATGCTAGTGGTTATTTTGACAGGCCTTTGGTGGTAGACATGATGCCACTGTAAAAACAACATTGCTAGACTGTGAGCAAATTGACTTTATTTTGTTGTACCTATTTACGTTGTGATGATCGCCATTTTGTGTGTTTTGTGTGAGATGCTGTTAAAAGATGACGGATCAAAAGAGGAAATGCATATCATTTGATGTAAATTGCCTGCAGGTGTCATCTTTGCTTGTGGTGTTGTCTTCACGTGAAGGATCTGTTCTGTCAGTTGTATTGTCTTCACTTGGACCAAGGAGGAGAAGTGTGATTGTCGTCTGCTGTTTCATCAGACTTTGTGCATATGTGATTTCTTTACTCTACTTTCTTTTTTTTTTTATCAATCATGCAAAGTTGCATTTTTCTGTAATTCTTTTTCCTATTTCATTGTACAGAGTTAAACGTTTCTTTTTTTGTTGTGTTTCATTTTCCTCAATGGTCTGTAGAAGTTTTAAGTTTTAAGAGCTTGCTAATTAATTATTCATTGAGTGCTTAGTGTTGATGCTTAGTGTTTACTTCATTTAATCTTTTGAATTTGTATCTTTCTTAGTGTTTACTTCATTTATTCTTTTGAATTTGTATCTTTCTTAGTGTTTACTTCATTTAATCTTTTGAACGTCTATGTTTTATTGGCTGTCGGTTTTGATCGTCTTTATCTTTATCTGATACCATTTGTGTACTGCTTTCTGCATTCATAGTTGGACTGCATTGCCATTATGGTGAGTTTTTGTCACCTTTCATCCTTTCATTTCCCTTATTGGGAAGCTGATGGATAGCGTGGTTGACTAAAAAGGTTTCATTGTCAGCATGCTAGCATTTGAGTGTGTTTGATATGTTGGTGTGGGAGGTGGAATTTGATATGTTCACAACATTCCATAATAATCTAGCCATATGTGTGGTTTTGATGTTGATGCTGCAGGCTGCTTTGAATGAATTGAAATTAATCCATGCTATAGCTTAGTTGATTTATTGACTATTTGGTTATAGATGTATTACCGTTTTGCTTCATCAGTTTGTACCAGGGTAGTGTGTTACATACTGTGACCAGTAAATTTGCTCTGTTCACCATTTTTTTCAGTCATTTTGTATGGGATCATTACAGCTGAAATATTCCAGTAACTTTGTGAATAATATGGCACGATTACAGTTGGAATATTGTGGTAACTTTGTCATTAATATGGCATGATTACAGTTTGAATATTGTGGTAACGTCATTAATGTGGCATCATCATAGTTGGAATATTCCAGTAACATTTTCATTAATATGGCACGATTACTGTTGGGGAATATTGTGGTAACTGTCATTAATATGGCATGATTACAGTTGGATTATTCCAGTAACTTCATCATTAATATGCCATGATTACAGTTGGAATATTCCAGTAACTTCATCATTTTTATGCCATGATCACAGTTGGAATATTCCAGTAACTTGTCATTAATATGGCATGATTACAGTTGGATATTCCAGTAACTTCATCATTTATATGCCATGATTACAGTTGGAATATTCCAGTAACTTCATCATTTTTATGACATGATTACAGTTGGAATATTCCAGTAACATTGTCATTTATATGACTTGATTACAGTTGGAATATTCCAGTAACTTTGTCGTTAATATGACTAGATTACAATTGGAATGTTGTGGTTACTTTGTCATTAAAATGGCACGATTATAGTTGGAATATTCCAGTAACTTTGTCATTCATATGACATGATTATGGTTGGAATATTCCAGTAACTTTATCGTTTATATGACATGATTACAGTTGGAATATTCCAGTAACATGGTCACTAATATAGCATGACTACAGTTGGAATATTTCAGTAACTTGTCATGAATAGGCATGATTACAGTTGGAATTTCAGTAACTGGTCACTAATACAGCATGATTACAATTGGAATATTCCAGCAACATGGTCATTAATACAGTATGATTACAGTTGGAATATTCCAGTGACTTTGTCATTAATATGGTATGATTACAGGTGGAGTATTCCAGTAACTTTGTCGTTTACATGGCATGATTACAATTGGAATATTGTGGTAACTTCATCATTTTTACACCATGACCACAGTTGGAACAGTCCAGTAACTTCGTCATTTTCGTGACATGACTACAGTCAGAATATTCTAGTAATTTCCATTTGTTAGATCCTTAACCCTACCAGACCTTAGCCCCTGAGCGTAATTGTGCCCCCTGCCTGGCCTTCTGAGCAAAATTTTGAAAAAAATGTATATACGTTAGAAAACTGTTCATATCATGCACACCAATGGTTAGAATTATATGAAACGTGGAGAGATTGTAGAAAATAGGCCTATCTTTCATCTAACGCCAGTCCAACCCTCAATCACACAAGCATCTCCCCTATCACTTGGTTGGGGGGTACGGGCACGCCCCCTTCTTCCAACACTCTGTCTCGACCTACTTCTTTCATTGTCAGAATCATCACTTTCACTCAATGCTTCATCAACGTATTCATCGTCACTTGAATCGGAAACGTATTCCTGATCAAATTCTCCAATCTGCAAAATGTCCACCACTTGTTGAACTGTGAAGCGAGTTGGCCTCGCCCGTTTACCTGTTGAAGTGCTTGGTTCATCACTAGCTCGCTTCATGGTCAATTTTGCACCCAAATCACCTCAAAATACCATCAACACAAAGGCAGACAGTTGCAATAGGCTGAACACACGCTCACGCGACGCTTAGCAACGGTCCGGTAGCTATTTTTAGCTCTTGATAAAGTGACGATCGTGTGAGTGTGCTATTCCCGCTATAGCGGGAACTCGGTATATAGTCATTTTCGTCATTCCCGCAATAGCGGGAACTCGGTCTGGTAGGGTTAATCTCACCATCATATATGCGTACGCACACGCAGCGGCATGCTTGGTATAAAGCATTATTAGATGAATAATCTACCTTTTTTTTTTTTTTTAATAGAGAAGGAAAATTGAATATGCAAATGTTAATAGTCCCAGCCTAAAATTGATTCAGTTTATATTTTTGTAGACTTAATCTGACAAGATCCCTCCAGTAAACAAGAGTGGCATTGTTACAGCCCAGGCATAGTCTGAGGGTGTTTGGGCCATTAACAGCAGGAATTGATGCACGAATGATCTGTGAACAAGATCAAAGAAAAATGAACTTCAGCAGCCATTAATGTTTGCATCTTTGTCAGTGTGCCTCCATGTACAGTTTCTGGAAAAAAAAAAATGAAGTCAAGTTGCTATACAAGAATTGTGTCATGTACAACCATGTTGTGATCACTGAAATGATATATCAGTCTTTTAAATGAGTCACTGCAAAGAAAAAAAGTGTTACCGTATTAAAGTGTTTGCTCATTTGTATTATTGGTTGCATTAAATGTTATATCGTTATCATAGATGTTTTTCTCCAAGAACAATGGGGCTTTTGTGTGTTCTGACACAAAATATGAACAAATCTTGTGTTCTGACACAAAATATGAACAATTCTGATATATATTTGTAATAAAGTGAAATGAATGTGAATTGAATGATAAGTTCATGGACATGTGTGTACGGGACAGAATCTCACGTGCATACCATGTTAGACTAGTATATTACAATCTATAAGGTCACTGTACTTGGCCAGTTTGTGTGGCTGTAGCAGTCTAAAGACTAATTGTATTTGGCCCAAGTGTGTGGTTTATACACATATAGTACTAGCTATACTCACTGCTGAATATGTAGATGTCATAAAAATGTACATAATCATAATATCAATCTAGTTGCTGTGCTCTTTGACTCACAGACGACTTTGGTGTCTGTGAATTGTTAAACATCACATCACACGTATATAATACAGTATGCCCCATGTTGGGTTTGCTAGAAAAATCTTGCCCATATTCGGCTTGTTGAATGACATAACCTTAGAGTTTGTGGTCATAGGTAAACAGTAAACTGAAGTGAAAATTTTCCATTGATAGCAGGAGTTGAGTTAAAATGTTTTTATTTCTCTAGACCCTATCTCCATTCTTGGATAAATCCTGTACGTACTATCACCACAAATGCCATGTTGATGGTGAAGATACAAAACGGCCATGGCATAAGCCTGATGTTCTACAGGATTTATGGGTTCCATGTCTATTCTATAACAGTATGACATGTTTATGATATTGATGAATATAACTAGTTTCCATTCAGTCATTTTTTATTGTCGACTATGTACGTAATACATTTCTCAAATTTTCCATGTTTAAAAGTATTTTGTCAGCTACAGGGCGAGATAGAAAATGACATATTGGTGATGTCAGCCTTTGTGCCGAGTTGTCAGCTGTTTTATGGGAGAAGATCAGCTTTGTTGCAGGTACCTGATTAACCCTTTGACTTCCTCACCCTGTCTACTAGCATTCTGCATCGTCAGTCATGAAAGCAAAGCAAAAACTCAATCCTTTCACTCCCTCACCCTATCTTGGCCAGCAAGAAGCTGGTGGATAGGGTGAGGAAATGAAAGGGTTAATTTTTGGCAGCTTATGGACAGGCTGCAAGAGTGAAAGGGTTAGGTAATGATGCTAAGTACATGAGATGGGAATAAACTAAATCGAACATTTTGGTGGTTAATCCTCGAATCTTGTGGCCCAGTTGGCAGATGTAAAACACATTCCAGAAATAACTGCACATGCTTGTGAATTATGAATCTCGCACAAGCAAAAACTGTGCCTGCAGCCTCCTGTCTACCTTGCTTTGAATGGGCACCTGCTTTACTTCAGAGTTAGGGAAGGTAAAGCAGCGAGGAAGGGGAGATGAGCACTGCCCTCATCACGGTGGCCCTGAGAAAAGTTGAGGTGTCTGCTGCCTCACTCCCCTTATGACTTCAGGGTTGTGGGATAACTTTAGCAGATCTTTTTTTTTCTTTGTCGTCGCCAAGTCTGTTTGGTGGCACATCCAAGTGTTATAATTGAATTTCGGTTCAGTTGACAAGAAAGATATGGTCTTGAAACATGCTTATCATATAGTTGTTATTATACTATGTAAAGTGAAGTAATTGTAGTGTGGTAGTGTGGTAATCTTGTTCAGTTGTACAAGAGAGACATTGACGGGAGTTATGACTGTATTTGCTTTGTTGAATGTAATCCTCACATAATCCTTTTCTTTCTTGTAATTTTCCTGTAGTTCTTGTTTGAACACAAGAGTTAGTGCAGTGGTAGAAGTATGTACATTTTAAGTGACCTCAGCCTGGGAGAAGATCTGCTTAAAGATGCAGGTACATTGCTGAACGATACATCTCTCTATTTGTAGTTTGGGATTAATAGATGTTCACAGCATTATAAAAGAATACCGGCTTGTCCTTAGTGTGTCAGTGTGTATGTGTGTGTGTGTTTGTCCTTAGTGTGTGTGTGTGTGTGTGTGTGTGTGTGTGTGTGTGTGTGTGTGTGTGTGTTTTAATGATATACACAGTCACAGAAATTGTTTCAAGATGATATGCACAAAATATCTTGCAGAAGTATGCATGTGTGAATGTGTCTGTGTATGTCTATGAAATGAGACATGTACGATGGCATATTGACCTGTAACTAGCGAAGTCGTGTTATGAAAATTTATCTGTTTGCAGAGTTTGTGTCCATATCTTCCGTAATATATAATCGTATAAAAATGGTAATAGATGCTATATTGGAAAACGGTACAATGACTTGAAAATCACTTCCTTGGGGTGGGGTGGGCAGTTGAATTTCAATGTTCCATGCTGTCTCAGTTGTGTTTGAAAAAAAAAAAAGACTGTTTACGAAAAGGCATCACACTCAGGCTATTGTAAAAGTTTTATCAGTAATTATTGTATCTGCTACCCTTGTGTGTGAAATGATTGAATATTGCATCAGTTTTCACAGATAGTCTTTTTTTGCATTATATTTAGGAATTCCACTAATTGTCATTATGTTGTAGAATAGTGACTGGTGAAGGTTTAATCACTTAAGTCATTTGTTCAGACTTACCTGGATCGTGTCATCCATAATTCAGGAACCAGAAAAAACACGAAAGAAGAATATGAATGCGTATTTAATACAACAAAACAAGACAGGCGCAAATTTTCGGCCAACTGGCCTTTGTCAAGCGTAAGATTACAAACAAACACTAGATACAAAAAAATTGAGAAAAAGACTATTACAAACAAACAAACACTAGATACAAAAAAATTGAGAAAAAGACTATTTTTCTCAATTTTTTTGTATCTAGTGTTTGTTTGTTTGTTTGTTTGTAATCTTACGCTTGACAAAGGCCAGTTGGCCGAAAATTTGCGCCTGTCTTGTTTTGTTGTATTAAATACGCGTTCATATTCTTCTTTCATGTTTTTTCTGGTTCCTGTTTGCTTGAACGCGGGCAGTCACACTTGTTTTGAATCCATAATTCAGATTTGCTTTGAACAGACACTATATCAAGCCCACCATTTTGTCATTTGTGTGAACTGTGCGCTGTGCGAGTATGCCATGAGAATTATTTTTTGTTGTTTGTTCACTGTAATCAAAAGTGAGTTAATTCATATGCCTACATTGGGTTTCATTTTCTTTATCATAATTACTGTTACATGTGTGTATTCAATATAGATCAGTTTAGATTTATGTATCTTGGTTTTGTGACTGTTATTATTACCATAATAATTACCAGTATAATCATCATCATTACTATTATTATTACTACTATTAGTGGTAGTAGTAGTAGTAGTAGTGTTTTATTATTATTATTATTATTATGCTCGATTGTTCAGAGATCTGTGTGTAGAGGTTGAAATTGGTCTCATTGTTAAACAATTAGTCTGAAAATTGCTTTCACGTGTTCACTTCTGCCTGAGGTGTGATTTTATTAACGAATAAAAGCTGTGTTATACACTGTGTGTGTCTGTGTGGTCTCTGCATACTTGACTGGCTGATTGACTCTTTTATGTAATTGGCTGGCAGACTGACTGTAGGTGACTGGCTGGTTGACTGTGGAAGTTCAGTGGCTAGCTGACTGGTTGACTGTGTGAACGTTGACTGGCTGGCTGTCTGTTTCACGTCTGTATCGAGGATTCTGTGTATCTCACTATGTCCTTTTATTATTTTTCTTTTGTCTCCATCTGCACCTCCATCACTCCGTGTATATTCTGGTATATATGTATCTTCCTGTCTGTCTCTGTCTATGACACACACACACAGACATCAACATGATCATGAAACAGTTAACTTTTTAACCTAGACTAGTACAGCAAGACATAATTCAGTAATGACAGAAAATGAAAGTACAGCAAGACTTAATTCAATAATGACAGAAAATGAAAGTGTATCAGCAAGGATTTCTTTTCCGATCTTGAATGGATATTGACATATTTAGACCCATGAAACGGAGACTACCAGAATGATTGAAGCACATAGACATTATGAAGTCTTTGTTGGAGCAATAATCCTTTAACTCCTTCACTACCAGAATGACGAGCATCAACCCTTAGACTCCCTCACCCTATCTTCCAGCATCATGCATTGTCAGCCTTGACAGCAGCAAGGCAAAACCTTAAGCCAGCTGATGGATGGAGATGATGGAGTGAAAAGGTTAAGTTTTTGCAGCTTGTGGACAGGCTGCGGGAGTGAAAGGGTTAAGAAGGGCAGCGGACAGGCAGGCTTTTTAGTCTGCGGGGTGAGACTGAACGTAAAACATGACATTTTGAATCCACAATATCACGAGAGCTAGCCAGGCCACGAATAAGAAACATGAGAGTTAAGTGAAATGATACAACATTAAATGAATGACACAACATTAACTGAAGTGACACAACATTTACGTCAACGAAAGACCCACGCAATGCATTTTGATTTGGAAAAGACAGAAGTTGATTATGACATAGTTTTACTTGTTCATGTTTAATGTGTCATTACTGTGTTTGTATTACTAGTTAAAAACAAGTTTGCAATTAAAGTAAGATGTGCAATAAGACCTCTAGTTATCAATACTGCTAGTTATCAGGAACTTCCTTAATAGCATTATTTGTGCTAATCTTTCCCTCGCAAAGGTTAAAATAATGGTTGACCCATTCTAACAAACTCTTGTTTTCATAAAAAAAAACTAAGACAGAAAATCCGATCTTGTACTTATCAGTGTCATTGTGACCTTGAAGAAGCTTCAATTGAAATAAACACTTGACATACATCAAAGACAATGGAAGACTGTTACAACACTGAGCATTATTGTTTAATTTTTCTCGGAAATCAGTGAGAAAGTGTGTTCATATAGGCTACCTTTCCGAAAATGCTGATTACAGAGCCTTTTGCTTACTTATTTGTTGTTTGTTTATTTATGTGACCTTGACCTTGACATGGTGTCCTCAAAATTTACGGATATACAACTCCTTACCCGTCAGCATTGATCAAGATCCATACAGAAACAGTGAGGAAATCTGGTTAATCTGTTTTGTCACACACACACACACACACAAAATGTCAAATTATCTCCCCTTTAAAAAGTTTGGCGGGGGGAGGGGGGGGGGATTAATAATTACGTCACCGACAGGCAACCCGGACACGTTCATTGTTTGACCAATCACGTGAAGCCCGTGGATATTTATACTGGGCGTGCAGCACGTGAAAATCGTGATTAAGTTGCGTGAGCTCTGTCTTAGAATGTTCCGTCAGACGTGTCGTCTGCACCTATGACTGCACAACCAT
Source organism: Monoplex corrugatus (assembly GCA_030674185.1). Classification (NCBI taxonomy): domain Eukaryota; kingdom Metazoa; phylum Mollusca; class Gastropoda; order Littorinimorpha; family Ranellidae; genus Monoplex; species Monoplex corrugatus. Next base: position 86,634,598 of record CM060310.1, on the reverse strand, counting down.
CATGTCATCTGGTGCTTTTAAACAGGTAATCTATTTAGAGGCCTACATCTATATTTCCCCAGAGATATTTTGGTGTAAGTTCTTTGAAGTGTTTCGATTACATATTGTTCTTTATATATTTTTTTTCTTTAACCAACTTAAGTGATTATATTTATGGCCATTCAGAATCCAGGTTATCCCGCTGGAGGCTCTTTCAGTACAAATAGTATTACCATTTTCTGGAAATTCTCATATTCTGTGCTAGAATTTTTTCTTTTCTGTCACTCTCTTTCTTTCTTCTTCCTTCGCTTTCTCTCAGTTCTTGCTATCATTTTCTGGTCCATTCACCTGCATATGTTCGATAAAGTCTTACGTACTCTCTGTCAGGATTGATAACTGGATAGATGTATTAAGTAATAATAATAATAATTATAATATTTATATAGCGCAAAATCTTGATAAAATCAAATCTAAACGCTGAAACAGACACGCACGCACGCACGCACGCACACACACGCACGCACACACACACGCACACACACACACACACACACACACACACACACACACACACACACGCATGGCTATAAATGGGGAGAAAGAATAAAAGCAATAAAAGCAAGAATAAAAGCAATGGAAAATTATAGAGAGCATATCATATACAATTATATATTATAACAATGTGATTCCCCTCCGAGCGGAGACGGGGGGGGGGTTGAGTGAGGTTAGGATTTTATGCAGAGGAGAAAAGGTGAGTTTTGAGAGCGGACTTGAAGGAGACAAAAGTAGGTTGCTGACGGACTGAGAGAGGAAGTTTGTTCCAGGAGAGTGGACCAGAAACAGAGAAGGCTCGTGGACCATAGGTATTGAGCTTAGTGCGTGGAAAGCGAAAAGTCAGAGGATCGGAGGCAGAGCGGAGGGTACGTGAGGGAAGATAAATCTCAAGTAGGTTTGACAGATAATCGGGGGCTGCGTTATTGAGGCTTTTGTAGCACATGCTGTCTAGTTTGTACTGTATGCGCTTTGATACAGGGAGCCAGTGAAGTTGTGCCAGGAGAGGAGATATGTGGTCACCTTTTTTCTTTTTGAGTACAAGGCGTACAGCATTGTTTTGAATGCGCTGTAGGATGTGAATGGTGGAGGCAGGAAGACCAGACAGGAGTGAATAAGTGCATTTGGGGCTCTAGGGAAATGAGAGATGCGAAAGCAATTTTTGATGACTTAGACCCGTTTTTTTATGTATGTTTTTTATGTCCGTTATGTTTAAATTTGTATTCAAGTATGTTTTCTAAATCCCCTGTGCGATAAATTGGAGTGGTCAACGCCAGGGGCATCTCCTTTATATGCGCGAATGCATTGATATGTATGTTTAATCTTTTTTTTTTAATCCCTGTTGAGTCTTGTGTATGTTTTGAAACAGTTATAGCCCTGATGTGGCTCTACGCAGTCAGCTGGGCTTAAAAAAAATGAGTCCAGGTAACTGACAGTGGTCAAGCACTTGAAACAGCAACCTGAAACGCATAAAACTAGAAAGAGAACGCGCTTTTTATAGACGATAGAAGATATGCACGAACTTTCTTCTTCATGGCTATTGTGAAATGCACACAAAAGATAAGATTGGCTCAATGAATTTGTGGTCGGTGGTGCGCTGTCCAGATGGATCCAGAATGACCTTCAGTGGCCCTGGAACAACTCCCGTGAAGTGGCGTGAAGTTGGAACAGTACAGCAGCAGCAGCAGCAGCAGCAGCAGCAACAACAACAACAACCACAAAACCTGCCCTGATATTTCGGTAAAATGCTTAATCTTTTGATTGTTGGACTTAAAACGATAACCGTTACTCAGTTGGTCAGTGTGCCATTGCTGATACATTTTGTGTTCGGCCCCCAGATGGGCCACTGATGTAACGAGGACCCGCTGTTTTTTTTCAGTAGAGCCGTGAACTTGAGTTTTCATATCTCCAGTTCAGTTTCCATTGTTCTTGTTATTGTTGAGCTGACAAGTATTACTTCACATATGTCTGCCTTTGTTTCACACGTTTGAAAGCGCATGAGCCATTGGCATATACAAATATACATATATATATATACAGTGTATATGTAGATATGTAGTACATAAAAGTCAATATGTTATCACAACTCTTTAACTTCTCACATTTTGTGTTATAGTTTTCTTCTGCTGATTTGTGTGTGTGTGTGTGTGTGTGTGTGTGTGTGTGTGTGTGTGTGTGTAGAGTAACAAGGACTACCTTATGACGGTCCAGTGGGACCTGGTGCTACTCTTTTTGAGTGATATTTTGAACTCTGAAGTCCAAGCTAGACACGTACGCGTAAATACTGATCAGTTGGCTGCCTATCTCAATACTTCAATTATTCTAGTTGTCGGCATATCGCTTTGTAGCTCATTCCCCGTCTCTATTGTAAGATCTAGCTGGCGCAGAAGTTTTTGGGCAGGACTCTGCGACATATTGCCTGGCAGATGTGGGTGGAGCGCAGATGGAACTGTCTGATTGTAGTAATCCTTCTTTTGAACAAACTACAAAATCTTTTTTATGCGTTCATGCTGATGAAAAGTTTTCAGGACGACTCATGTTTTCAAGTCGAGACTTGGCTTTGGACGAATGACCTGACAAGCAGTCTGTTCATTGCAGATGCAAACCCAAGTGCTGTTGCAAGCTTACCGGTTCCAAAACGGTGACGAAGAAAAATGAGGTTCAACGTTTGGAGCATACGTCATTGAAAAAGAATTAAGCTTAGTCAGTTTGTGACGTCATCAACGTTACGTCATGAGCGTTGCTGTGTCCGAGACTTCGAGAACGAAACGTCGACAGTTCGTGTTTGCCATCGTTTTGAGGTAACTTTATTGAAAGCTGTATGTCATGTTTTTCTTCTTTTCAGACACGTACGCGTATACACTGATGAGTTGGCTGCCTATCAATGCTTCAATTATTCATATCGCTTTGTAGCTCTTTCCCCGTCTCTATTGTAAGACCTAGCTTGCGCAGAAGATTTTGAGCAGGACTCTGCCAGATATTACCTGACAGATCTGGGCGGAGCGCAGATGGAACTGTCTGATTGTAGTAATCCCTCTTGAACAAACTACAAAATCTCTTTATGCATTCATGCTGATGAAATGTTTTCAAGAAAAGTCGAGACTTGGCTTAGGACCAGGGGCCTATTTTAACGAATGACTTGACACGCATTCTGTGTTCATTGCAGATGCAAACACCAGTGCTCTTGCAGGCTTACCTGATTCCCAAACGGCGACAAAGGTGTTCAACGTTTGGAGCATACGTCATTGAAAAAGAATTTAACGAGGTGAAGATTGCTGTGACGTCATCAACTTTACGTCATGAGCGTTGCTGTGTCTGACTATAGCGTCGACAGTTCGTGTTTATCATCGTATTGAGGTAACTTTATTGAAAGCTGTACGTCTTGTTTGAAGTTTTTCTTTTCTGTCTCCATTTATGTGTGTTGTGTTGTGTTGTTTTGTTCTTGTTGTTGTTGTTGTGTGTGTATATATGTGTGAGTGGGTGGGTATGAGTGGGTATGTGCGTGTGTGTGTGTGTGGCGTATTCCTGGTCAGTGAGTCTGGGACGATTTTTCATAAATGATGATGATGACGACGATGGGGATGATAACCATGATGCTATGGAGAGCCAGTCTGGATTGAGACTGTGACAAGTCTGTACTCTACGCCTGTGTGACAAGTCTGTACTCTACGCCTGTGTGACAAGTCTGTACTCTACGCCTGTGTGACAAGTCTGTACTCTACGCCTGTGTGACAAGTCTGTACTCTACGCCTGTGTGACAAGTCTGTACTCTACGCCTGTGTGACAAGTCTGTACTCTACGCCTGTGTGACAAGTCTGTACTCTACGACTGTGTGACAAGTCTGTACTCTACGACTGTGTGACAAGTCTGTACTCTACGCCTGTGTGACAAGTCTGTACTCTACGCCTGTGTGACAAGTCTGTACTCTACGCCTGTGTGACAAGTCTGTACTCTACACCTGTGACAAGTCTGTACTCTACGCCTGTGTGACAAGTCTGTACTCTACGCCTGTGACAAGTCTGTACTCTACGCCTGTGTGACAAGTCTGTACTCTACGACTGTGTGACAAGTCTGTACTCTACGCCTGTGTGACAAGTCTGTACTCTACGCCTGTGTGACAAGTCTGTACTCTACGCCTGTGACAAGTCTGTACTCTACGCCTGTGTGACAAGTCTGTACTCTACGCCTGTGTGACAAGTCTGTACTCTACGCCTGTGACAAGTCTGTACTCTACGCCTGTGTGACAAGTCTGTACTCTACGCCTGTGTGACAAGTCTGTACTCTACGCCTGTGACAAGTCTGTACTCTACGCCTGTGTGACAAGTCTGTACTCTACGCCTGTGTGACAAGTCTGTACTCTACGCCTGTGACAAGTCTGTACTCTACGCCTGTGTGACAAGTCTGTACTCTACGCTTACTCAGTTACTGTCATAATAGATCCTGGCGTAAACCCGGCCTGTGATATAATCCTCCTACGGTGTTGTTGAGAAACGTTTAGATCTCTCTCAGTGACGCATCCGTGAAGTGGATGAGACTCGACTGTGTGGTCCCAATCTTCCCAGTGAGCTGATACCACATTAACCCTTTGACTCCCGCCCCCCTATCCACCAACTGCAAAAACTTAACCATTTGACTTCCTCACCCTATCCACCAGCTTCCTGCAGGAAGCTGGTGGATAGGGTGAGGGAGTCAGAGGGTTAAGTTTTTACTTTGCTAGCCTGGTTGACAGTGCAGAATGCTGGTGGACAGGGTGCGGGAGTCAAAGGGTTAAGCTCTGGATAGGAGTCGGTTGTGGGCCGAAAAATGCCAGTGATTTTGTCGTGACTGATGGTATTCAACCCGTTGCGTTCCGGTCGTTCGTTGTGCAAACTGCTGCACCACGCACGTTGTTACCGTCTCTGTGGGAACGTTGGGGGCTTTTAGTATAAACTGTATCACCACCACCTTCTGGAAATTGTGCTAGAAATTTCTTCTTTTCTGTCGCACTTTGTCTCTGCCTTGTTCTTTGCTTTGTCATTTCTTCCTATCATTTTCTGCCTTGCTGGTCTGTTCATCTGTATGTGTTTGATAAAGTCTTGCATACTTTCACTTTGGTGTGATAATTGGATGTACGCATTAAGTGCATTTTGGGCTCGAGGGAAATGCGATACGCGGAAGCAGGTTTAGGTAATTGAGATATGTTTTTATACGTTGTAGTGTCTTTCTTATGTTTAAATTTGTATTTAGGTATGTTTGTTTTTAAATCCCTTGTGTGATAAATCGGAGTAGTCAACATCAGGGGCATATGTTTAATACGCTGACATGCATTATGTGTACTCAATTTTCTTTTCCTTATTTTCCTGTTGAAGCATTGTTTTGAAATGGTTTATAGCCCTGGCACGGCTCCACGCAGTCGGCTGGGCTTTAAACAAAAATAACAGTACAACGATAACAGTGCTAGTCATTCTGAGGCAACATTGGTGAAAGCTGTACGTTGTGTTTGAAGAGATCAGTTTGGTAGACCTAATTTTTGTGTGTCCATAAATTAAGACATAACTTTTCATTAACCTTTTGACTCCCGCACTCTATGCACCAACTGCAAAAACTAAATCATTTGATTCCCTCACTCTATCCACCAGCTTCCTGCAGGAAGCTGGATAGGGTGAGGGAATCAAAGGATTAGGTTTTTGCTTTGGTAGCATGGTTGACAATACAGGGTGCTGGACTCAAAGGGTTAAACTGGCCGTTGGCTGTAGACCTATTTTGTGTGTGTCCATTAGTTAACACAAGGTTGTGTGTGTCCATTAGTTAACAACAAGGGGACAGATTTTCATCAACAACAGTGGCTGTAGGCAGATTTAGACCTAGTTGTGTGTGTCCATAAATTGAGACATAACTTTTCATCACCTGGTTGTGTGTGTCCATAAATTGAGACATAACTTTTCATCAACAACAGTGGCTGTAGGCAGATTTAGACCTAGTTGTGTGTGTCCATAAACTGAGACATAACTTTTCATCAACAACAGTGGCTGTAGGCAGATTTAGACCTAGTTGTGTGTATCCATAAATTGAGACATAACCTTTCATCAACAACAGTGGCTGCAGGCAGATGTAGACCGAATTTGAGTATGTCAATAAATTTACAAAGGCAAAACGTTTTCTGCAAAACTTGTAGCCTTATGCAGATGCCGACTTAATTTGTGTGTTTCTATAAATCAACACAGACACAATCTTTCAACAGCAAAAGTGGCCTTAGGCAGACAAACATCACGAGTAACTTTGACAATTCAGCCATAGACGTGTGCCGGTATCATCTGGAAATGTCTAGCAATCAGGTGTGTATGTCTGTTGGATTACCTGTTTGCGGAACACACGCTGTGACACTTCAATGTTCGAATGTGCGCGCGCGCACACACGCATTCACACACGCATACACGCGCACGCTTACACACGCACTCACAAAGTGCACGTGTACGTACACACGCCCACCCGCTCAACTGTGCGTGTGCATTCTCTCTCTTTTTTTTTTCTTTTCTTTTTTGTCGTCTCTCTCTCTCTCTCTCACGCGCGCGCACACACATACACACACACACACACACACACAGAGCCCAAAGTGCACGTGCACATACACACACGCTCATACACACCCACCCGCTCGACTGTGCGTATGCATTCACTCACGGTATGTCTCTTGTCTCTTTGTCTCTCTCTCACACACACACACACACACAAAGTGCACGTACACATACACACACGCACAGACACACCCACCCGCTCAACTTTGCGTGTGCATTCTGTCTCTTTCTCTCTCTCACTTTCTCTCTCTCACTTTCTCTCTCTCACACACACACACACACACGCGCGCACGCACGCGCACGCACGCACACACACACACGCACACACGCGTGCACACACACGCGCGCACACACACACGCGCACACACACACACACACACACACACACACACACACACACACACACACACAGAGGCGATAAAGGACAAAGACACTTATTTCGTACAAATAACTTTAATAGTGAGCAGAGAATGGCAACAACTGAGACGCAGCTTCACAATACTTTTAAACCAATATATTAACAGTCCACGAACCCCGACCTCCATCCCCAACACATAGAAAAGTGACGGAGATGGGAGAACGGGGGTGGGGATGGGTAGAGGACACTATGCCATTAAAAAAATCGCCAATGGTATCGCGAGTTGATGTGAAGCCTGGGTCCCATAGTTTAACCATCACCAACTTACTGCAAGAAGCTGATGGATACAGTAAGAACGTTCAAGTGTTTATAAAACTGAGAACGTACACCACTTCAGGAATGAAAGAGTTAACGGGACAATATATATATATATATATATATATATACACACATATACTACACGTCATTATTGAAGGGCCAGGAACGTTTTTGAGTCAATTTGTGAAAGGAGAAATAACCTATTTTCTCTTACTCTTTTCTCCAATTCGTTGCCGTAACTGAATGGATAAGAGCTCAGACAACATTGCAGTTTCCTTTTGGCACGTGTTTGGGGATTTGCCGATTTGCAATGGGCGGCCCAAGGAAGACAATTTCCACACGAAATTGTCGAATCTTCAGCAGGGTCTCTCTGACGACGCAGGCAAGGTAGCGACAAAATTCGCTTTGCACGTGCAAGGCAAGCCCTTTTTGAACACTACTCCAGCCAAAGTTGCCCGCAGACGAGGATAAAAAGGACCCGTTCTTGGTTCGTTTTAACCATGCTTGCAAGACGACGGATGACGGATGAGCAGCGGGGGAGAGCCCTCGCTCTGCTTGATGAAGGCCTAGCGCAGCGGGAAGTTGCTAGACGACTTGAAGTGTCGCATTCCACAATCCAGAGACTGCTGGAGCGCTTCAATGAGACTGGAGCAGTCCAGGAAAGGCGTCACACGGGTCGACCCAGAGTAACGACAAGACAGCAAGACCGCTACCTTGCCCTCTCCGTCCTGAGGGAAAGGGCATCCACTGCGATGACCTTGAGGGGTCAGCTGAGGGACGCAACAGGTGCTAACATCAGCTGCAGCACGGTGAGAAGACGGCTACATGAGGCAAACTTGAGGTCACGGAGACCGGCCGTCCGACCCGTGCTGTCACCGGTCAACAGAGTGCGCCGCATGACCTGGGCCAGGGAGCACGTGACCTGGACAAGGCAACAGTGGGCCCGGGTCTTGTTTTCGGATGAGTCCAGGTTCACCCTGACCTTTAACGATGGCCGGGCTCGGGTGTGGCGACGTCAAGGGGAGAGGTTCGCTGACGCCACTGTCCAAGAGCATAACCGGTACGGCGGCGGGTCGGTGATGGTGTGGGGTGGCATGAGCCGTGGTACCCGGACCCCCCTGCTCCCCATTGACGGCATCCTGAATGGGGTCCGGTACCGGGACGAGGTTCTGGCGGCCGTGGCACTGCCTGTGCTTGTGGACCTTGGTCAAGGCGCCATCTTCCAGGACGACAATGCACCTGCGCATCGAGCACGCCTTGTGACCGACTTCCTGGAGCAGCATGAAGTCGTCCGTATGGCCTGGCCAGCGTGCTCACCTGACCTGAACCCAATTGAACACCTCTGGGATGTGCTCGGGAGGCGCATCAGGGACAACCACCCCCCACCGGGCACCCTGGCCAGGCTGGTCGACATCCTGCAGATCGAGTGGGCGGCCATCCCTCAGGACACACTCCGTACCCTTGTGGGGTCGATGCATCGGCGCTGTGAAGCATGCATCCAGGCTCGGGGCGGACACACGCGATATTGAAAACAGATTGGCCAAATCTGACACTTTCTGTTTTTTGAAAAGGGGGGGATGTTCCTTTAAATGCATGTGCTGTTCACTAATGGGTCATTGTGCTAATTTCTTTTTCCAAAACAGGTGTGGAAATGATGAAATAAAACATAGAATCAATTCTAAACATTGTCAATTATTTCAACTTAAAATTAGAGAGGAAGGAAGAAGTGGCCCTTAAATTATGATTAGGAGTATATATATCTACGTGTGTGTGTGTGTGTGTGTGTGTGTGTGTGTGTGTGTGTGTGTGTGTGTGTGTGTGTGTGTGTGTGTGTATGTATATATATATATATATATATGTGATGGAGCGAGTGGTTAAGGGGGGTTGTAGGATGCTGGTGATGTTGTTGATTGATTGGTCGCCGATTGATGATGGTGAGATGGAGCGAGTTGGTTAAGGGGTTAAGGGTGATGATGATATTTGCTGTGGTGGTCGTTTGTATCCAGAGCAGAAAGGGAAGTCTCTCAATCAAAAGACAAGTCCTCGTTTTGCTACTTGACTCTTTATTATTGAGAAAAGAAGATGAGGAAGGAGATGGGTAAGAAGAAGGGTAAGAAGACAGTGCCTGTAAGACACAAAATAAGTTTCATAAATACAATGACAAAGTACACATTTTGTGAAATACCAATGTCAATGTACAAGAGTGAACCACTACATTCTAACAGAAGATGTCTACATTTACAAACAAAAGCACTAGCATTTGTAAACATGCAACAAATAATTGATAACAAAATGTTGTGTAAAGAACTACTACATTATACCAAAATATGTGTTGTCGATATTAACACTCAAAAGCACTAGCACTTGTAATCACGGAACAAATAATTGATAACAAAACTTTGAGTAACCCTTTGATAAGTTGAGAGTAACTACCATACTGCTTGTTCAATAGCATTAGCATAGGCTAGACCTCCAATAATGTACTGGCAAAATCATGCACAGTCATATTAAGCTGTTTGGCTACCATGGGCTGAGTAAGTTGTAACATAACATCTGATTGGGCAGCTATTGGACAGTTAATATTCAGTGGTGACGACATAGTATTTGACTATGGGAGCTGTCGTCACAAACAGTAAGTCTACCTTATTGAATAGCAGTCAACACACTTGAGTCATCCATTAAATATTTGCTCAATGTAGTTATGTGAATTCTATGTCTTGTGCCAGAGATAGTGATGACAAAATAGCATAGCATATTACTAGTTAAGCTATGTCATCAAAGCAACATTCTATAATGATTAGCAGTGGTGCTGAGCAGACAAGGGATATAACAATTGGATCAATTCGCTGAGCACATGTTTCATCAACTACCATTATGTACACACATACAATATTATCAAGTATAAAATAGTGCACAATAATGCATTGCATCCTGGTAGCTTTCAGACAGTTAATATTCAGTGGTGATGACATAGTAGGCCTATTTGACAATGAGAACTATGTCATCACAAACAGCACCTAATCAAATAGCAGTCGGCAGTGTTGAGAGAACAACACACTTGAGCAATCTATTACCCATTATCTCTATGTGATTAAGTATAATTCTAGATCAAGTGCTAGAGACAATGATAACAAAATAGTATAGCATATTACTATTAAACCATATCATCAAAACAACACTCTATACATGATTATCAGTGGTGCTGATCAGCTAAGGGATACACTAAACAGATCAATTAGCTGAGCACGTGTTTCATCAGTCATCATGTCAGTATGTAAAAATACAACCTTGTCAAGTATAAAATACTCTTCCTCTGCACAACAATGCCTTGTATTTTGGCTTTTGGCAGAATATGGTTGTCAATAGTCCTACAATAGCCACATGAAAATAGGGGCTAAATCTATAGTGGTTATTACATTTAAACCTCAGTCCCATCTTTACAATGGTGGCCGCCACGCTAAGTGCTACAGATCTTGTGAGATAGCACATCGTTTAGATCAAAACATTAACATACTTTCTCGCTGTGCGAATTCTGCAAATCTAGCGTGGTACTCAATAGACTCAAGCTAGAATCTAAAGAAATAAGAGACCTTAAAGTCCCTAAGCTTACTGCAAATGAC
>CM060310.1:86608718-86618718 GCA_030674185.1 Monoplex corrugatus | reverse complement strand
ATTCTTTTACAGGTACAAAGAGCTGGATAACTTTATTGTGTTACAGGTATACAGAGCTGCATAACGTTGTGTTACAGGTATACAGAGCTGCATAACGCTATTGTGTTACAGGTATACAGAGCTGCATAACATTATTGTGTTACAGGTATACAGAGCTAGATAACGTTATTGTGTTACAGGTATATAGAGCTGCATAACGTTATTGTGTTACAGGTATACAGAGTTATATAACGTTGTGTTATAGGTATACAGAGCTGCATAACGTTATTGTGTTACAGGTATACAGAGTTACATAACGTTGTGTTACAGGTATACAGAGTTGTATAACGTTATTGTATTACAGGTATACAGAGCTACATAACGTTATTGTGTTACGTGTATACAGAGCTTGATAACGTTATTGTGTTACAGGTATACAGAGCTGTATAACGTTATTCTGTTACAGGTATACAGAGCTGCATAAAGTTATTGAGTTACAGGTATACAGAGTTCTGTTACAGGTATACAGAGCTGCATAAAGTTGAGTTACAGGTGCACAGAGCCTTAAACGTAATTCTTTTACAGGTATACAGAGCTGCATAAAGTTATTGTGTTACAGGTATACAGAGCTAGATAACGTTATTGTGTTACAGGTATACAGAGCTAGATAACGTTATTGTGTTACAGGTATACTGAGCTATAAGTTGTTGTAGTGTACAGAACTAGGTAACGTTATTGTTACAGTGTACAGAGCTTGATAACGTTGTTGTGTTACAGTGTATGCGGATCTAGATAACGATATTGTGTTAGTACAGTTAGATAACGTTGCTGTTACAGCGTACAGCTAGATTACATTATTGTTACAGTGTACAGAGCTAGATAACAATATTGTTACAGTGTACAGAGCTAGATAACATTATTGTTACAATGTACAGAGCTAGATAACATCATTGTTACAGTGTACAGAGCTAGATGACATTATTGTTACAGTGTACAGAGCTAGATGACGTTATTGTTACAGTGCACAGAGCTGGATGACGTTATTGTGTTACAGCGTACAGAGCTAGATGACATTATTGTTACAGTGTGCAGAGCTAGATAACGTTACTGTTAGTGTACAGCTAGATAACATTGTTACAGTGTACAGCTAGATAACATTGTTACAATGTACAGCCATATAACGTTATTGTTACATACAGTGTACAGTTAGATAACATTGTGTTACAGTGTACAGCTAGATAGCATTGTTACAATGTACAGCCAGATAACATTGTTACATTGCACAGCCAGATAACATTGGGTTACATTGTACAGCCAGACAACATTGTGTTACAGTGTACAGCTAGATAACGTTATAATGTACAGCTAGATAACATTGTGTTACAGTGTACAGCCAGATAAAGTTACTGTGTTTACAGTGTACAGCTAGATAACATTGTTACAGTGTACAGCTAGATAACATTGTGTTAGTGTACAGCTAGATAACATTGTGTTACAGTGTACAGCTAGATAATGTTATTGTGTTACAGTGTACAGCTAGATAACATTGTTACAGTGTACAGCTAGATAATGTTATTGTGTTACAGTGTACAGCTAGATAGCATTGTTACAGTGTATAGCTAGATAACATTGTTACAGTGCACAGCTACATAACATTGTGTTACAGTGTACAGCTAGATAACATTGTGTTACAGTGTACAGCTAGATAGCATTGTTACAGTGTATAGCTTAGATAACATTGTTACATTGTACAGCCAGATAACATTGTGTTACAGTGTACAGCTAGATAACATTGTGTTACAGTGTACAGCTAGATAACATTGTGTTAGTGTACAGTTAGATAACATTGTGTTACAGTGTACAGCTAGATAACATTGGTTACAGTGTACAGCTAGATAACATTGTGTTACAGTGTACAGCTAGATAACATTGTGTTACAGTGTACAGCTAGATAACATTGTGTTACAGTGTACAGCTAGATAGCATTGTTACAGTGTACAGCTAGATAACATTGTGTTACAGTATACAGCTAGATAACATTGTTACATTGTACAGCTAGATAACATTGTGTTACAGTGTACAGCTAGATAACATTGTGTTAGTGTACAGCTAGATAACATTGTGTTACAGTGTACAGCTATATAACATTGTGTTACAGTGTACAGCTAGATAATGTTATTGTGTTACAGAGTACAGCTAGATAACATTGTGTTACAATGTACAGCTAGATAACATTGTGTTACAGTGTACAGCTAGATAACATTGTGTTACAGTGTACAGCTATATAACATTGTGTTACAGTGTACAGCTAGATAACATTGTGTTCGTGACAGCTAGATAACATTGTTACATTGTACAGCTATATAACATTGTGTTACAGTGTACAGCTAGATAACATTGTGTTACATTGTACAGCTAGATAACATTGTGTTGCAGTGTACAGCTAGATAACATTGTGTTCCAGTGTACAGCTAGATAACATTGTGTTACAGTGTACAGCTAGATAGCATTGTTTTACAGTGTACAGCTAGATAACATTGTGTTACAGTGTACAGCTAGATAACATTGTGTTACAGTGTACAGCTAGATAACATTGTGTTACAGTGTACAGCTAGATAACATTGTGTTACAATGTACAGCTAGATAACATTGTGTTACAGAGTACAGCTAGATAACATTGTGTTACAGTGTACAGCTAGATAACGTTGTGTTACAGTGTACAGCTAGATAACATTGTGTTACAGTGTACAGCTAGATAACATTGTGTTACAGTGTACAGCTAGATAACATTGTTACAATGTACAGCTAGATAACATTGTGTTACAGTGTACAGCTAGATAACATTGTTACAGTGTACAGCTAGATAACATTGTTACAGTGTACAGCTAGATAACATTGTGTTACAGTGTACAGCTAGATAACATTGTGTTACAGTGTACAGCTAGATAACATTGTGTTACAGTGTACAGCTAGATAACATTATTGTTACAGTGTACAGCAAGATAATGTTATTGTGTTACAATGTACGGCTAGATTACGTTGTGTTACTTTGTACAACCAGATAACGTTATTGTTACAGTATACAGAGCTAGATAGCTTTATTAGTCAACAAAACTTTAGTTAAATGTGATAAGTTCTCGATCAGATTAAAAGAAACACCAAAGTCAAACTCAAGACAGAAACAAACAGAAAGAAACCAAGAAAAGAAAAAAAAAAATGGAACACTCGATTTGCAGCTCATTTTTACTGGAGAATTCAACAGTCAAACATACCCAAGATTGTGGCAGAAAATGAGATTTGAGGGGAAAAAAGTCCCATTTCGGTCAGTACTATACAAGCAAGAATAAATGTCGCCACGTAAATGCAATATTCTTTATCAAATAATAATCTTTTACTTGTCTCGGTCATTTCGACATATAAAGACGCTGATGGGTAAGGAAGGGGGAAAATAGAAAGAGGAAAACACCGAAGGAAGAAAGAAAAGAAGGAATCGACGCCAAGAAACAAATACGCTGATGGGGAAGCAAGGGGGAAAAATCAAAGGAAGGAAGAAAAGGAGGAATGGACACCTAGATACAAAGTTGCTGATGGGAAAGCAAGGGGAAACATCGAAGGAAGAAAGAAAAAAGAACAATCTACACCAAGAACCAAGTACGCTGATGTTGAAGGGAGTTGAAAAATAAGGAAGAAAGAACAGGAGGAATCGACACCAAGATACAAAGACACTAATTGGAAAGGGAGGGGGGGGGGGGGGGGAAGAAAAGTAGGAATCGACAACAATATACAAAGACGCTGATGGGGAAGCAAGGGAAAAAATGGAAGGAAGAAACAAAAGTAGGAATCGACACCAAGAACCAAAGACGCTGATGTTGAAGGGAGTTGAAAAATAAGGAAGAAACAAAAGTAGGAATCGACCCAAGAACCAAAGACGCTGATGTTGAAGGGAGTTGAAAAATAAGGAAGAAACAAAAGTAGGAATCGACACCAAGAACCAAAGACGCTGATGTTGAAGGGAGTTGAAAAATAAGGAAGAAACAAAAGTAGGAATCGACACCAAAATACAAAGACGATGATGGGGAAAGGTGAGACAAAATCGAAGGAAGAAGCAAAAGTAGGAATTCATATCAAGTCTGTCCTAGACTTAAGTTCACTGTGTTGCCTATCTGTTTACATTGGTTTGTGACGGACGAGGGGAAAACAACGAGCAAGCAAGCAAGCAAGCAAGCAAACAAGCATGCATGTATGCAAAAAAAACAAGAAGTTTACGCTGGGCTTGCCCTAGATTTCAGTAGTCCATTTGTTCATAATTATAGGTTTGTGATGGACGGGGAGAACTGGTAACCAACCTAACAGCCAGACAAACAAAACAGATAGAAGTTGATGCTGAGACAGCCTTAGATATGGTTTGGTTCAGTTTTTACGTCGACACCCACCTCAGGTGATATGGCCGACGGGGATAACCATCCTAGGGAAGTGGGGGAAGGGGGACTTATCTGATCCTATACTGATACCACCAGAACAACAATAAGATAGGACAGTGAGAAGGCCAGTTTTAATATAGCGCAACCCGGGATTCGAACCCACAACCATTAGCATGTGAATCCGACTGAGCTATTGGGGCCCGCCAACCTTAGATATGAGTAGTCCGTTTGTTTACATAGCTCTGTGATGGACGAGGAGAGGATGGGGGAGTTGGGGGGTGGAACAAACAAGCTAGTAAAAGTTGAAATTGCCTCAGATATGAGCAGTCCGTTTATTTAAATAGGTATGTGATGGATAATGAGAAGGGGGGGGGGGGGGGAGAAACAAACAAACAAGCAAGTAAAAGTTGAGGCAGCCTTAGGGAGAGAATGCTGGACGGACTTGCAGAGTGGTTGGGGATGAGGAGGATGGGGGAGATGCTGGGGGCAACGAGAGATAGAGATGGTTGGAAGTCCATGGTCGCCAACGCCATGCGGCAGGGCACCTGATGATGATGATGTGGTTACATGGATTTTTGGTGTAATTTTTTTGTGGTTGTCATAATCAGCGCAATTATTCAGTGAATACCATCCCTATCATTGTATTATGGATTTTTCGTCCCTCTTTTAAATCACGTTCTGCCTCAGAAACTTTTAACCTGCGTTAGGATTGTCATGAAGATCGATCACTCCCATGATTTTGCGTGTGAGACCACGATTTCTTTCCATATTTTGTTTTTGAATTGGCCAGAACGATGTTCTGACAGCATGCAAAACGTCAACCAGATGTTTACAAAAGTAAACAAACATGGGAGGTAACTCCAGTTTAATGTAGGGAGAATCAGTTTTGTACCGTTAACTGACGAAACTACGATCGATGCTTCCCGTCCACAGTTTGCTGGCTTGAAACAACTGTCGATGCTTCCCGTACTTACGTATATTTACAGCCTTCGTGGGGATGCCGGTGCTTCTTTCAGTATAATAGTATTTCCATCTTCTGGACATTGTGTGCTAGAAATTTCCTCTTTTCTGTGACTCTCTTTGTTTCTGCTTTGTGCCTTTGCTTTGTCATTTCTTCCTATAATTTTCTGGCTTGTTGGTCCATTCATCTGCATGTGTTCAGTAAAGTCTTACGTACTTTTTCTCAGGATTGATAATTGGGTACATGGATTAAGTGCATTTTTGGCTCTAAGGAGGTGAGATATGCGGAAACAATTTTTTGTAATTTATGCCTGTTTTTATATATGGTTTGGTGTCCTTAGTATGCTTAAATTTGTATTCAGGTGTGTTTTATTTTTTAAATCTCCTGTGCGATAAATTGGACGGAGTGGTCAACTCCGGGGGCATGTCCTTAGATTATGTGCACGGATGCATTGATATGTGTACTTAAGTTTTCTTTTCGTTTTTTCCTGTTGAAGTATTGTGTGTTTTGAAGGGTTATAGCCTGATATGGCTCTACGCAGTCGGCTGGGCTTTAAACAACTATAACGTTAACACGTGTTTACAGTACTTGGGAAGGAGATAGGCACCACCAAGTTTGCATTAAATCTGTAGAAAAGATTAAGATCAAACCTGGATATATAAAATTTATTGGCCCTGTCTAGGCAGTCCATCAGATATTTCTCGATGCATATTTTATCCACACTATCCAGGCATTATGTTGCTGCACACTCGGGCTTGTGTGGGCGTGCATTCTGGGTGTTTAAGTTTTCCATAATCCACCGAAGACAGACATGACTTACGGCAGTTTCAACGTATAAACAAGAAGGGTGGGGGTTAGCACTAGCAGGTCTGCACACATCTTGACCTGGGAGATCAGAAAAATCCCCACCCTTTGCCAAGTTAGAGGTACCTGGGGAGGTCAAACCCTACACCTTCTGATTGTAAGTCTGACGACTCATCCACTTAGCTACCCACACCCGTCGCCTGGGTTCAAATACTTGAATCTTCCAGAACCTGATGGCGACGTGATGAAAAAACACCAAACCTAAACCCAATCTAACCTGCCTGATGGTGGAACTGTCGACTACCGCATTATTACGGCACTCTAACCAGCTACCAGCGTATTTAATACAATCAGACAAGACAGGTGGTGCAAATATTTGGCCAATTGACCTTTGTCAAGCGTGAACGGACGATTACAAAAAAACAACAACAAATACAACAATTAGGAGGAAAAAAGGTCAAAAATTCCCTGCTGCTTCGTCCTGTGTGAGAAAAAGACGAAGTCAAACTGGGTTTGTGAGTAATAGTAAGAACTGGGAAGAGGGTAGGCAAATATATCTGAGGGTAAGTGAGATGAATTGTGCAATTTGAAAAGTGGTCACGCCATATTAGTATTGTTTTATCCTGAAGAGGACCCAGGGCCAAAATTGTGATGCACTAGCTGGGAGTAGTATCTGAATGTAAGTATATTACTACTAAATAATGCGTGAATGTACATACATATATGTATACATATTGCATATATTGACGCTAATATAACTAATAACGTTTACAGAAAGGCGACAAGCCTCTTCACGCTAATAAAATATGACTGAAACATGGTACGAGAAAACATGCTGAGGATAGGTTTTTTTATAAAAACGGTAAAACAGTGCCGTAAAAACTATGCGAATTGATATCGCCTGATGAAAAGAAAAAACAACAAAAACATTACAGCTCACTTGGGGGGTGGGGGGGGGGGATGCTGCCTCTTTCTGTTCCGTTATATTTGTTCCGGTACGTTGTGTTCTTGTGTGTAGGCTAGGTCTTGGCTCTACTACATATGTGTTGAATTGTGTGTGTGTGTGTGTGTGTGTGTGTGTGTGTGTGTGTGTGTGTGTGTGTGTGTGAGAGAGAGAGAGAGAGAGAGAGAGAGAGAGAGCACGTCCCAAGCTTTATATCTTAATGCTCAGTATACAGAACACTATCGCAACTCCTCACAGCCATCGAATACAACTTATTTTAACCACCTGCCTTCAGTGCAGTCTCATTGTAGAAATTAAAACGGACCGTTGTCCTAACAGTGCAAATTTTGTCAATCATATTTTTGGTTTAGTACTAACACAGACTGATTAGACACACAAAACAATTGAACCAGAGGGTATAATAACAGGTAAAGGTTGTCCCATGATCCTGACGTCGTCGGGGAGTGAGTTGGTAAAGACCCCACCTCTCGAGGTCAGCATTAAGAGAGCGGTGCTCATCTCCTGTCCTGATTGCTTTCCCTTTTCTCTTTCCCTTTGCTGCTTTACCTTTCTCACACTTTGAAGAATGGCACCTATTCAGACTACAGCTGTGCTTAATTACAAGGAACAAGGTCTTGTGGAATGGTGGGAAACGTGATCAAACTGTTGATAAAAAAAAACAAATTTCGTGATGTGAAAGCTTTAGTGTCAGAAAAAAAAATTGAAAGGGCAATATTTTGTTTGATCAGTTAAACATTTGATAAACGGCGTGTCATTTAGAACTGCTATTTAATTCTATCAGCACACAAAAACATGGCATTTTGAATGTACACTAGGTCTAACAAACCCTTATCTGACATTTTTATAGCATTGTGATTCTGCATGTTAACTCGTGTCCGTTATAAATGTACTGTAATTCTGTTAAACATTAAAATTGCCAGTTATGAATGTATTGCAATTCGGTTGATCACATAATTAAATGACATTTTTTTTATTGTGAAAAAACAATGCCACTGACATTGATAACGATGAAATGTGCGTCTCAAATTCATTAAAAAACAAGTCTTGCAGGAGACATAAAATCAATCAGTATGTAGTGCTTGTAGGATTCATAAAAATATGTGCTGATAGATTCATAAAATCAATATGTGCTTGTAGGATTATTAACAATAATTAATAAAAAAAAAAATTAAAAAAATGTACCAATAGGATTCGTAAGATCAATATTTGCATGTGAAATTATGAATTAAAATGTGCCAATAGTATTCATAAAATCAGTATGTGCTTGTGTGAAGTACAAAAACAAGATGTGCAATTAGGATTCATAAAATCAGTATTTGCATGTAAGATTCATGAAAAAAATGTGCCAATAGGATTCATAAAACCAGTACGTGCTTGTAAGATGTATAAAAAGATGTCATTGGGATTCATAAAATTGATATGTTTCTAAGATTTACAAAAACAAGATGTGCCAATATGATTCATAAAATCAATGTTTGTAGGATGCATACAAATACGTGCTGATAGGAGTCATAAAATTAATGAGCTTGTAGGATTCATAAAAACAAGATGCCAGCGGGATTCGTAAAAATCAGTGTGTTTGTATGATTCATGAAGTTTGGAGTTTGGAATTTATTCTAGTGGGGATTCATTGCGCTCGGAACAGTTCCATATACGTTCAGTTCAAATCTCCAGCTATTATCTGGCAAATTTCCTAACCCTGTGCACTGGCAGGGTCTTGTGATGGGGAGAGAGGGGGCATTGAGATGGGCAGACAACAGGCCAATTTTTGATGCAACAAGCTGGAATTGAACTCAAAGATATCGGATCTGGAGCCCACGACTCTCGAAAGAATCGACAAGCCCGAGTAACATTCATGAAAACAAGATGTGTTTGCCAGTCATTCAAAAGGAAATACACCCGCTTACCGTCCAGTTCAAGCCCTTACCAAAGCTTAGTTTTTCGCAGGCTGAAAGAATCTACCAGATACAGATGGCAGATTGGGTGAAGCGCTTATGGAATTGCCCGAGTGCGATAGTCTAGCATCGCACTGAATAAATTACAAACTCAGATACAGCTGAACGTAGGTTACATTGGAACTAGCCTTTGAGTGTAGGGGTTGGGTAGGAATATATAATATCAAATGTGAAAAAAATGTTAGAGGTTAAGGGAGGAAATGAATATCAAATGTACAAAATTGTTAGGGTTGTGGTAGGAAATGAATATCAAACGTAAAAAATTGTTAGGGAGTGTGGTAGGAAATGAATCATCAAATGTACAAAATTGTTAGGGAGTGTGGTTGGAAATGTATATCAAATGTACAAAATTGTTAGGGAGTGTGGTAGGAAATGTATATCAAATGTACAAAATTTGTTACAGGTTGTGGTAGGAAATGAATATCAACTGTACGAAATTGTTTGGGGATGTGGTAGGAAATGAATATCAAATGTACAAAATTGTTAGGGGATGTGGTAGGAAATGAATATCAAATGTACAAAATTGTTAGGGGTTATGGTAGGAAATGAATATCAAATGTACAAAATTGTTAGGGGTTATGGTAGGAAATGAATATCAAATGTACAAAATTGTTAGGGGTTGTGGTAGGAAATGAATATCAAATGTACAAAATTGTTAGGGGTTGTGGTAGGAAATGAATATCAAATGTACAAAATTGTTAAGGGTTGTGGTAGGAAATAAATACATCAATTGTACAAAATTGTTAGGGTTGTGGTAGGAAATAAATACATCAATTGTACAAAATTGTTAGGGGTTGTGGTAGGAAATGAATGTCTAATGTACAAAACTGTTTGGGGTTGTGGTAGGAAATGAATATCAAGTGTGCAAATTTGTTAGGAGTTAGGTTAAGAATTATGAATTGTTAGGGGTTGGTTT
>CM060310.1:86591218-86606218 GCA_030674185.1 Monoplex corrugatus | reverse complement strand
ATTGTGTGTCATCCAGTTCTTAATGTCCGAGTAACACTCAGTGGTGCGAGTCAACAGGCGCTGTATATTATCAGGTGAGTCACTGTCTTGAAGTTGGGTGTCATCAGCATAGAAGTGGTGTTTTATAGAGTGGGAGTTGATGATGGTGGACAGGGGGGAGGTGTAAAGAGTGAAAAGAACAGGGCCAAGGACAGATCCTTGTGGAACACCACAGGTCAGGTATGCAGGTTGAGAGTAAGTGCCATTGATGAGAACAGTTTGTTTTCTGTTTGATAGGTATGAAGTGAACCAGGACAGAGCAATGTCAGAGATGCCAAAAGTATGATGAAGTCTAGAAAGGAGAATACCATGATCAATGGTGTCAAAGGCTGCAGACAGATCAAGGAGTGTGAGGAGAGAGACTTTGCCAGTATCAGTTGCAAGGAGGAGATTGTTGAGAATGTGTAGTAGGGCAGTTTCAGTGCTATGGCACTGGCGGTAGGCTGACTGGAAAGGATTGAGGAGATTGTTGGCAGACAGGTGAGAGTTCAGCTGGTTGAGGACGACTTTTTCAAGGAGTTTTGACAAGAAAGAGAGATTAGAGATAGGCCGATATATATATATATGTGTATATATATATATATAAGTGTATATATATATATGTATATATATATGTATATATGTATGTATGTATGTATGTATATATGTATGTATATATGTATGTATATATGTATGTATATATGTATGTATGTATATATGTATGTATATATGTATGTATGTATGTATGTATATATGTATGTATATATGTATATATGTATGTATATATGTATGTATATATGTATATATGTATATATGTATATATGTATATGAACATATATATATATATGTACATATATATATACACCAGTATGTGTATATATATATGCACACACACACACACACATGTATGCATGATAGGGGGAGAGAGAGAGTGCCAGTAAGATCGGGGCTGTTTCTGGAAGGGTATCTTTATCAAATTTGGATCAAATGTATAGATCATTGAGGATAAGTTTGAAAGACATGAGTCCAAGGCCACGTTCACAAGGACCAAAAAAATGTGCTTCAAGTCATGTGTTTACAAGACAGTGTGTGAACAGCATTTTGTCGGGAATTTCTGACAACATTTGCAGTCTATTTTTACTATTGTGGCAGTCCAATAATTGTCCTCGATACACATCAAATGTTATTTCAACGGAATCTTCAGGGTCAGAGTGAGCTTAGGTAAGTTCCAAACATGGTTGTCCTGCAATAATTTTTGTATAAAAGGGAAGGCTGTTTGAATGGCTTGACTGTCTTGACGCATGTGTGCGTTACCACACATGAGCACTTTTAAAACTAATAGACAAATGTGCATGATGCACATACTCTTCTCTTCACTACTATAAGCGTGGTCAGCAGAAACATTTGAATAATTTATCATTGAAAGCAGGGTTCTATTCATGGGTGCAGGAGTCGGGTGGGTAAACGTGGGACGTCCAGTCGGTTCTGGGTTTGGTTCGCCTGGACACCTATGCCTGGCGGATAAAATGAGTTGGGGAGATTTTTCGCATCTCCATGTCAACATGTGTTCAGACCTGTGAGTGCTTGATGTGTATCAACAGGCAAAATATCAAATAATTCAGTAGTTAAAGTTCCTGTACGTGTCGGTGTCTGGCTTAAAGGAACATGAAAACACCCAGCATGCACACACGCCGAAGTTGGAGTGTGCAGACTGTGCAGTTACATACCGCCTGCATAGTGTAGGCAAAATAACGTGCAGACACGTATCCGGGAAACGTAGAAACTAACAGGAGGTTCTGCGTAACAAAGACTTTAATGTAACAAAGGATTACTGGTGAGGTTAAATGGTTTGGCGGCTTTTCAACAGAGGTATATTGATGTACAAATTGATAAGTAGACGTACCTTAGATATCATAATCTCCTGATAAAGCAGACACGCAGCATTAGAAACTTTAGTATTGCTATGCCAACGTTGTCTTAGGAAACTGAAACTGAAACTTCTGCAAGAAATAGGAAGACAGTTAAAACAACTGTTGGCATGTTTTATCATCATTGTCGATAAAACCTTTTGTTTTGTTTTCTGTGTCCCTCTCTTTCAGCTTGTCCGTCTCCGACTCACTCTCTGTTTCTTTCTGTCTCTGCCTGTCTCTGTCTCTGGCTCGCTCTCTCTGTCTCTCTGTCCCTTTCTCTCTCTCTCTCTCTCTCTCTGTATACAGGTCAGGGTCTTAAATTGAAATTACTGAGTTACCCCTCAAATGTCAATAGAAAATAAGAATAATAACGATAATAATTATACTAATGATAGTAATGATAAAAATGATGATGTTGATAATTTATTGTACACTTGTAGTGCGCCTGACCACAATACAAAAATAAACGAAATATACATGTATCACACATTCGTCCGAGCCAAATACAAATGTAGATTAGCAACAGCAAATTGAAAACACATTGCATTTCAAACTTCTGTCGTTGAAAAATAGGGTCTCGGTGTCTGTCTGTTTCTCTTTCTGTCTCTCTCTCCCTTACTCCCTCTGTCTCCCTTCTCTCTGTCTCTTTCCGTCTGTCTCTTTCCGTCTGTCTCTCTCCCTCTCTCTCTTTCTCAACCCCCTCTGTTCCTCTCCTTTTCTCTGTCTCCCCTTCTCTTTCTCCCTCTTCTTATCTCTTACTCTCTCACATGCACACACACACACACACACACACACACACACACACACACACACACACACACACACACACACACACAAACAAAAAACAAAACAAACCAAAACTCCCTCTCTCTCTCCCCTCTCTCTCTCCCTCCCCATCTCTCCCTCCCCATCTCTCTCCCTCCCCATCTCTCTCCCTCCCATCTCTCTCCCTCCCCATCTCTCTCCCTCCCCATCTCTCTCCCTCCCCATCTCTCTCCCTCCCCATCTCTCTTTCTCCCTCCTCTCCCTCCCTCCTCTCCCTTCCTCCCCTCCCTCTCTCTCTCTCTCTCAAAATGCGCCGAAGCCAGTCACTGCCATAGTATTGTTGGTACCCAGGATGCTGTAGGGTTATAGTTTGAAAGTAGCAGATGACATATTTGGGGCATTGTCCGCGCAGTGTGCCTTCAGATCTTGATTTCAACACTGTGTACATGTAAGGTACAGTAATTTGATGAGCCTTTAAAACGCATAGAAGAGGAGAAAAATGTTTAAAATACATGTGCGCGCTCGTGCACATGCGCTCGCATACACAGACGCGTTCGACTAATAGCACATATGTGAATAGACGTTAATATCTTTGTTAATGTGACATCAGTTTGATAATAAATGTAGGCTACCTTTGTTAATGTGACATCACTGTGATACTAAATGTAGGCTACCTTTGTTAATGTGACATCACTGTGATACTAAATGTAGGCTACCTTTGTTAATGTGACATCACTGTGATACTAAATGTAGGCTACCTTTGTTAATGTGACATCACTGTGATACTAAATGTAGGCTACCTTTGTTAATGTGACATCATTGTGATACTAAATGTAGGCTACCTTTGTTAATGTGACATCACTGTGATACTAAATGTAGGCTACCTTTGTTAATGTGACATCTGCATGGCACTAATGTGGGCTAACCTTGTCAATGTGACGTCAGCATGGTACTAAAAATAAGTTACCCATGTTAATGTGACATCAGGTTGGTACTAAATGTAGGCTACCTTGGTTAATGTGACATCAGATGCTCCTTAAAGAACCTCTTCCGAGACGTCCCTCCTGATGTAATTTTCCAGTTTTTACAAGAGATCAATAGATTAACAAAATTTCACATGCTACGATTTTACGGATGTTTTTTTTAATATTTATTTGCATTTTAAATTTGCAACGTTATTAGTGAGCATGCTTTTTAACTGGGTCTTTTATCTTAACCTGGTTATCGTTTTTGAGTTGGTGTTAGCCCTGATATGACTCTAGTAGTCGGCTGGGCTCTAAGCAGTATGAACTTGAACGTGACAGCTTGGTACCATATGTATGTTATCTTTTTATGTGACATCAGCTTGGTACTAAATGTGGGCTACCTTTATGTGACATCAGCTTGGTACTAAATGTAGGCTACCTTTATGAGACATCAGCTTGGTAATAAAGTAGGCTACCTTTGTTAAGTGACATCACCTTGGTACTAAATGTAGGCTACCTTTGTTAAGTGACATCACCTTGGTACTAAATGTAGGCTACCTTTATGAGACATCAGCTTGGTAATAAAGTAGGCTACCTTTGTTAAGTGACATCACCTTGGTACTAAATGTAGGCTACCTTTATGAGACATCAGCTTGGTAATAAAGTAGGCTACCTTTGTTAAGTGACATCACCTTGGTACTAAATGTAGGCTACTTTTTTAAATGTGACATCAGCTTGGTACTAAATGCAGGCTACCTTTGTTAATGTGACATCAGTTCGGCACTAAATGTAGGCTACCTTTGTTAATGTGACATCAGTTTTGCGCTAAATGTAGGCTACCTTTGTTAATGTGACATCAGTTCGGCACTAAATGTAGGCTACCTTTGTTAATGTGACATCAGTTCGGTGCAAAATGTAGGCTACCTTTGTTAATGTGACATCAGCTTGGTACTAAATGTGGGCTACTTTTGTTAATGTGACATCAGCTCGGTACTAAATGTAGGCTTCCTAAATGTGACATCAGCATGGTGCTAAATGCAGGCTTCCCTTGTTAATGTGACATCATCAGTTCGGTATGAAATGTAGGCTATTTTTATTAATGTGACATTAGCTTGGTACTAAATGTAAGCTACCTTTTGTTAATGTGTCATTGGCATTGTGCTAAATGTGGGCTATCTTTGTTAATGTGACATCAGTTTGGTACTAACTGCAGGCTGCCTTTGTTAATGTGACATCAGTTTGGTACTAAATGCAGGCTACCTTTGTTAATGTGACATCAGCTTGGCACTAAATGTAGATTGCCTTTGTTAATGTGACATCAGCTTGGTACTAAATGCACGCTATCTTTGTTCATGTGACATAAGTTTTGTACTAACTGTAGGCTGCCTTTGTTAATGTGACATCAGCTTGGTACTAAATGCAGGCTATCTTTGTTAATGTGACATCAGTTTGGTACTAAATGTAGGATACCTTTGTTAACGTGACAGCTTGGTACTAAATATAGGATACCTTTGTTAATGTGACATCCGCGCGGTACTAAATTTAGGCTATCTTTGTTAATGTAAAGTCAGTCTGGTACTAAATGTAGGCTATCTTTTGTTAATGCGACATCAGCTTGGTACTAAATGTAGGCTACCTTTGTTAATATGGCATCAGCATGGTACTAAATATAGACTGCCTTTGTTAATGGAACTTCAGTTCAAAACTATAGTATACCGTGGGTTTTAATACTAAAACATACCTTGGGTTTTAACACTAGAATATAACCTTGGGTTTCAACACTAGAAGATAACCTCAGGTCTTAATACTGAAACAGAACCTTGGGTTTTAATACTACAACATAAAATTGTTTTAATACTAAAACATACTCTGGGTTTTAGTACGAGAATGCCCTTAGGGTTTTAGAATTGTAATATACCAGGATTGCCCAGACCACAACTGCAATGACCAATCTAAAAGTCATCTGGAACGACAAGAATATCGCTATCGGCTCCAAGATCAGACTGATGCGTTCCCTGGTCATGTCAATATTTTTGTATGCATGCGAAACATGGACCATAACAGCAGACATTGAAAGAAGGATACAGGCAATGGAGATGAGATGCTTCTGCAAACTCCTTGGTATATCGTACAAAGATCATATAACCAATAAGGAAGTGAAAACCCGAATCGAAAACGCCATCGGGCCGTATGAAGACCTAACTTCATTGAAAAGACGCAAACTGAGGTGGTACGTCACACGTCACACGATCATCTGGACTGGCCAAGACCGTCTTGCAGGGAACAGTTCAGGGAGGGAGACGAAAGGCAGACAGAGAAAAAGATGGGAAGACAATATCAGAGAGTGGACTGGCCTTGAATGGAACATCATTCTACGGAAAGCTGAGGACCGTGAGGAGTGGAGGAAGTTGGTAACAAAATCTTCAGTGGTGCCCCAACGGTCAACCAGACTTGATGATGATAATGATGATGATACCTTGGGTTTTAATACTGAAATATACCTTGGGTTTTAATACTGAAATACACCTTGGGTTTTAATACTGAAATGTACCTTGGGATTTCATACTGAAATATACCTTGGGTTTTAATAATGAATTATACGTTGGGTTTTAATTCAGAAATATACCTTGGGTTTCCATACTTAAATATACCGAAGGTTTTATCAATGAAATATACCTTGGGTTTATTACTAAAATATACCTTGGGTTTTATTACTAAAATATACCTTGGGTTTAATACTAAAATAAACCGTGGGTTTTAATACTAAAATATACCTTGGGTTTTAATACTGAAATATACCTTGGGTTTTAATACTGAAATACATCTTTGGTTTTTCAACTAGAATATACGTTGGGTTTTAATATTACAACATAACCTTGGGTTTTAATACTAAAACATAACTTTATGTTTTAATACTAAGATATACCTTGGGCTTTAATACTAAAATATACGTTAGGTTTAATATTAAATATGCCTTGGGATTTGATACTAAAATTTACCTTGGATTTTAATACTAGAATATATATCTTGGGTTTAATACTAAAATAAACCTTGGGTTTAATACTAAAATATACCTTGGGTTTTAATACTAGAACATAACCTTGGGTTTTAATACTAAAACATAACTTTGGGTTTTAATACTAAAATATACTGTGGGTATAATTACTAAATCATACCGTGGGTTTTAATACTAAAATATACCTTGGGTTTTAATACTAAAACATACCTTGGGTTTAATACTAAAATATAGCTTGGGATTTAATACTAAAATATCACTTGGGTTTTAATGCTAAAATATAACTTGGGTTTTAATACTAAACTACACCTTGGGTTTTAATACTGAAATACTCCTTTGTTTTTAATACTAAGATACTCCTTGGGTTTTAATGCTAAAATGCACTTCGGGTTTTGATACTAAAACATATTTTGGGTTTTAGTACTAAAACATATTTTGGGTTTTAATACTAAAATACACCTTGAGTTTTAATACAAAAACTTACCTAGGGTTTTAATACTAAATACACATTGGGTTTTAATACTGAAACATACCTTGGCTTTCAATACTGAAACATAACTTGTGTATTAATACTAAAATATATATACCTTTGGTTTTAATGCTAAAATATACCTTGGATTTTGATGCTGAAATATCCCTTGGGTTGTAATACTGAAATATACCTTGGGTTTTAACACTGAAATATATACCTTGGGTTTAAATACTAAAATGTGCCTTCGATTTTAATACTGTAACATACCTTGGGTTTTAATTCTGGAACATACCACGGGTTTTAATGCTGAAATATACCTTGGGCTTTAATACTAAAATATACCTTGGGTATTATTACTAAGATATACCTTAGGTTTTAATACAAAAAATATGCCTTGGGTTTAATACTAAAATAAACCTTAGGTTTTAATACTAAAATAAACCTTAGGTTTTAATACTAAAATATACTTTGGGTTTTAATACTGAAACATATGTTGGGGTTTAATACTGAAATCCATCTTGGATTTTTAAACTAAAATATACTTTGGGTTTTAATACTAGCACATAACCTTGGGTTCTAATACTAAAAAATACTATGGGTTTTAATACTAAAATATGCCTTGGGTTTTGATACTAAAATATACCATGGGGTTTAATACTAGAATATACCTTAGGTTTTAATACAAAAATATACCTTGGGTTTTAATTTTAAAATGTACTTTGGGTTTTGATACTAACATATACCTTCGGTTTTATTACTGAAATATACCTTGGGTTTTAATACTGAGATTCATCTTGGGTTTTTAAACTAATACATACCTTGGGTTTTAATACTAGAACACAACCTTGTTTTAATACTAAAGTATACTGTGGGTTTAAATACTAAAATATACCGTGAGTTTTAATACTAAAATATACCTTGGGTTTAATACTAAAATTATGCCTTAGGTTTTGATACTAAAATATACCTTGGGTTTTAATACTAGATTATTTCATGGGATTTAATACTAAAATGTAACTTGGGTTTGAATTTTTAAAATATACCTTGCGTTTTAATACTAAAATATACCTTGGATTTATACTAAAATATGCCTTAGGTTTTGATACTAAAATATACTTGGGTTTTAATACTAGAATATTTCATGTGATTAGTACTAAAATGTAACTTGGGTTTTAATTTTAAAATGTACGTTGGGTTTTAATACTAAAAAATAACTTGGGTTTTAGTGCTAAAATGTACGTTGGGTTTTAATACTAAAATACACCTTGGGTTTTAATACTAAAATACACCTTGGGTTTTAATACTAAAAATACACCTTGGGTTTTAATACTAAAATACACCTTGGGTTTTAATAGTAAAATATACCTTGGGTTGTAATACTAAAATACTCCTTCGGTTTTGATACTAAAATACTACTAAAATACACCTTGGGTTTTTGATACTAAAACACACCTTGGGTTTTAATAGTAAAATATATTTTGAGTTTTAATATTAAAATATACCTTGGGTATTAATGCTAAAACATATCTAGTGTTTTAATACTAAAACACGTTGGGTTTTAATACTGAAAATACCTTGTGTTTTAATACTTAAAAATAACTTGGGTGTTAATACGTATATGTATACCTTTGGTTTTAATGCTAAAATATACCTTGGATTTTAAGGCTAAAATACATCTTGGTTGTAACACTGAAATATATCTTGGGTTTCAATACTGAAATATACCTTGGGTTTTAATACTAAAATGTGCCTTGAATATTAATACTGAAATATGCCTTGGATTTTAATACGGAAATATACCTTGTGTTTTCATACTGAAATATACCTTGCGTTTTAATACTGAAACATACCTTGGATTCTAATACTAAAATATACCTGTGGTTTTAATGCTAAAATACTCCTTGGTTTTAATACTGAATTATATCTTGGGTTTGAATACTAAAATATACCTTGGGTTTTAATACTAAAATATACCTTGGGTTTTATATATTGGGGTTAATACTAAAATGCACTTTTAGAAGTAACGTTAATTTGATACTAAATATGGCTTAATCATGTGGTCTTATATTTGGTACTCATATAGCATTGTGACTGTGATGTCAGTTTAGAGTAAGTATAACTTTGCCAATATGACGTTAGTTTGGTATTAAATATGACTTTTGTCAGTGCGTTATCCATTAAATAGATAAAGACAACTTTAATAATGCGACCAATCTTGATAAATTGTATACATTTGTCAGTGTGATGTCAATTTGCTACGGAATAATTAACGTTAATTTATGATTCACTAGAGTTTTGTGAATGGAATGTCAATTTTAATGAATGTCAGTTTATGATTAACGTCAGTTTGGTACTTAATGGTGAAAGCCAAATATGAATAATTAGACTCTTGTAAATATAACGGTTTTTTTTTCTTTTTTTTTTTTAGGTACTGACTAATGAATAATTTATGACTAACTAGACTAGTTAATGTGACGTCAATTTGGTACTAAGTAATGAACGTCAGTGTATGATTAACTAGACTCTTCTTAATACAACGTCAATTCATAATCACGTAGACCTTTGAACTGTGACATCAGCTTGGTTGTAGCACAACCGTAGGTAGGATCAGTGACCCATCAGCTCTGTGGTTACTAAAAATACTAAAAATACACCTTGGGTTTTAATACTAAAATACACCTTGGGTTTTAATAGTAAAATATACCTTGGGTTGTAATACTAAAATACTCCTTGGGTTTTGATACTAAAATACACCTTGGGTTTTTGATATTAAAACACACCTTGGGTTTTAATAGTAAAACATATTTTGAGTTTTAATACTAAAATATACCTTGGGTATTAATGCTAAAATATACCTAGTGTTTTAATACTAAACACACGTTGGGTTTTAATACTGAAACATACCTTGGGTTTTAATACTTAAAAATAACTTGGGTGTTAATACGTATATGTATACCTTTGGTTTTAATGCTAAAATATACCTTGGATTTTAAGGCTAAAATACATCTTGGTTGTAACACTGAAATATATCTTGGGTTTCAATACTGAAATATACCTTGGGTTTTAATACTAAAATATACCTTGGGTTTTATATATTGGGGTTAATACTAAAATGCACTTTTAGAAGTAACGTTAATTTGATACTAAATATGGCTTAATCATGTGGTCTTATATTTGGTACTCATATAGCATTGTGACTGTGATGTCAGTTTAGAGTAAGTATAACTTTGCCAATATGACGTTGTTTGGTATTAAATATGACTTTTGTCAGTGCGTTATCCATTAAATAGATAAAGACAACTTTAATAATGCGACCAATCTTGATAAATTGTATACATTTGTCAGTGTGATGTCAATTTGCTACGGAATAATTAACGTTAATTTATGATTCACTAGAGTTTTGTGAATGGAATGTCAATTTTAATGAATGTCAGTTTATGATTAACGTCAGTTTGGTACTTAATGGTGAAAGCCAAATATGAATAATTAGACTCTTGTAAATATAACGGTTTTTTTCTTCTTTTTTTTTTTTAGGTACTGACTAATGAATAATTTATGACTAACTAGACTAGTTAATGTGACGTCAATTTGGTACTAAGTAATGAACGTCAGTGTATGATTAACTAGACTCTTCTTAATACAACGTCAATTCATAATCACGTAGACCTTTGAACTGTGACATCAGCTTGGTTGTAGCACAACCGTAGGTAGGATCAGTGACCCATCAGCTCTGTGGTTACTAAAAATACTAAAAATACACCTTGGGTTTTAATACTAAAATACACCTTGGGTTTTAATAGTAAAATATACCTTGGGTTGTAATACTAAAATACTCCTTGGGTTTTGATACTAAAATACACCTTGGGTTTTTGATATTAAAACACACCTTGGGTTTTAATAGTAAAACATATTTTGAGTTTTAATACTAAAATATACCTTGGGTATTAATGCTAAAATATACCTAGTGTTTTAATACTAAACACACGTTGGGTTTTAATACTGAAACATACCTTGGGTTTTAATACTTAAAAATAACTTGGGTGTTAATACGTATATGTATACCTTTGGTTTTAATGCTAAAATATACCTTGGATTTTAAGGCTAAAATACATCTTGGTTGTAACACTGAAATATATCTTGGGTTTCAATACTGAAATATACCTTGGGTTTTAATACTAAAATGTGCCTTGAATTTTAATACTGAAATATGCCTTGGATTTTAATACGGAAATATACCTTGTGTTTTCATACTGAAATATACCTTGCGTTTTAATACTGAAACATACCTTGGATTCTAATACTAAAATATACCTGTGGTTTTAATGCTAAAATACTCCTTGGTTTTAATACTGAATTATATCTTGGGTTTGAATACTAAAATATACCTTGGGTTTTAATACTAAAATATACCTTGGGTTTTATATATTGGGGTTAATACTAAAATGCACTTTTAGAAGTAACGTTAATTTGATACTAAATATGGCTTAATCATGTGGTCTTATATTTGGTACTCATATAGCATTGTGACTGTGATGTCAGTTTAGAGTAAGTATAACTTTGCCAATATGACGTTAGTTTGGTATTAAATATGACTTTTGTCAGTGCGTTATCCATTAAATAGATAAAGACATCTTTAATAATGCGACCAATCTTGATAAATTGTATACATTTGTCAGTGTGATGTCAATTTGCTACGGAATAATTAACGTTAATTTATGATTCACTAGAGTTTTGTGAATGGAATGTCAATTTTAATGAATGTCAGTTTATGATTAACGTCAGTTTGGTACTTAATGGTGAAAGCCAAATATGAATAATTAGACTCTTGTAAATATAACGGTTTTTTTCTTCTTTTTTTTTTTTTAGGTACTGACTAATGAATAATTTATGACTAACTAGACTAGTTAATGTGACGTCAATTTGGTACTAAGTAATGAACGTCAGTGTATGATTAACTAGACTCTTCTTAATACGACGTCAATTCATAATCACGTAGACCTTTGAACTGTGACATCAGCTTGGTTGTAGCACAACCGTAGGTAGGATCAGTGACCCATCAGCTCTGTGGTTACTAAAAATACTAAAAATACACCTTGGGTTTTAATACTAAAATACACCTTGGGTTTTAATAGTAAAATATACCTTGGGTTGTAATACTAAAATACTCCTTGGGTTTTGATACTAAAATACACCTTGGGTTTTTGATACTAAAACACACCTTGGGTTTTAATAGTAAAACATATTTTGAGTTTTAATACTAAAATATACCTTGGGTATTAATGCTAAAATATACCTAGTGTTTTAATACTAAACACACGTTGGGTTTTAATACTGAAACATACCTTGGGTTTTAATACTTAAAAATAACTTGGGTGTTAATACGTATATGTATACCTTTGGTTTTAATGCTGAAATATACCTTGGATTTTAAGGCTAAAATACATCTTGGTTGTAACACTGAAATATATCTTGGGTTTCAATACTGAAATATACCTTGGGTTTTAATACTAAAATGTGCCTTGAATTTTAATACTGAAATATGCCTTGGATTTTAATACGGAAATATACCTTGTGTTTTCATACTGAAATATACCTTGCGTTTTAATACTGAAACATACCTTGGATTCTAATACTAAAATATACCTGTGGTTTTAATGCTAAAATACTCCTTGGTTTTAATACTGAATTATATCTTGGGTTTGAATACTAAAGTATACCTTGGGTTTTAATACTAAAATATACCTTGGGTTTTATACTAAAATATACCTTGGGTTTTATACTAAAATATACCTTGGGGTTAATACTAAAATGCACTTTTAGAAGTAACGTTAATTTGATACTAAATATGGCTTAATCATGTGGTCTTATATTTGGTACTCATATAGCATTGTGACTGTGATGTCAGTTTAGAGTAAGTATAACTTTGCCAATATGACGTTAGTTTGGTATTAAATACGACTTTTGTCAGTGCGTTATCCATTAAATAGATAAAGACAACTTTAATAATGCGACCAATCTTGATAAATTGTATACATTTGTCAGTGTGATGTCAATTTGCTACGGAATAATTAACGTTAATTTATGATTCACTAGAGTTTTGTGAATGGAATGTCAATTTTAATGAATGTCAGTTTATGATTAACGTCAGTTTGGTACTTAATGGTGAAAGCCAAATATAAATAACTAGACTCTTGTAAATGTAACGGTTTTTTTCTTCTTTTTTTTTTTTTTAGGTACTGACTAATGAACAATTTATGACTAACTAGACTAGTTAATGTGACGTCAATTTGGTACTAAGTAATGAACGTCAGTGTATGATTAACTAGACTCTTCTTAATACGACGTCAATTCATAATCACGTAGACCTTTGAACTGTGACATCAGCTTGGTTGTAGCACAACCGTAGGTAGGATCAGTGACCCATTAGCTCTGTGGTTACACCACCATGCTTATAATGCAAGGGTTTTGGGTTCAAACCTCAGGCGAAACATGATTTTCTCGTTGACAGGTTCGTTCTTTTGATGGAGCCATGGACTCAGATTTAATATCTAGAGTTCAAACCCGTCCCACAACTGAAAAACAAATGTGGCCTGCTTGATGCCCGTCCTGATGTTTCCATCGTTCTGGTGGTTTTATCAGTTCAGTGTTTGATAGTCCCTCTCCAACCGCTCTCTGTTTCAAGATCTTGCTGGTGCATAGGATTTTATCCAGACTACAGACTCAGACATTTGGGTTGAGTGCAATGGAATTTTCTGAGTAGGATATTCTTTCTTGGACAAATTCCAGACTCCAAAGTATGTGACATGAATATAATAGGTTCTGTGATGTCAGTTGGGTCAGTATGCCTTGGTTAATTAAAGTGATATTAGATTCCAAATAATCTTGGTTAATGTGATATTTATTAGGTGCTCAATAACCTCGGTTACTTTAATAGTTATTTGGTTCTAAATAGCCTTGGTTAATGTGATATTTATTAGGTTTTAAATACCCTTGGCTAATGTCAACACATCTGTCACATGTTATTAGTTTTAGTGTTGACTATGTCTTTGTTCTGACTATGTCTTTTGTCATGAGTACACATTTATTCTGACTACATCTTTGTTCTGACTACACTTTTGTTGCTCTGAGTACACCTTTGTTCTGAATACACTTTTGTTGCTCTGAGTACACCTTTGTTCTGATTACACTTTTGTTGCTCTGAGTACACCTTTGTTCTGACAGCACTTTTGTTGCTCTGAGTACACCTTTGTTCTGATTACACTTTTGTTGCTCTGAGTACACCTTTGTTCTGATTACACTTTTGATCTAATTTGTTCTGACTACCCTTGTGTTCTAATTAGTTCTGAATACATATTTGTTCTGACTACACTTTGTTCTAATTAGTTCTGAATACACCTTACATCCTTTGTTCTGATACACTTTGTTCTAATTTGTTATGAATACACCTTTGTTCTGACTACACTTCTGTTTTAATTTGTTCTGAATACACCTTTGTTCTGACTAAACTTTTGTTTTAATTTGTTCTGAATACACCTTTGTTCTGACACTTTTGTTTTAATTTGTTCTGAATACACCTTTGTTCTGACTACATTTTTAATTTGTTCTGAATACACCTTTGTTTTGACTACACCTTTGTTTTGATTTGTTCTGAATACACCTTTGTTCTGAATACACTTTGTTCTAATTTGTTCTGAATACACCTTTGTTATGACTACTTTTTTTATAATTATGACTACACGTTTGTTTTAATTTGTTCTGAATACACCTTTGTTCTGAATACACTTTGTTCTAATTTGTTCTGAATACACCTTTGTTTTGACTACACTTTTGTTTTGATTTGTTCTCAATACACCT
>CM060310.1:86536218-86588718 GCA_030674185.1 Monoplex corrugatus | reverse complement strand
GATGTATGACTGGACTGCTGTCGTTCCCACCATTTCTGTGATATTTGTATATCTACTCATATCAAGTCAGGTCTCCCTGACTGCCCTTCTTAACGCATATCACAGGTGGTAATTTGGTGTTCCATGAGCATGGTTAGGGACAAGGTCTGGTTGGCATTGGTGTGTCAGAGCGGGAATAAAAATGGAATAAATGAGCTTGACGTTTTGTTCCATTGCAATGTTGGGGTGCTTTCTGCATTCGGTTTTGATATCTGTTGAACCTTCAGTGAAAATGCCGATGCGTTTGAATTCATTCCTTTGTCAGGGTTCAGTGCCACTGCGTGATGTTCTGCTGGTCCTTACCATCTGGGTTTTATTAACGCTAGTTTTCATGTTGTACATTTCACAGATCACCTGAATCAAAGTGAAAGCCGGCGTTCAAGTAAGTACCAGAAACGCTTGACAGTAGAATGACGACGCATTTGTTTTTTCTAAAAACTCAACGAAACAAGACAGCTGCAAAGTTATAGCCAACCGGCCTTTTCAGGTGTACACAAAATGCTACAAAGAAACTTACTGACCTTTTCAAGTGTACACAAAATGCTACAAAGAAACTTACTGACCTTTTCAAGTGTACACAAAATGCTACAAAGAAACTTACTGACCTTTTCAAGTGTACACAAAATGCTACAAAGAAACTTACTGACCTTTTCAAGTGTACACAAAATGCTACAAAGAAACTTACTGGCCTTTTCAAGTGTGCACAAAAGGCTACAAAGAAACGTACCGCCAACTACTGGCCTTTTCAAGTGTGCACAAAAGGCTACAAAGAAACGTACCGCCAACTACGGGCCTTTTCAAGTTGGCAGCAAAAACGCCTACTGGCCTTTTAAAAGTGCACAAACGCTACAAGAAACTAAGAGCCAACTACTGACCTTTTCAGGTGTGCACAAAACGCTACAAAGAAACTAAGAGCCAACTACTGACCTTTTCAGGTGTGCACAAAACGCTACAAAGAAACTAAGAGCCAACTACTGGCCTTTTCAAGTGTGCACAAAACGCTACAAGGAAACTAAGAGCCAACTACTGACCTTTTCAGGTGTGCACAAAACGATACGCTACATAGAAACTAAGAGCCAACTACTGACCTTTTCAGGTGTGCACAAAACGATACACTACAAAGAAACAAAGAGCCAACTACTGACCTTTTCAGGTGTGCACAAAACGATACGCTACAAAGAAACTAAGAGCCAACTACTGACTTTTTCAGGTGTGCACAAAAGGCAGTAAACATATGGGAGTTACTTTCTCCATCTGAACCAAATATCACGAAAATTAGCTGATTTTTTTGTTTTGTTTTATTTTTCTCTTGACTCTTCTGAATTCGTTTATGTGTTGTCTTTAGTGTACGCTTGACAAAGGCCAGTTGGCCGAAAATTTGCATGTGTGTTGCTTCGTCAGTTAAATACACGTTCTCGTTCGGTTTTAGCGCGTTTTTGGTTTCTTTTTACAAACTTGCAGGTTGGTTGCGTGTTCCTCTATCTTCGTCTTCATCACATACCAGGCTGCGATCATGTGCAAACATTTCGGTCAGATTCTAGGTCAGCGTTTGCGTCACACAAGACAACATAAACCAGTGAACAGAATCCATGGTTTGTGAACAGAATCCACGGTTCGTGAACAGAATCACAGGTTTAAATTAATCCAAAGAATTGAACTGCAAAAAGAACGGTTTGTACCTCAGACATAGACCAGTTAACGGAAAACAACCACCACCACTACAAATAAATGGTCATCATAGAGATCAGCATACATAGAAATCAATGGCTAAATATAAAAATAATAATAATAATAATTACAATATTTATATAGCGCAAAATCTTGATAAAATCAAATCTAAGCGCTGAAAATCCCAACAGAGCATTAAAAAGATGCAAATCGTTAAGGGGTACAGCGAAACAAAACCGTATGCCACATCAGTCGGATGCCTGTACAGCTAAAACGAAAAGCTATACCGTACTTTTATAAATACAAAGCCTATACCTCTGAGCCATCGACATGAATAAAAACCATAATTACCGGATGAACTATGTGACCTCCCACCACGAAATCAGTCTTAAGTAGCACTTTGGTCATTTTGAGATATACATATCACTGGAAAGAGTACATTCTGCTGATTATTTTGGTACTTGAATAAAGCTTGTACTCAAAAAAAAAGTAGAAGTTATGTATGTTTAAACTAAAGTCATTAAGTTGTATGACGGCCATTTTGAGAAAACGGCCTCTAAAGTTTTTGTGTGCTGTCCTACACATTTTCCTTAAATTTCTTTATTTGGTGGCTTTGACCCAGTTTGTTTCTAATCTTCGCTGTCATTATCTGAAAGGTGCACCAAAGAGCTTTCTGTCAGTAGATTACATGTGCGGGTACTGTACAGGTTACGGTTCATAATAAGAGACAAAAATAGGTACTTTTGGTAGGAAATTGCGTTCTTTCTACTGCGATCAGTGCATTAAAATACCATTTTAAATTGATTGATAATATTTTTTCAAGAAAAAAAAATGTCTGTGGGGGATAGATTATAGTCTACAGAAATCAATTTTGAGAAAAAGTCAAAACGCCCCAGAAAGACCCTCAGTCATCTTTTCAGCTCCTAGTGCTATTCAACTGACTGCGAGTTAAGACTGATTTCGTGGTGGGAGGTCACCTATATAGAATACATTGGCTACACCATGGCTCAGTACATGTAAGCTTATAATGAATTAAACATCCAGCTGTATAATAATCATCACGAATTGGAATTGGATCAAAACGAAAACAAAAATGACAAAACTTTTTTGTTGTTGTTGTTAAAACACGACAAAGGAACAGGTAAACAAGACCATCCAAACAAATAGGATGGGCCATAAAAAAAAAAAGGGGGGGGGGGTTGCAAGCAGGGGGAGCAGGATGCAAGCAAACACCGAAACACATCCCATCACCCACAAAAATTCCTTTAACAGCTCCAGATTCGGCTTTCCTCCTCCCCCCTCCCCGTTGCCACCCTCTATTCTCCCCCATGTGAGAGAATGAGTTCACGATTCTCTGTATGGCTTGTTGTTTTTTAAAATAAAGTATAATGCAAAATACAAGACGATATTTATTTTAGCCTATTTAACCGTTGTTGGGTAAAACAACGGACATTTTGCTGGTTCAGTAACGCACCACACACCTACAATACACACCATTTCCACCACTACCGCCGCAACCGCCGCTGCCCACACTATATGCACGCATGATTTAAAGAACATAAACGTTATAACATTAGCATTAATGTCAAAGCAATAAAAATGATAATAATAACAATAACAATGATAGCAAAAGACAATGAAGTAACACAGGAAAACATTAGTTAAAAATTGTGCTTTAAATAGCTTAGGCGTGTTTTAAGAATAGCATGGCATAAGACGTAAATTATCTGAAACCGATAAAATAGCACATGAGCTGGCATGCCCAGGAGTTCAATAGTTGGCAAACTGCACACTTGCATTGCCTTCAGAACACTGTAAACTACAACCACATAAAGTTAGAGACATGATTACCACCAGTCACATCACAGTCTTCAACAACAGAAACTACACTCGTTCGTGCATAATTGGTTTTGTTTTTAACAGCCGTGACTAGGTGAGTTTTAGTCTTGAACCGATGGGTGTAGTACTTAACCAGGTAAAACATTAAACTTCTATAACTAGGTGAATTTATGTCTTCAACTGACAGGTGTGGTTCTTAGGTAGGTTAGACAGACTTCTGTGACTAGAGGAGTTTTTGTTTTCAATTAACAGGTATGGCACTTAAGTAGGTAAAACATGTATGTGCTGATTTTCGGTTGATAATATCTCTCTTTAAGGGAAAACGTTTGCGTTGATTAAAGGATAATACATGTAATGTGTTGCTCTTTAAGGGTAAACATTTCTGTGTTGATTGAAGGCTGATAAATATATGTCGCTCTTTAAGGGTAAATTTGTTGACGGCTGATAAGTCACTCTTTAATGGTAAACATGTTTGAAGGTTGATTGAAAGTTAGTAATCTGTCGCTCTTTAGGGGTAAACATGTCTGTGTTGATTGAATGTTAATACCACGCTCTTTAAGGGTAAACGTTTAATTATGTTTTGATTGAAGGTTGATATGCCGCTCTTTAATGGTAAACATGTCTGGAGGTTAAATGTTTTTTTTTATAACATGTCGCTCTTTAAGGGTAAACATTTAATTTTGTGTTGATTGAAGGTTGATAATATGTCAGCCTTTAAGGGTGAACATTTAATCATGTGTTGATTGAAGGTTGATAATATGTCAGCCTTTAAGGGTGAACATTTAATCATGTGTTGATTGAAGGTTGATAATATGTCAGCCTTTAAGGGTGAACATTTAATCATGTGTTGATTGAAGGTTGATAATATGTCAGCCTTTAAGGGTGAACATTTAATCATGTGTTGATTGAAGGTTGATAATATGTCAGCCTTTAAGGGTGAACATTTAATCATGTGTTGATTGAAGGTTGATAATATGTCAGCCTTTAAGGGTGAACATTTAATCATGTGTTGATTGAAGGTTGATAATATGTCAGCCTTTAAGGGTGAACATTTAATCATGTGTTGATTGAAGGTTGATAATATGTCAGCCTTTAAGGGTGAACATTTAATCATGTGTTGATTGAAGGTTGATAATATGTCAGCCTTTAAGGGTGAACATTTAATCATGTGTTGATTGAAGGTTGATAATATGTCAGCCTTTAAGGGTGAACATTTAATCATGTGTTGATTGAAGGTTGATAATATGTCAGCCTTTAAGGGTGAACATTTAATTTTGTGTTGATTGAAGGTTGATAATATGTCAGCCTTTAAGGGTAAACATTTAATTTTGTGTTGATTGAAGGTTGATAATATGTCGCCCTTTAAGGGTAAACATCTAATTCTGTGTTGATTGAAGTATATGTTATGTCGCCCTTTAAGGGTGAACATCTAATTTTGTGTTGATTGAATGCTGATAATCTGTTGCTTTTTTTAAGGGTAAACATTGCTGTTTTGATTGACGGTTGATAATCTGTCGCTCTTTAAAGGTAAACATGAATGTTGATTGACGGTTAACATGTCTATGTTGGTCGAAGGTTGATAATGAATATGTCACTTTTCACAGGTAAATATTTTTGTATTGAAGGCTGATAAGTAATGCATTGTAAAACACACGTAATAACACTGTGTAGGAAATAGTGAAGGGGAGGGTATGAAAAGGTTAATTAATGTAGTGTAAAATGTACATAATGTGTCACTCTCTGTAAAATAAAGTGAACAGAGGGAGGATATAAACGGGTTACTTGATACTGAGTAAAATACAAATGATTACACCATGTCACTACCTGCGAAATAAAATGCTAGGAGAATGGTATGAAAGGGTTGATCAGTACGGCATAAAATTGCATATAAATAACGATATCTCTGTGTGTAGAAGCCGAATAAGAGCAAGGTATGAAAAGAGTTAAATAGGTGTGAAATATACATGCTGTACTATATCGTCGTCTGTGTAGGAAAGCGGTTAGGGAGAGGACACGAAAGGGTTGATCAATTCAGTGTAAAATGTACATAACAAATTTACACAAAGTGACATAGTTCATTGTAACAATGAACTATGTCACTTTGTGTAGGAAGCTGAATAGATGAGAAAATGAACGTTTAATCAATACAGTGGATAATTCATTTACTTTGGGGTCCATCATCAGCAGTGAGAAATCCAAACCAGAAATTCT
This sequence comes from Monoplex corrugatus, assembly GCA_030674185.1. Lineage (NCBI taxonomy): Eukaryota > Metazoa > Mollusca > Gastropoda > Littorinimorpha > Ranellidae > Monoplex > Monoplex corrugatus. Next base: position 86,582,961 of record CM060310.1, on the reverse strand, counting down.
CTCGTGATCAACAGACATCAGCACTATCCAGTATGGACAGACAAGAATTCCACCAAAAAACAAAAGATCAGGCTTTTGAGTGCACTGGTGTATTCCATCTTCCTGTACGAAATGGACCTTCACAGCGGATTTGGAAAGAGGAAATTAAAGCCACGGGAATGATACATTATTGCAAGATACTAAACATCAGAACAAGAACAAAAACGCCAAACTAGCAAGCAGTAGTATGGACTATATGGAGATCTGCCTACTTGGGTTAAGAAAGGAAAACTACTTTGGTATGGCCATTTAGCAAGATCCAACGGCCTTGCTAAATCGGTCCTCCAGAGAAATGTTGAGAGAGGGAGGAAAAGGGGAAGACCGAAAAGTCGATGACATGACAACATTGGGGAATGGACAGAAAAACCGTTTGCAGATATCCACATTTGGAAGAGTCTGATTACTACTTTTGTTTCAGTTTTTCAAGATAATGTCTCCGAGCACGGAATGAATTTAATTTGCACTGACGCCACTGATGATGCCATGTGATGGAGAAGATACAAAATGATCACGGCGTAAACCGTAACCCTGCATATAAACCCCGTGATCCCTCATTGACTTCTTCATTCACCCATTTGATTGCCATCCAGGGTGGATCAGAGAACCGAATAAAGCATCGGTTTCTCACAATGCACTAAAATTATTGAAGGCTTCTTCAAGAAAATATTTTCGCTAATCCTCGTATACTCTGAGAGTGGTAGGACTTTAAAAAAACTCACTGAACTGAACTGAACTGAACATTGACTTCAGTGCGGTGCCGCAATGATCTTAAGAGTTAAGGGAAAAGAAAAAGAAGAAAGCACTGTTTAAAAATAAATAGGGAGAGGGTATGAAAGGTCAGTGGGTACAATGTAAAATAGACAATAATTGGTGTGTAGAAAGCTGAATAGGGGAACTGAAAATGTCGATCAATACAGTTTAGCAGAAATCCCTCGCAATGAAAATTATTTTCTTTGGAGAAAACGTGTAATGCCTGTACAACGTATATGTAATGGTTTACTGCAGCAAGCTCATTAGTATTAGTAGGAGTCAAATGGATATTTCACGCAGCGCAACAGTCAACAGTATTATGGGATATATACCCCCCTCCCCTTCCTCTCACCGTTGCCGTGATTGTTTTCTTCAGAAGAAACATGTTTTGCCATTACCAAGACATTAACGTGAACAAAGACAAAAACAGTGTTTTTGATGAAAATGTATGAACAATACAAAGATATTAACTTGAACAAAGACAAAACCACTTCGGAATTTTGATGAAAAGGTATGAACAATACAAAAACATTAACGTGGACAAAGACAAAACCACTTAGTATTTTTGATGAAAAGCTCTGAACAATGCAAAGATATTAACGTGAAAGACAAAACCATTTAGTATTTTTGTTGAAAAGTTATGAACAATACAAAAACATGAACGTGGACAAAGCCAAAACAATCAGCATTTTTGATGAAAATGTATGAACAATACAAAGACATTAACGTGTACAAAGACAAAACTATTTAGTATTTTTGATGAAAAGTTATGAACAATACAAAACCATCAACGTGGACAAAGGCAAAAACAGTATTTTTGCTGAAAAGTTATGAACAATACAAAGATATCAACGCGAACAAAGACAAAAGTATCCGGTGAGTATTTGTGATGAAAAGTAACGAAATGTAATAATAATGACAGTAATACTGATACAAGTAAAAATAATTATATACACCATCAAATTCAACATACGCTTCATAATCGTGAGGCACAGTTTGGACATTTTAGTGTCTGCAAGCCGGTAGTACTGAACAATGATTAACGTCAACACAGTAGATCAAGCAAATCACTATTGAAAATGAAAATGGTACTACTTGTACTAGTACTACATGTACTGCTTCTACTACTACTACTACTACTAAATACTACTACTACTACTGTTGAAGATTATACAACATTGTGGGAAGCAAGCCCCTAAGCACTTTGCACTTAACAGAAAGTGTTATGCATAAAGACAAGTCATAATATATCAACAATATATGCATCATATGACAGAACAAGAACAAAATATGTCAAAATCGTTCGTATGATACGATGAGAAAACTCTTGACACATGAAGGTATAGACACACACACACACACACACACACACACACACACACACACCACACACACACACACACACACACACACACACACACACACACACACACCACTCTCTCTCTCTCTGTCTCGGATAATGCATGCAAGTGAACACACTATACAGGCGAATGTGCAGACACTGACGGAGGTTTCCAAATAAATCGATGAAAACAAAAAAAACAAAAAAGCATTATCTCACAAGCAATCCTACGAAGACTGTAAGAACAGTAGTGCAGAGAGGAGGAGGTGAAACTAGTACTAGTAAGGGTGTGTTTGAAATTTCTGGGCTCTTAAACGTGGGCAGTGGTTACAAATGATTGAGGGACGCGCGTTCTATTATTGTAGATAATATTTGCATTGGGCATATTATTGTAGTAGGTGGGTGTAGGAAGAACAAAATAAAACGAAACAACATCAATAAAAAGCGCCAGGGACTATTATACAGCCGATCTTACATGTAGATGGTAAGTTTCCCCCTTGGGGATGCCGGGGGTTCTTTCAGTATAAATAGTATCCCCACCTTCTGGAAATTCTGTGCTAGAAATTTACTCTTTTCTGCCACTTCTTTGTTTCTGCCTTGTTCCTTTGCTTTGTCATTTCTTCCTGTCATTTTCTGCCTTGCTGGTCCATTCACCTGTATGTGTTCGATAAAGTCTTGCGTACATTCTCTTAGGATGGATAATTGGGTATATGTGTTAGGCGCATTTTTGGCTCTAGGGAAATGAATTATGCGGAAGCAATTTAAGATAATTCAAGCCCATACGCATACATTTGTATTCAGTTTTTTGAATCCCTTGTGTGATAAATTGGACAGAGTGGTCAACGCCAGGGGCATGTCCTTAGATTCTGTGCGCAAATACATTGATGTGTGTACTTGATTTCTTTTCCTTTTTTCTGTTGAAGTGTTTTGTGTGTAGAAATGGCTATAGCCATGATATGGCTCTACGCTGTCGGCGGGGCTTTAAACGAAAACACATAAATGTCCTCATGCTCCGAGAAGCGCTTAGGAATTTTGTGAGGTGACGTTGTATAGTAGACATGATCATTATTGGTGCTATTTTTCGGTTAGGTCTTTAGCTATAGGTGCATTCTAATAAGCGGCATTTTCTTCTATTACCTATCAGTGCGCATGTCAAAAATGTCAAGCAGCGCGCACTTACGTAATCAAAAAGCAGCGCGTCTATGTTCCAAAGAAGTGCAGTGTAAAGTATGAGTGACCACTACGCTGGGCTGAACTTATTTGTTGATTAGAAGGCTATTGTTCTAATATTCCATGCTTCAGTTGTTATATCTTTACATCTAATAACATTAACTTGATCATGGCCTGGTGTCACCTCTTAACATGACTTCCCTACCGAACAAAGGTGCAACAGTGGAGCCCCAATTCACTTCGTTCACTACTTTTCCCGTTTATGTTTTGGGTCGTGATAATCTTGGAGATGGTGGTTTCTGTTACGTTCCATCGGGATTTCTTACGGACTCTCCACTGGCTTTTGGCGTTCCCACGGCTACTCACAGGGCAGCAGGGGCCGATTTTCTGTTAGGGTTTACACCCTTAGCCTTGGTCTCTCCCGAGACAACCACAAGGCAGTGATAATTTTCTGTCAGTGTTTACTCTTTTAGGTTTGGTGTCTCCCGAGACACCCACAAGGCAGTGATAATTTTCTGTCAGTGTTTACTCTTTTAGGTTTGGTGTCTCCGGAGACACCCACAAGGCCGTGGTGTTATTTCCCCGTAGCTGGGGGTCTGGTTCGTGGGCACTAGGGCATGTGCTGCGTGCTGCACGTCTGGGGGCCAGACCTCCTCCGAGTCCCACGAGAGTGAAAGCCTTGATCCCTGAGGTGCTCAGTTACCGTGTGTCGCCATGGCAGGCACAGCGTAGGGCTTGCTGAGGGAGAGGTTATGTACTGACGGAAAGAGACTTAAGCACTCTGCTCTCCTTTTCGCAGAACCAGAAACAGCAGTGCTAGCCGGCAGTGCTGCTGAAAGCAAGAGGTGACAAGTACACAGTCACTAACCAACACACTACACGCGTCGAACCAGCCATTAAGACACATGGATGATAAGTTAATGGAGTCATATATGATGTATCTTGTATTTGCAGGTAAATGGATTTAATAATACTGAACCGCCCAGAGAACAACCACAATAGAAACCATAAAAAGACTGTGTATAATCGATCAAATGATTATACACTACGACAGCAAATACAACTTCAGTAATATTTTAACACCTCTTTATATCTTTTTCACGCATGTACATTCTCATACACATGAATTACAACAACAATAAAAACTACAACAAAAGCTAAAGTAAAAACCAACCAACCAACAAAACGGACTGATACTTTGCCCAAACATTTCGTATGACTGAAAAATCTGTAAAGAGAAAAATAAGTTTGAAAAACAGTGTGTCGAATAAAGTGGTACACTAATATTAGGTAATGATAAAGTTGTGAACGTAAAATGCATTTGTGAAAATAAGGTAGGGTAAGTAGACATCTTTCCTTCGCCTCGTAAAAGACACAAATTGGGTTTGATCATGCCTGCACGATTAATCAAAATGACTGGATGACTGCAAAATGATAGTACATGACTGCAAAAAGTTGATCATGACTGAAAAATGATTGTGTATGGCTGTCAAATGATTGTTCAAACTGCGAAATAATTATGTTATTGCAAAAAGATTGTTCAAGATTTCGAAATCATTGCTCATGATTGTAGAATAATTATTGTTGTTGACTGCAAGAGGATAGCTCGTGATTGCAAGACGATTGTTTGTGACAGAGAAATATTTGTACTTGGCTGAAAATCATTGTTTTCCACTACAAAATGTGATTGTCCCTGACTGCAAAATAATTGTGACTTCAAAATGATTGTACATGACTGCAAAATGATTGCGACTTCAAAATGATATGTACATGACTGCAAAACGATTGTCTGACACTTTGAAATTATTGTATATGACTAAGAAATAATGACAATACTACTACTACTACATATTACTACTACCATACTAACTACTACTACTATTACTACTATTTACTGTTATTACTATAAAGCGCCAGATCTTGATTCAAGAATCGGACCAAGGCGCGCACTGCCATCATTCAAGAAAACAACCACCAACAATGACCACGTCTCCAGGTCACAAAACACGCAAACTGGGAGAGGGAACCCGGGAAGGGAGTAGGGCAGGTGACCCCTGACCCAAGCCGTCATCCTCCCTCTCCCTCACTACACACACACACACACACACACACACACACACACACACACACACACACACACACACACACACACACACACACACACACACACACACACACACACACACACACACATGTAAATATATATATTATATACAATCAGCTAGTTCTTATTACAGGCATATTTCATTCTTCACAAATAGCATTTTCAGGATGTAAAGCTGTAAAGTAGACAAAGAAGAATCTAATTTTCTAAACTTCTTTCTTTCTGTCATCTATCCATTTACACTGTTATGGGTATTAGGTGGAGAGAACAATCGTGTAAACATTAACAAATATATTACGTTTGAAGATTGCAGTGGTCTGTGTAACCACTAACAACTGTTACGTTTGAAAATTGCTGTGGTCTGTGTAACCACTAACAACTATGTTACGTTTGAAGATTGCTGTGGTCAGTGTAATCACTAACAACTATGTTACGTTTGAAGATTGCAGTGGTCTGTGTAACCACTAACAACCATGTTATGTTTGAAGATAGCAGTGGTCTGTGTAACCACTAACAACTATGTTACGTTTGAAGATTGACGTTGTCTATGTAACCACTAACAACCATGCTATGTTTGATGATTGCAGTGGTCTGTGTAACCACTAACAACCATGCTATGTTTGATGATTGCAGTGGTCTGTGTAACCACTAACAACCATGCTATGTTTGATGATTGCCGTGGTCTGTGTAACCACTAACAACCAGCTATGTTTTGATGATTGCAGTGGTCTGTGTAACCACTAACAACCATGCTATGTTTGATGATTGCAGTGGTCTGTGTAACCACTAACAACCATGCTATGTTTGATGATTGCAGTGGTCTGTGTAACCACTAACAACTATGTTATGTTTGATGATTGCAGTGGTCTGTGTAACCGCTAACAACTATGTTATGTTTGATGATTGCAGTGGTCTGTGTAACTACTAACAACCATGCTATGTTTGATGATTGCAGTGGTCTGTGTAACCACTAAAAAATATGTTTGAAGATTGTAGTGGTCTGTGTAACCACTAACAAATATGTTACGTCTGAAGATTGACGTTGTCTATGTAACCACTAACAACCATGCTATAATTGATGATTGCAGTGGTCTGTGTAACCACTAAAAAATATGTTTGAAGATTGTAGTGGTCTGTGTAACCACTAACAACTATGTTACGTTTGAAGATTGACGTTGTCTATGTAACCACTAACAACTATGCTATGTTTGATGATTGCAGTGGTCTGTGTAACCACTAAAAAATATGTTTGAAGATTGCCGTGGTATGTGTAACCACTAACAACTATGTTATGTTTGAAGATTGCAGTGGTCTGTGTAACCACTAACAACTATGTTATGTTTGAAGATTGCAGTGGTCTGTGTAACCACTAACAACTATGTTACGTTTGAAGATTGCCGTGGTCTGTGTAACCACTAACAACTATGTTATGTTTGAAGATTGTAGTGGTCTGTGTAACCACTAACAAATATGTTACGTCTGAAGATTGCAGTGGTCTGTGTAACCACTAACAACTATGTTACGTTTGAAGATTGCCGTGGTCTTTGTAACCACTAACAACTTGTTATGTTTGAAGATTGCAGTGGTCTGTGTAACCACTAACAAATATGTTATGTTTGAAGATTGCAGTGGTCTGCGTAACCACTAACAACTATGTTATGTTTGAAGATTGCAGTGGTCTGTGTAACCACTAACAACTCTGTTACGTTTGAAGATTGGCGTGGTCTGTGTAACCACTAACAAATATGTTATGTTTGAAGATTGAGTGGTCTGTGTAACCACTAACAACTATGTTATGTTTGAAGATTGCAGTGGTCTGTGTAACCACTAACAACCATGTTATGTTTGAAGATTGCAGTGGTCTGTGTAACCACTAACAACGATGTTATGTTTGAAGATTGCAGTGGTATGTGTAACCACTAACAACTATGTTATGTTTGAAGATTGCAGTGGTATGTGTAACCACTAACAACTATGTTATGTTTGAAGATTGCAGTGGTCTGTGTAACCACTAACAACTATGTTATGTTTGAAGATTGCAGTGGTCTGTGTAACCACTAACAACTATGTTATGTTTGAAGATTGCCGTGGTCTGTGTAACCACTAACAACTATGTTATGTTTGAAGATTGCAGTGGTCTGTGTAACCACTAACAACTATGTTATGTTTGAAGATTGCCGTGGTCTGTGTAACCACTAACAAATATGTTACGTTTGAAGATTGCAGTTGTCTGTATAACCAATAACAAATATGTTATGTTTGACGATTGCAGTGGTCTTTGTAACCACTAACAACCATGTTATGTTTGAAGATTGCCGTGGTCTGTGTAAGCACTAACAACTATGTTATATTTGAAGATTGCCGTGGTCTGTGTAACCACTAACAACTATGTTATGTTTGAAGATTGCAGTGGTCTGTGTAACCACTAACAACAATGTTAGTTTAAGACTGCAGTGGTCTGTGTAACCACTAACAACTATGTTACGTTTGAAGATTGCAGTGGTCTGTGTAACCACGAACAACTATGTTACGTTTGAAGATTGCAGTGGTCTGTGTAACCACAACAACTAGTTACGTTTGAAGATTGCCGTGGTCTGTGTAACCAATAACAATATGTTATTTTGAAGATTGCGTGGTCTGTGTAACCATAACAACTATGTTACGTTTGAAGATTGACGTGGTCTGTGTAACCACTAACAACTATGTTATGTTTGAAGATTGCAGTGGTCTGTGTAACCACTAACAACTATGTTACGTTTGAAGATTGACGTTGTCTGTGTAACCACTAACAACCATGTTATGTTTGATGATTGCAGTGGTCTTTGTAACCACTAAAAAATATGTTTGAAGATTGTAGTGGTATGTGTAACCACTAACAAATATGTTACGTTTGAAGATTGCAGTTGTCTGTATAACCAATAACAAATATGTTATGTTTGAAGATTGCCGTGGTCTTTGTAACCACTAACAACTATGTTATGTTTTGAAGATTGCAGTTGTCTGTGTAACCACTAACAACTATGTTATATTTGAAGATTGCCGTGGTCTGTGTAACCACTAACAACTATGTTATGTTTGAAGATTGCAGTGGTCTGTGTAACCACTAACAACAATGTTATGTTTGAAGATTGCAGTGGTCTGTGTAACCACTTACAACTATGTTACGTTTGAAGATTGCCGTGGTCTGTGTAACCACTAACAAGCATGTTATGTTTGAAAATTGCAGTGGTCTGTGTAACCACTAACAAATATGTTACGTCTGAAGATTGCCGTGGTCTGTGTAACCACTAACAACTATGTTATGTTTGAAGATTGCAGTGGTCTGTGTAATCACTAACAACTATGTTTATGTTTGAAGATTTCCGTGGTCTGTGTAACCACTAACAACTATGTTATATTTGAAGATTGCCGTGGTCTGTGTAACCACTAACAACAATGTTACGTTTGATGATTTCCGTTTTCTGTGTAACCACTAACAACTATGTTATGTTTGAAGATTGCCGTGGTCTGTTTAACCACTAACAACTATGTTATGTTTGAAGATTGCCGTGGTCTGTGTAACCACTAACAACCATGTTATGTTTGAAGATTGCCGTGGTCTGTGTAACCACTAACAACTATGTTACGTTTGAAGATTGCAGTGGTCTGTATAACCACTAACAACTATGTTACGTTTGAAGATTGCAGTGGTCTGTGTAACCAATAACAACTATGTTATGTTTGAAGATTGCAGTGGTCTGTGTAACCACTAACAACTATGTTATGTTTGAAGATTGCAGTGGTCTGTGTAACCACTAACAACTATGTTATGTTTGAAGATTGCAGTGGTCTGTGTAACCACTAACAACTATGATACGTTTGAAGATTGCAGTGGTCTGTGGAAACACTAACAACTATGTTATGTTTGAAGATTGCCGTGGTCTGTGTAACCACTAACAACTATGTTACGTTTGAAGATTGATGTTGTCTGTGTAACCACTAACAACCATGTTATGTTTGAAGATTGCAGTGGTCTGTGTAACCACTAACAAATATGTTTGAAGCCTGTAGTGGTCTGTGTAACCAATAACAAATATGTTACGTTTGAAGATTGCAGTTGTCTGTGTAACCAATAACAAGTATGTCATGTTTGAAGATTGCAGTGGTCTGTGTAACCACTAACAACTATGTTATGTTTGAAGATTGCAGTGGTCTGTGTAACCACTAACAATTATGTTATGTTTGAAGATTGCAGTGGTCTGTGTAACCACTAACAACTATGTTATGTTTGAAGATTGCAGTGGTCTGTGTAACCAATAACAACTATGTTATGTTTGAAGATTGCAGTGGTCTGTGTAACCACTAACAACTATGTTATGTTTGAAGATTGCCGTGGTCTGTTTAACCACTAACAACTATGTTATGTTTGAAGATTGCAGTGGTGTGTGTAACCACTAACAACTATGTTATTTGAAGATTGCAGTGGTCTGTGTAACCACTAACAACTATGTTATGTTTGAAGATTGCCGTGGTCTGTGTAACCACTAACAACTATGTTACGTTTGAAGATTGACGTTGTCTGTGTAACCACTAGCAACCATGTTATGTTTGATGATTGCAGTGGTCTGTGTAACCACTAACAACTATGTTACGTTTGAAGATTGCAGTGGTCTGTGTAACCACTAACAACCATGTTATGTTTGAAGATTGCCGTTTTCTGTGTAACCACTAACAACTATGTTATGTTTGAAGATTGCCGTGGTCTGTGTAACCACTAACAACTATGTTATGTTTGAAGATTGCCGTGGTCTGTGTAACCACTAACAACCATGTTATGTTTGAAGATTGCAGTGGTCTGTGTAACCACTAACAACTATGTTACGTTTGAAGATTGCAGTGGTCTGTGTAACCACTAACAACTATGTTACGTTTGAAGATTGCAGTGGTCTGTGTAACCACTAACAACTATGTTATGTTTGAAGATTGCAGTGGTCTGTGTAACCACTAACAACTATGTTACGTTTGAAGATTGCAGTGGTCTGTGTAACCACTAACAACTATGTTATGTTTGAAGATTGCAGTGGTCTGTGTAACCACTAACAACTATGTTATGTTTGAAGATTGCCGTGGTCTGTGTAACCACTAACAACTATGTTATGTTTGAAGATTGCAGTGGTCTGTGTAACCACTAACAACTATGTTATGTTTGAAGATTGCAGTGGTCTGTGTAACCACTAACAACCATGTTATGTTTGAAGATTGCCGTGGTCTGTGTAACCACGAACAACTATGTTATGTTTGAAGATTGCCGTGGTCTGTGTAACCACTAACAACCATGTTATGTTTGAAGATTGCAGTGGTCTGTGTAACCACTAACAACTATGTTATGTTTGAAGATTGCCGTGGTCTGTCTAACCACTAACAACTATGTTATGTTTGAAGATTGCCGTGGTCTGTGTAACCACTAACAACCATGTTATGTTTGAAGATTGCAGTGGTCTGTGTAACCACTAACAACTATGTTATGTTTGAAGATTGCCGTGGTCTGTGTAACCACTAACAACTATGTTATGTTTGAAGATTGCCGTGGTCTGTGTAACCACTAACAACTATGTTATGTTTGAAGATTGCCGTGGTCTGTGTAACCACTAACAACTATGTTATGTTTGAAGATTGCCGTGGTCTGTGTAACCACTAACAACTATGTTATGTTTGAAGATTGCCGTGGTATGTGTAACCACTAACAACTATGTTATGTTTGAAAATTGCCGTGGTATATGTAACCACTAACAACTATGTTAGTTTGAAGATTGCCGTGGTCTGTGTAACCACTAACAACTATGTTAGTTTGAAGATTGCCGTGGTCTGTGTAACCACTAACAACTATGTTATGTTGAAGATTGCCGTGGTCTGTGTAACCACTAACAACTATGTTATGTTTGAAGATTGCCGTGGTCTGTGTAACCACTAACAACTATGTTATGTTTGAAGATTGCGTGGTCTGTGTAACCACTAACAACTATGTTATGTTTGAAGATTGCCGTGGTATGTGTAACCACTAACAACTATGTTATGTTTGAAGATTGCCGTGGTATGTGTAACCACTAACAACTATGTTATGTTTGAAGATTGCCGTGGTATGTGTACCACTAACAACTATGTTATGTTTGAAGATTGCCGTGGTCTGTGATGTTTGGTAAGGACTGCAATGATCTGTGTAAACACTAATAATGACCCTTGATGGGTGTCGCAAAGAGTTAGGGCCAGTGGTCAGCAATAACCTGCAAGGCTTGAAGAAAAGACAAGCCAAGCGACGCTGAACAAATATGTTCTTGAATTTGAGGATTGGATGGTCTGGGTAAATGCTAACGATGACCACAACAGTCGTTTGTCGTTCTCTCTCTCTCTCTCTCTCTCTCTCTCTCTCTCTCTCTCTCTCTCTCTCTCTCTCTCTCTCTCTCTCTGTGTTGTGTGTGTGTGTTTCAAACGAGTACATCACGATTAATAAACAGTAAACAACGTTGATTGCGTTCAAAAGCTTTGATCTGAATATCGCTATGTCTCCGGCGTAATAACCCGATCCAGCAAATTAATACCGTCCCTCAAGGTGGTGATAAACAAAACCGTTGTCCTGCCAGTGACTGTGAAAGAAAATACAGAGACGCATAAATATAGTGTTACTCATTAGAAAACGAAAATAACCAAAATACGAAAGGATCTCTTCCAGCCCCGTCCCCTAACAAACAAAGAAATCCCATGACATGTTGATATGCCTATGCACATTAGAACATTCACAGAAATATGAATACACTAAAGATTGTATACAGCATATGATGAATTTAAAGCTAGTACGAATATGGGATGGTAAACGCAATAACGACATCATTTTTGGTGCGACTGATAAAACCAAAACGAAAAATTCACCACCCTCTAATCTCGACACACGCTCCTTATTGTCTTACAAGTTGTCTTACAAGCATAAACATATATTGGGAACATTGTGGTAAAAACGCGATAAAAAATCATTTTCAGCGAAAATTTATGAAAGCATATTACCTTTTTAGTCGTGCTATATCGCCATTAAAACAGTAGCAATGACAAAACTACTATTCTTAACATGTTTAATCAAGAGATAATATAAACAGTTACCTCGCCGGGTTTATGGATTGTGGAGTGACAGGAATAAACTGTAACCATGTAAGGTTTATGGATTGTGGAGTGAAAGGAATAAACTGTAACCATGAATGGTTTATGGATTGTGGGGTGACAGAAATAAACTGTAACCATGAATGGTTTATGGATTGTGGGGTGACAGAAATAAACTGTAACCATGAATGGTTTATGGATTGTGGAGTGACAGAAATAAATTGTAACCATGAATGGTTTATGGATTGTGGGGTGACAGAAATAAACTGTAACCATGAATGGTTTATGGATTGTGGAGTGACAGAAATAAACTGTAACCATGAATGGTTTATGGATTGTGGGGTGACAGAAATAAACTGTAACCATGAATGGTTTATGGATTGTGGAGTGACAGAAATAAACTGTAACCATGAATGGTTTATGGATTGTGGAGTGACAGGGATAACTGTAACCATGAATGGTTTATGGATTGTGGAGTGACAGAAATAAACTGTAACCATGAATGGTTTATGGATTGTGTGGGGTGACAGAAATAAACTGTAACCATGAATGGTTTATGGATTGTGGGTGACAGAAATAAACTGTAACCATGAATGGTTTATGGATTGTGGAGTGACAGAAATAAACTGTAACCATGAATGGTTTATGGATTGTGGAGTGACAGAAATAAACTGTAAACATGAATGGTTTATGGATTGTGGGATGAAAGGAATAAACTGTAACCATGAATGGTTTATGGATTGTGGAGCGAAAGGAATAAACTGTAACCATGAATGGTTTATGGATTGTGGAGCGAAAGGAATAAACTGTAAACATGAATGGTTTATGGATTGTGGGGTGACAGAAATAAACTGTAAACATGAATGGTTTATGGATTGTGGAGCGAAAGGAATAAACTGTAACCATGAATGGTTTATGGATTGTGGGGTGACAGAAATAAACTGTAACCATGAATGGTTTATGGATTGTGGAGTGACAGAAATAAACTGTAACCATGAATGGTTTATGGATTGTGGGGTGACAGGAATAAACTGTAACCATGAATGGTTTATGGATTGTGGGGTGACGGAAATAAACTGTAACCATGTAAGGTTTATGGATTGTGGGGTGACAGGAATAAACTGTAACCATGAATGGTTTATGGATTGTGGGGTGACAGGAATAAACTAACCATGAATGGTTTATGGATTGTGAGGTGACGGAAATAAACTGTAACCATGTAAGGTTTATGGATTGTGGGGTGACAGAAATAAACTGTAACCATGAATGGTTTATGGATTGTGGGGTGACAGAAATAAACTGTAACCATGAATGGTTTATAGATTGTGGAATGACAGAAATAAACTGTAACCATGTAAGGTTTATGGATTGTGGAGTGACAGGAATAAACTGTAACCATGAATGGTTTATGGATTGTTGGGTGACGGAAATAAACTGTAACCATGCATGGTTTATGGATTGTGGAGTGACAGAAATAAACTGTAACCATGAATGGTTTATGGATTGTGGGGTGACAGAAATAAACTGTAACCATGAATGTTTTATGGCTTGTGGGGTGACAGAAATAAACTGTAACCATGAATGTTTTATAGATTGTGGAGTGACAGAAATAAACTGTAACCATGAATGGTTTATGGATTGTGGGGTGACAGGAATAAACTGTAACCATGAATGTTTATGGATTGTGGAGTGACAGAAATAAACTGTAACCATGAATGGTTTACGGATTGTGGAGTGACAGAAATAAACTGTAACCATGAATGTTTTATAGATTGTGGAGTGACAGAAATATACTGTAACCATGAATGGTTTATGGATTGTGGAGTGACAGAAATAAACTGTAACCATGAATGTTTATGGATTGTGGGTGACAGAAATAAATTAACCATGAATGGTTTATGGATTGTGGGGTGACAGGAATAAACTAACCATGAATGGTTTATGGATTGTGGAGTGACAGAAATAAACTGTAACCATGAATGGTTTATGGATTGTGGGGTGACAGGAATAAACTGTAACCATGAATGGTTTATGGATTGTGGGGTGAAAGGAATAAACTGTAATCATGAATGGTTTATGGATTGTGGAGCGAAAGGAATAAACTGTAACCATGAATGGTTTATGGATTGTGGGGAGACAGGAATAAACTGTAACCATGAATGGTTTATGGATTGTGGAGTGACAGAAATAAACTGTAACCATGAATGGTTTATGGATTGTGGAGTGACAGAACTAAACTGTAACCATGAATGGTTTATGGATTGTGGAGCGAAAGGAATATACTGTAACCATGAATGGTTTATGGATTTGTGAGCGAAAGGAATAAACTGTAACCATGAATGGTTTATGGATTGTGGAGCGAAAGGAATAAACTGTAACCATGAATGGTTTATGGATTGTGGGGTGACAGAAATGTACTGTAACCATGTAAGGTTTATGGATTGTGGAGTGACAGAAATAAACTGTAACCATGTAAGGTTTATGGATTGTGGAGTGACAGAAATAAACTGTAACCATGAATGGTTTATGGATTGTGGGGTGACAGAAATAAACTGTAACCATGAATGGTTTATGGATTGTGGGGTGACAGAAATAAACTGTAACCATGTAAGGTTTATGGATTGTGGAGTGACAGAAATAAACTGTAACCATGAATGGTTTATGGATTGTGGGGTGACAGAAATAAACTGTAACCATGAATGGTTTATGGATTGTGGGGTGACAGAAATAAACTGTTACCATGAATGGTTTATGGATTGTGGGGTGACAGAAATAAACTGTAACCATGTAAGGTTTATGGATTGTGGGGTGACAGAAATAAACTGTAACCATGAATGGTTTATGGATTGCGGAAATAGGAATACACTGTAAACATGAAGGGTTTATGGATTGTGGAGCGAAAGGAATACACTGTAAACATGAAGGGTTTATGGATTGTGGAGCGAAAGGAATACACTGTAAACATGAAGGGTTTATGGATTGCAGAATACAGGAATACACTGTAAACATGAAGGGTTTATGGATTGCAGAATACATGAATAAACTGTAAACATGAATGGTTTATGGATTGCGGAATACAGGAATAAACTGTAAACATGGTTTATGGATTGCGAAGTGAAAAGATATTGTTATAATGGTTTATGAATTGTGGACTGATAAATCTTACTTACCGTGAATCAAATTATGGATTTGGGTAATATGATGAACTTTGTTAACGTGAACTTTGTTAACGTGAATGGTTTATTGATTTGATAAACAAGATAAATTATGTTACCGTGAATGGTTTTATGGATTTAACAAGACAAATTCTATTACTGTGAATGGTTTATGAATTTATCAAGATAAATTCGTTACTGTGAATGGTTTATGAATTTATCAAGATAAATTCGTTACCGTGAATGGTTTATAAATTTGAGCACAAAGATAACCTCTGTTAGTGTGAAGGATCTATGGATTGGAATATTAAGATACATTGTAAACTGCTACCGGGAAGGGTACATAGATTTGTGCAATAAGAAAACCGAGGTTTACGAATTTTAAGTCAGCATTGATATTGCAGAATAAACATACATAATGTCAGTACAGGTTCTTCTCGTGTGCGCCCGTTTGTCTGTAATATTCCAAAATAAAACACGTGCAGGCACAGATACACATAGACACACAGACACGCACAGACACGCACACACACTCATTCTCTCTCTCTCTCTTTCTCCCTATTTCGTTCTCTCTCTCTCTCTCCTCTCACACACACGCACACGCGCGGGCGCCTGCAAGCAAGCAAGCGCGCACACACACACATACACACATACACACACACACATACACACAGACACAGACACACACACACACACACACACACACACACACACACACACACACACACACACACACACACACACACACACACACTCATTCAGGGATACACAAACACACTACATATATACATTGAGAGTAGGTACATTGCGAGCATACACACCCGAATACTTAAATACGCTTCAAGATGAGGAAATAACATATAAAGTGCATCCTGTTGATCTAGAACAGAATGCCTACCGTACCCAGAATTTTAACAAGAGTACCCTCCCTCTTGCTACATGATTAACATAGAGTTGTACCCAGTCGATCTAAACCAAATTGACCTACCATACCCAGAATTTGCCAAATGCACTCTCTTGCTATAAAACAGAAAAAAAATCAAAATATGATCAAAATATTATTCTATGAATCCTGATGGTATAACGCAAGATAGTCAAGCCATACAGGAATTAATTCTTTTCCTTCTGGAAGACCTGCGGTGTGCCCTGCTGATAGTTTCAGTTTCAGTTTCAGTTCTGCTTTCTCAAGATGATGTCTCCACACTCGCAACGAATTCCATATGCACTAGCATCACAGGTACCGTGTGTATATGGTGATCACGCCACAAGCCTTAAGTCTGCACATAAACCCATGAGCTGGCCAGGTACTGAGGCCCTACCTAGACTATATTTTACCTAGTCTATATTTTATATTAATATTTTATCAGCCTACCGCTGGAATAATCCTGCAGATAGGAAGCTAGCTAATCAGATGGTAGTGGGAATATTCTTTTAACCTTGAAAAAAAAAAAACGCACATACCCAGGACAAGGGGTGTAATCGTCATACTCGAGATTTATTTACCTTATGTTGTTACACCATTTGCGAGACAGTTACTACTTTAAAATAATGCTCTAAGCAATCTAAATCAAAATGAATGTCAGCGTTCAAGCCAGCAGGAACTAGAGATATATGAAAATAGCATCGGAACGCGCATTTGATACAACAAGATTCAAGCGAACATTTTCGGCCAATGGCCTTTGTCAGGCGTATACAAAAGGCAAAGAATAAATGCACAAAATGGCTACTTTGTCCAGAATTTAACAAAATGTACCCTGTTGCTACACAATAAACACACACACACACACGCACGCACGCACGCACGCACGCACACGCACGCACGCACGTACGCACACACACACACACACACACACACAAATGCACCTGTTGATTTGTGATAGTCCACTATGAAACTTTTTTCCCTTTACGTTTCGTTAATTTATTTATTGTCCCCTTTGTGTGCCGAAAATTTGCGCCCGTCTTGTTTTGTTGTATCAAATGTGCGTACTGATTCTCATTTTGTGTTTCTGATTCTTCGATGTTTTAATTAAACCTTATCGTTTAAATATTTGATAAAACATCGTTTTCTGACAGGCAAGCAGGCAAGCAGACAGATTTAATGCACATATGTGAATGGACATTTTAAAAATAACGAAACGACAAAACGAAAACAAATTCCCCTTTCAGGAGGTCGGGAAAATCGTGACATTTGAGCATCGAAAACTAAATCGCCAGGAACGTGCAATAGCAGCACCTAAAGAGTTTGAAAAATGTTACTGAAACATGATATAATGACACGATTTGGAAAGGAATGTTATTAAACTACGACGTAATGATGTAAAGTTTGATAAGGAATGTTATTGAAGTATGACGTATTGATGTAAGGTTTAGAAAGGAATGTTATTGAGACATGACGTATTGATGTAAGGTTTGAAAAGGAATGTTATTGAGACATGACGTAATGATGTAAAGTTTGATAAGGAATGTTATTGAAGTATGACGTATTGATGTAAGGTTTAGAAAGGAATGTTATTGAGACATGACGTATTGATGTGAGGTTTGAAAAGGAATGTTATTGAAACATGACGTATTAATGTAAGGTTTGAAAAGGAATGTTATTGAAACATGATGTATTAATGTAAGGTTTGAAAAAGAATGTTATTTAAACATGATGTATTGATGTAAGGTTTGAAAAGGAATGTAATCGAAACATGATGTATTGATGTAAGGTTTGAAAAAGAATGTTATTTAAACATGATGTATTGATGTAAGGTTTGAAAAGGAATGTTATTGAAGTATGACGTAATGATGTAAGGTTTGACAAGGACTGTTCTTGAAATAGGACATAATGACGTAAGGTTTGAAAAATAATGTTATTGGAATAAGATGTAATGATGTAATGTTTAAAAAATAAGGTTACTGAATAAGATGTAATCATATAAGGTTTGAAATATAATATTGAAATGTTCAGTGATGTAAGGGTTTGTGAAATAATGGTATTGTAATAAGATGTAATGATCTCAGGTATGAAAAAAGTTATTGAAATATTATGTAATGATACACTCTCTGAACTCTAATATCAGTGAAATAAATGACCAACGTCAATGAAAAAACATTATCTTCGTAGGTGAAATAAAGTAGTGACATCATTAGAAATAAATACTGACATCACTGAAATAAGTGAATAACAATCAAACTGACTACTAGTACTACTGAAATAAAGCATCGGTATATGTGAAATGAAAACGCGAAACAAAAAGTCTACATTCTTGAAATACAACAATTGTAAAAGAATTACTAGCCATTAAGTAAATTAACCAGCATATCTAAAAAGGATTAACCAGAATTATTCTCGTTTTTTAGACCAGAAATAAACAAAAACAAAAAAGGAAGGTGAGATGCAGTACAAACGTTATTGAAAGAAACACATAGCTCAAATAGCAACAAACAAACAAAAATCAGAAATATACAATCGGGAAATTAACAGAATATGCGAATGAGATTGAACGAGAATAGAAAAATACACACTCAGCACAAATGAAAATGGTTCAAATTGACGGAGTAAAGCGCCAACGTGAGCGAAAAAGAAATGCTACATTAAAAAAAAAAAAAAAATCACTGAAGTAAAAAGCTAATACACGTAACATATTTTGTTTAGTATGACTGAAACAGAGTTACAAATATTATGAAACAAGCAAGCTACCAAAATCAGCGATATAAGGCATCAACGTTAACAAAACAGGTTGTAACCGTTAATGAAGTACAAGGAACAAAAACAACAACAAAGCGAACGAAACAATAACACCACACACAATACAACAAAGGTCTATTCAATACCACGAAAACCTTACCGATATATGTGAAACAAAATAGACATCAATGAAATTTGGATTCATGGCTGAAAACAAAACAAAACCAACAAACAAAACCCCCCCAAAACACCAACCAACCCCCTCCCCCCCCCAAAGAAAACAAACAACACACCACACACACACACACACACACACACACACACACACACACACACACACACACAACACACACACACACACACACTTATAATGAAAAGACGTTAAATCAAAGAACGAACGAACACACACACACACCAAAACAAAACAAAACAAAAAATGAAAAAAACAAAAACTGTACCGAAATCCCAAATTCCAAAAATGTAAAAGCATGAACATGAGCGAAGCAAAACTTATTAACATAGAGAAAGAAAAGAAACCGTCAAACAAGCTTTACTATAATATGATGATATATAAGATACATTGACCAACATATGTGAATCGAAGTTCAAACATGAACAAAATAATTTTATGCCTTTATCGCTAGTGCGCGGAAGGATGATATCGGCATTAGAAAATCTTTTAGTTGTGATAGAAAATGGCAAAACACGTGATCTCTTCTCTCCAAAAATTAGAGAAATACATTGACCATGTATCCGAAAACAATCTGACATAAGCGAAAACAAACTATATACATTTATGAATAACACCAGTATAAACAGAAGCGAAACAGATCATACAAATTTATGATTAACACCCGTATTACTGAAATAAAAACCAAACTAGCATTAGAGGAAAATACGTATTAATGAACAAAACTATCAGTATATATCAAATGAGTTTACTCTCCATAGAATGCTCCACTGTTAGTGAGACACATAAAGAAAAAAAAAGAATAAATAACAAGAAATCTCACTGGGTAAAAATCAACGTTATTGAAATAAAATGAAATAAACCAACAGATACGAAATATCGTGATAACAAAGAAACAACAACAACAACGCCAATAAAAAGAAATCCAAAACTGCCACTAGCTCTCAGTCACAGTAAAGAAAGCTGTATAAAACGATTGACTAACTTGCGATTTTCACTTTCAAAGGGCAGATTACCTTTTGAAGATTTCGAGTTATTGGTATTATCGGAGACTAGAAAATATAAACTTTGAAACGTTGTAAGAACGTTTGTTGGAGAACGCTTAGAACGGAATTGACAGTACGGTTGACACTGAAGTGTGTGAAGATCCCTATTCTCAGTTCTTTTGACTTTGTCGTAGAAAGTGGTACATGTAACATAATCATTGATTGAAATAAGTATTTTGACAAGGAAACAAGCTGCGATAAAAGAAAATGCAAAATGCAGCTAAATGTTTTCACAAATAAACAACACAACGATAAAAGAAAATCCAAATGCAGCAACAACAACAAGAACAAGGGAAGAAAAAGAAAATAAGATTTGATAAGCTAAAACAGCTTCATATGTCTGTCGAGGCTAAGGCAACCAGCGACTTGATGTACCCTTCATGAAAAACGCCACTTGTGTAGACTGAACTGACCAACATAACATATAAATAAATTGATTTTAACCAAGATAGGTTACATAAAGAACCGATATCGGTGAAAACAAAGTGCAAAACATCACAGGAAAAAATGCGACCCTGTGAAATAAAAACATTACACCTCTATGTGTCCAATTCTTAAAGATTGATTTCCAGCCCGGTAAATACCACTTATTTTTTTCTTTCGTTTTAAAATGGTTGTTTCATTTTCAGCTTGCAGTATATGGCTAGGTTCTCTAGAAGTAACCATAAACACTATCAGTAATAGATTGCTCAAGGTAAAAGTAGCAAAAGATGTGGTTATTGAGACGGTTTTGTGTATAGGGGAAGAACACCAGCTTTGCCTGTTGATGTCTTTACATCACAACTTGTCTGTGTGTTTTGTGTGTGCGTGCGTGCGTGTGTGCGTGCGTGCGTGTGTGTGTGTATGTTGTGTGTGTGTGTGTGTGTGTTTATATGATTTTTAGATAGTATTAAAAATTACAACGGCTCTCCCATCACCCTGAAATCATGGCGGAGTAAGGTTGTGGAGAGATAAAGCTTCTTGGGACCAGATTATGAGTATGGTGGCATTTTTCTTATCAGTCTAAACTTGATTTGGGACAGGAATCCATTTACAGCTGGGTGCATCTGAAAATAATACAGATTGGAACATGATATACTGTCAGACTGGAAGTTGAAGTCGGTATCAGCAGACCTGTCTAGGAGAGATTCGTCGCGCTCGAACAATTCATATGCGCGCTATTCAAATCCGACTAGTCTGTCAGACCACATCAGCCAGTGCAAAACGCTACGCAAGGGGCAAGTTGTCAAAACGGGGAAGGAGAGACTGGAACTTATGACATACTGAACCGACACCTAAAGAATGGCAAAGGAGTATTAAGTTGAGAAGCGAACTGGCATGTTGTGGGCTGGAAATTGAACTCTAGCACGTCGGATCTAAGAGTCCACAGCTCTGTCTGCAGAACCAGCCAGCATTGAGAAAAAAAAAAAAAAAGAAAAAAAAGGTAGCCCGCACGAAGAACCGAACGCACGACCCAGTACAGAACAACTTTATTAGTGTGCTTGAAGACGTGTCATTTGTGTAACGCCGACAGTCCATTGACTGAAATTTCAGCCCTATCAAATCCAAAACACGTGTGACCGTCCACGTTCAAACAAGTATCGCAGAAATGACTCAGGTAGAAACAGGCCCTTACGTGTACTTCAGTGTACACCAGCATCGGGCAGCACTGCCGTTCTCACACTTATGTACACTGTACACAAGACAGTTAATCAATAGAGCCATCTGTAATCACAGCTCTCCTGGGACGTTTTCAAAGATCGCCACAGTGGAAGAGAGCGGTCCATCTCCTTCTTGCTATACAAGTATGAACAAGAAAAACACAAAAGTTAAATCAGAACGCATATTTAATTTATCAAGACAAGATAGACGCACATTTTTGGTCATCTGACTTTGTCAAGCGTAAACTAAGACAACAACTGAGAAAATAAACAACAAACACAAAAACTGGTGGAAAAACAACCAACCTTCCCTTCACATTAGTCATAATTTCTGCTTGTCCAGACAGCATGGAAGTTCGATTGTTTTTATGCTGAGTTTGTTGTTGTTGTTGTTGTTGTTATTTGTTATCTTACGTTTACACTTGACAAAAGGCCAGCTGGCCGAAAATTGGCACCTGTTTTGTCTATTATATTGAATACGCGTTCTGATTTTATTTGCGTGTTTCTCTGGTTTCAGCACTATCAGTCTAAAGCCAGACAGTGATAATGGGATGCGTATTGTTCCGTCTCTTTCTCCCTCCCTCTGTCTGTCTCTCTGTCTCTGTCTCTCTATCTCTGTCTCTGTCTCTCTCTCTCTGTCTCTCTGTCTCTCTCTCTCTCTCTCTCTCTCTGTGTGTAAGCGCGCGCGCGCGCGTGTTTATGTAGGTCGTCTTGTGAGTGTGCACCACACGCAATCATAGGTCGTTTCTGACAGCATACTTTTTTTTACGGTAAGCATTAATTCTCTGTCTACAAAATTTCAGATAAGCATTCTTTGATTTAGTCTGCCTTGTAAAGTCTACTATATATTACATATAGGTAAGAATTGCTTGACTTAGTCTTACTTTGTGATTGTCTACTATGTATTAGGTAAGAATTGTTTGACTTAGTCTGCATTGTCATTGTCTGCTATATACTAGGTAAAAAGTCTGCTATGTATTAGGAAAGGATTGCTTCCCTTAGTCTGCCTTGTGATTGTCTACTATGTATTAGGTAAGGATTGCTTCCCTTAGTCTGCCTTGTGATTGTCTACTATGTATTAGGTAAGGATTGCTTGACGTAGTCTGCCCGGTGATTGTCTACTATGTATTAGGTAAGGATTGTTTCCCTTAGTCTGCCTTGTGATTGTCTACTATGTATTAGGTAAGGATTGCTTGACGTAGTCTGCCTTGTGATTGTCTACTATGTATTAGGTAAGGATTGCTTCCCTTAGTCTGCCTTGTGATTGTCTACTATGTATTAGGTAAGGATTGCTTGACTTAGTCTGCCCGTGATTGTCTACTATGTATTAGGTAAGGATTGTTTCCCTTAGTCTGCCTTGTGATTGTCTACTATGTATTAGGTAAGGATTGCTTGACGTAGTCTGCCTTGTGATTGTCTACTATGTATTAGGTAAGGATTGCTTCCCTTAGTCTGCCTTGTGATTGTCTACTATGTATTAGGTAAGGATTGCTTGACTTAGTCTGCCTTGTGATTGTCTACTATGTATTAGGTCAGGATTGCTTGACGTAGTCTGCCTTGTGATTGTCTACTATGTATTAGGTAAGGATTGCTTGACGTAGTCTGCCTTGTGATTGTCTACTATGTATTAGGTAAGGATTGCTTGACGTAGTCTGCCTTGTGATTGTCTAATATATATTAGGTAAGGATTGCTTGACTTAGTCTGCCTTGTGATTGTCTACTATATATTAGGTCAGGATTGCTTCCCTTAGTCTGCCTTGTGATTGTCTACTATGTATTAGGTAAGGATTGCTTGATTTAGTCTGCCTTGTGATTGTCTAATATATATTAGGTAAGGATTGCTTGACGTAGTCTGCCTTGTGATTGTCTACTATATATTAGGTAAGGATTGCTTGACGTAGTCTGCCTTGTGATTGTCTACTATATATTAGGTAAGGATTGCTGACGTAGTCTGCCTTGTGATTGTCTACTATGTATTAGGTAAGGATTGCTTGACGTAGTCTGCCTTGTGATTGTCTACTATGTATTAGGTCAGAATTG
Source organism: Monoplex corrugatus (assembly GCA_030674185.1). Taxonomy (NCBI): domain Eukaryota; kingdom Metazoa; phylum Mollusca; class Gastropoda; order Littorinimorpha; family Ranellidae; genus Monoplex; species Monoplex corrugatus. The sequence continues at coordinate 86,558,690 of CM060310.1, read as the reverse complement.
CTTCCCTTAGTCTGCCTTGTGATTGTCTACTATATATTAGGTAAGGATTACTTCCCTTAGTCTGCCTTGTGATTGTCTACTATATATTAGGTAAGGATTGCTTCCTTAGTCTGCCTTGTGATTGTCTACTATATATTAGGTAAGGATTGCTTCTCTTAGTCTGCCTTGTGATTGTCTACTATGTATTAGGTAAGGATTGCTTGACTTAGTCTGCCTTGTGATTGTCTACTATATAATCGGTAAGGATTGCTTCCCTTAGTCTGCCTTGTGATTGTCTACTATGTATTAGGTAAGGAATGCTTGACTTAGTCTGCCTTGTGATTGTCTACTATATATTAGGTAAGGATTGCTTGACGTAGTCTGCCTTGTGATTGTTTACTAGTATATTAGGTAAGGATTGCTTCCCTTAGTCTGCCTTGTGATTGTCTACTATGTATTAGGTAAGGATTGCTTCTTAGTCTGCCTTGTGATTGTCTACTATATATTAGGTAAGAATTGCTTCCGTAGTCTGCCTTGTGATTGTCTACTATTTATTAGGTAGGATTGCTTGTTAGTCTGCCTTGTGATTGTTACTATATATTAGGTAAGGATTGCTTCCCTTAGTCTGCCTTGTGATTGTCTACTATATATTAGGTAAGGATTGCTTGACGTAGTCTGCCTTGTGATTGTCTACTATATATTAGGTAAGGATTGCTTGGCTTAGCCTTGCCTTGTGATGTCTACTATGTATTAGGTAAGGATTGCTTCCCTTAGTCTGTCTTGTGATTGTCTACTATGTATTAGGTAAGGATTGCTTGACTTAGTCTGCCTTGTGATTGTCTACTAATTATTAGGTAAGATTGCTTACTTAGTCTGCCTTGTGATTGTCTACTATTTTAGGTAGGATTGCTTGCTTAGTCTGCCTTGATTGTCTACTATATATTAGGTAAGGAGTAAGGATTGCTTCCCTTAGTCTGCCTTGTGATTGTCTACTATATATTAGGTAAGAATTGCTTGAGCTAGCCTGCCTTGTGATTGTCTACTATGTATTAGGTAAGGATTGCTTGTGCTAGCCTGCCTGTGATGTCTATGATTAGGTAAGGATTGCTTGACTTAGCCTACCTTGTGATGTCTACTATGTATTAGGTAAGGATTGCTTGTGCTAGCCTGCCTTGTGATGTCTACTATGTATTAGGTAAGGATTGCTTGACTTAGCCTACCTTGTGATGTCTACTATTATTAGGTAAGGATTGCTTCCCTTAGTATGTCTTGTATTGTCATATATATTGTTGGATTGCTTGACGTAGCCTGCTTGTGATGTCTCTTGTATTGTAAGATTCTTGAGAGCCTTTGCCTTGGTTGTCTACTATATATTAGGAAGGGTTGCTTCCCTTAGTCTGCCTTGTGATTGTCTTACTATTAGTAGATTGCTTCTTAGCTGCCTTGTGATTGTCTACTATATTAGGAAGATTGCTTGGTAGCTGCTTGTGATGTCTACTATTATTAGGTAAGGATGCTTGCTAGCCTCCTTGTGATGTCTACTATGTATTAGGTAAGGATTGCTTCTAGCCTCCTTGTGATGTCTACTATGTATTAGGTGTAGGATTGTAAGGATTGCTTCTTAGTCTGCCTTGTGATTGTCTACTATATATTAGGTAAGGATTGCTTCCCTTGATGCTTGATTGCTACTATATATAGGTAGATGTTCTAGCCTGCTTGTGATTTCTACTATGATTAGGTAAGGATTGCTTGACGTAGCCTGCCTTGTGATGTCTACTATTATTAGGTAAGGATTGCTTCCCTTAGTCTGCCTTGTGATTGTCTACTATATATTAGGTAAGGATTGCTTCCCTTAGTCTGCCTTGTGATTGTCTACTATATATTAGGTAAGGATTGCTTGACGTAGCCTGCCTTGTGATTGTCTACTATATATTAGGTAAGGATTGCTTGACGTTTGCCTGCCTTGTGATGTCTACTATGTATTAGGTAAGGATTGCTTCCCTTAGTCTGCCTTGTGATTGTCTACTATGTATTAGGTAAAGGATTGCTTGACGTTAGCCTGCCTTGTGATTGTCTACTATGTATTAGGTAAGGATTGCTTGACTTAGTCTGCCTTGTGATTGTCTACTATATATTAGGTAAGGATTGCTTGACTAGCCTGCCTTGTGATGTCTACTATATATTAGGTAAGGATTGCTTTAGTCCCTTAGTCTGCCTTGTGATTGTCTACTATGTATATTAGGTAAGGATTGCTTGACTTAGTCTGCCTTGTGATGTCTACTATATATTAGGTAAGGATTGCTTGACGTAGCCTGCCTTGTGATGTCTACTATATATATAGGTAAGGATTGCTTGACGTAGCCTGCCTTGTGATGTGTACTATATATTAGGTAAGGATTGCTTGACGTAGCCTGCCTTGTGATGTGTACTATATATAGTAGGATTGCTTGACTAGCCTGCTTGTGATGTACTATTATAGTAAGGATTGCTTGACGTAGCCTGCCTTGTGATGTGTACTATATATTAGGTAAGGATTGCTTGACGTAGCCTGCCTTGTGATGTGTACTATATATTAGGTAAGGATTGCTTGACGTAGCCTGCCTTGTGATTTCTACTAGTATAATAGTAAGGATTGCTTGACTTAGCCTGCCTTGTGATTTCTACTATGTATAATGTAAGGATTGCTTGACTTAGCCTGCTTGTGATTGTCTACTATGTATAATGTAAGGATTGCTTGACTTAGCCTGTCTTGTGATGTCTACTATGTATAATGTAAGGATTGCTGACTAGCCTGTCTTGTGATGTCTACTATGTATAATGTAAGGATTGCTTGACTTAGCCTGTCTTGTGATGTCTACTATGTATAATGTAAGGATTGCTTGACTTAGCCTGTCTTGTGATGTCTACTATGTATAATGTAAGGATTGCTTGACTTAGCCTGTCTTGTGATGTCTACATGTATAATGTAAGGATTGCTTGACTTAGCCTGTCGTTGTCTGATGTTCTACTATGTATAATGTTAAGGATTGCTTGACTTAGCCTGTCTTGTGATGTCTACTATGTATAATGTAAGGATTGCTTGACTTAGCCTGCCTTGTGATGTCTACTATGTATAATGTAAGGATTGCTTGACTTAGCCTGCCTTGTGATGTCTACTATGTATAATGTAAGGATTGCTTGACTTAGCCTGCCTTGTGATTTCTACTATGTAAATGTAAGGATTGCTTGACGTAGCTTGCTTTGTGATTTCTACTATGTATAATGTAAGGATTGCTTGACTAGCCTGCCAAAATCCAACTGCTCGTTCAGGTCGTAGTAGATGTACACGGATCATATGCTATCAGTGTTCCGATCAAGTTAGCAGAGGCCTACCATGCCGGTAGTGGACAAACGATGGCTCAAGAAACTGACAAGACACCAAAACGGATCAAGCAGAATAGAAAACGGACCGGCAACGAAAACGGACGTTCAGTTAGATCAAAGAAAATTGGTACCTAAATTATCCACAATCACGTGGTCTGGCTTTCTTATAAGTTAAATGTTGACCGTGTGACTCGGCCGCTGACACGTTACTGTAGAAATCCGCGCGTGGCCCAACACAATTGCTTCCATTCAAAAAGTGTAATTGCCGGGTTTAAAATTAGACACGAATAAAAGCTTTACGCTCACACTACGACCAAGGGCACGAAAATGTACAGACTAAACCCAAAAGCCTTTTATGGTGTGTATAATGCATTTGTGTACCCCCAAAAAACAAACAAACAACAATAACAACAAAAACAAACAAACAAACAACAAACAAACAAACAAAAAAGAAATGTGGAAAAACGTTTCTATCACCACTGGAAAAAATACAGTTTGTGATGATATTCCAGTACATAAACATAAAAATTGAATTCTTTGAGTAGCTCACTTTTTCTACCAGTTGTAAAGCATGACAGAGACAAAAACTTAATTAACCCTTTGACTCCCTCTCCCTACCCACCATACTTGTGATCGTGTGTAGTGTGCACTCACGCGCGCGCGCAAATACACACACTCACAGACACGCACAGACACACACAGACACACACACACACACACACACACACACACACACACACACACACACACACACACACACACACACACACACACACACCTGTATAAAAGAGACACTTCTGGCAGGAAGCTGGTGGGTGAGATAGGGGAGTGCAGCTGGTGGGTAGGGTGAAAGGCAAAGGTATTAGATTATTGGCTATGGTGATAACGATGCCTTACGCTTTTTAATTTTGAAATGATTTGTTCAGTCACGGAGATGTTACCGTCTAATGTCATCGCGCCAGTGCTTGATTCATTTATTGAAGCCATTTGCTTGAAAACAGACCCCTCGGCCTCAGGACATATTCACACCGAGGCTTCACTGTTTCGTTTATTTAAGCAGAGACAGACAGGAACGTAGAACATATTCATACCACAACATATCTGTTCATACCAAGGCTTTCGCTCTTGAGGTATTGACGTGATTTACCAGATCAGAGAGAGCATTGCCAGCATGTTGAGTTTATGTGCAGGCTTACAGCTTATACCAGGATCGTTTTGTACATTTCCCATCAAATGGCATCTGCGGCGTTGGTTCGTGTGGAACGTATTCTGAGTGCAGAAGTGATGCCTTGAAAAGAACTGAACCTCAGACTGAAACGAGGGATTATACGTAATAGAGTGATAGCATGGCTGTACTAGTTGAATGTCAAGTGGTTTGCTGGTAAGAAATTGAGCTTCCCAGAGTAGACATTCCATGCATCATTGTTAACTTATGGATGCCATTTGCTGGATCAGAGATTTTCAGCAAAATAATCTTGCAGTGCAAAGGTTTCCCTGAATACCTTAAAAGTAGTTTGGTACAATCATCCTTAAACCATCTAATATAGTTACTGCAGAACCAAGATTTCACCAGTTATATCAGCTACTTACCGTGGTTATCGACATACTGAACCTGTGGGACAAAGATTTTTGCTTTTTTTTCAAACTTTTAAAAAATCATCCTAAGTACTGCAAACATAAAATGAAACAATAAAGCATAATTACAGTCACATCGTAAGAAAACAAATCATGCAAAATATCTACATACATAAATTGCAAATACATACGCATCCACGTGAGCCGAAACAACAATAAAAATACGTTGAATGAGAAAAAAATCAAAGCAAAACAAAAAGTGGACTGAGAAGTAATACAAGTGGCTGAGAAGTAATACTTGCTATCATATTTCATTATGTACATCGACAGTGTGTGTATTATAAATTGAATGAGTCGTGTTTCGGTTACGATTCATGGTACATATGGCAGTTATTTCGTTTTAAAAGTAAGTTCGATGTCAGTTTTGCATCACTTTCTTATATGTGATGTTTTGTGGCACAACATTTTTTACAGACGTTATCTTCGGCATAGTTTTTTTCAAATTGGCAGTTATAAGTGTACATTTTTCGAAGGTGGTTCTTCCCTCCCTTCATTCCATGAACAGTCTTTGGGGAACCACACTAAAGAATGTTCACCAGATTCCTCAACTATATTGATTGTGTGCCAAAATCCTGGGCCTCTGCAAATGGTTAAAGCAAGATAATTCGTTCAGATATTGAGCCAGTTCACATATTTTCAACGACATTCAGTAAAACCATATTTTAGGACAATCAAATGACACCATATATTCAATCAGCCAAATTTCGTCACGTATGTAAAACAGTTCCAAACTATATGATCAACACTTCCTTTCGTTTTCAAACAAAACTCACAAGTTGTTTACAGGGTCCTATTTCTTTCAGTACATTAGTGCCAATACTGTTTATATAGGACATGTATCTGTAGCCATTCCAACTTAATTTCTTGCATTTTACTAATTTTTATAAATAAATTTCTCCATCTGTTGATGTTGGCATTTTTTGACCACTCAGAAAGGATTTTGGAAGTGTCTCATCTGTTGTTAATGTTCCATAATACAACTTACTCCATTCAATACAGATTTCATTGCTTTCACTGCTGTAAGAATAACATACCCACTTCATTTCAAGTACAGCTTTGTTTTGTCTGCGTATGCTTTATATACTGCTTGCTTCCGTTAAAGATGAGGAAGTTTACATTCATTTCGTATTTTTGTTGAATTCACGATGTCTCAAAAATAACCCTTTATCAAAAACAAAAACAAAAACAAAACCAAAAACAAAACAAAACCCCAAACACACACACACACACACACACACACACACACACACACACACACACACACACACACACACACACACACACACACACACACACACACACACACACACACACACACACACCACAACAATCAACCAACCAAAGAAAAAAAAAACCGCGTGCAATACAATAGGTTTCTTTTAAACTTATCTGTAATATTTCACAGCATTATTCCCTATACTCATTTTTTGTAATTACATCAGACTGGTTCTGAAATAAACCAGTTGGCGTGCGTGCTTCAGGAAGACTGCAAAAATAATCTCTTTAGAAAAATAGCTAGGGCCATATTTTTCAAAAATTGCTGAAACGGGGTATGATTCACTAGCTGTTTATTGATCATTTGTTTTTGTTTTTTGTTTTTGTTTATTTTTAAGTTCTCAGCCAATAAAGTTCTGAAGCTTCAATGTATCTTTGTATATTTGTATGTTCAGATGTCTCTTTTGTAAGCTTTTGGAGGTTTTTCTGTTAAATTGGTCGTGTTTGTCATTCCAAACATAGGAGAAAAATAGATTGTGAAGATCACTGACAAAGCCTTCAAGGGGATCTGGGAACAGAATCAGGATATGGAGTACACTGTAGTTTAGATGAATTTAGTGATTTAAGCACAGCGACTCCTCCCAGTGGAGATGTATTTCTCTGTATCCAAACTTTGAATACGGTGCTTATTTCTGATTATTTTTTTTATCGTAATCTGTTTCTTCGCATTCCCTTACATCTTGCATAAACACTATATATTTTGAATTACTGAGGGTTCCAGTTTATATCGGGATGTTGTACATATTTGATCACTGAACGTTTTGTATATTTTGATTATCTGAGGGTTCCGGTTTATATTGAGATATTGTACATATTTGATTACTGAACGTTTTTGTTTCTTATTAAAGTGCCTGTGTTTTCATAAGTGGAGAGAGAGAGAGAGGGGAGGGGGAGTCCTGAAACATGTCCAAATATTAGGAGATGGGGTAATCTTCAAAATTGATGAGACTGTATCATCTGTCGATTTAGAGGTTTCGTAATCTGTGCTATTAATCACTGTGCATTTAATATCTTTGTTTTCTGATCATGATTACCCATTTTTTGACATATCATACATGTACAGTTAAGTTTGGAGAAAGTGGATCACCTTGTCCACAGCCTCTGTCTACATGAAATCAAATTGACACCTGACCATTAAGGATATTTGTTGACTTTGTGTTCTTATAGAACGTTTTTCGTCCATTTACACAAGTTATCTCCAAACCTATGTTTTTAAAACTTTGAACAAAAAGAGCTGATTTAAATTCTTCAAAAGCTAATTGCAATGTGACGAATAAAAAAAGGCTTTCTCAAAGTCAGGAAGTAAAATTTCAGGGTTTGTTTTGTTTGTTTGGTTGTTTTTTCTCTCCTTATTATCCGAGATAATGAGCAAACCATGATTAATTAATAATGTACCTGTTTGCAGCAATACCTTTCTGACCTTCTCAAATGAAGTTTGTAAGTATTGGCTTAATTCTATTGGCACTACATGCAGATCTGATCTAATAAAACTTTAAGTAATGAGATAGGTCTCCATTGTTTATGTACACGTTTGGGTTTATCTTGTTTGGGGATACAGGTTATAAGTCCTTTTCATTTTTTGTTGAGCTGTTGACAGTTCTCCGTCTCTGAGTGAACGATTCGTTTTAATGGTCGTGCGACAAAAAAGATCAAGCTTTTTCCAATTTAGCTTCAAACCCATCGTTCCAGGACTTTTCCTCTTACTTTGATTTTTAATACAAATCCTGCTTCTTTCAGTGTTGTTGGTTTTCGTAATGAATCTCGTTCTTCAGTTGATAAATTTGGGCATTCTGTTATTATATACTGGCTATTTAACATGCATCTGCTGAATTGTTTTGCATTGTTGTTTTTTTTGTAGAATGTGTTTACCTGATTATTTTTTTTAGGTTCATCAGAGTTCCAGTTTCATCAGCCAGTTAGCCATGATGGTATTGATAGCGTGTCCATTTTTCTAAATTAAAAAAAACAATTATTCTTTTTTCCCTTTGGCTGCATACCTTGCTCTTGATTTTAATTTTACTGTTTTTATTTTTTCTTCTGAATTTGAATTTTGTTTTCTTTTAGCACTTTTAGTTATTGTTTTATTTTGTTTGTTCTGTTTATTCAAGGTGTCTGATCTGTTCCCTTTCTTTCTCTGTTACTTTTTTCCATTGTCCAGAGCTAAGTACAGATCTTGTTTTCATCAGAAAATAAAATCTCCGAATAATTTATATGGGACAGCAAGATCTGCGTCTTTCAAAGTAACATCGAGCATAACTCTTTTGTTTTGGTCCTCAAATCATTCTATTATAGGATCATCTATAAGTTCATTTTATTTCTTCTGCGTGTGGATTTCACTTCAGTAAACAAAAAGTGAATTTCCAAAATGTACTTTGTTAGAAGTGCATTTCCTCCAATTTTGATTCCAAGATTACTATGGAGTGATCTTCATCAGATCTATACACTGATATTCTATCTGCATCTTCAAAATTTAACATTAGTTTACTGATAGGAGGAAAAACGTAATTTTGGCTTTCAAGCCTCTTTCCAAATAAATCGTCTAACTTGTGGATTATTTTTCTGTCCACACATCTGTCAAGTTAATTCCTGCATCATGTTTTCCACCAAGTCTTGCTTCTCTATTACTGATATTAACTTATTTGTCCTTAGTGTCAAGAACTAGGTTCCATCACCCAGTAGTACAAGTTTTTGATGATCATATCTATTAATGTTTCCGTTCCATAAAATGAAAGGCTATTTTTGTGCCAGAAACATTATCCAAATAATATTCTGCTCAATAGTCAAGAATATAACAAAATTGCCTTTGTGGTATTTTTCTGTCTTGCTGATTTTAAAATTCATAATTTTTATCTGATGACACTGCCATTCTCCTTCCAATGGACCGATGAGAGGAAAACACACACACACACACACACACACACACACACACACACACACACACACACACACACACACACACACACACACACACACACACACACACACACACACACACACACTGTGTTCTGATGTTGAGAAAAAACTTCAAAGGTAAAATATTACATAGTAACACACAGCTAGAAGTTTCACACTTAGAAAATATTCATCTGTCTCGTCTTTGTGTTCTTGTTAGTCGCTAAGTTTGTGTCCAAAACTTGTTCATTCATGAATAGTCTAAAAATTCGTTTAACATTTTAGTGAAAAATCCACACACACACACACACACACACACACACACACACACACAACACACACCACCACACACACACACACACAACAAACACACACACAACACACACCACACACACAATATATATACACACACCACACACACACACACACACACACACACACACACACACACACACACACACACACACACACACACACACACACACACAACACACACACACCACACAACAACACACACAACAACACACACACACACACACAACACACACACACACACACACACACACACACACACACACACACACACACACACACAACACACACACACACACAACACACACAACACACAACACACACACACACACACACACACACAACACACACACACACACACACACACACACACACACAACACACACCACACACACACACACACACACACACACACACACACACACACACACACACACACACACACACACACACACACACCGTCTGGTGTCAATCAGTTACTTTTAATCAAAAGGAGGGTAAATAAAATACTTGAAACATCGCAGCTTTAAACGAAACTTGAATAATAATTATTAAATATCGCAAAGGCCTTTAGTACCCCCAAAACACGTGAACGGAACAAAACCCACCGCAGCCACCAATAACCAAAACCAACCAACCAACCAACCAGCCAGCCAGCCAGCCAGCCACACCAGCCATCGCATTGTAGATGCAAAAATCAAGCAATAGTTCAGTGAGAGATGACATCGGCCATTGGTATTTTTGTCCTGTTTTTTGACCAGTCAAAACATTAGCAGCTCAAGTGGCAGTCCACGCCTAGGATAAGGTGCATAGTTGCATCTCTCTCTCTCTGTCTGTATGTCTGTCTGTCCGTATGTCTGGTCTGTCGTCGTCTCTATCTTCCTCTGTCTCTGTCCGTCTGTCTGTCTCTCTCTCACTCTCTCTTTCTCTCTCTCTCACTCTCTCCCCCTACGTGCACGCATCGCGCCGCACACACCACCACACCACACACACACACACACCCCACACACACACACACACACACACACACACAGATATTGAGTGTTTCTGTCACAAAAAGAAAAAGAAAACGGTTTCAACTAACATTAATAAATAAGATCTTTCGTGGTTAAAAAAAAAAACCCGCAAGAATAAACATCTTTCTACACAAACAAAGCAGAATTAACCAGAATCACACCAAAAAAAGATCCACATCCCAAATGAGCCAGAGGGAAACAGGAACAACCAAAATCGCTATCCCAGTTTCCACCAAAAATCAAAAACGAAAAGAAAAATCGTTTGCATTTCCATGAAATTTGCCAACCAAAGAAAAACGAGCATTAACAAAACCCTAAATCTGTTTTTCCACAACGTAGGCAAAAAAGAAAAAAATTCTGTCCGTTTTGTGTTGTCCAATAGTCATTTATCTCATATACATATTAACAGTTATACATTTGTGCGAGAGTTGAACAAGTTCAGGGAAGGCGATACAATGCTTTGGTATCAAATCGGTTTCCACTGAGTGAGCGGGGGATCCTACTGGTTCAGAGGGCAGCTTATGGAGAGACAAATCTGGAAAAAACAAAAGCATGAACAAAACTTTAATCGTCATGTCATGATTTAGACATTATTAAGCAGACACATACATGCACACACTGGCACGCGCAACACACACATGCGCACAATACAGACAGCAGGCAGGCAGACTCTCCCCCCCCCTTTCTCTTTCTCTCTTCCTCTCTCTCTTCTCTCTTTCTGTGTTTCAATTGGTAGGGATGATTTTTGAATGGAAGCATTTTCAAAACGAGTGTTAATCAAGACTTTAAGAACAAATGTCGGGTTGATTTAGAACAAGAACAACCACAGACAGACGCACACGCACAGACATGTACACGCACGCACGCACGCACACACACACACACAACAGAACACACACACACACACATACATACACACGCACACACACGGTTTTATTTTCAATAACCCACCACACCCCCCAAAAAAAAAAAAAATCGAAGCATTTTTGATTGCAATAACTGAGATTTAAATCAATGTAAAATCTAATTGAAAATGAAAACTTTAGTTAACAGATAAAGAGAACTAAAAATGATAAAAATATCGTATGATATCGAACGGTGCTCACTATTATCATTTAATTACGTAAACATTGTCACAGAAAGATTCTGAAGGATGAGCAAGACATGAACGTGAAATCGCTGTTAAGAAATTGAACATCGAATGAATGAAACAGTTAAACACATTTAAAACGAAACTTAATGAACCAAAGAAAACAGACGAACAAAGGTCGATTTTGTTTAAAAGATTGTTAAAATAATAAATTTAAATAAAACAAGCAGAAGAAGACCACAAAAATGCAGCCAATGTTGTATCCCTCAAGGGAGAAGACTGTAAACAGCGACTGATTCGAGTTGCTAGATGTTTATCTCCCTTCGTCGTTTTTCCGTGTTGAGGGTGCCAACCTCCCCCCCCCCCCATCCCCATCCCCTCCCCCCTCTCTCTCTAATGCACTCATGTGATAAAAGGGCTCTGACGTGTCTGGCTGTATTTTGAATCCCACCATTTAGTGCAGTCACACTGTGTGCATGCCGAATGTCCCCTGTGGTGTACATGCTGAGTGTTCCTGAGTAAGCCACGGACAAACCGACATGACTTACAAGACCCTCAACGTGTGCATTTGATGTTCTGTGTGCGTGTACACACTAAGGGGTTCAACAACGAGCGAGCCTGCTCTTACGTCCACCGAGAATATAGTAGAAATCTCCACCGTTTACCCACCATGCACGCCCGTGGGGATGCCGGGGGCTGTTTTAGTGTAAATAGTATCTCCACCTTCTGGAAATTCTGTGCTAGAAATGTCCTCTTTTCTGTCATTCTCTTTGTTTCTGTCTTGTTGCCTTGCTTTCTGTCATTTCTACCTATTATTTTCTTCTTGGCTGATCCATTCACCTGTATGTGTTCGGTAAAGTCTTACGTACTTTTTCTGAGGATTGATAATTGGGTACATGTATTAAGTGCATTTTTGGCTCTAGGGAGGTGAGATATGCAGAAGTAATTTTAGGTAATTTAGGCCCGTTTTTGTATGTTTTTGGTGTCCTTAGGTATGCTTAATGTATTCAGGTGTGTTTTTTTAAATCCCCTGTGTAATAAATTGGACGGAGTGGTCAACGCCGGGGGCATGTCCTCAGATTGTGTGCTCAAATCCATTGATACGTGTAGATCTACTTAATTTTCTTTTCTTTTTTATTTTCCTGTTGAAGTTTTGTATGTTTTGGAGCGGTTATAGCCCTGATATGGCTCTACGCAGTTGGCTGGGCTTTATAAGAATAACCCACCATGCAGTACCCGAGCAAATTCGAACCCCAGACATTCGATTTGAAAGACTGGTGTTGTAAGCACTCGACTGTTGCCACCGCCTGAAATAAACTTTTTTTTTATTAACCGTTTGACTCCCGCACCCTGCCCACCAGCATCCTGGATTGCTAACCATATTAGCAAAGCAAAAACTTAACCCTTTGATTCTCTCATCCTATCCACCAGATGCCAGGAAGCCGTTGGATAGGGTTAGGGAGTGTGTAAAGGATTAAGTTTTTGCAGTTGATGGATAGAGTGCGGAAGTGAAAGGGTTTTAAAACATTTCACCACGTGTGCTAATTGCAGTCGATCATAGGGCTCATAGGTTTAACCCTTTGACTCCCGCCCCCTGTTTACCAACTGAAAAAAATTGAACACTTTGATTCCGTCATCCTATCCACCAGCTTCCTGCAGGAAGCTGTGGAGAGGGTGAGGGAATCGTAGGATTAAGTTTTTGCTTTGCTAGCATGGTTGGCCGGGCAGGATGCTGATGGACAAGGTACGGGAGTTAAAGGGTTAGAAATACAGGCACCTCCAGTCAACACGGGCTGGTTGGTTCTCTTGATAGACCCACGGACTCAGGATCTGATATCTTGAGTTCAATCCCAGCCCGTAACATTAAACACTGGCCTGTTTGCCCCCTATCATAAAGTTTTCCCATCATTCTGGTGGTGTCAACTTAGTGTTTCATAGATCCATCTCCCCCCCCCCCCCGATTCCTTTGCCAGCGCATATGGTTTTGCGCGGGGCACATATGGACTTGTCAGAGTGCAATGAATGCCTCCGGAACAATGTGCAAAGTCCAGTTATAGTCAGTGTGACTGAACCGATGATTGTAGGATGAAGAATGTTATAATCAGTGTGACAGAAACAATATAGGATGAAGAATGTTATAATCAGTGTGACAGAAACAATATAGGATGAAGAATGTTATAATCAGTGTGACAGAAACAGATGTAGGATGAAGAATGTTATAATCAGTGTGACAGAAAGAATGTAGTAAGAATATAATGTGGACAGAAAAATTAAAATTACAGAACATGTAGAAAAGAATGTAAAATCAGAATGTAGGAAAAATAGGATAAAGAATGTTTAATCAGTGTGGAAAGAATGTAGATGAAGAATTTATAATCATGTGAAGAAGAATGTAGATAAAATGACAAAAGAATGTAGGATAAAGAATGTTATAATGTACAAGAGAAAAGAATGTTAATAATCAGTGTGACAGAAAGAATGTAGGATAAAGAATGTATAATCAGTGTGACAGAAAATGTAGGATAAGAAATTTAAATCAGTGTGACAGAAAGAATGTAGGATAAAGAATGTATAAATCAGTGTGACAGAAGAATTGTAGGATAAAGAATGTATAATCATGTGAAGAAAGAATGTAGGATAAAGAATGTTATAATCAGTGGACAGAAAGAATGTAGGATAAAGAATGTTATAATCAGTGTGACAGAAAGAATGTAGATGGAATGATAATATCATGTGAGAAAGAATGTAGGAAAAGAATGTATATCGTGGAAGAGAAAGTAAATAGTGGAGAAAGAAATCAGTGATAGAAAGAATGTATATAGGTGAAGAAGAAGAGAATGTTATATAATCATGTGACAGAAAGAATGTAGGATAAGAATGTTATAATCAGTGTGAAGAAAGAATGTAGATGAAGAATGTTATAATCATGTGACAGAAAGAATGTAGGATAAGAATGTTAATCAGTTGACAGAAAGAATGTAGGAAAAAATGTTATAATCAGTGACAGAAGAATAGGAGAAGAATTTATATAGTGTAAAGAATGTATAGATGAAGAATATATAGTAGGAAAAGAATGTTTAGGAAGAAGTAAATAGTGTGACAGAAAGAATGTAAATAAAGATTAAATAGTGAAGAAGATGAGATGTGACAGAAGATTAATAAAGTTATAAAAAATGTAGGAAAGAATGTGATAAAGAATGTTAACAGAGAAGAAAATGTAGGATAAAGAATGTTATAACAGTGAAGAAAAATGTAGGTAAAGAATGTTATAATCAGTGAGAAGAATGTAAAAAAGTTAAACATGGATAGAAGAATTGAAAGAGAAAGAATTATATGTGTGACAGAAGATGTGGATAATGTTATAACATGTGAAGAAATTAGATAAGAATGTTTAATCGTGAGAAATGAGGAAGTGTTAACATGTACAAAATGTAATAAAGAATGTATAACAGTGTGAGAAGAAGTAGATAAAGTGTATAAAGTGTACAAAATGTGAAGATGTTTAATCAGACAGAAATGTGATAAAGAATTACAGGTGCAAAGAGATAAGATTTAATGTGCGAGAGAAAAGATGTAACAGTGTAAAGAATGTAGAAAGATGTATATCATGTGAGAAGATGTGGTAGTTAATCAGTGTGACAGAAAATGTAGATAAAGAATGTTAAATAGTGTGACGAAAAATTAGGATAAGAATTTTAATCAGTGTGACAGAAAATGTAGATAAAGAATGTTATAATCAGTGTGACAGAAAAATGTAGGATAAAGAATGTTATATCATGTGACAGAAATGTAGGATAAGAATTATATCGTGTGACAGAAGAATGTAGGATAAGAGTTATAATCATGTGACAGAAAAATGTAGATAAAGAATGTTATAATCAGTGTGACAGAAGAATGTAGGATAAAAATGTTATAATCAGTGTGACAGAAAATGTAGATAAAGAATGTTATAATCAGTGTGACGAAAAATGTAGGATAAAGAATTATAATCAGGGACAGAAATGTAGGATAAGATGTATAATCATGTGACAAAAATTAGGATAAGAATGTTATAATCAGTGTGACAGAAAGAAGTAGGTAAAAATGTTATAATCATGTACAGAAGAATGTAGATAAAGAATGTATATCATGTGACAGAAGAATGTGATAAAGAATGTTAAATCATGTGCAGAAAAATGTAGTAAAGAATGTAAATCAGTGTGACAAAAATTAGATAAATGTATAATCATGGACAGAAGAAATAGAATGTATATCATGGACAGAAATGATAAGATTATAATCGTGTACAGAAATGAGTAAGATTATAATCAGTGTGACAGAAAGGAAGAATGTTATCATGTGACAGAAAGATGATAAAGAATAACATGTGACGAAAATGTGATAAAGATATAATCAGTGGACAAAAGTAGATAAAGAATTAAATCTGTCGAGTTATAGAATGTAGAAAAATTGGTTAGTGACAAAATTAGAAAGAGTAACAGTGTGACAGAAAATTAGAAAAATGTATATCATGACGAGATGAAAGAATTATATCGGGACAGAAAGAAGGAAGATGTTAACAGTGACAAAATTGATAAAAGTTAATCTGGACAAAGAAAAATTAAAATCAGTGTGACAGAAAGAATGTAGGATAAAGAATGTTATAATCAGTGTGACAGAAAGAATGTAGGATAAAGAATGTTATAATCAGTGTGACAGAAAGAATGTAGGATAAAGAATGTTATAATCAGTGTGACAGAAAGAATGTAGGATAAAGAATGTTATAAATCAGTGTGACAGAAAGAATGTAGGATAAAGAATGTTATAATCAGTGTGACAGAAAGAATGTAGGATAAAGAATGTTATAATCAGTGTGACAGAAAGAATGTAGGATAAAGAATGTTATAATCAGTGTGACAGAAAGAATGTAGGATAAAGAATGTTATAATCAGTGTGACAGAAAGAATGTAGGATAAAGAATGTTATAATCAGTGTGACAGAAAGAATGTAGGATAAAAGAATGTTATAATCAGTGTGACAGAAAGAATGTAGGATAAGAAAAATGTTAATAATCAGTGTGGACAGAAAGAATGTGGATAAATGTTATAAACAGTGTGCAGAAAGAATGTAGTATAAAGTAAGTTATAAATCAGTGTGACAGAAAGAATGTAGGATAAGAATGTATAATCATGTGAGAAGAAAATGTAGGATAAAGAATGTTATAATCAGTGTCAGAAAAATGTAGGATAAAGAATGTTAATAATCAGTGTTGACAGAAGAATGTAGGATAAAGAATGTTATAATCAGTGTGACAGAAAAGAATGTAGGATAAAGAATGTTATAATCAGTGTGACAGAAAGAATTAGGATAAAGAATGTTATAATAGTGTGACAGAAAAGTAGGATAAAGAATGTTATAATCAGTGTACAAAGAATGTAGGATAAAGAATGTTATAATCAGTGTTGACAGAAAGATGTAGGATAAAGAATGTTGATAATCAGTGTGACAGAAAGAATGTAGGTAAAGAATGTTATAATCAGTGTGACAGAAAGAATGTAGGATAAAGAATGTTATAATCAGTGTGACAGAAAGAATGATGATAAAGAATGTTAAATCATGTGACAGAAAAAAATAGTGTAGATAAAGAATGTTACAATAATCAGTGTGACAGAAGAATGTAGGATAAAGAATGTTTAAATCAATGTGACAGAAAATGTAGGATAAAGAATGTTATAATCAGTGTGACAGAAAGAATGTAGGATAAAGAATGTTATAATCAGTGTGACAGAAAATGTAGGATAAAGAATGTTATAATCATGTGACAGAAAAAAGAATGTAGGATAAAGAATGTTAATAAGTGTGAACAGGGGAAAGAATGTAGGAAAAGAATGTTATAATCAGTGTGACAGAAAGAATGTAGGATAAGAATGTTTATAATCAGTGTGGACAGAAAGAATGTTAAGGATAAAAAAGAATAGATAAAGAATTTATATCAGTGTACAGAAAGAATGTAGTAGATAAGAATGTTATAATCAGTGTGACAGAAAGAATGTAGGATAAAGAATGTTAAATAGTGTGACAGAAAGAATGTAGGTAAAGAATGTTAAACAGTGTGACAGAAAGAAATGTAGGATAAAGAATGTTAATAATCATGTGACAGAAAATGTAGGATAAAGAATGTAGATAACATGTGACAGAAAAATGTAGGATAAAAATGTTAGTAATCATGTGACAGAAGATGTAGGAAAAGAATGTTATAATCAGTGTGACAGAAAGATGTAGGATAAAGAATGTTAATAATCGTGTGACAGAAGAATGTAGGATAAAGAATGTTATAATCAGTGTGACAGAAAAATGTAGGATAAAGAATGTTATAATCAGTGTGACAGAAAAAATGTAGGATAAAGAATGTTATAATCAGTGTGACAGAAAGAATGTAGGATAAAGAATGTTAAATCAGGGGACAGAAAGAATGTAGGATAAAGAATGTTATAATCAGTGTGACAGAAAGAATGTAGGATAAAGAATGTTATAATCAGTGTGACAGAAAATGTAGGATAAAGAATGTTATAATCAGTGTGACAGAAAATGTAGGATAAAGAATGTTATAATCAGTGTGACAGAAAGAATGTAGGATAAAGAATGTTATAATAGTGACAGAAAGAATGAGTAGGATAAGAATGTTATAATCAGTGTGACAGAAAGAATGTAGGATAAAGAATGTTATAATCAGTGTGACAGAAAGAATGTAGGATAAAGAATGTTATAATCAGTGTGACAGAAAGAATGTAGGATAAAGAATGTTATAATCAGTGTGACAGAAAAATGTAGGATAAAGAATGTTATAATCAGTGTGACAGAAAAATGTAGGATAAAGAATGTTAAATCAGTGTGACAGAAAGAATGTAGGATAAAGAAGTGTTATAATCAGTGTGACAGAAAGAATGTAGGATAAGAATGTTTAAATCAGTGTGACAGAAAAATTAGGATAAAGATATGTTAAATCAGTGTGACAGAAAAATGTAGGATAAAGAATGTTATAATCAGTGTGACAGAAATGTAGGATGAAGAAGTGTTATAATCAGTGTGTGACAGAAAGAATGTAGGTAAAGAATGTTATAATCAGTGTGACAGAAAGAATGTAGTAAAGAAGTTATATCATGTGACAGAAAAATGTAGGTAAAGAAGTTATAATCAGTGTGACAGAAAGAATGTAGGATAAGAATGTTATAATCAGTGTGACAGAAAGAATGTAGGATAAAGAATGTTATAATCGTGTGACAGAAAAGATGTAGGATAAAGAATGTTAGTTACAAAGTGAAGAAAGAATGTGATAAAATGTGAAATAGTGTAAGAAAGAATGTTATAAAATGTATAGTGACAGAAAGAATGTAGGATAAAGAATGTTATAATCAGTGTGACGAAAAATGTAGGATAAAAATGTTATAATCAGGTGACAGAAAATGTAGGATAAAGAATGATAATCAGTGTGACAGAAAATGTAGGATTGTTAATAATCAGTGTGAAAAAATGTAGGAAGAAAGAATGATAACAGTTGAATGTAAAATGTGGATAAGAATGTACATCGTAGATACGAAAGTAAAAGATGTTATAATCAGTGTGACAGAAAGAATGTGGATAAAGAATGTTAAATCAGTGTGACGAAAGAGTAGGAAAGAATGTTTAATTGTGACAGAAAGATTAGTAAGAATGCTGTGACAAATAATGTAGGAAAAATAGGTTAAAATGTTTGAACAGGAGAAGAATGTAGGATAAGAATGTTATAGTTAGAAAAATGTAGGTAAGAATGTTAAACATGTGTACGAAGAATGTAGATAAAATGTAAACATGGAAGAAAGAATGTAGAAGATTTAATAGAATGGACAGAAAATTAGGTGAAGAATGTGTATAAAGTGTTGACAGAAGAAATGTAGGATAAGAATGTTATAATCAGTGTGACAGAAAGAATGTAGGATGAAGAATGTTATAATCAGTGTGACAGAAAAAAAAAAATGTAGGATAAGAATGTTAAATCAGTGTGACAGAAGAATGTAGATAAAGATGTTATAATCAGTGTGACAGAAAGAATGTAGATAAAGAATGTTAAATCAGTGTGACAGAAAGAATGTAGGATAAAGAATGTTATAATCAGTTGACAGAAAGAATGTAGGAAAAGAATGTTATAATCAGTGTGACAGAAAGAATGTAGGATAAAGATGTTATAATCAGTGTGAGAACAGAAAAGAATGTCAGGTTTAAAGGAATGTTATAATCAGTGTGGACAAGAATGTTAGGTGAAAGAACTGTATAGATCAAGATGTACAGAGAACAGAATGTGAGGATAAAGAATGTTATAATCAGTGTGACAGAAAGAATGTAGGATAAAGAATGTTAATAATCAGTGTGACAGAAAGAATGTAGGATAAAGAATGTTATAATCAGTGTGACGGGATGTATAAGGATAAATGTGTAAATATGTATGGAAAGAATGTAGAATAAGAGAAAGATATAGATCAGTGTTGATAAAGTGGAAAAAAAAAAAAAAAAAAAAAAAAAAAAAAAAAAAAAAAAAAAAAAAAAAAAAAAAAAAAAAAAAAAAAAAAAAAAAAAAAAAAAAAAAAAAAAAAAAAAAAAAAAAAAAAAAAAAAAAAAAAAAAAAAAAAAAAAGAATGTTAATAATCAGTGTGACAGAAAGAATGTAGGATAAAGAATGTTATAATCAGTGTGACAGAAAGAATGTAGGATAAAGAATGTTATAATCAGTGTGACAGAAAGAATGTAGGATAAAGAATGTTATAATCAGTGTGACAGAAAGAATGTAGGATAAAGAATGTTATAATCAGTGTGACAGAAAGAATGTAGGATAAAGAATGTTATAATCAGTGTGACAGAAAGAATGTAGGATAAAGAATGTTATAATCAGTGTGACAGAAAGAATGTAGGATAAAGAATGTTATAATCAGTGTGACAGAAAGAATGTAGGAGAAAAGAATGTTAATAATCAGTGTGACAGAAAGAATGTAGGATAAGAATGTTTATAATCAGTGTGACAGAAAGAATGTAGGATAAGAATGTTATAATCAGTGTGACAGAAAGAATGTAGGATAAAGAATGTTATAATCAGTGTGACAGAAAAATGTAGGATGAAGAATGTTATAATCAGTGTGACAGAAAGAATGTAGGATAAAGAATGTTATAATCAGTGTGACAGAAAGAATGTAGGATAAAGAATGTTATAATCAGTGTGACAGAAAGAATGTAGGATAAGAATGTTATAATCAGTGTGACAGAAAGAATGTAGGATAAAGAATGTTATAATCAGTGTGACAGAAAGAATGTAGGATGAAGAATGTTATAATCAGTGTGACAGAAAGAATGTAGGATGAAGAATGTGTTAAAATCAGTGTGACAGAAAGAATGTAGGATGAAGAATGTGTTATAATCAGTGTGACAGAAAGAATGTAGGATGAAGAATGTGTTAAAATCAGTGTGACAGAAAGAATGTAGGATGAAGAATGTGTTAAAATCAATATGACAGAAACACGATTGTAGAACGAAAAATGTATCAAAATGAGGGCGACGGTTTCTTACCAGTCATGTTGCCGACGCCCCTGGCGTTGTCCATCCCTAACCTTTGTTTTTGTTGTCCGTCACCATCTGTCTTTGTCTGCCTGGCAAGGGACAATCAGCACAGACTCCCATGTTCCATGGCGTTGGAAAGTGACCATCTGTAGATACAATGTCCACACCCATGATGGACATCCAGTGTGGGAAGACGGTTGAAAGAGTCCCACACTGCGCTATCGGTTTCACGATGAAGGAGAAGAACTGACATTGTTGTTGTTTGTCTGTCCATCATTTGTTCTCTGTCCATCATGCAGTCACGGTGACACTTTAATACCAAGTGAAGAAGACAGTTGAAATAAGTTTGACAAAACGACGATGGCCAATGATTTCTTGTTATTTATGTAGCATACAGTCTCTTTTAACACTTTATACCGCATAGAAGACACTTGAAATTTCCGTCATGGAATCTTCACTGATAGATTCAATTCAAAAACAAGACAGTTGAAGTAATAAATGAAGACATCGGAGGACTGGTTGCTTTTTGTTTTAAAGAAGACATGGAAATACATCATTTTTTTTTAAAGTACAGAAATCGAAGGTCTAGTCGCCTTTTCTCCAGTGAAGACATCAAATAAATTGTTCAATTTTTTTTAAATGAAGACATCGAATGAATTGTTGCTTCCCCTCCTCCATCATTTAACATTTTAACACTTCGTCCCCAAGTGATAAATTCTCGAAAAATTCTCTTCACTGAATCTTTTCAAGTAATTTCGAAGTGAACAAGACATTCCAGAATTCCACTTCCTTGAATCTTATGCTTCTCCCCGTGTGAATAGACTCAAGTTGTGGCTTGTGCATTTCTGCAACTGGATTCTAAAGTGAACTCAGCTTGTGGCGTTGTTACATGATCACTGCTGAAGTTTTTCACTGTCCAAAACAACGAACCGCTTCCAAAGTATAAGATACATTATGATGTCTTTGCAGCAGTAGGTTCATCAATGGTAGGTAGTGGTGTTTTTCTTTTCCACTGCAGCAGTCGTTTCCCAAAAGAACACAGCCGCTGACGTTTTTTTTTTCTGTTACCCCCGAACAATATGGCAGTTTTGACGTTGTCTCGGGCTTTTGAGTTTCAACAGTCGTTTGGCAACAACAGACAGTAATGTAGTCCCTGACTAATCACGGACTTTGGCGCCATCTTTCTCTCCCAAGCAGAGACGATAGCATTGGATTCTGGCAAATTTCATAAACGAACAACAAGGACAACAAAAACCCACACACACACAAAAAACAAAACAAAACAAACAAATGCTCTAAATTGCACGAGTAGCGTGCGGCCTTCACACAGTGTTTAAGCAGTTGTCAAG
>CM060310.1:86516218-86521218 GCA_030674185.1 Monoplex corrugatus | reverse complement strand
AGAGAGAGAGAGAGAGAGAGAGAGAGAGAGAGGGTAAGACTTACGACTTCAGATTTCAGAACTTTATTACTCAGGGATGATGATATAAGGTCTCAATGGACCTGTCTCACAACTAGTCCTCGTTGCTCTTCACTCAAAAAATGTGCAATTGTGAAGTAAAGTTATAAAAATGAATTGTGATAAAATATTGAAATGTCTATAAGGAGGGATAGAGACAGGGAGAGAGAGAGAGAGAGAGAGAGAGGCCTTGGAGGGGAGGGGGGGTCGTAACGACTATAGAAACATCACATTAAAAGCAGCAGCATAGAAAGATTCAAATCATGTCCAATTCAGCTGTGTGTTATTATGGTTACTAGACCACGCCCCACCCACCTTTTTTTTAATGTATTAATGATCGATCTCTTGCTTAAAAATGCCACTACATTTAAGTAGTAAAACACTTTTTTTTAAACTCTGTAATGATCCTTTTCTGAAAGTACTTGTATGTTTTAACTTTACACACACCTTGCAAGAATATGCCACACTAAATGTGTAACGCATAATGGTCATTTTATAAATATCAGTTATTATGGATTGAGGATGCGGGAAGGGGGGTGGGTGGAAGGAGAGAAAAAGAAGGAATTCCAAAAAAAAAAAAAAAAAAGAAAAGGTTAAGCTTTTCACACACAGCTCGCTGGAAATATTCCGTATCGAATATGTAATGCTCGGTGAAAATAACTGCTGGTTTTATATAACAACAAAACGGCTGAATTGAGGTTCAACACGAACACAGCTCACAAATATCAAAGTTTACTGGTCAAATATTCAAACGCCTCCAGTTAGGATGGCAGACTTTATGGCTAGACTTAGCTTAACGAGGGAAGGCGAGTTTTCCCCGAGGCAAAATTGCGAATGAAAGAAAAAAAAAAGTTTTAAGCAAACGCCCAACAACTCCGCCGTCCATTGAACCGGTATTCAGGATGGGACAACTCTTGCGGGCTAGTGGAAAGTAGTGTCCCTTGCCCTTCCCAGCACCACTTACTTGAGCAAACACGGCGATGGCGGCCAGACCTCTCGGCGACGACTCCGCTTCCGAGTAATTGGAATACAGCTCCGAGTTGTATGCTAATATTTGAATCTGCAACATTGGTGGGAAAAGAGAATAAAGGAAACACACAAATAACACGTTTACACACACGTGTATGAACATACGCAGGTCACATACACTTACAAACACACACACGTTTTGTTTAACCCTTTGACTCCCGCACCCACACCATCATCCTGCATTGTCAACCTTGCTAGCAAATCAAAAACTTCACCGAAGCTGGTGGATAGGGTGAGGGAGTGAAGGGTTACGTTTTTGCAGTTGGTGGATAAGCTGCGGGAATCAGAGGGTTAAAAGGACGTGGGAGAGGGGGTACTTGACAAATTATACTCATGTTTGAAAACCAAATAGCCAAGTCTGATTACGCATTATTTACGCTCACACATAATCCTTGCTCCTTCATGTAATTTAATAACTGAAGTACAGAAGAAAACGTCTGTTCTTGTCTCCGTCTGTTCTCCTTTCTGTACGTTTGTGTATATTATCTCTGGGCATCAGCCCCAATACCCGGGAGACGCTTGCACGACATCGACTGAATTGGCGAGAGGCAAGCTGACAATCGGAGCAAGAGCAGCAGAGTGAAGCTCGCAACAACATTTCGTCCTCCAGTCCGCTTTTTGTGTCTCTTTTTCTCGAAACAGGTATGATGAGAGGAAACCATATAAATGATAAACAACATCGACAAACTCTCTCTCTCCCTCTCTCTGTCTATCTGTCTGTCTGTTTGTTTGTCTGTCTCTCTGCAATTTGTGTGTTAGTGAGTACGTGTCTCAAAAATCTCACCGCTTCATTTAATCCATGTTAAATATTACGTTTGCTGCAAGACAGTTGATACATGACTGGTTGTCAAATACTGCAGTGTGTGTGTGTGTGTGTGTGTGTGTGTGTGTGTGTGTGTGTGTGTGTGTGTGTGTGTGTGTGTTTTGTGTGCGTGCGCGCAAACGGTATCTGTTAAAAATTGCAATGACTTTGCCGGAAATTGTGCTCTACATCTAGTTTTACCGTAGTTCTTCAATTCTTTAAAATGATCAAAGAGAACTTATCCAGTCTTAGGTATTGTAGTAGTCTGCGAGCATGACAACATCATCATCATCATCAACATCATTATCGTCGTCGTCATCGTCCTCCTACACATCTACTTGGTCGAAATGAAATCATTTCCCCTTTCCACCTCCGCCTCCTTTGTTTTGTTTATGTGAACAGGGAGACTGAATCAGTAAGGGGGCTGATTCAGATTGACCTACACAGTCTGTCCACAGACAGAAATATATAAAGTATTTTCTACTCCATTTACACGTAGAGTAAATAGCTCTGTCAGATTACTTCAAATTACAGATACATACATTTGGATATTTAATATCCTGATTGAAGTCACGGCCATTGGAACTGTCGGAGCAACAGGAAATGAGACATATGCTTCAAGAAGGCGACGTTGATGGAATGTCAGCGGAATTTAACAGAATTTGAATATGCTGAGGGACTTACACGAAGTGTCGGTTGAAATGAATCGATTTTCACGCATTAGTCAATCACGCTGCCAGAAAAGGGAGACTGTTAATGTGGTTTGACCGTCTTGTTTATTTCACGCTTGGCTTGATATTAAGTAACCAGCATGTCAAAGATGTCGCTCAGTTGGGTGGCGACAAAGTTACGTTTTTATAAATTGCTTGTGTCTGTCATCTTTCAGTCTTTCTGGACAAAGACGGCAAGGTAACTCATGAGTGATAATGACTGTCATTTATATGGAACTTAATTTGGGGAAAAATTGAAATATCAGGACGAATAGATCGCTGATCAAACGATTTCATGCTCGCAAGGATATACACCACACACACGAGCGCGCGTAGACAGAAAAAAGAAAAGAAAAGAAAAGAAAAAAAGATACACCAGCCCGCCATGGTCTAAGTGAACTGACATTAAAATAATGACCACCATCACCACCACCACGCCAGCCCGCCCCTAGATATACACACACCGCGCGCGCGCGCGCGCACACACACACACACACACACACACACACACACACACACACACACACCACTCTCTCTCTCTCTCCCCCCTCTCCCTCTCACTCACTAGCCCGCCCCTAGAAACAGACGCATGCGCACGCACAAACACATGAAACAATCCTGCCATTCTCTGTCCCACACTTCTTCTCTCTCTCTCCCCTCTCTCTCTCCCTCTCTCTCTCCCTCTCTCTCTCCCTCTCTGTCATACACACACACACAGAGGCACCGACACACCATACCACACCCACCGTCTCCCCCATGCTCACTCTTTAATCTCCCTCTCTTCTCCACACACACCTGTCTGTCTGTCTCTCTCTCTCTCTTCCCTTTCCCCCACCTCCCAACCTATGTTCCCACACACCACTCAATCACTTACCTCTACAGGAAAAGTCTTGCCGGCCACAGTGTGCTCAGACCCCTCGCTGTCCATCAGGCCGAAGTGGAACTTGATCTGGTCCACACGGTACGTGTACGAGAGGGGACCTCCTGTTAGGTTGACACCGCCCCAGCGGGAATTCCCGGAATGGTGCCCAGTGGAGGCCGCATAGAAAGTAATATCATGCCCGTTGTTTCGTAGAATGCCCGACATCTGTGGAACAGATCAGATGTACAATATTTCGTGAATCCAGACAGCAAAGCGCATGGCGGAAGGAGCGAGGGGAGTTGGGGGGGGGGGGGGGAGAAGGGAAGAGAAAGCCACAGTGATGGTTTATTTTGTCAACATTAAAAGGTTATTGACCAAGAGCTAATTTTCAATCTTGCCGTCGTTAACCTTTACACACATACGTGCTTCATCATCATCATCATCAGGTGCCTTGCCGCATGGCGTTGGCGATCATGGACTTCCATCTGTCTCTACCTCTTGTTGCCCCAAGCTTCTCCTCCACCCTCTTCGTCTTCAGCCACTCCGCAAGTCCGTCTATCATTTTCTCCCTGGGTCTACCTGGTGCTCTCTTTCCCTCCAGCTTTCCCGTTGTGACCAGGTGCTCCAAATCCCCTTCCTCATAAAATAGCCTATAAATGTTGCCTGTCTTTTCCTAATCTTCCTTATGAGTGATCTGCTTGTGTCTACCTCCATCAAGACTGTCTCGTTTATTTTCTTTGCTGTCCATGGAACTCTCAACATTCTTCTTAGAAACCACATCTCACATACGTGCTTACGAAGGCAAATATGATAGAAACAAATTCATCAATAAATCGATAACATGAGAAGTTCAAAAGCAGTGCCTTACATCAATGGAGTCGTGTAGGCCACGTCGTTAGACCATAGGAGTTTGAAGTTTGGAGTTTGATGCTTACTGCAAATAACCCAGATGATCATGCATGCAAGCAGTCCAATTGACCAGTGTTTACACATAGCAATTTCATTGTAAATTCTGTTGGAAAATTTATGTACGAGAAGTTTGTCTTTAAAATATGACCTCTGCTCTTAAATTTATTCCCAGATGTTTCCTCCAATCGTCAAACAGTATTAAACAGTATCCTTCGCTTCACACAGTTTTTGACACAAAAATGATAGAGGCGGGCGCGCGCGCGAAAGAGAGAGAGAGAATGAATGAATGTGTGTGTTACTCGTACAAGAAGCCAATTATGCTGAGCTTGCTGCATATGTTATGCATGTGACGTTGAAGATGTCAAATCATCAACATGAAAGGAAATGAGTTAGGATTTATAGTAACATGTGAAATTCTTTAAAACCCTTTAATATAATCACTCACACACACACACTCACACACACGCACGCACACACACACACACACACACACACACACACACACACACACACACACACACACACACACACACACACACACACCTCTCTCTCTCTTCTCAGTTCTCTCTGTCTGTCTCTCTCTCTCTCTATCTCTCTCTTTCTCTCTTGGATTAATGAAGTAAATGTTTGA
>CM060310.1:86456218-86513718 GCA_030674185.1 Monoplex corrugatus | reverse complement strand
TCGTTTTGATGGTGTCTTTATGTTGATTAATGCTTTTTCTCATCCATCTTTTGAGAGAGAGAGAGAGAGGAGAGATGAGGAGAGAGAGAGAGAGGAGAGGAAGAGAGAAGAAAAGAAAGAGAGAGAGAGAAGAAGAAGAGAGAAAAAGAGAGAAGAGAAGAGAGGAGAAGAGAAAAGAAAGCCTACTACTTTTAAAAATTTTTCCTCTGATCTTTTTAGTGTATGGATTTTTCAGGCATGTCATTACTTTCAAAAGTAATAATGAGTCAAATCCATTTAGAAACGCCTTCAAAACACCAAACAACGTGTTAAACTTCCGTCCCAGCTCACCCCGCCTCACCCCAGTAAAGCATCAAAACAAAGCTGAAATTGTACCGGTGTCGTGTCCATTACACCCCCTGCTTTGCAGTTCTTAAGTTCAAGGTAAAGGTTCTGCCATATAGAATGATCAAAAACGGCAACAGACAAAGACAGTTTGATATCATAACTGACCATGGAGTAGTTTTCCACATACCCCGTGGGGATGCTGGGATCTCTTTCAGTATAAATAGTATCCCCACCTTTTGGAAGTTCTGTGCTAGAAATTTCCTCCTTTCTGTCAGTCTTTTTGTTTCTGCCTTGTTCCTTTGCTTTTTGTCATTTTTTCCTATCAGTTTCTGCGTTGCTGGTCCATTCACCTGTTGTGATTTGTAAGATAAAATCTTGCATACATTCTCTTAGGATTGACAATTGGGTGCATGTGTTATGTGCATTTCTGGCTCTGCGGAAGTGAGATATGTGGAAGTAATTTTGGATAATTTAGGCCCGTTTTTGTATATGTTTTAGAGTTCTTACTTATGTTTAAATTTGTATTCACGTATGTTTTTTAAATCCCCTGTGTGATAAATTGGAACGGAGTGGTCAACGCCTTGGTTCATCTTCTTAGATTATGTGCGTGAATACATGAAATGTGTATTAATTTTTTTTTCCTTTTTTGTCCCGTTGAAGTACTGTGTACTTTTTGAAACGGCTAAAGCTCTGATATGGCTCTACACAGTCGGCTGGGCTTTAAAAACCAATAACAACAGTTTTCACCATAAAGTTGTGGAGACACTGAACTGGCCTGTAAATGTTCTTTCCTTTCTTTTTTAATTTATCTTTATTTTTCATGTTTAGTCTAGTCACAGTCAGTTTGTCATCTGGGTATTGGCGCTGACGTTGCGGGGACACTTTTCAGTTCCTTAGTCACGTGCCAATCGCTCCCTAGACTGTCTGTGTATTCATCACCGCTATGTGGTTAAACAAAAGAAGGGGAGGGGAGGATTTCTTCGCGCGAGAAACATACACACATACACACACACATATACACACCGAGACAGAGACTCCCGCAAAGTGTGTGTGATAAAGGTCTTTAAGTACACAAAAGTGAAAACTCTAACAGACTCACTGTTTATTTTTTTCCCATTGTAATCATTTTTCCCTCAGATTATCTTTCCCTTCCTGTTGCCACCTGTAGAACGGTATTGTTTCTGTGTGTGTGTGGTGTGTGTGTGTGTGTGTGTGTGTGTGTGTGTGTGTGTGTGTGTGTGTGTGTGTGTGTGTGTGTGTGTGTGTGTGGTTCTAATTTGTTGGATTCATACAGTATGCATACTTTCCATGGCAGTGAATGTAAACAGCAGTGATCAACTTTTTTCCTGCCTCAACTTGTGCACCACTCGTGTGTCACTGCCCTGGCATCACTACATTTGGTTTTCCACACACTCCAAACTCACCAGAACTGAGGTCACCATGAAAACAGGCCATAAAAAGGTTACAGCATCTGGGACAGCGTTTTACAATGTAATGATGATAAGTTACTGATACTGTTATACGGTTGTGAGGCGTGGACAGTCTACACACAAAGCCAGAACAAGATTGAGGCAACAGAAATGTGGTTTCTAAGAAGAATTTTGAGCCGAAATGTGGTTTCTAAGAATGCCGTTGAGAGTTCAATGTACAGCAAAGAAAACAAACGAGACAGTCTTGATGGAGGCAGACACAAGAAGATCACTAATAAAAAGATTAGGAAAAGGCAAGCAACATTTATAGGACATTTTATGAGGAAAGGGGAATTAGAGCACTTGGTCACAATAGGAAAGCTGGAGGGAAAGAGAGCAGCAGGTAGACCCAGAGAGAAAATATTGGACGGACTTACAGGGTGGCTGAGGAAAGAGAGGGTGGAAAATGTACTTGCAGCGACAAGTGATAGATTCGTATACAGGGCTATGATCGCCAATGCCGTGCGGCAGGGCACATGATGATGATGATGATGATGTGATGTTAATGACGATTTCTTGGAGTTCCATAATGGATTGAGACTGCTACACAGACCTGTATTCCATGCTTCCTTGCATAACATATCCTGGTGTCAAAAACAAACCCTGGAGAGACAGACACCTGCGGTACTAACCAGGAGATTTGAGCAACACGCTCAGTAACACAATCTTTAAGTGGACAAGACTCGACTGTGTGGTTCCAAGACTTCAGAGCGAGCTCACAGCAGGCACAACCCCGTGTAAAATTTGGTTATTGCTGTAAAACCCCATTTTTTTTTTTAACCCTTTTGACTTCTACACCCTGTCCACCAACTGCAAAAACCTAATTCATTGAATCCCTCTCCCTATCCACCCGTTTCGTGCAGGAAGATGTTGGATAGGGTGAGGGAATCAAAGGGTTAATGTTTTGCTTTGCTAGCATCTTTGGCAATGCAGGGTGCTGGTGGACAGCGTGCGGGAGTCAAAGTGTTAAACTACTGGGGCTTCAGACCCATCACCTCCCAGTGAGTAGTGCGTTGTGCTGACCACTTGTTATCTGGGAAGGTTACTATGATTCTCTTGGTTCCCCTCCTGATCAGTGACGTAGCAAATGTCACATCACCCATCATGATTCAATGGAGGGGAGTAAACAGGTGGAGAAAATTCTTATCAAATGTGAGTTAAAACCCTAACTCTTGGATTTGTTCTCTTCACAAGAAGAGCGGGCAGGTTGATTCTCTTGGTAGAACTGTGGACTCAAGATCTGACGTCTGGAGTTCAATCCCAGCCTGTAGAAAAAAAAACCGCCCTGTTTCCTGTCCATCTCGATGTTCCTGTCATTCTGGTGGTGTCAGCTTTGCGTTTTAGAGTTTCATGGGTTGCAGCCTAACCTCCCACCCATTTCATGGACTTGTCAGCAGACATGATTTTGCATAGACTCAAGGAATCAGCTAGGAACATTAGTGACAGATTTGAGTGGAGAACGCACAGAACTATCCGAGTGTGATGAATCCCCAATGAACAAACTCCAGTATGCTTTTATCCGTTGGGCCACCCCTCCAATTTACAACTTTACTGAACGTAACTAGAAACACCGTCATTTTCTTTTTGACTGTTGTAGCCCTTGAACATCCCTCTCTCCTCCATTAATCATTCCTCTTTGATCATCCCCTGCCCCCTCATCCCTACCCCTGTCAACTGCAGTCATCCCAGATTGTGCATCTCCTCTCTACTTTTCTTCAACTGAGCCACCAGGGATTATGCCAGTTTATCTGGATTGTCTGTCCTTGACGCGTTTAAGGCTTAGAGTTGTCAGCCCCTTGCCACGTGACTGTCGTGGCGTTGTGCGACAGGGGGCGCCAGCTGAGCCCCTTTCCTGCTTAAAAGAAGGAAGGGAACTTGCAATCTCGCGCTGAGTGTCCACATTGATTTTTCAGTCTCGGGCCCCTTCTTTTCAAGAGAAAGGAATGATCGGTTGTGATGGTTGTGAGTGTGTTGTGTGTGTGTGTATGTGTGTGTGTGTGTGTGTGTGTGTGTGTGTGTGTGTGTGTGTGTGTGTGTGTTGTTGTCTGTCTGTCTGTCTGTCTGTCTCTCACTCTCTCTCTCACTCTCTCTCTGTATGTGTGTGTGTGCGCGTGCGCGAACGAAATGTACAAGAAACGTTTCTCATCCGTTTTTGTTTTTCTTTTTTTTCACCAAGATTCAGTCATATGACCTGCTGACGTGGATGCTGCAAATGGACGAGGAATAATGTAATGTGATGTCTGACCTTTCCGTTTAGTAAGTTGGATCAGAAAATACACTCAACTCCCCAAAGTGACCAGGCAGTAGTGCAGATTCTCCTGTGGTGGATAGTCCCATGGCAGCTTGACATTGTTGGTACTGGTACTTGGAATGAATGATCTTGGCCTTGGTGGTGTTCAGGAGCTTGAATGCTTGTTAGGGGATCAACGCCATTGGAGAAGCGTAAGAAGATAGCCAACACAAACGTTTCTCATTATTCAAGTCATTGTCATTAATGACACTGATATTTATGTTTCATTAATGACTTTTACAAAATCGTTTTCTAAATTCATATCAAACATTAGCTCAAAAAGTTGCAACGTTCTTGAAATTAGGAACAACACTGACCAATTTTCTAGTTAACGCAGAAAAAAAAGAGAAATTATGAGCATGGTTGACCACCCAGATGTTTTGTGTCCTACTCAAGTTTTGGGTTTTTGATAAGCTTGTGGAGGCTGTGCGTGATACTGTTCAGATTCAATAGTTTTCAGAGATACACCTGCGCAGAGCGATTCTAAATGGCAACAAAGAAAAGACAGTTTGTTAGTGTGGTTGACTATCCCAATGTTTGTTACTGTAATACAGTTGTAGAATGATTGTGAATGCCCACACAGGTGCACGTACAACTATACAATTCACTCAATTTTAAGAGTAGTCTTGCTCAGAACGATTGTAGTGCATAGAGAAAAGATAAGCTATTAGCATGGTTGACTATCTGGTTCTTTCTCATTCATATCGATAGTGGAGGCGTTGTGCTGACTGGTTAAGTGTGCACGTGAAACTGGGGAACTGTCAGCGTGTCATCTTGATCTTGGCGCCGACAGCCCGCGGGTCAGTCTTTAATTAGGGGTTGTTAATCACACGTCACCAGCCACTTCTTTTGAGTCTTAGCATCCATCGCAGCCGCTTTGAAAAGTAGGAAGATAAAAATAGGGGAAAAAGCGAGGCTGTATCGCGAGTGTGGACACGTACATGTCAATACGTACGTGTACACACACACACACACACACACACACACACACACCACACACACACACACACACCACACACACACACACACACACACACACACACAAACACGAGGCAAACAAACACGCAGACATACACACAATACACAAACAAACAATCAAATCTAACAAACATTAACAAGGAAACATATCATGTTTATATTCTACAGTAAGGTAAAAATGAACTCTCCAAAAATCAGTCCGCTGTTTGTTGCTGTTAAATTAATTTACAATTTAGAAATCTGTTCTTAAAATGAAAACTTCTAAGACCAACCAACTCATTCTTGCTGCTAATTTACAGCTTGCAAGTGTCATGAATGTTTCTTGAAAGTCTGTCCCCCATCACAAAGCCTTATTATCCAGTTTCACAGCTACTCCATTTTGTAACGGTCCTACTGGGATCCCCAAGCCATCTTCCCCTTTGCCTTTGTTCATCTTATCCTGCCTACAGTCCCTTATTCTCCCTCTCCCAGCCTCTCACTCCCCTACCCCCTGCCAACACCAGTTCTCTGAGTGTGCATCTCTCTCTCTCTGCATTTCTCTGAGCCACTAGAGACTAAGCCAGTCAATCTGGATTGTCCGTCCTTGATGGCTCGAAGGCTTGGAGTTGTCAACGCCTTGCCACGTGACTGTCATGGCGTCTTGCGACAGGCGGCGCATGCTGAGCCCTTTCCCGCCAAAAAGACAGGAAGAGGTCTGGCAATCTCCCGCTGAGAGTCCAAATTAATTTTTCTGTCTCGTCCTTTTCTTTTTCTTTCTTTCTTTTTTTTTGGGGGGGGGGGAGGGGGAGAAGGGAGTGTGGCAGAAATGGAGGGTTGGTTCACATCAGCGCTGTATGTGTGTTTGTGTGTGCGCACGCGCAATCTTTGTGTGTGGAGGTTGGTTGTGATCGTCAGAGAGGAGAGAGAGAGAGAGAGAGAGAGATTATGTTAAAGGGTTTTTGGTTGTTCATGATGGGTTGTAAATTTTGTCTGGATCGCCTGACTGGCTGAGATGAACAGTGCAAATGACTCAGTACTGACTAGTGTTAAACGTTAAGCATGCCTCCACGGACAACATGAAAGTGTTTTAATAACGATTTGACGCATTTATAGCCAATTTAGGAAAATTATATGGCCTTGAACGGGGTCACATTTATTTTTGCATGGTTAAACTCTTAACAAATTTCCAAAACAACAGGAAGGAGAACGAGTGACGTCGTGCAGAGAAAGATAATTTGTCACTATGGCGGGCCACGTGTCTGTGTTATTACATGACAATGTAATGCTGCTGTTTTTGTTGTTGTATGTCAGATCAGTTTTTGTCACGAATTTATTGTTTGACGAATTTTTTTTATGTATAACATTTACTGTAAAATTCAGAGTGTTTAGGAACTTGTTTCCCAAGGTGTTGTGCTGCAAGAATCTTCCACACACCTGGTGGATAAAAGATGGAGATTTTGTCCATCTCTCCATGCCAGCACGTGTGTAGATCTGCCAGTGTCTAAGACCCTTTCGTATGTTCACGCATGCAGAATGTACGGATACGCACGTTAAATTTGTTAAATTGTAAATTATCTCAGTGCCTGGCTTATGGAAATATGGAAACACCCAGTATGTTTAAAGCAACAACACGTTTGATGAAAATTTAATTTGCGTGTTCAAGAGAGCTGATAACTTCTACTGTTTATAGAAAAATAAGTACCTTTCATTATTATTGTCATTTTATTGTTATTATTGTTATTGTTAGTATTGTTATTCTGATGATGGATGATGATACTATTATCATTATTATTATTACTATGATGAGGATGAGGATTAATATTATATATTGTATTACTACTACTACTACTGTTACTACTTATACTAATACTACTGACTGTTATTGTTATTATTATTATTTTTTTTTTTATATTATTATTATCATTATTGTTATATTTCATTATCACCACCACCACCACCACCACCCATCATCATCATCCTTATTATCGTCATCACCATCATCATCACTGTCCAGTTGTGGAAGTATTTAGCTGGCTGGTTAAGTGGACATATATCAGAATGCTCGGTTGAAGGACAGAAATTTCAGCATAGTTGACTCTCTGTTTTTATTTTTCATTCTACTCAAATGCTGAAGGTGCTACTGTACTGGCTTATACAGTATGCACTTGAAACTGTTGATTCACTAATTTCCAAACCTATACCCTGCAGAATGATTCTAAAGGCACTTAGAGAAAACAAGTTCATAGCATAGCTGACTGTCCTGCTGTTTGTAATGATAATAATAATAACAAAAACAATGATAATGATAGTAATAATAATAATTAATAATAATAATAATAATAATAATAATAATAATGACTTCTTGATCAGTGCTTCATCGCATGAGAGACCAAAGCGTTTAACAAAAGTATGAGAGACAAAGGCAGACACACATAAAGCAAACACACACACACACACACACACACACACACACACACACACACACACACACACACACACACAACACAACACACACACACAACACACACACATACACACACACACACACACACACACACAAGATGAAAAAAAAGGCATTTCAGATGTAAAAAAAATTCCCGAGTAAACTGAGGAAAAGCCCAGGTATTCCTTTATAGCTAATTCAAAAAGACCAAGTAAAGCTTGTACCATAATCCTAACATCGCAGAGGAGGGATATGATAAGACTTCCAACTTTTCTCGGGCTAGTGTAATGAGGGTATCCATCTCCTCCTCTTCGGTTGTTTACCTTCCCCAACCCTGCGCAGGGTTAGGT
Organism: Monoplex corrugatus; assembly: GCA_030674185.1. Classification (NCBI taxonomy): domain Eukaryota; kingdom Metazoa; phylum Mollusca; class Gastropoda; order Littorinimorpha; family Ranellidae; genus Monoplex; species Monoplex corrugatus. The sequence goes on along the minus strand of CM060310.1, from coordinate 86,505,882 downwards.
ACTCGTTCACGAAAGATTACAGTTTTTCTGAAGTTGAATGGCTTGTATGTAAACCTGAACAGTGGGACTGGAAGGCAGGGGCCCGATTTGTTTGCCAAGCGTACGGTAGTTTAGTCTTTTAACCCTTTGACTGCCATACCCTATCCACCAACTGTAAAAACTGAACCCTTTGACTACCCTACCTATCCACCAGCTTCCTGCATAAGCTGGTGATAGGGTGAGGGAATAAAGGTTTTAGTTTTAGCTTTGCTGGCATGGTTGACAATGCAGGATGCTGGTGGACTGGGTGTGGGAGACAAAGGGTTAAAACTCCACTCGACGTGGTGATAAAACCAATTTCACGGCAAGTTCCTTTTGTAACTCTATCAGCCCTCTGGCATTCCACCCGCCGTCCTTCCGGTAGTATAGACGGTGATGCTTCTAGGTGAAGATGGAAGGATAAGTGAATGTTAATATAATACGAATACAAGGGGACCGCGCGCGCGTACACACACACACACACACAAAAACACACACTCTCTCTCTTTCTCATTGTTTCTCTCTCCCTTCCACCACATCGCCCCTCTTACCCCCGTCAACGTTAGTCTCTCATATTTTTGCTCTCTCTCTCTCTCTCTCTCTTCTGTCTTTGTACGGGGAGCGCACCTAGTGTCGGCACGCATCACATCGTCTTCCAGTTCGCGCCATTTTCTCAGGACTGATAGAGAGTGACATCATAGTACTGAGCAAGAGGCACCGTGAAGAAACATGCCGTTGATGCAGCTGGCTTTTAGAGCGACATGTGGCACGTTCCAGTTAGTGTACGTCTCATTCATGTTGAAGAGGGCCAACGAGAAAGTCGCCATGAGAGTTGCCACCAATGACAGCAAAAAGTCAACTAGACGGTGTCATTGGTAGGCTTGCTCCTTTCGCTGACCTTCTGGGGAGGATTTTTGCTTCAGTGCGGTGACGTGGAACAGAATCCCGGTCCTGCACCTTTTAGAGCGGAAAGTACACGGCAGACGAGGCTGACTTTGGTGTTGGACGCCAGACCAGCATGACGGGACCTACGGACAATGGTGCCCAGGGACTCCTCTCCCCCTCCTTCTCAGGAACCAACTCTGGCAGACGTGGTGGGATGCTCAGTGCTCCCAAAGTGAATGACATGAACGCCGATGTTAACAGTAAGTTTTGCGATTTAGAAAACAGAGTAAAGGAACTTGGCAAACAATATGCTACACTGCAGAGTGGAGTCAACGATTTAAAGGAAGAGGTGGGATTTCTTAGAAACGAAAATGAAGAATTGATGAAAACTAATTCTGTGTTAATAGCAAAAGTAGATGAACTGGAGAGGAAAGCAGATGATCTTGAGGGCAGATCAAAAAGGAACAATTTTATTTTTTATGGGATGAATAGAGGGCAGAATGAAACAAATGAACAATGTGAAGGTAAAATACAGGACTTCATTACTGACAAATTGGAGATAGCAGGTGACATACACTTTGATCGTGTTCATCAACTGAATGCAAAACCTGACTCTCCAATAATTACAGGTTGTTGTTTCTACAAAGATAAAGTCCAAATTCTGAAATGTAAAAGAAACTGAAAGGATCCAGTGTTTTTGTGGGGGTAGACTTTTCTACAAATGTAAGGGAAATTAGAAGTAAACTGAAACCCCATCTAAACACAGCACGCATCATCACCATCATCAGGTGCCTTGCCGTATGGCGTTGGCGATCATGGACTTCCATCTGTCTCTATCTCTTTTTGCCCCAAGCATCTCCTCCACCCTCCTCGTCCTCAGCCACTCCGCAAGTCCGTCTAGCATTTTCTTCCTGGGTATACCTGGTGCTCTCTTTCCCTCCAGCTTTCCCGTTGTGACCAGGTGCTCCAAATCCCCCTCCAAATCCAGCACGTAAGGATGGAAAAAGAGCAACAATGGTTTTCGACTATCTAATAATCGATGGTAAGAGGTATTATCTTGATGGTAAGGATGGTTTAAAGAAAAGCAGGCAGGATGATGGCCGGTCTGTCTTTCACAATAATCTCTCCTTCGTCATCAAAAGAGAACCACACTGACCATACCAAGGTCAGTGTGGCCGACTTGTCAGATAACGCACGAGCGACCACGTGAAGGACAAGCCATGTAATATAGTGTCAACAAGGAGCATCTATTCATTTTTGTTGTGGAATGTCAATGGCTTAGTTTCGAAAATTACAGACCCTGATTTTGTTTGGTTTATCTGTAGTTTTTGTGGTTGAAAGTTATGTAAGACTGTCAGTCGAACGCATTTAATGGACATAAAATCTTCTGAAAACCAGCTACTAAATTATCTAAACAAGGGAGGCGATCAGGAAGGGTGGTTTGCTTGGTAAAGAATGAATTTATTCCCTTCGTGAAAGTTGTTAATTATAGTAACTTTTGTGTGTTTCTTATCGACAAAATTTGTTTGGAACAGATAAGAATAAATTTTATGTTTGTTCTCATGTACCTCCAGAAGGCTGTTCTTAATTAAGGTCATTTTGGTTTTGATAATGGCATAAGCTTACTTGAGGAATGTTTAACTGACAGTTTGTTAACAAATGACGTTTATGTTATTTTGAATGGTGATCTGAACAGCAGAACTTCTAATATTTCTCAGGTTTTCTATACAAATGATGTTTTTGATGTGCACGACAAAAGCCAATTGCATGATTTTAACTGACGTTTAGAAGACAGTCATATAAATGAATATGGAAAGTTACTTCTGAATTTGTGTACTGCTTTTGGACTATGTATTTTGAATGGTGTGTGTAAAGGCGATCTTGAAGGTAGGAGTACATATATTTCTGACAGTGGAAACAATGTAACTATTGTATATTCTCAAATGATCTTCTTGCACGTGTGTATGAACAATGTGAGTATTCAATCGTTGAACAAATTGAATCACACCATTTGCCTGTCACAGCTCGTATTTGCTTTCCAAATGAAAATACTTCAAACATAGATCATGAAAGGCATGAACAGCTGATCGATAGAATCGTTTGGAATGATGAATATGTACGTCTGTATTGTGATGCATTAAGTTAAGAAGATCGTAGAAAAATTGATTATGCTATAAGTTTGATAGATGCAAACGTGAATATGGCACTGAATATGTTTAATGATTGTGTAAAAGAAAGTGCTGAGTGTATGAAGAAACGTGTATTCGTTAAAGAGTAAGAGGGTACCTGGTGATTGATTTGATTAGGAATGAATGTGTGCAAGGAGAAATGTAAGGAGACTGTTAAAAACAAGTCGCCGCTCAAACAAACCTGAAGATCAAAACAAATATGTATTTGCAAGACGTGAATACACAAATTTACAAAAAAGACGGAAAGAGCATTTTGATAAGGCGATAGTTGATGAATTAGTTCACTCTGTTAAAAACCAAAGGGAATTCTGGAATACAGTTAACAAATTGACTTCAAGAAGAAAACAACCTGTAAGTAATATCACGATTGGTATGTGGTTCAAAGCTTTATTAGAAACTGATGTCGATATTGATAGCACACAGAATGAGGACGTACTAGTTGATGAGAGTGATGGCTGTATGAACCGCCCAGTATCAAAAGAGGAAGTACAATTTGCAATGAGGAAATTGAAAAACCGGAAAGCTGCCGATCCGGACGGCATCACAGATGAACTTTTTAAGAATTCATTTGAGCAAGTAATGCAGTTTCTCTTAAAGTTATTAAATGCTTTATTTGATTATGGTGAATTTCCCCAAAACTGGACTGAATCTATTATCTTACCACTTTTTAAACAAGGAGATATTAATAATCCCAGTAATTATAGAGGAATATCTATTAGTGACATAAGTAGTAAATTATTTAACATAATAATCAACAATACAAGAATGGATAGAAGAAAATAATATCACAGGTGACCATCAAGCTGGTTTTAAAAAGGGATACACAACTGTTGACCATATGTTTACTTTGCTAGCTCTTGTACAGAAACAGTTTGCCAATAATTGGAAACTATTTGTGGCATTTATTGACTTTGAAAAAAGCTTTTGATTCGATCAACAGATGTATTCTTTGGCCTATTCTTCTCAAAAACAATATAAAAGGTAAATTATATCGATGTATGAGCTGCATGTATGATCAGGTAAAGTCCAGGGTTCGTTGTGGTGCCAAACTTACAGACTATTTTAAATGCAGTGCAGGAGTGAAACAAGGTGATCCATGCAGTCCAGTGTTATTTTATCTTTTTATAAACGTACTGGCGATTGAGATGGTTAATAATGGAAGATACGGTGCTGTTCTGTCTCGTGATGCTTTTGAATTATTTATTCTTTTGCTGGCAGACGATGTTGTTTTGATGGCAGAAACAGTCACTGGACTTCAAACACAGTTAAACAGTCTGCAACGCACAGCGGGCTGCGCTTTATTTAAAGGTCAAGATGTCAAAGTGTAATATCATAGTATTTAGAAAGGGTGGGTACTTGGGTGAAAGGGAACGATGGGTGTATGGTCGAAATGCAATGCCTGTGGTAAATGTGTACAAGTATCTTGGAATATTGTTCTCTACTTGTTTGAGTTTTGTTGCAACATGCAAAGATTTATCCAGCAGAGCTAAAAATGTTTGCTTTTCATTTTGCAGAAGGTGTGCCTTTTTAATATTAATTCCTTCGATGTGTTTGCTAAATTATTTGATTCTTAGTACAACCTATCGCACAATATGGGTCTGAGCTATGGGGATTAAATAAAGCTGCAATTCATTGTGAAGCAGTTCAAACTTTTTATTTGAAGAAATTGTCTAGGAATTAATCTGGGAACATCTAATGATCTTGTGTATGGTGAAACAAATGGCCATCCCATATACATAAGCTGTGCAGTTAATTGTGTTCGTTACTAGTTCAAATTGTTGCACATGAAAGACCATAGAATTCCACGAAAAGCATACAACATGTTATATGATTTAGATACTAAAGCTAAGCAAAACTGGATGTCTAATGTAAATATTTGCTTGTTTGAATATGGTCTTGGTATTGTTTGGTTTTGTCAGGGTGTAGGCAGACTGAATCAATTCGTGTTTTTGGTCAACGTTTGATTGTAGGTGGCAGGAATTGAACGAACATACTCAAAAGAGTGAGAGGTATAACATATACAGTACTTTTTCTGCTGTGCATGATTTGAAACCATATTTAGGGATAGATATGGACAGACATCTAAAATATACAATGACACGATTTAGGTTAGGTATATCAGAAATCACAATTCATTATTTTAGATACAGAGCACGTAGTGATAGTGCTCTATTATGTCCATTGTGCAAAATATCAAAAGAAGATGAAGTACATTTTGTATTATGTTGTCCAGCACTTCATTCTGTTCGTGAGAAATACATAATCTCAAAATATTATAGAGAATCTTCCTTATTTAAAATTACTTTATTGATGTCATCAGCTTCCGCTAAAGTTGTTCGAATTTTAGCTTTATTTCTATACAAATCGCTTAAATTTAGAGAGACGGCAATTTCTTGAGTCTTTTGTAAAATTAATTCTAACCAACGGACGCAGGCTCGAATATGAACAGAATGTTTGTATCCTATGTCCTTTTCGCTTATTTGTTATGCACATGTACAAAATATTTTAAATTAGAAATATGGTTATTGCCTAGTTAATGTTAACATGATTGTGATAATGCACAATGATGTGCATCATCCCCCTTCTAAGGGGCTGTGGCCTATATGAATAAACCATCTGAAGTCTGAAGTCTCTCTGTACATTTCTTTGAGCCACCGGGGAGTGCGCAAGTCACTGTGGATTGCCTGTCCGTTATACGGTCTAGGGTTGTCAGCCTCTTGCCACGTGACTGTCATGGCGTCTTACTACAGGAGGCACCAGCTGAGCCCCTTTCCCGCCAAAACGACAGAGAGCTTGCAATCTGACGTTGAGATCTGGACATTGATTTTGTTTTAATCTCAACTTTTTCTTAAGGGAAGGGGGATATGGAAGAGTTCGCGAATGGCATGAGGTTTGTGTGTGTGTGGGGTGTGTGTGTGTGTGTGTGTGTGTGTGTGTGTGTGTGTGTGTTGTGTGTGTGGTGTGTGTGTGTGTGTGTGTGTGTGTGTGTGGTGTGTGTGTGTGTGTGTGTGTGTGTGTGGAGAGAGAGAGAGATTCAGATTCAGATGATTTATTCAATAAAGGCCATGGCCCCTCATGAAGGGGTGAAATAAGCATACATCACTTAAGTATACACTGTTTATCATAAATATTGTACAGAGCAAAGGAAACTGAAACATTCAATTTGCATAAGAGCTCCTGAGTTTAAAGGCTTTACACAAATAAATGGCAAACTGTTTAAGATGATCTTCCCTGGCGGATGCCATAAGCAAGCTCAGTCTAAATAGTGAAGGTTGTTTTTATTATTTTCTGGTGATCAGTTTATCTTATGACTGCTTAGTACTGGACAACAAAACACGACATGAATTTCATTTTGTCTTGCTTTTTTACATAATGGGCATATAAGATCACGGTTATCATGTTGTCTATAACGACGGTAATGTTCATAGATCTCAGATACGCCTAATCTAAATCTGGTCATAATGTATCTTAGATGCTGATCCATTTTAATCGATAAATAAGTGTAAATAAGTGGGAATGCAGTGTGATGGATTAAACTGTCTATAAAACTCAAATCTATTACTGTTTTGAACATGAGAACTCCAATCCTGCCATCTACTATCAATCAGTCTATTACGAAATGTACGAAGAAAAACATTTATTACCCCCCCCCCCCCCCCCGATTCATCCACACATATCCATATCCCAGTTCAAAAACCTTAACTCTCACCCTTGACGCCCAGTTTGCTTTTCCTCTAGCATCCAAGTCGAACAACATATATGCTTTCCTTGGCAATCTCTTCTCTGGCATCTGTGTAAAGTTTAACCAATAACAGATACATCTGACGGTAGAATTAAGATAAATGGATATCTGTTTGTTTCGCCATAATCAAATCAATAAAGTTTGCATTGACACAACCAAGATTTTTTTTCATGGCAAACAGATGAAGTTTTTCACAGTATATTGCAGAGCTTCAAGACCCTATATTTCAGCTCCATACTGTGTAATAGGTTGAACTTCGAATCAAATAATTTCACAAATTGTCAAAAAATTATTTCCTAGCATTGACAGTTTCTGCATGATACAGAGTATGCCGTTTTGCTCGGCTTGCCAGGTCTTTACATGCCGCAGTAAAACTTAACGTGTTAAAAAATATATTCCTAGATATTTGTATACATTAACAACTGGCATGATATTTCTGTTATATGTCCATCGTTCATTTGCTAGCAGGTACCACCCTTTCTGAATACAACGATATTGCTTCTTAGACATATTTACTTGCAATGAAGAGATGATTGCAGCTCGATATAAACTGTTAGTTGTGTCTGTAGACCAGTGACTGTTTCAGGACAATAGAACTACATCATCTGCCAAAAGAATGAATGAATAATGCTATACATCTCCCATAAACTGAGCACCATGTCTTTCACTACAACCACTTCTGAAGTTAATTTGTTAATGAAAAGCGAAAACAAAACAGGACTGCACACATCACCTTGTTTCACACCACAAGTGCATTGATATAAATCACTCAATTTTGCACCTCACCTAAGTCTTGCTTTCACAGTTATACATACTCATTATACATCTGAACAACTTTCCTCTCACACCACGTTTTAACAAACTTTACCATAGGATGCTTCTGTTGATTGCATCAAATGCCTTTTCAAAAATCTATAAAAGCAACATACAATTTACGGTTAAGATATAATTGTTTCTGGACAAAGCCATTAAAGTAAACATTTGATCTATGGTAGAATAGTTACGTCTGAATCCTGTTGATGTTCTCCAGTGATGTCATTGTCTTCTATCCATTCCTGCAATCTGCGATTAATAACAGTACTGTATATTTTGCTAGTTATATTACAAAGCGATATGCCCCTATAATTGTTGTGGTTACTATCATCACCTTTCTTATCAAGAGGTAGAATAGACTCAGTCCATTTCCCAGGGAAGATTCCTCTATCAAAAAGCGAGTTGAAAAGTGTTGCCAAGAAGTTAAAAACTGAATCAGTTTTACAAGCATTTTTCAGCAGCTCTCCAATTACACCATATGGCCCAACAGTTTTACGGTTTTTGTATTTTTCCTATGGCAAACTGAACATCTTCCTTAGAAATTTGGCAATTGAATTATTCTCTTCTTCATCTTCTTCGCCAAATGACATATTATCAGTACTTGTATCTTTTGTCAGAAGTGACCTAAATGTTCAAACCATGTTCTACACTGATATTATGAATTGTTGTGTTCTTCTTCTTGAAATTTTATGTACGGTGTTCCAGAATTCTTTCTGATTTTGATAGACGATAACAAGTCCTTTATCAGTGTATCACTGAATCGTTTTTCCTTCATTTTAAGAAAATTCTTATGTTCTCGCCTTGACTCTACAAAAACTGTCATGGTCTTGATCATTTAAAGACCGGCGAAATTTACTCAACAGTTCACTGACATTTCTTTGGCAATTACAGCATTCCGTATCGAATCATTATTGAGATTTAGATTTATTCTTGACGTTTGTATATTTCTTCATATGTTCTGCAGCATCCTTTATACACTCGTTAAAAACTTGCAGAGCTTCATTGACATCAACATTGATAGAGTAACCGCATAGTTTATCTGTTCATGGAAATGTTTAATATTGTGTTACTATTATACACGTCAAGCCTTTATACAAGCCGTACTGCTGATTTAGGTCATAACCAATAGCCTTACAGTGACTCCTTCAGTTATCATTTGACAAATATAATCTAAATTTAGATGAAATACTTTGAAAGGGAACCGCACCGGGTTTTTTTTTTTCTTTCTTTTCTTTTTTTTATTTTTTTTTTTATTCTGGAATCGGATTTTCCCGTTTTAGCAATACGCAACGTGTCGAAAATTCACCAGGAAAACGAACTGTCAATGCAATAGACTTTGTGGCTGTTTCTTAGCCTGGTCAAGTAGCGGAGGGGCACTGTCTTGGCTTTGGTACGTGAACGTGAAACTTGTTCGCCACAGACAGCGTGTCATCTTGATCTAGGCACTGACAGCCCGGGGGTCGGTCCTTAATTAGGGGACTTTAATCACACGTCATTCCCGCTGCCCAGAGTCTCGCTGGATTCACAGAAAAGAGGAATAAGGAATAAGAAGTAGAAAGGAAAAAATACATAACGGGAAGGGGGCAAGAACGGAGCCAGGAATGGGGACATCTATTCGCTTGCGGACGTGCGACACATACGCACGCGCGCGCGCGCGCGCACACACAACACACACACACACACACACCGACCACAACACACACACACACACACACACACATCACTCGTACGCACACACACACACACACACACACACCACATACACACACACACATCACTCGTACGCACGCATACAAACACACACGCACACTCACAACAACACACACACACACACACACACACACACACACACACACACACACACACCGCACACACACACAACACAATTTGCACCACACAACACACCCATGCACGCGGGCATACACAGATACACACATAGAGGTGATAGTGGGTTGGGTTTTAGAGAATGAAACCATGGAGAATATAAAAAAAAATTAAAAAAAAGTTAGCATGAAGAGAGTATCATTATAAAAGGAAGAATGTGAGGTGCCTTGAGCTTTTTAGAAGTTTTAAAGTGGTGTGAAGAAAAGATATTTGTGTGTGTGTGTGTGAGTGTGAGTGTGAGTGTGTGTGTGTGTGTGTGTGTGTGTGTGTGTGTGTGTGTGTGTGTGTGTGTGTGTGTGTGTTTACGTGCGCAAACGCGTGTTCATAACAATATGCAGAGGGGTGGATTCTTTCACGTAAGTTAGGAGGTCGCTGTCTGTCTGTCTGTCTTTGTCTCTGTCTGTCTCCCTCTATTGTTGTCTCTCTCTGTCTCTCTGTCTCTCTCTCTCGTCCTAGTTGTGTCTGCTTCTTTCCCTTTTCTCTTATTGCATCTGTATGTGTTTTATTTCTCTGCTTCTCTGTGCATGTGCATCTCTGTGTCTTGCATTTTGCGTCTGTCTGTGAGTGTCTATTTGTCTGCCTAAGTGTGTCACCGTCATGACGTCAGACAAGCACGTACGCACGCACACAGGTACTCATGCATGAAGCACGAGAAAAGGGGACTTGCGTATGCTCTCAATGAATAATTCCTTTCCTATTTTTTTGTTTTGAATGTCAAAGATTCTGCCAATCTCATCTTCAGCCTGTAAGTGTTTCCAGAACAATTTTCTTTCGGCATCTTCAACCCGTATCTCCGAGTTTGGAAAATGTCAAAACGCTCTTAGCCTACCATAGCTTCACATGGAAACGCCCTAATAGCACACTGTGTCTTTCAGTGTAAAACTTGGTGAGCCAAACTTTATGCACATTCGCACGCAGACACAGACACAGACACATGCGCGCATGGAAAGCTAGATAGATGATGATAGGCAGGCAGGCAGGCAGGCAGGCAGGCAGGCAGGCAGGCAGGCTGGCAGGCTGGCAGGCAGGCAACACCAGACCGACCGACGGACAAACAGATATCGATTAATCCATTTGACAGATTAGATGATGAGTACGCACGGTTAAGGACTCGGTTGTATGTGGAACAGCATCACGTGCACACACACACACACACACACACACACACACACACACACACACACACACACACACACACACACACACACACACACACACACACACACACACACACACACACACAGATATCGATGAATCCATTTGTCTGATTAGATAATGAAAGCGCACGGTCACGTACTCGGTTGTATGCGGAACAGCATCACGTGTACACATGGCATAGACCAAGTTCACATAAGAGCCTGATCAACATCAGGAAGAGAGTTCTTGAATGTTATATAGAAACTAATACCGTTGTACGGATGTGAGACGTGGACAGTCAGCAAGCAAAGCCAGAGCAAGATTGAGGCACCCGAGATGTGGTTTCTAAGAAGAATGTTGAGAGTTCCATGGACAGCAAAGAAAACAAATGAGACAATCTTGATGGAGGCAGACACAAGTAGATCGCTCAAAAGGAAGATTAGGAAAAGACAGGCAACATTCATAGGCCATTTTATGAGGAAGGGGGATTTGGAGCACCTGGTCACAACGGGAAAGCTGGAGGGAAAGAGGCACCAGGTAGACCCAGGAGAAAATGCTAGACGGACTTGCGGAGTGGCTGAAGACGAGGAGGGTGGAGGAGATGCTAGGGGCAACAAGAGATAGAGACAGATGGAAATCCATGATCGCCAACACCATACGGCAAGGCACCTGATGATGATGAAGGAGGTGGTATTGTCCTTCCATACAGGTTTTAGCCTGGATAGTGCTGTTGTTGTCTGCAGTCCTTGAAGATTTGCAGTTAAGATCCCTCATTGCTAATGAAGCCTCCCAGGTAATGACAGTTCCTAGGACAATTATATCAGTACTAATGGCGCTGTTATTGTCTGACCATCATGTTGTTTTCTTCTGGGGGCCGATTTCCACGTCATATCTTGTTGATATGCAAAATAACAGCAAATGGCACAACACTGAGAACAGATTGATAAGTTTAAATATCTGGGAACGGTCATCTGACCAGACGGCAGATGCACATCGAAACAGCCAGGAAATCGGCCGATCCAGATCAGGAAGATTTCTTGTGTGTTATATAGAACCGATACTGTTCACGGTTGTGAGGCGTGGACAATCGACACGCAAAGTCAGAACAAAATTGAGGCAACGGAGATGTGGTTTCTAAGAAGAATATTAGAGTTCCATGGACAGCAAAAAAACACAAAACAAAAACAAAACAAAACAAAACAAAAAACAAAAACAAAAACAAAAAAACGACGGACAGTCTCGAAGGAAGCAGACACAAGAAGATCATTAATAAAGACGATGAGGAAAAGACAAGCAATATTTATTTAGGGCATTTTATGAGGAAGGAGAAATTAGAGCACCTGGTCACAACAAGAAAGCAGAAGGAGGGAGAGAACACCAGGCAGACCCTGGGAGAAAGTATCGGACAGACTTGCATGGTGGCTGAGGACAGAGAGGGTGGAAGATACGCTTGCGGTGACAAGGGATAGATGCGTATGGAGGTCATGATCTCCAACGACATGCGGCAGGCATATGATGATGATCTTGTCGATGTTTCATGAAGTCTTTTAATTAGAGAGTTGGCGAGTTCTTGCTCACTGCTTGACAGGCCATCGGTGCCACCCACCGAGCAAAGGTCTAGGATGGTTGTTCCTTCAATGCTGACTGTATGACATGATCGTAAGTGAGTAGGTCATCGATGTGTTCCAGGAACATGTTGAAAAGCATGGGAACAGAAGGCAGCCGTGATGAACTGAACCAAATACAGAACTACTTTCCACCAGTCGCCGTGGTGTAGTGGTTAACGCAGCGGACAACTGACTGGAGTTGGGGTTCGAATCTCAGTCCCTTCAAAAACTCGTTGTGGATTTTCGGCTCTCACCGGCTCCTACCCACAGTTGCGCGTGCTATGGGCTCATTGGAAGACTGGGACCACACAGTCGCGTCTCATCCACTTCACGGGTATGTCATTGAGGGTGTTGCTCAAATTTTCTGACCAGCACCGCATGTGTCTGTATCTCTATGGCCTGGTTGGCGCCAGGATATATTTTGATAGTAAGCGTAGAGTACAGCCCTGTCACGCAGCCTCAATCCTAGATGGAACTCCATAGCATCATGACTATCATCCTCATCGACATCATCATCATCGCATAGTAAAAACTGTGCCAGCTTCTGTAGCCATTAAGCTGGCGTAGAAAATGGGACGAAAAACGAAAGGTGAGCACAAAGGTAACCTCCCTGAGTGCGATGATTCTTTAAAAAAAGACACTTTCCAATAGCGTCCTTTTTAAATACTGCACCAGTATCTTTGGAGTATAATTGCTGGATAGTGTTGATTAGCTTTTGCCCGATGTTAAATTTCTTCATTGTGGCCCAGAGTACCCCTCGCCAGACTATCTTACGTCTTTCTGTAGTCTATGAAGGGTGGTCATCTCCCTCTGATGGTGACGTTTTTGGCAATGGATGCCTAGCTGTTTAATCTGTTCTATAGTACTTATGCCCATGTGGAATGCGGCCTGTTCTCCAGCACTGATGGTATCTGCTTGCGGCTATAATCTATTCGGAATGATTTTTTAAGTCACTTTGTTGGTATGACTAATTAGAAGAAAAAAATGTGTTAGTTATGGCTGTGTTGAGATTTTCTTTGTTCGGAAGGATGATGATTAGTGATTGGGTGCTTGATTGGTTGCATGGCGTAGGCCACTCGCCTGTGTACCAATTTGTTGCAGATGGGCAGTAACCGTGCGCGCATGCGCAGACAGAAAGACAGGTTGATATGTATATAGATAAGAGATAGCTAGATTAGTTAGCCATCTCCTTCTACCTTTTAAATTGATGTTGGTTGCATTGTGGTTAATAAAAATTTTAAAAAAGCCAACCTAACAAAACGCTGACCCTGCCTGTTTCAATGCAGTCCATCGTGAGTGAAGTGAGTTGTTCGTGGATGAAACATTAGCCTGGGATGCCACATACCCGGCTTACACAGGGATGTTCCTCAACCACCACCACACACACACACACACACACTACCTTTACAGAAGCCTCAATGGTGGTCTTGGTACTGTGTTTTAGATGAGAGGCCAAACTGAGATCCTTTGTAGTAACATTCACTTAGCGCACGTTAACGATCTCAGTCGGAACAGAAGAGTTGTCGCTGGTAAAAAGTTTTGTGGGGAAAATGTTTCATAGTATAAAAACAAACAAACAAAAACAATCTTTTGTCCGTCCATCTTTGTCCCAGTTTGCCTTTACCTGCTGATTGTGTTGCCAGTGCGAGGGTATAATTGAGGTAGAGTTGCCTTGTGTTTGAGAGAGTGAGTTACAGCAAGCCAAAACAAGTGTGACTGCCGCGTTGAAGCAACGGGAACAGAAATAAAAAAAAAAAACAAAAAACACGAAAAAGAAACCAGAACGCGTGTTTAATACAACCAGACAAGACAGGCGCAAATTTTCGACTAACTGATCTTTGTCAGCGTAGACGTAGATGCAAACGAACAAACAGCAAATACAAAACTAGGAGAAAAAGACAAACTTCCCTGCTGCTTTGTCCAGTGTGAGAAAAGGACTAAAGATGTTTGTTCGTTTGTGATCTTATGTCTACGCTAGAGAAAGGCCAGTTGGCCGAAAATCTGCGCTTGTCTTGTGTTATTGTATTAAATACGCGTTCGAATCCATTTTAGTGGGTTTTTTGTTTTTGTTTTTGTTTTGTTTTGTTTTGTTTGCTGGTTCCTTACAGCAAGCCGTTTAAGTGTAGGATGAGGAGCAAGGGAAGCAGGTGACTAAGGTTTCAGGCAACGCAGGCTGAACTCTTGAAGACTACAGACTGTCAAAGGATTCTCTTTTCTTTGCATTTCTGTCATCTCTTGATTAATTAGCTTTTTGTTGTCTCATTCGTTGAAGCCCTCATGTGTCACTACACCCACGCTGCTCATTTTGGCCCTCCAATACACCTCCACCCACTGAGTCTGAGGTTACCTTGAAAGCAAGGCATGAAGGGCCACATAATTTGTCTGTCGGTCCGTTCACCTGGAAGCTTCCACAATATCTCTTTTCTACCCCCACGTCTTTTTAGAGTTTGTAAGGACTTTCTTCTTCGTCAGCTAGTCTTCCTCCTTTATCTTAAAACTTTTTTACTGTCTTTTTTTCTTTTCATGACGGCATCGTTTCCTTCTCCGTTTTTGTTCCTGTTCTTCTTTTTCCCTGTTCGTGGGTGGCTTCTCAAAAATGCATTCGAGTATATAAGTGGACTTTTTGCATGCATGGCCCTTTTGTTATCCCCACCTTTCAAACAGTCGTACACCGTTTACAGGGTCCTTTTACTAATAATGATATAGCGCCTTCTGAAACACAAAGCGCGCGCTCACACACTCACATATACACGCACACGAATACACACGCACACACACACGCGCGCGCACTGACGCTCTCTGTCTGTCTGTCTGTCTGCCTGTCTCTCTGTCTGTCTGTCTGTCTGTCTGTCTCTCTCTCTCTCTCTGGAGAAAAGCTGAAATGGTCCTGAATAGCAGCTCAGAAGGCCTGTCTGCAAAAGTGAAAGTTTTTCTCCTGTATTATTGACAGAGATAGTGAGAGAAGAGCAGCGACAGACAGACGAAGGTAAAGGTTTCCAGTCTTCGTTAGTTAAGGCACAAACAGTACGCCCGTCCGCCCGCCCTGTTATTTTCTTTGAAAAAAAAAAGTGCGCGTGCGCGCGAGCGTGTGTGTGCGCGTGTGTGTATGTGTGTGTGTGTGTGTGTGTGTGTGTGTGTGTGTGTGTGTGTGTGTGTGTGTGTATGTGTGTGTGTGTGTGTGTGGAGGGGGGGGGGTGTTACAAAAATAATTATATCTAAAGATGAGCGAAGATTTTTTGGTGGAAGTAAATTTTAACAAGTTCAGATAGTTCGGATGACAGTCTTCGTCTTTACCTTGTCAGAGTCACAGGGACCTAAATAATACCTAAAGTCACTGTAGTGCCTAAAATCGGCACTGTTTATAGTGCCTAAAATCAGCACTGTTTACAGTGCCTAAAATCAGCACTGTTTGTAGTATAGTGCCTAAAATGAGCACTGTTTATAGTGCCTAAAATGAGCACTGTTTATAGTGCCTAAAATCATCACTGTTTATAGTGCCTAAAATGAGCACCGTTTATAGTGCCTAAAACCATCACCGTTTATAGTGCCTGAAACCAGCATTGTTTATCATTTAGTGCCAAGAGTTAGCACTGTTTATAGTGCCTAAAATCAGCACTGTTTATAGTGCCTGAAATCAGAAATCAGCACTGTTTATAGTCATTAAAATCACTGTTTATGGTGACTAAGATCAGCACTGTTTTTGGTGGTCAAAATCAACACTGTTTATAGTGCCTAAAATCAGCATTGTTTATAGTGCCTAAAATCAGCATTGTTTATAGTGCTTAAAATCAGCATTGTTCATAGTGCTTAAAATCAGCACTGTTTATGGTGCCTAAAATTAGCACTGTCAATAGTGCCTGAAATCAGCACCGTTTATAGTGCCTTAAATCAGCATTGCTTATAGTGCCTTAAATCAGCATCGTTTATAGTGCCTAAAATCAGCACAGTTTATAGTGCCTGAAATCAGAAATCAGCAATGTTTACAGTCATTAAAATCACTGTTTATGGTGATTTAGGTCGGCACTGTTTTTGGTGGCCAAAATCAACACTGTTTATAGTGCCTGAAATAACACTATTTATAGTACATAAAATCAGCACTGTTTATAGTGCGTAAAATCAGCACTGTTTGTAGTGCCTAAAATCAGCATTGTTTATAGTGCTAAAATCAGCACTATTTCTAGTGCCTAAAATCAGCACTTTTTATAGTGCCTGAAATCAGCACTGTTTATGTGCCTGAAATCAGCATTGTATATAGTGCCTATAATCAGCATTGTTTATAGTGTCTAAAATCAGCATTGTTTATAGTGCCTAAAATCAACAAAGCTTATAGTGCCTGAGATCAGCACTGTTTATGTGCCTAAAATCAGCATTGTTCATAGTGCCTAAAATCATTATTGTTCATAGTGCCTAAAATCATCATTGTTCATAGTGCCTAAAATCAACACCGTTTATAGTGCCTAAAATCAGCATTGTTTATAGTGCCTAAAATCAGCATTGTTTATAGTGCCTAAAATCAGCACTGTTTATAGTGCCTAAAATCAGCACTGTTTATGGTGCCTAAAATCAGCACTGTTTATAGTGTCTAAAATCAACACCGTTTATAGTGCCTAAAACCAACACTGTTTATCATTTAGTGCCTAGAGTTAGTACTGTTTACAATGCCTAAAATCAGCACTGTTTATAGTGTCTAAAACCAGCACTGTTTGTAGTGCCTAAAATCAACACCGTTTATAGTGCCTAAAACCAACACTGTTTATCATTTAGTGCCTAGAGTTAGTACTGTTTACTAAAATCAGGACTGTTTATAGTGCCTAAAACCAGCACTGTTAATTATTAAATGCGTGGAGTTAGTACTGTTTACAGTGCCTGAAATCAGCACTGTTTATAGTGCCTAAAACCAACACTGTTTATTATTTAATGCGTAGAGTTAGTACTGTTTACAGTGCCTAAAATCAGCACCGTTAATAGTGCCTGAAATCAGCACCGTTTATAGGGCCTAATATCAGCACCGTTAATAGTGCCTGAAATCAGCACCGTTAATAGTGCCTAAATCAGCACCGTTTTTAGTGCCTAAAACCAACACCGTTTGAGGAAGGTGCAAATATTACTTTCCCAGCAATGCCTGACAATAATCGCCTTCTCCTTTCACTGCTTTGACATCATGCCATGGTCTTCGTTTCACGGAGCTTCTTCAAAGTCACAGTGGCCCTGAGTAGTACAAAATCTGGAATTTTTTTTTTTTGATGATCTTTGCGTAAAACCAGGGATTTGTTAGAATGTCTTGACTGTCTTGCTCTTCTTTTTGTTTGTTTGTTTGTTTGTTGTTGTCTGTGTGTCTGGGTATCGGTCGTGGTTGGCCGTCACCTACTACTATTGATTGTGTTCCCAGTCAGGGTGTGTCGGTGAGACAGTTGCCGTATTCACCGTGAGAGTGAGTGAGTGAGTTATTATGCCGTGAGTTTCAGTGTCATCAGAAAGGGAAACCAGTTACTCAAGTTTCAGGCAGAGCACGCAGAAACTAAAACTGTATTGATTAATTAAAGGGAATGGCTAGACATATGACTCTGAGATGGAAACACGCACGCACACACACACGCGCATACACACACATACACACACACATACACGCACGCACGTACGCACACGCGAACGCATACACACACAAACACACACACGCGCGCACCGCACGTACACACACACAAACACGCACGCACGCACGCACGCACGCACGCACGCACAGACAGATAGACATGAAACTTGAAGAAATAATTCCGAAGGCAGTAGTTCAGTGTTCGTTGGATCAGTCGTACAGCTAGTCTTTTCATTCCACACATATATGGAAGCGTACAAAAGCAAAATGCACTAAATAAAAGAGAAAAAGAAATACTAAAAATACACCATATCTTAAGTTTAGAAGCATTAAAAGAGAGAGAGAGTGTGTGTGGGTGTACGTGTGCGTGTATGTGTGTGTGTGTGTGGAGGAGGAGGAGGAGGAGGGAGAGAGAGAGAGAGAGAGAGAGAGAGAGAGAGAGAGAGAGAGAGAGAGAGAGAGAGAGATTCTCACATTAATAAAGCGTTAGGTCGGCGTTTAAATGCTTAGGTATTTTCATACACGATCAGCAGTGGCAAATCCTGCAGTAATGCAACAATTAAGATGCCTGAGTTGAACATAAGTTGGGATCTTGGAGTTAGTGGTTCACAGGGCTGTTTGTAGGAGGGCTGTGGTGATTCATAGGGCTGTTTGTAGGAGGGCCGTGGTGGTGGTGGTTCATTGGGCTGTTTGTAGGAGGGCCATGGTGGTTCATAGGGCTGTTTGTTGGAGGGTCATAGTGGTTCATTGGGCTGTTTGTTGGAGGGTCATGGTGGTTCATAGGGCTGTTTGTAGGAGGACTGTGGTGGTTCATAGGGCTGTTTGTTGGAGGACTGTGGTGGTTCATAGGGCTGTTTGTTGGAGGACTGTGGTGGTTCATAGGGCTGTTTGTTGGAGGGCTGTGGTGGTTCATAGGGCTGTTTGTTGGAGGGTCATGGTGGTTCATAGGACTGTTTGTTGGAGGGTCATGGTGGTTCATTGGGCTGTTTGTTGGAGGACTGTGGTGGTTCATAGGGCTGTTTGTTGGAGGACTGTGGTGGTTCATAGGGCTGTTTGTTGGAGGACTGTGGTGGTTCATAGGGCTGTTTGTTGGAGGGCCGTGGTGGTTCATAGGGCTGTTTGTTGGAGGGCCGTGGTGGTTCATAACGCTGTTTGTAGGAGGGCTGTGGTGGTTCATAACGCTGTTTGTTGGAGGGCCGTGGTGGTTCATAACGCTGTTTGTAGGAGGGCTGTGGTGGTTCATAACGCTGTTTGTTGGAGGGCCGTGGTGGTTCATAACGCTGTTTGTTGGAGGGCCGTGGTGGTTCATAACGCTGTTTGTTGGAGGGCTGTGGTGATTCATAGAGCTGTTTGTAGGAGGGCTGTGGTGGTTCATAGGGCTGTTTGTTGGAGGGCTGTGGTGGTTCATAGGGCTGTTTGTTGGAGGGCTGTGATGGTTCATAGAGCTGTTTGTAGGAGGGCTGTGGTGGTTCATAGGGCTGTTTGTAGGAGGGCTGTGGTGGTTCATAGGGCTGTTTGTTGGAGGGCTGTGGTGGTTCATAGGGCTGTTTGTTGGAGGGCTGTGGTGGTTCATAGGGCTGTTTGTTGGAGGGCTGTGTGGTGGTTCATTAGGGCTGTGTTTGTTGGAGGGCTGTGGTGGTTACTAGGGCTGTTTGTTGGAGGGCCGTGGTGGTTACTAGGGCTGTTTGTTGGAGGGCTGTGGTGGTTACTAGGGCTGTTTGTTGGAGGGCTGTGGTGGTTACTAGGGCTGTTTTTTGGAGGGCTGGTGTGGTGGGTTCATAGGCTGTTTGTTGGAGGGCTGTGGTGGTTCATAGGGCTGTTTGTAGGAGGGCTGTGATGGTTCATAGAGCTGTTTGTTGGAGGGCTGTGGTGGTTCATAGGGCTGTTTGTTAGGAGGGCTGTGATGGTTCATAGGGCTGTTTGTTGGAGGGCTGTGATGGTTCATAGGGCTGTTTGTTGGAGGGCTGTGGTGGTTCATAGGGCTGTTTGTAGGAGGGCCGTGGTGGTTCATAGGGCTGTTTGTTAGGAGGGCTGTGATGGTTCATAGGGCTGTTTGTTGGAGGGCTGTGATGGTTCATAGGGCTGTTTGTTGGAGGGCTGTGGTGGTTCATAGGGCTGTTTGTAGGAGGGCCGTGGTGGTTCATAGGGCTGTTTGTAGGAGGGCTGTGATGGTTCATAGGGCTGTTTGTTGGAGGGCTGTGTGGTTCATAGGCTGTTTGTTGGAGGGCTGTGGTGGTTCATAGGGCTGTTTGTTGGAGGGCTGTGATGGTTCATAGAGCTGTTTGCTGGAGGACGTGGTGGTTCATAGGGCTGTTTGTAGGAGGGCTGTGGTGGTTCATAACGCTGTTTGTAGGAGGGCTGTGATGGTTCATAGGGCTGTTTGTAGGAGGGTTGTGATGGTTCATAGGGCTGTTTTGAGAGGGCTGTGATAGATCATAGGGCTGTTTGTAGGAGGGCTGTGATGGTTCATAGGGCTGTTTGTAGGAGGGCTGTGATGTTCATAGGGCTGTTTGTAGGAGGGCTGTGGTGGTTCACAGGGCTGTTTGTAGGAGGGCTGTGATAGATCACAGGGCTGTTTGTAGGAGGGCTGTGATAGATCACAGGGCTGTTTGTAGGAGGGATGTGATAGATCATAGGGCTGTTTGTAGGATGGCTGTGATAGATCATAGGGCTGTTTGTAGGAGGGCTGTGGTGGTTCACAGGCTGTTTGTTGGAGGGCTGTGGTGGTTCATAGGGCTGTTTGTAGAAGGGCTGTGGTGGTTCATAACGCTGTTTGTTGGAGGGCTGTTTGGTTGATAACGCTGTTTGTAGGAGGGCTCTGGTGGTTCATAGGGCTGTTTGTTGGAGGGCTGTGGTGGTTGATAACGCTGTTTGTAAAAGGGCTGTGGTGGTTCATAGGGCTGTTTGTTGGAGGGCTGTGGTGGTTGATAACGCTGTTTGTAGGAGGGCTGTGGTGGTTCATAGGGCTGTTTATAGGAGGGCTGTGGTGGTTCATAGGGCTGTTTGTTGGAGGGCTGTGATGGTTCATAGGGCTGTTTGTTGGAGGGCCGTGGTGGTTTATAACTGTGTGTAGGAGGGCTGTGGTGGTTTATAGGGCTGTTTGTAGGAGGGCTGTGGTGGTTTATAGGGCTGTTTGTAGGAGGGCCGTGGTGGTTTATAGGGCTGTTTGTAGGAGGGCCGTGGTGGTTGATAACGCTGTTTGCAGGAGGGCTGTGGTGGTTTATAGGGCTGTTTGTTGGAGGGTTGTGGTGGTTCATAACGCTGTTTGTTGGAGGGCTGTGGTGGTTTATAGGGCTGTTTGTAGGAGGGTTGTGGTGGTTCATAACGCTGTTTGTTGGAGGGCTGTGGTGGTTTATAGGGCTGTTTGTAGGAGGGTTGTGGTGGTTCATAACGCTGTTTGCAGGAGGGCTGTGGTGGTTTATAGGGCTGTTTGTTGGAGGGCCGTGGTGGTTCATAACGCTGTTTGTTGGAGGGCTGTGGTGGTTTATAGGGCTGTTTGTAGGAGGGCCGTGGTGGTTCATAACGCTGTTTGTTGGAGGGCTGTGGTGGTTTATAGGGCTGTTTGTAGGAGGGCCGTGGTGGTTCATAACGCTGTTTGTTGGAAGGCCGTGGTGGTTCATAACGCTGTTTGTTGGAGGGCCGTGGTGGTTTATAACGCTGTTTGTTGGAGGGCTGTGGTGGTTGATAGGGCTGTTTGTAGGAGGGCTGTGGTGGTTTATAGGGCTGTTTGCTGGGGGCTGTGGTGGTTCATAGGGCTGTTTGTTGGAGGGCTGTGGTGGTTTATAGGGCTGTTTGCTGGAGGGCTGTGGTGGTTCATAGGGCTGTTTGTTGGAGGGCTGTGGTGGTTTATAGGGCTGTTTGCTGGAGGGCTGTGGTGGTTCATAGGGCTGTTTGTTGGAGGGCCGTGGTGGTTTATAACGCTGTTTGTTGGAGGGCTGTGGTGGTTGATAGGGCTGTTTGTAGGAGGGCTGTGGTGGTTGATAGGGCTGTTTGTAGGAGGGCTGTGGTGGTTTATAGGGCTGTTTGCTGGAGGGCTGTGGTGGTTTATAGGGCTGTTTGCTGGAGGGCCATGGTGATTGATAGGGCTGTTTGTAGGAGGGCTGTGGTGGTTTATAGGGCTGTTTGCTGGAGGGCCATGGTGATTGATAGGGCTGTTTGTTGGAGGGCTGTGATGGTTCATAGGGCTGTTTGCTGGAGAGCCATGGTGGTTCCTAGGGCTGTTTATTGGAGGGCTGTGGTGGTTCCTAGGGCTGTTTGCTGGAGGGCCGTAGTGGTTCCTAGGGCTGTTGGAGGCTGTGGTGGTTCCTAGGGCTGTTTGCTGGAGGGCCATGGTGGTTCATAGGGCTGTTGGAGGGCTGTGGTGGTTCATAGGGCTGTTTATAGGAGGGCCGTGGTGGTTCCTAGGGCTGTTGGAGGGCTGTGGTGGTTCCTAAGGCTGTTTGCTGGAGGGCCATGGTGGTTCATAGGGCTGTTGGAGGGCTGTGGTGGTTCCTAGGTCTGTTTATTTGAGGGCCATGGTGGTTCATAGGGCTGTTGGAGGGCTGTGGTGGTTCATAGGGCTGTTTGTTGGATGACTGTTGTGGTTCATAGGGCTGTTTGTTGCAGGACTGTGGTGGCCTCCTTACTGGGAATCGCTGACATTGTCTGGCGCCATGATTGAGTTAGCAGTACGATTAGTAGGGGCTCAATAGTCTCTGTCCTTAACATGTTAGATCACAACAGGCAGTGTTAATCTACAACATCCTGACCCAGTGGCAATGCAGAGTCACCTCTGGTGGATGACTCCCATGACCATTGACAACACTGGCTTCCATGGCTTCCAGGTACTGGGACATCAAGTGAAAGAACTGGATGAGTAGCCGGAGTGAGCGGCTTGTGATTCTAATTACCTGAAGTTATAACACTGCTTTTGTGATTCTCTATGCTATTAGAATATGTTTGGTCAGTGAGATAAAGGCAGTAGATTTTTCTGATGATTCTCTATGCTACTAGAATGCGTATAGTCAGTGAGATAAAGGGTGGAGATTTTTCTGATGATTCTGTATGCTATTAGAATGTGTATGGTCAGTGAGATTCTGTATGCTATTAGAATGTGTATGGTCAGTGAGATTCTGTATGCTATTAGAATGCGTATGGTCAGTGAGATTCTGTATGCTATTAGAATGTGTATGGTCAGTGAGATTCTGTATGCTATTAGAATGCGTATGGTCAGTGAGAAAAGGGTGGAGATTTTTCTGATGGTTCTATATGCTATTAGAATGCGTGTGGTCAGTGAGATTCTGTATGCTATTAGAATGTGTATGGTCAGTGAGATTCTGTATGCTATTAGAATGCGTATGGTCAGTGAGATTCTGTATGCTATTAGAATGCGTATGGTCAGTGAGAAAAGGGTGGAGATTTTTCTGATGGTTCTGTATGCTATTAGAATGTGTATGGTCAGTGAGATTCTGTATGCTATTAGAATGCGTATGGTCAGTGAGAAAAGGGTGGAGATTTTTCTGATGGTTCTGTATGCTATTAGAATGTGTATGGTCAGTGAGATTCTGTATGCTATTAGAATGCGTATGGTCAGTGAGAAAAGGGTGGAGATTTTTCTGATGATTCTGTATGCTATTAGAATGTGTATGGTCAGTGAGATTCTGTATGCTATTAGAATGTGTATGGTCAGTGAGAAAAGGGTGGAGATTTTTCTGATGGTTCTGTGTGCTATTAGAATGTGTATGGTCAGTGAGATTCTGTATGCTATTAGAATGTGTATGGTCAGTGAGAAAAGGGTGGAGATTTTTCTGATGATTCTGTATGCTATTAGAATGTGTATGGTCAGTGAGATTCTGTATGCTATTAGAATGTGTATGGTCAGTGAGATTCTGCATGCTATTAGAATGTGTATGGTCAGTGAGATTCTGTATGCTATTAGAATGTGTATGGTCAGTGAGAAAAGGGTGGAGATTTTTCTGATGATTCTGTATGCTATTAGAATGTGTATGGTCAGTGAGATTCTGTATGCTATTAGAATGTGTATGGTCAGTGAGATTCTGTATGCTATTAGAATGTGTATGGTCAGTGAGATTCTGTATGCTATTAGAATGTGTATGGTCAGTGAGATTCTGTATGCTATTAGAATGTGTATGGTCAGTGAGATTCTGTATGCTATTAGAATGTGTATGGTCAGTGAGATTCTGTATGCTATTAGAATGTGTATGGTCAGTGAGATTCTGTATGCTATTAGAATGCGTATGGTCAGCGAGAAAAGGGTGGAGATTTTTCTGATGATTCTCTATGCTATTAGAATGTGTATAGTCAGTGAGATAGAGGGTGGAGGTTTTTCTGATGACTCTCTATGCTATTAGAATGTGTATAATCAGTGGGGTAAGAGTAGCAGAATTTTCTGATGATTCTCTATGCTATCAGAATGTGTATAGTCAGCAAGGTAAAAGGTAGCAGATTTTTCTGATGATTCTCTATGCTATCAGAATGTGTATAGTCAGCAAGGTAAAAGGTAGCAGATTTTTCTGATGATTCTCTATGCTATCAGAATGTGTATAGTCAGCAGGGTAAAAGGTAGCAGATTTTTCTAATGATTCTCTATGCAATTAGAATGTATATAGTCAGTGAGATAAAGGGTGGAGATTTTTCTGATGATTCTCTATGCCGTTAGAACGTGTATAGTCAATGGGGTAATGGGTGGAGATTTTTCTGACCTCCCAGGTCAACATATGTTCAGACCCGTTAGTGCCTAAACCCTCTTCGTGTGTACGTGCACGCAGAACATGAAATATGCACGTTAAAGATCACGTAAGTCATGTCACTGTCCGGTGGTTTATAGAAACAAAAACGCCACCAGCGCCGAAGGGAACAGACTGTGCACGCAGCCACAATGTGCCTAGAAAACAGTGTCCATAAACAAGGCCGAAAAAATCGGAATACTAAAAGAGAGAGAGAGAGATAAAAATAAAAAGCGACCGACCGATAGATCTATAGCTTTCCGGGAATAAACACCACAGCAGAAATGACATTCAGATCCAAATGATCGGAAGGCGTAACACCAATATTTTGATTATCTACATTCTGAGAATGTATACACAGTCAGTGTGTGTGAGAATGTATACACAGTTAGTGTGTGTGAGAGTGTATACACAGTCAGTGTGTGTGAGAATGTATACACAGTTAGTGTGTGTGAGAATGTATACACAGTTAGTGTGTGTGTGAGAATGTATACACAGTCAGTGTGTGTGTGTGAATGTATACACAGTCAGTGTGTGTGTGAGAATGTATACACAGTCAGTGTGTGTGTGAGAATGTATACACAGTCAGTGTGTGTGTGAGAATGTATACACAGTCAGTGTGTGTGTGAGAATGTGTACACAGTTAGTGTGTGTGAGAATGTATACACAGTCAGTGTGTGTGAGAATGTATACACAGTCAGTGTGTGTGTGAGAATGTATACACAGTCAGTGTGTGTAAGAATGTGTACACAGTCAGTGTGTGTGAGAATGTATACACAGTCAGTGTGTGTGAGAATGTATACACAGTCAGTGTGTGTGAGAATGTATACACACTCAGTGTGTGTGTGAGAATGTATACACACTCAGTGTGTGTGTGAGAATGTATACACAGTCAGTGTGTGTGTGAGAATGTATACACAGTCAGTGTGTGTGTGTGAATGTATACACACTCAGTGTGTGTGAGAATGTATACACAGTCAGTGTGTGTGAGAATGTATACACAGTCAGTGTGTGTGAGAATGTATACACAGTCAGTGTGTGTGAGAATGTATACACACTCAGTGTGTGTGTGAGAATGTATACACAGTCAGAGTGTGTGTGAGAATGTATACACACTCAGTGTGTGTGAGAATGTATACACAGTCAGTGTGTGTGTGAGAATGTATACACAGTCAGTGTGTGTGAGAATGTATACACACTCAGTGTGTGTGAGAATGTATACACAGTCAGTGTGTGTGAGAATGTATACACAGTCAGTGTGTGTGTGAGAATGTATACACAGTCAGTGTGTGTGAGAATGTATACACACTCAGTGTGTGTGTGAGAATGTATACACACTCAAGCAGTGTGTGTGAGGAATTTATTTTTAAAAACTGCTTGTCTTTGACATCTGCCAGGACAGATACGTAATAATAATAATAATTAATAATTACAATATTTAAATAGCGCAAAATCTCGACAAAATCAAATCTAAGCGCTGAAACAGACACACACGCACGCACGCACGCACGCACGTACGCACGTACGCACGCACACACACGCACACACACACACACACACACACACACACGCGCGCGCGCGCGCGCGCGCGCATGGCTATAAATGGGGAGAAAGAATAAAAGCAATAAAAGCAAAAATAAAAGCAATGGAAAATTATAGAGAGCATATCATATACAATTATAAATTATAACAAAGTGATTCCCCTCCGAGCGGAGACAGACTGCAGAGGGGGTTGATTGAGGTTAGGATTTTATGCAGAGGAGAAAAGGTGAGTTTTGAGAGCGGACTTGAAGGAGACAAAAGTAGGTTGCTGACGGACTGAGAGAGGAAGTTTGTTCCAGGAGAGTGGACCACAAACAGAGAAGGCTCGTGGACCATAGGTATTGAGCTTAGTGCGTGGAAAGCGAAAAGTCAGAGGATCGGAGGCAGAGCGGAGGGTACGTGAGGGAACATAGATCTCAAGTAGGCTTGACAGGTAATCGGGGGCTGCGTTATTGAGGCTTTTGTAGCACATGGTGTCTAGTTTGTACTGTATGCGCTTTGATACAGGGAGCCAGTGAAGTTGTGCCAGGAGAGGAGATATGTGGTCAGCTTTTTTCTTTTTGAGTACAAGGCGTACAGCATTGTTTTGAATGCGCTGTAGGATGTGAATGGTGGAGGCAGGAAGACCAGACAGGAGTGAATTGCAATAGTCAATGCGAGACATTATGAAGGAGAGAACGAGTTTTGCAGTTGTTTCGACAGAGAGATACTTCCTGATCAGGCTTATACGATGGAGATGATAGTAGCAAGATCTGGCAGTTTGAGAAACAAAGTTGTTCATGGAGAGGGTAGAGTCAATGCAGACACCAAGGTTTTTAGCTGAATCAGAAATTGGGACTGATGTGTTACATAATGGGAGAGAAAGAGGAGGCAGCTGAGAAAGTTTCTGACGGGTGCCAATGAGGATAGCTTCTGTCTTGTCGTCATTAAGCTGAAGTTTGTTGAACGTCATCCAGTTCTTAATGTCCGAGTAACACTCAGTGGTGCGAGTCAACAGGCGCTGTATATTATCAGGTGAGTCACTGTCTTGAAGTTGGGTGTCATCAGCATAGAAGTGGTGTTTTATAGAGTGGGAGTTGATGATGGTGGACAGGGGAGAGGTATAAAGAGTGAAAAGAACAGGGCCAAGGACAGATCCTTGTGGAACTCTATCACGTATATACCACGAGCCTATCTCGCTGACAACAAGAGTACTGAAGCATTAGTAAACAATATTCGTGTTGTTGTATAACCCTGATATCTTACAGGGGTGGAATGGCTGAAAATCCAATTGAATTTAAGGCCTGCATTATAAGGACGATGCTAATTTCCTGTCTTTCAATGCTTTATCTTCCCCAACCCTAAACAGTGTCGGGTATCCATTCACGGTTCGGTGAACTGGAGTCGCATACACAAAGTTTTCTTCTGAGTCAGACTCCAACTCATGCAGCCAGATCGGAATGTGGCATCTGTACCTTTACGCACCCCAGACCTCTAAAACAACAAAGGATACTGATACGATAAAACAGAAAGTGATATTTCAATACACAGTCAGATGGAAAGCACACACATAACAGAAAAAACACAAATGAACAGAACAACAACAACAACAACAGTAACAACAAAACAAGGACACTATGTCGATAGAACGTAAAGTGATATTTACAAACACATCGAACAAAAAATCGAAAGACACTATACACGGTTGAATATGATTTTCAGCGCATATATAAAAGGAAATTAGGACGCTATACACGATGGGCCTGGGACATGAGGCGAAATTTAAATACACACCGAAAATAAAACAAAGCCCCCCCCCCCCCTCTCAAAAAAACAACAACAAAAAACAAAAACAAAACAAACAAAAAAAAGCACGCTTTATACGGTAGAATATGAGATGATACTCCAGTATACATCCAAAGAAAAAGAAAAAAAACAAAAACAAAATTCTAAAGTCACTGTAAACAGTAGAATACGAGATACTACAGTAACACCCCCTACAACCCCCCTCCCCCCCCCCCCCCCCGCAAAAAAGGGGGTGGGGGTAGAGGGAAGATGTTACACACAGTAGACCATAAGATATATTCAATATACACCCAACACCAACAAAAACTCGAAAAACACAAAGTCCAGTAGAACATAAAGGTGATATATATTTTAACACCAAACTACCCTGGCCATCAAATGAAAACTCCAGCTGCCGCCAAGTATCCAATCAACCTGTCAACACATCGCGTCTCTTCTAGTCTTTTCCCCGCAAGATTCTTCCTCAGGGGAGCTAAGTCACTTTCCTTGTGACAAAAAGTCGGCGTGAGACAGTTCCCGGCGCGAACAAAACAAAATGAGGTCGTCAATAATGCAGACCTTGAGCCTGGGGACAGCTGTGTGTGTGTGTGTGTGTGTGTGTGTGTGTGTGTGTGTGTGTCTGTGTGTGTGTGTGTGTGTGTGTGTGTGTGTGTGTGTGTGTGTGTGTGTGTGTGTGTGTGTGTGTGTGTGTGTGTGACTGGTAACTTATAACTCTATATCGTGCTAGTGACTACATTGACCTCATTAGGTCTGTGTAAAGTATCAACTTTATATCGTGATGGTAACTACATTGTCCTCATTAGGTCTGTGTAAAGTGTCAACTTTATATCATGCTAGTGACTACATTGTCCTCATTAGGTCTGTGTAAAGTGTCAACTTTATATCGTGTGGTGACTACATTGTCCTCATTAGGTCTGTGTAAAGTGTCAACTTTATATCGTATGGTGACTACATTGTCCTCATTAGGTCTGTGTAAAGTGTCAACTTTATATCATGTGGTGACTACATTGTCATTAGGTCTGTGTAAAGTGTCAACTTTATATCGTGTGGTGACTACATTGTCCTCATTAGGTCTGTGTAAAGTGTCAACTTTATATCATGTGGTGACTACATTGTCCTCATTAGGTCTGTGTAAAGTGTCAACTTTATATCGTGTATTGACTACATTGTCCTCATTAGGTCTGTGTAAAGTATCAACTTTATATCGTGTGGTGACTACATTGTCCTCATTAGGTCTGTGTAAAGTATCAACTTTATATCGTGTGGTGACTACATTGTCATTATAAGGTCTGTGTAAAGTATCAACTTTATATCATGTGGTGACTACATTGTCATTATAAGGTCTGTGTAAAGTGTCAACTTTATATCGTGTGGTGACTACATTGTCCTCATTAGGTCTGTGTAAAGTGTCAACTTTATATCGTGTGGTGACTACATTGTCCTCATTAAGTCTGTGTAAAGTGTCAACTTTATATCGTGTGGTGACTACATTGTCATTAAGTCTGTGTAAGTGTCAACTTTATATCGTATGGTGACTACATTGTCCTCATTAAGTCTGTGTAAAGTGTCAACTTTATATCGTGTGGTGACTACATTGTCATTAGGTCTGTGTAAAGTGTCAACTTTATATCGTGTGGTGACTACATTGTCATTAAGTCTGTGTAAGTGTCAACTTTATATCGTGTGGTGACTACATTGTCATTAGGTCTGTGTAAAGTGTCAACTTTATATCGTGTGGTGACTACATTGTCCTCATTAGGTCTGTGTAAAGTGTCAACTTTATATCGTATGGTGACTACATTGTCCTCATTAGGTCTGTGTAAAGTGTCAACTTTATATCATGTGGTGACTACATTGTCATTAGGTCTGTGTAAAGTGTCAACTTTATATCGTGTGGTGACTACATTGTCCTCATTAGGTCTGTGTAAAGTGTCAACTTTATATCGTGTATTGACTACATTGTCCTCATTAGGTCTGTGTAAAGTATCAACTTTATATCGTGTGGTGACTACATTGTCCTCATTAGGTCTGTGTAAAGTATCAACTTTATATCGTGTGGTGACTACATTGTCATTATAAGGTCTGTGTAAAGTATCAACTTTATATCATGTGGTGACTACATTGTCATTATAAGGTCTGTGTAAAGTGTCAACTTTATATCGTGTGGTGACTACATTGTCCTCATTAGGTCTGTGTAAAGTGTCAACTTTATATCGTGTGGTGACTACATTGTCCTCATTAAGTCTGTGTAAAGTGTCAACTTTATATCGTGTGGTGACTACATTGTCATTAAGTCTGTGTAAGTGTCAACTTTATATCGTATGGTGACTACATTGTCCTCATTAAGTCTGTGTAAAGTGTCAACTTTATATCGTGTGGTGACTACATTGTCATTAGGTCTGTGTAAAGTGTCAACTTTATATCGTGTGGTGACTACATTGTCATTAAGTCTGTGTAAGTGTCAACTTTATATCGTGTGGTGACTACATTGTCATTAGGTCTGTGTAAAGTGTCAACTTTATATCGTGTGGTGACTACATTGTCCTCATTAGGTCTGTGTAAAGTGTCAACTTTATATCATGTGGTGACTACATTGTCCTCATTAGGTCTGTGTAAAGTGTCAACTTTATATCATGTGGTGACTACATTGTCATAAGGTCTGTGTAAAGTGTCAACTTTATATCGTGTGGTGACTACATTGTCCTCATTAGGTCTGTGTAAAGTGTCAACTTTATATCGTGTGGTGACTACATTGTCATAAGGTCAGTGTAAAGTGTCAACTTTATATCATGTGGTGACTACATTGTCATAAGGTCTGTGTAAAGTGTCAACTTTATATCGTGTGGTGACTACATTGTCATAAGGTCAGTGTAAAGTGTCAACTTTATATCGTGTGGTGACTACATTGTCATAAGGTCTGTGTAAAGTGTCAACTTTATATCATGTGGTGACTACATTGTCATAAGGTCTGTGTAAAGTGTCAACTTTATATCGTGTGGTGACTACATTGTCCTCATTAGGTCTGTGTAAAGTGTCAACTTTATATCGTGTGGTGACTACATTGTCATAAGGTCTGTGTAAAGTGTCAACTTTATATCATGTGGTGACTACATTGTCATAAGGTCTGTGTAAAGTGTCAACTTTATATCATGTGGTGACTACATTGTCCTTATAAGGTCTGTGTAAAGTATCAACTTTATATCGTGTGGTGACTACATTGTCCTTATAAGGTCTGTGTAAAGTGTCAACTTTATATCGTGTGGTGACTACATTGTCATAAGGTCTGTGTAAAGTGTCAACTTTATATCGTGTGGTGACTACATTGTCCTTATAAGGTCTGTGTAAAGTGTCAACTTTATATCGTGTGGTGACTACATTGTCCTTATAAGGTCTGTGTAAAGTGTCAACTTTATATCGTGTGGTGACTACATTGTCCTATTAAGGTCTGTGTAAAGTGTCAACTTTATATTATGTGGTGACTACATTGTTCATTAGGTCTGTGTAAAGTGTCAACTTTATATCTGTAGTGACTACATTGATCCTATTAGGTCTGTGTGAACGTGTCAACTTTATATCGTGCTGAATAAGTCTGGAAGCTTGCCATTATTGATTCATTAAATTGATGTGGAGTGGATGAATACCCAACCCCCCCCCCTCTCTCTCTCCATCCCTTCCGTTCCTTCCCATCTCCTCGCTCTCATTCCCTGTCTGCTGCACTCCCTCCATCATCTCTCACGCAGGAAAGGTAGGTGATGTAGAGCAGTTCATGGAGTGCAAGTCTTCCCCCCTCCCCTTCCCTCCCAAGTTCTCAAACTAAAACTATTCTGGAGCATGAAACCGCCCTTCACTAATCAGCACCAAAATGAGCTGTAAGCAGCCAGCTACTGTGAGTAAGATCGATTTGTCACCTCACAGGTTGCGTGTGGTAAGCAACGCTAGGTAAAAGGCGGAGAGGGAGCTCAGGAGGGGAGCGAAGAATGCTTGTGTTTTGCAATGCTAGAAAAACAAAACAAAACAAAAAACAAAAAAGCAAAAAAAAATACAGATACACAAAACGAAAGGTTTTTCATAACCCTGATGGAGGTCATGGGAGAGTGGGATGGTAGAGCCTAACTTTTCTTGTTGGTGATAGTGTTTCAAGGTGGTGGTGGTGGGTGTTCTCTTCCTCTTTCTCCTCCTCCTGCAACTATACTAGCTGCTGTTTTGTTGTTGTTTCTTGTTCTCGTCTACTCTGCCGGCTGCCTGATCATCTGTTGCATCAGCAGTATGAGAGCAGCGGTGCCCCCGTGGGGATGCCGGGGACTCTTTCAGTAAACACAGTATCCCCACTTCTGGAATTGTGTGCTTTAAATTTCCTCTTTTCTGTCACTCTGTCTGTTGCTTTGCTGTCTGTCATCCCCTCCTAACATTTTCTGCTTTTTGGTCCATTCACCTGTATGTGTTCTATAAAGCCTTACATACTTTCTCTTAGGATTGATAATTGGGTACATGTGTTGGCTGCATTTTTGGCACTAAGAAAATGTGATGTGCCAGAAGCAATTTTAGGTAATTTAGGCCTGTTTTTAGACATGTTTTAGATGTCCTTAGTTATGTTAACATTTGCATTCAGATTTTTTTTTTAAACTCCCATGGTGACAGATTGGACAGAGTGGTCAACGTCAGGGGCGTATACCTTTATGTGCGCGAATGCTTTGATACTTACACTCAATTTTTTTCCAGTTTTATTTTATATTTTTTGTCAATGAGATATTGTGTATGTTTTAAAATTCTGATAGCTCAGATATGGCTCAACACAGTGAGATGGGCTTTCACCCTTTGACCCCTGCACCCTGTCCACTACCATCTTGCATAGTCAACCATACCAGAAAAACAAAAACTTAACCCTTTGACTCCTGCACCCTGTCCACTACCATCTTGCATAGTCAACCATACCAGAAAAACAAAAACTTAACCCTTTGACTCCTGCATCCTGTCCACTATCATCTTGCGTCCTACAGAAGCTAAATACCTTGACTGTGTCAATCTCTTGATATTACACACAATTTTTTCCCCTGTCATACATCTTCTTGCCAATGAGAATATTGTGTATCTTGTAACACTGTCACTCCATTTGCTTTCAACACATACAGAAGCAACTTAACCCTTTGACTCCGCACCTGTCCACTACCATCTTGCATTGCAACCATACCAGAAAAGCAAAAACTTAACCCTTTGACTCCCGCACCCTGTCCACTACCATCTTGCATTGTCAACCATACCAGAAAAGCAAAAACTTAACCCTTTGACTCCTGCACCCTGTCCACTACCATCTTGCATTGTCAACCATACCAGAAAAGCAAAAACTTAACCTTTGACTCCTGCACCTGTCCACTACCATCTTGCAATGTCAACCATACCAGAAAGCAAAAACTTAACCCTTTGACTCCTGCACCCGTCCACTACCATCTTGCATTGTCAACCATACCAGAAAAGCAAAAACTTAACCCTTTGTCTCCCTTATCCTCTGCAGGAAGCTGGTGGATATGACGAGGAGTCAAAAGGTTAACTTTTTTGCTGCTGATGGATATGGTGCGGGAGTCAAACGGCTCAACAATAAGCGCAGCGATACTCATCTCCTTTGTGTCATAACTGTATATTCCCCAAAACTGAACAGAGTAGCGTACCGGTCAAGCTTCGGGAAGACTGGAGGCTGCACTGCACACATTTTTCTTGTGGCAGACTCTTTCTCTGCGTTGGAGCAATGCTGTTTGGTATCCACGGTATATTCCGTTAGGTTTGATGGTTTAATCCATACTGCGAAGGCAACGTATATCACTGCGCAGTCTGCATACTTCATCTTCAGTGGGAATACCAGTCTGGAACCCATACTGTCAGACTGGAAAGTAAATAGCTGTCGTTATAGCCCACCATGTCTTGCACAACGCTGATATTAAAACAAGGTGATCAAGCCACTGTGAAAATTTCCCTTTTTGGGGGGGAAAACCAAGAAAATCTTCTTAAGGTAACAGCGATCTTGAATAGGATTAGATGAAATGAAATTGGAGCTTACTGGAATTATTTCAGTAGGGATTCACTGCGCTCGGAAACTCCATGTGCGCTCCACCCATATCTGTCAGCAGTTATCTGACAGATTTCCTGAGCCTGCACAAAACCCTACGTGCTGGCAAGATCTTGAAACGAGGGAAAGGGGAGAAGGGATCTGTGAAATACTAAGTTGACACCACCAGAACGATGGAAACAGTAAGATGGACAGCGAACAGGCCAATTTTTCAAGTTGCGAGTTGGGGATTGGACTCAATGTATTTAATCTTGAGTCCATGGCTGTACCAACTAACCCGCGAAATAAAACGGCGTGCAGTTAGAAGTTTCTAAAAAAAAGTGCTTTTCGCACATCTTCCATAAACTGTGCTGATTTTAGGCACTTGCTTTTGATACCTTGGCACCATGGTCTCCAGACCTTTACGTTTGTGAGTCTTAAACGGGGAGGGGGAGGGGGAGGGGGAGAGGATCTACACATATAACGAAATTTGGTGAGCTTCCATCCAAAACCGGCTTGCAGAGACTTTTTTTGTCGCTGACACCACACACACACACACACACACACACACACACACACACACACACACACACACACACACACACACACACACACACACACACACACACACACACACCCCACCACCACCACCACCACCACCACCACCACCACCAACAACAACAACAACAAAACACACATATACACATACACATACATACACATACACCACACACATACACATTGTGTGTACACACTCACACACACACACACACACACACACACACACACACACACACACACACACACACACAATATCTCCGGTCAGTATGAAGCAATCTGGCGTTAAATGTTTCCGGGAGGGAGGTTGACAAATGAGCCCCATACAGAAGTTTTAATCCCCATACCAGCTGCATGTTTTACGCGGCACTATGGGGCAGGCAACAGACAAGCCTCTTGCAGAAGTTGGCACCCTCATCCATATTTCAGCAGGTGGCCAGCAGCCATTAAGAACGCCATCACCACGAACAGGACAGTGGCTACGACAGCTACAACTACATGTACGGCACACAACATGCACTCTGGTAGTAGACATGATCGATGCTACTTGTTTTTGCTTAAGAGAGTGTGTGTGTGTGTGTGTTTGTTTGTTGTTTGTTTTGTTTGTTGTTGTTGTTGTTGTTGGTTGGTGTGGTGTGGTGTGGTGTGTGTGTGTGTGTGTGTGGTAAATATTTCTTCTCTCAATGGGACTGCTTCGGGGCAAATGGGGAATACGCATCTCACCCCCACTCCTATTTTTTAATTTTATATCCTGTTGCGACCGTCATGATTTTGCCTATGTAAAGGGATTTTCTACACAGACTTACCAGGATCAGGACCTCCCCTTCTTTCTCTCTCTCTCTCTCTCTCTCTCTCTCTCTCTCTCACACACACACACACACACACGCGCGCTCACGCACCCCCGCACACCCCGTTTTTATATACATAGCCTCTTTTTTTTTTTCTTTCCAGCCTATTCCACCTCAACATGGATAGGAATTATTGAACAGCTTATTTTGCACCACTATTGCTCTTGATGAAAACACAACTCCTTTCCCCTTCTCCCCTTCCATCCGCCCCCACCCCCACCCAACCCAGTCAGACGGTACCACTGGCAAGTTTTCATAATTACACATGGCGACAGAAAGTCGATAATGTCTGACGGAAGAGTTCAAAATCCGAGTTTATTCAAAAGGGAGTTCATCTCACTCGTACAAATTCCATATGTACTCCATCCAAGTCTGCCTGCACTGGTCCGACAGGGTCTTGAGCCTGTGCAAGACCTAATGCACTGACAATTTCTTGAAATATAATAGGTGTATGCCTACAAAGCACTTATTTGACAGCACCAGAATAGAGCATTAAGATGGGCAGCCAACAGGGCAGTTTGTATGTGGCAGCTTGGGATTGAACTCGGAACATCAGACCTACAATCTACGTCTGTGTCAACTAGACCAGGCAGCCGTACCGTCCAGATTTGTTTCACCCACCTCACAGGGAAAACTTCAAGTCTGTCTGTCTGTTCGTCCCTGTTTTTATTTTTCCTCACCCCTGTCTGTCCTGTTTCTCTCTCTCTCTCTCTCTCTCTCTCTCCATCTCACATTCTCTTTCTTTCTTCCCCCTCTCTTTCTCTCCCCCTCCTTTCTCTTTCTCTCCCGGTCTCTCATCTCTTTCTCTCTCCCTGTCTCTCTTTCCATCTATCTTCTGTTCTCTTTGTCTGTCTCGCTCTCTTTCTCTCCCTCTCTCCCGTCTCTCTCCCTCTCTCTTTCTCCCTCCCCTCGCCCTTCCCCTTTTTCTCTTCGTCTCTCCCTCTTTCCGTTTCCCCCCTCTGTCTGTCTGCCCCCCCTCTCTCTCTTTCTTTCTTCCCCTCCTTCCCTGTCTCTCTCCCTCCTGTCTTTTCTGTCTCTTTACCCTTCAGGAAGTGGTCATGTCTCGGTCTGTGAGTGACTGTACTAGACGCCATCCGATCTTTGCCCACAGTGTGCTGACCGTGAGAGGACATCACTCCGCCCTGACTCCTTCTTTGTCGTCCTTTTTATTTGGGTGGAAAGCAGACACAGAAGTGTGGGTCCCGGTAAATTATTCATTTAAGTCTGTAGACCCACACGAAGGGGTAGACTGTGCATATTATTAAACAAATATAGAACAGTCTTTGGTCAAAAGCATCATAAAGAACAATTCAACACAAACGTTTTACACTCAAGATCACAAAGAACAGTATACAGATCGAAAAATAGATATTACAACAATTGTGAATTTGAAAGGCTTTACGTAAACAAATAGCAAACCATTTGACATGATCTTCAAGAAACGATGTATAATTCAGCAAAGTCTGAATGATCAATGCCAGAGACATATCCTTAGAGTACGTGCGCGAATGCATTGTATTATGTACTTGATTTTCTTTTCCATTTCTTTTCTCGGGGTCGTTGATGTGTTGTGTAGATATTGCGATGGTTATAGGCTTGATATGGCTGTATGCAAGTCGACTGGGCCTTAAGCGTTGATGATAATAATAATGATTAGTATTATTCTCCCATCGTTTTTCTGACCGTAGTGTTTGTGATCAGGTGATCCTGCTGACAGCCCTGTTCAAACAATGTATCTCACAGCTGGTGAACTGTACTACATGGGCTTAATTAGTATCCGGGTCTGGCACTGACTGCTATGTGAGAGTGGGGTTGAAAATGGAATATATGACCTTGGCCTTTGTTTCCGTAGGAATAGTGGGGTGTTCCCTACTGCTTACCCTTTCTTAACAGTGATACTGCTCATAAATTCAGTCTAAGTTGACAACAAGCGGCTGCTCAACCTGAATTGCTTAGTTGTAATTGTAAACCAATGGCAGTTTCAAATAGCAGAACAATAGTCCTTTTCTCCCATTGGACGAGGCAGCGGGGAAGTATTAGTCTTTTTCTCCTAATTTTTTTGTATAAAGTAATTGTTCGTTTGTGATCTTACATTTACGCTTGACAAAGGGCAACTAGTTGGCCGAAAATTCGCGCTTGTCTTGTCTGGTTGTATTAAATACGCGTTCTGATTCTATTTTCTTGGGTTTTTTTTTTTCTGGTTCCTAGAAAAAGATACGCCAAGATAAGAATACAGAATTGGAGAGGTGGAGAAAGCGCGCCTGCCAGAAAGAAAGAGAGAGAGAGAGAGAGAGAGAGAGAGAGAGAGAGAGAGAGAGAGAGAGAGAGAGAGAGAGAGAGAGAGAGAGAGGTGTTTCCCTTACAAGGACAGAAGTGGGGATGGGTGGGGGTAGGGTGATTCCAACTCGGCGAGTCATGATGCTGACAAAATATTCTCAGACTTCTCTTCTGTCAGACAGATCGACCTCTTGTCGTCATGTATGTATACTTGCCACTGGGAACCATCTTAACACTGAAACGTTTTGACTTTTCATCGAAAGCAGCTGAGATGGGGAAAAGCTCTTCGATAATGGTCCCGTACTAAGGGAATGGGAAAAGACAGAGTCAAACCATATGTCTATTTTTTGTCTGATCCTTTGAGTTTTTGTTTCGAGTTCTTTTGCACTGAAAATAAATATTGCTTGTCTTGTATTTGTATAGCAGCGTAAAAATCGTGCAAAGAAAGACAGACAGACCGAGAGAAGTACGCACACCACACACTGATAAGTAGTGTGCACGCGCGCACACACCCACGCACACGCACACGCACACACACCACACAACGCACACACTAACACACACACACACACACACGCACGCACGTACACATATACACACATCACACACACACACACACACACACACATACACACACACACACGCACACACACACACACTCACACACACACACACACACACACACACACACACACAAACATACACCCTACGCAGGCACGCACACGCACGCATGCACACGACACACTTCCACAACACACACACACACACACACACCACCACCACCACCACCACCACCACATCACAAACCATTTGTTGTCAGGCTAACACATAAGTTCTACTGATACAGTTAAAAATAACATATATGTCAAAGTCAATATGATCAATCTAAACGCACCATAAATGAAATTTGAAAAACACTATATTGAAATTAGTTAAAATCCAATGTTTGAAACAGAAATTGCAAAATGAAAAAATGAATTAAACCATAAACAACTGTGTTTAAATCTTGAGCAAAGTTAAATATCAATATAACAAACAGAAAAAAAAAAGCACACATACATACACACACATACACACAAGCACACACATACACACACGCTTGCGCATATACATACACACACACACGCACACACACACACACACACACACACACACACACACACACACACACACACACACACACACACACACACACACAGACACGCATATACATACGCACACATACATTTAGAAATACATGCACACACACATACGCTCGCGCACGCACGCATACACAAAGACACACACATACATACACATACACATACGCATACACACACGTACGCACACACGTGTACACACGCACAGGCTTAACACATACATAAAACACAGACACACAGACACAGACACGCACAGACAGACACACAGACACACAGACACACAGACACACACACACACACACACACACACACGTATCTAGCCAATATTTCAAATCATACACACATACACACACACACACACACACACACACACACACACACGTATCTAGCCAATATTTCAAATCATACACACATACACACACACACACACACACACACATACACACACACACACACACACACACACACACGTATCTAGCCAATATTCAAATCATACACACATACACACACACACACACACACACACACACGTATCTAGCCAATATTTCAAATCATACACACATACACACACACACACACACACACACACACACACACACGTATCTAGCCAATATTTCAAATCATTCGCCTTTTGTTCCCAGAGAAGAAAAGAAACAAGTTGTATTGATCCTGGTACAGACATGCATGTTGTGTTGTCAAATATACAGGACTCTATCCAGGGATGGTCGGTGTACTTAATGCTGCCACCTGCTGAAATATTGATGATGCCACAGACATATGTATGGGGCTTATTGTCTTGTTGGGTAGCATTATGTACAGCATGCAACTTGTAGAGCGATGAAAACATCAGTATGAGGCTCCATTTGGTTATCTGTTGTCTTTGCTTCAGATTCGAAAAGGCAAACACTGTGAGTTGTCCGTTTTCACATCTTCTAAAATAGCCAGACATCCTTTTGAAAAAGAAAGATGGAGAAAAACACCAACAACAACAACGGGGGGGGGGGGGGGGGGGGGCTTATCAGCACTCTTAGCTCCTACACAAAATTACCGGTACCCTCCGTGGGAATGTCGGGGGCTCTTTCAGTATAAATAGTGTCCACCTTCTGGAAAATTCTGTGCTAGAAATTCCTCTTTTCTGTTACTCTCTTTCTCTTCTGCCTTGTTCCTTTGCTTTCTGACATTTCTTCCCATAATTTTCTGCCTTGCTGGTCCATTCATCTATATGTCTTTGATAAAGTCATACGTACGTTTTCTTAGGATTGATAATTGGATACATGTATTAAGTTCATTTTGGCTCTAGGGAAGTGAGGTATGCAGAAGCAATCTTAGTAATTAACGCCCGTTTTTATAAATGTTTTGGTGTCCTTAGAAATGTTTAAATTTGTATTCAGGTGTGTTTTTTTTAAATCCCCTATGTGATAAATTGGATGGAGTGGTCAACACCAGGGCATCTCCTTAGATTATGTGTGTAAATGCATTAGTATGTGTACTTAATTTTCTTTTCATTATTATTTTCCTGTTGAAGTTTTGTATGTGTTTTGAAACGGTTATAGCCCTGATATAGCTGTACACATCGCCTGGACTTTAAACAACAATAACAACAAGGATTTACCAGTATCAAAAACCCTTGAAAGAAAGATCACCTATGAGATGAAACGTCTCAGAAGAACAGCAGGCAAGACCAATAATACGTGATTAGAAACGAAGAGATACAAGTACGTCAGTCCAATATTTTCTCCCTGGGTCTACCTGATGCTCTCTTTCCCTCCAGCTTTCCAGGTACTCTAATTCCCCTTTCCTCATAAAATGGCTTTAAATGCTGCCTGTCTTTTCCTTATCTTCCTTATGAATGATCGTGTGTCTGCCTCCATCAAGACTGTCTCGTTTGTTTTCTTTGCTGTCCGTGGAACTTTCGACATTCTTCTTAGAAACCACATCT
This sequence comes from Monoplex corrugatus, assembly GCA_030674185.1. Taxonomy (NCBI): domain Eukaryota; kingdom Metazoa; phylum Mollusca; class Gastropoda; order Littorinimorpha; family Ranellidae; genus Monoplex; species Monoplex corrugatus. The sequence continues at coordinate 86,465,167 of CM060310.1, read as the reverse complement.
CGGCTGCTTCAATCTTGTTCTGGCTTTGCTTGTTGACTGTCCACACCTCACAACCGTACAACAGTATTGGTTCTTTATATAACATTCAAGAACTCTCTTCCTGATGTTAATTGATAGGCAACGGGGTCCACCATCGTACTTTCCCAAGTATAATCATGGCCAGAAAAAACAAAAATGAGAATAACGACGTAAATAGGGGCTTCTATGGTGCACCTTCGTCCGGTAGGGACCGTCATGCTGCGCAGATCAAAGAGATGGTTGGAAGAGTTACTCACACAGCAATGCATCTAGTGGTTCAGCCACCTGACCATGACGCCAATCAAGCAGCCAGACCTTCCAGTCTACAATGCCAGATGCTTCAGAAGAAGACGACGGCTACGAAGGATTGATAGCGGTGGCAGACACAGTGCACATCTACAACATGACTGTACTCCAGACCTCCCGAATAGCTGCTGATTCCCAGCTGAATCTCCCTGTGATATCTCCAATTGATCAAGTATGCACCATGGTTGGCACAGAGGCAGAGTTCCTGACTTTCAGTTTAACAGCATGGGTTTGAGTCTGGCTCAAGAAAAAGCTATGTGCGCATGGCCTCTAGTCCACCCAGCTGTGGATGGGTACCTGATCCTGTTCAGGGTTGGTGATGGTAAAGCAATGAGGTAGAGGAGATGGGAACTGTCGTTATTATGTTGGCCTCCATGAACACTTTGTGTGCTCTTTAACTTCACGCTACCATGACCTCAGGAGTGTAGGAGATAACTTTGATGTTGTTTTATCTGTTGCATTCAACATACAGTCTAGAAATTGAAACGTTGGGTTGACGTGGAACATCTATCTCCAGATGACTTTAGTGCTGGTTGGTTTCGTTTACTGTTAGCTGTTTCCGAGAGATTTTGGTTGTTGGGGATTCATTTATACTGAAAAAACTGTCCTTATTCTAACTGCACTTGTCTATTCGTGTTATGCTAGTGAGTACTTGTTTGTTTCATGCAGATTTTGTTTTGAGGACATAGATTATTTCAAGTAGTGAGCACCAAAGGAGTCTTTGGTTTCAACTACTTCATCGTGTGTGTGTGTGTGTGTGTGTGTGTGTGTGTGTGTGTGTGTGTGTGTGTGTGTGTGTGTGTGTGTGTGTGTGTGTGTGTGTGTGTGTGTGTGTGAATATCTGTGTGTGGGAGTAACAAAATGACCGACAGAAAGAGTGAGCATTTCTTCTCCCATCAAAGTAGTTTCAGTTTCTAAAGATGACTTCTTCACGCTTAGAAAGAATTCCATATGCGCTACAGTCACAGGTGCCATGAACCTTAAGCCTGCACATAAACCCATGAGCTGGCCAAGTCCTGAGGTACTATCTAGCCTACATTTATAAGCCAACCTCAAGGTAATTGTTCCCTTCAGCCAAACAGGCATTGGGAAGCTGTTGGTTCTGCCATTCACTGTCCGCATGGCCGGGCCACATCTGGCCAGGAGTGTGGCCGTTTCGTCCAGTTCCTGCTGATTGTCAGGGGCTTGGTATCAGTGGAATTGTGGTTGGCCATGTTTCCTGTTAGTCCACTGTATATGGGTGACATCCTTAGTGCCTGTGGGAGAGCATGTATCTCCAGAATTGTCTTCTATTCCACAGGAAGACCCATGCCATACGCTGAAGACCAGTATGCCTACTCATCCATCAGCCCCATGAAGGGTCCATCATCAAGGAGGGTGTACATTAATTACTGTCGTTGTTGTTGTTGTTTAAGGCCCAGCCGACTGCGTAGAGCCATATCAGGGCTATAACCGCTTCAAACCATATAAAACTTCAACAGAAAAAAAGAAAAGAAAATTAAGTACACATATAACTGCATTCGCGCACATAATCTAAGGACGTGTCCTATGCGTTGACCACTCCATCCAATCTATCGCACAGGGGATTAAAAAAAACAAAAACACCTGAATACAAATTTAAGCATACCTATTGACTCCACAACATTATAAAAACGGGCGCAAGTTACCTAAAATTGCTTCTTCATATCCCACCTTCCTACAGCCAAAAGTGCACTTAATACATGTACCCAGTTATTAATCCTAAGAAAATGTACGTAAGACTTTATTGAACACATACAGGTGAATAGACCAGCAAGGCAGAAAATGATAGGAAGAAATGACAGAAAGCAAAGGAGCAAGACATAAACAGAAAATGACAGAAAAAGAGGAAATTTCTAGCACATAATTTCCAGAAGGTGGGGATACTATTTATACTGAAAGAGCCCCTGACACCCCCACGGGGGGTATGCACATTAATAGATTGCACACAAGTTATCAACATGCTGTGATGCTAGGTTTTTGTATAACCTAAGCTTACTAGTGTAAGGCCGGTGTTTACACACACACACACACACACACACACACACACGCACGCACGCACGCACGCACGCACGCACACGCACACGCACACGCACACGCACACGCACACGCACACTCACACGCACACACACACACAGCTGTCCCCAGGCTCAAGGTCTGCATTATTGACGACCTCATTTTGTTTTGTTCGCGCCGGGAACTGTCTCACGCCGACTTTTTGTCGCAAGGAAAGTGACTTAGCTCCCCTGAGGAAGAATCTTGCGGGACAAAAGATCAGAAAAGACGCGATGTGTTGATGGATTGATTGGATACTTGGCGGCAGGTGGAGTTTTCATTTGATGGCCAGGGTGGTATGATGTAGGGGTTGTATTAAACTTTACACCACTTTGACTTTTCCCATAGGGTTCCTTTTTTGTCTGTATCGTCGTTTGTCAGTAGCATAGATTCACTATGCAATCGTTACAGTGTGTATAAAGGTCTGGCCAAGAAATGTCTACAAACAATTATGACGGATTCATATCTGCATACATTTCCCAAATATAAAGAATCAGACTTCATTTTCGATCATTTACACTTTGTAAAACAATTTATAGATGGGTTTTATTTTTTATCACGAATTTTCATACAGACAGAAGTGAGTTTGTACCTATCCTCACTACTTGGAATAAACATCTCAATATTAAAATTTTGCACACACACACACACACACATATATATATATATATATATATATATATATATATATATATATATATATATATATATATATATATATATATATAAAATAAATTATACATATATATTATATGTATATAAATTATGCTTTACATGTGTCTGCCTTTGTCTCATGCTTTTCGTAAAGAGCTTAACCAACTGACACATAGAGTTTGTAAAATACTAACTCTACAGTATATGTCAGTCGGTTAAGCTCTTTACGAAAAGCATGATTCAATTTTACACTTTCTTGAAACTATATAACACTTTGTGATATGCTGAGATGACTGTGTTGAGTAGTAAAGACTAGCTGTAAGACAGGACCAGTGGGACCTAATGTTATTACCATTGCGTATTGAAGTGTTTTGAACTTTGAAGCTAAAAGAAACAGAGATCGTTTCAGCATTTCTAATATTTGAGGTAAAGGGATCTACACTTGTTGTCAACAGTATTGTTTATCCAGTCCTGCTATTAAAAAGGAGAGCAAAATCTAAGGAAGAGCATGTGTGGTTTGGATGTTATACAGAGAAATTACTCCCCCACCCTTCCAAAGAGCTGCATTTTAAAGGTTAGTTTAATGAAAGAGTAGCAGACTTAAGCTCCATTAAAGAGAATGCGATTTATCTGTTTTGAGGAGGGGAGGGAGGACACAGAAAATGAGAGAAATGAACAAAAGAAATGCTTGCGGCTAATACTACAACAATTTATGTTTTGTCACGAATTGTTTAAACTGAATGGCTCTAAAACAGTCATGGATTTATCAAGATACAGTCTCTAGTGCAGTCTCAGCCTGCAACATAAAAACTAGCAATGAGCCCGTCTTAACCCTTTAACTCCCACACCTATCCACCAACTGCAAAATTTTAACCCTTTGAGTCATTCATCCTATGCAGAAAGCTGGTGGATAGGGGAGGGAGTCAAAGGGTTTAGATTTTGCTTTGTTAGCATCGTTGGCAATGCAGGGTGTTGGTGGCGTGCGGGAGTCAAAGGGTTAATGCTCCATTCATTCTAGTGGTGTTTCACCATAGTTCCCATATTACATATCTCTCTCCATCTCAAAACCATGCCAGCACAGATGGTGTTGCACAGGCTGACAAAACCTCTCCGATGATCACTGGCAAATTCGTATGAAGCGCATATGGAGTTGTCCAAGTATGATGACTTTTCTGTATCGAACTGTAGACTGAAAAACTGCAACAGATGACGGCACCCCCATAGGGATGCTGGGAGATTTTTCAGTATAAATAGTATCCCCACCTTCTGGAAATTTCTTCTTTTCTAACACCCTGTTTCTTTTTTCCTACTTTGCTTTCTGTCATTTCCTCCTATCAGTTTCTGCCTTTCTGGTCCATTCGCCTGTTTGTGTTCAAAAAAGTCTTATGTACTCTCTCTTAGGATTGATGATTGGGTACATGTATTATGTGCATTTTTGGCTGTAGGGAAATGAGAATTGCGGAAGCAATTTTAGGTAATTTAGGCCCGTTTCATAGGCCCGTTTTCATATTGTTTTAGTGTCCTTAGTTATGTTAAAATTTGTATTCAGGTGTGTATTTTAAATCCCCTGTGCGATAAATTGTGCAAAGAGTGGTCAACGCCATCTCTTTAGATTATGTGTACGAATGCATTAATATGTTTACTTAATTTTCTTTTCCTTTTTTTGTCGCTGTTGAAGTATTGTGTATGTTTCGAAACGGTTATGGCTTTACGCGGTCGGCTGGGCTTTAAACAAAACTAACAAGATGACTGCGGGGAAAATGGAAAAAAGAGCTTCATACAGTATGCTGTCTGTATGTCTTCCATGGGGCCAGCTAATCTCTGGGTGGTTCATTTTATACGGGGTGTTAACGTTCTAGTTTATCTGTTCTCAAGCAGCTAGCGTGACCAGTCCTGCTCTCTCTCTCTGTCTCTCTCTCTCTCTCTCTCTCTGTCTCTGTCTCTCTCTGTCTGTCTGTCTGTCTCTCTCTCTCTGTCTGTCTCTCTCTCTCTCTGTGTGTGTGTGTGTGTGTGTGTGTGTGTGTGTGTGTGTGTGTGTGTGTGTGTGACAGATAGAGTGAGTGGTGTATGTGCGTGAATGTGTGTGTGGTCGGAGTGAGTGTGTGTGCGTGTATGTATATGTGTGTGTGTATGTGTGTGTATCTCTGTCCGTGTATGCGTGCATATGTGTGTGTCTGAGTTGTGGATGCGTGTGTGTATTTGGTGTGTGGGTGGGTGGGCGTTTGTGTGTGTGCGTCTGTGCGCGCGCGTGTGGTATGTGTGGATATGCGCGTGGTGTGTGTGTTTGCGTGGTATGTGTGTTTGCGTGGTGTGTGTGTGTGTGTGTGTGTGTGTGTGTGTGTGTGTGTGTGTGTGTGTGTGTGTGTGTGTGTGTGTGAACGTAATGTAATTACAGCTGACGCGGTTTGATGTTCTAAGAATAGTTGCCTCTCCACTCAAGTGTGTGTATACACGCCATTCTCTCTTTGATCTTTGTCTCTCTGTCTGTCTCTGTCTCTGTCTCTGTCTGTCTCTCTCTCGCTTTCTATCTCTGTCTCTTTCTCTCTCTTTGTCTGCCTCTGTTTCTCTCTTTCTCCGTCTCTTTCCCCTCTCTCTGACTTTTGCTCTCTGTGTCTTTCTTTACACACACACACCACCACACACACACACACACACACACACACACACACACACACACACACACACACACACACACACACACACACACACACACACACACACACACACACTTACACACTTACACACTTACACATATCAGTTTGAGGAAAAATCTGATGCAACAGAGAATCAAACATGTTGGGGACTCAATGGTATTCAAGCGTAAGAGGACACGATCTACCATTGGGATCTGGGTGACATTCCAGTGTAAGAGGACACGATCTACCATTGAGATCTGGGTGACATTCCAGTGTAGGAGGACACGATCTACCATTGAGATCTGGATGGCATTCCAGTGTAAGAGGACACGATCTACCATTGAGATCTGGATGGCATTCCAGTGTAAGAGGACACGATCTACCATTGAGATCTGGATGGCATTCCAGTGTAAGAGGACACGATCTACCATTGAGATCTGGGTGACATTCCAGTGTAAGAGGACACGATCTACCATTGAGATCTGGGTGACATTCCAGTGTAAGAGGACACGATCTACCATTGAGATCTAGGTGACATTCCAGTGTAAGAGGACACGATCTACCATTGAGATCTGGATGGCATTCCAGTGTAAGAGGACACGATCTACCATTGGGATCTGGATGGTATTCCAGTGTAAGAGGACACGATCTACCATTGGGGTCTGAATGATATCCCAGTGTAAGAGGACACGATCTACCATTGAGATCTGGGTGACATTCCAGTGTAAGAGGACACGATCTACCATTAAGATCTGGGTGACATTCCAGTGTAAGAGGACACGATCTACCATTGAGATCTGGGTGACATTCCAGTGTAAGAGGACACGATCTACCATTGAGATCTGGGTGACATTCCAGTGTAAGAGGACACGATCTACCATTGAGATCTGGGTGACATTCCAGTGTAAGAGGACACGATCTACCATTGAGATCTGGATGGCATTCCAGTGTAAGAGGACACGATCTACCATTGAGATCTGGATGGCATTCCAGTGTAAGAGGACACGATCTACCATTGAGATCTGGGTGACATTCCAGTGTAAGAGGACACGATCTCCCATTGAGATCTGGATGGCATTCCAGTGTAAGAGGACACGATCTACCATTGAGATCTGGATGGCATTCCAGTGTAAGAGGACACGATCTACCATTCGGATCTGGGTGACATTCCAGTGTAAGAGGACACGATCTACCATTGAGATCTGGATGGCATTCCAGTGTAAGAGGACACGATCTACCATTGAGATCTGGGTGACATTCCAGTGTAAGAGGACACGATCTACCATTGAGATCTGGATGGCATTCCAGTGTAAGAGGACACGATCTACCATTGAGATCTGGATGGCATTCCAGTGTAAGAGGACACGATCTACCATTGAGATCTGGGTGACATTCCAGTGTAAGAGGACACGATCTACCATTGGGATCTGGGTGACATTCCAGTGTAAGAGGACACGATCTACCATTGGGATCTGGGTGACATTCCAGTGTAAGAGGACACGATCTACCATTGAGATCTGGATGGCATTCCAGTGTAAGAGGACACGATCTACCATTGAGATCTGGATGGCATTCCAGTGTAAGAGGACACGATCTACCATTGAGATCTGGATGACATTCCAGTGTAAGAGGACACGATCTACCATTGAGATCTGGATGGCATTCCAGTGTAAGAGGACATGATCTACCATTGAGATCTGGATGGCATTCCAGTGTAAGAGGACACGATCTACCATTGAGATCTGGATGGCATTCCAGTGTAAGAGGACACGATCTACCATTGAGATCTGGATGGCATTCCAGTGTAAGAGGACACGATCTACCATTGAGATCTGGATGGCATTCCAGTGTAAGAGGACACGATCTACCATTGAGATCTGGGTGACATTCCAGTGTAAGAGGACACGATCTACCATTGAGATCTGGATGGCATTCCAGTGTAAGAGGACACGATCTACCATTGAGATCTGGATGGCATTCCAGTGTAAGAGTACACGATCTACCATTGAGATCTGAATGATATTCCAGTGTAAAGAAAACACGATCTACCATTGGGGTCTGGATGATATTCCAGTGTAAGAGGACACGATCTACCATTGGGGTCTGGATGATATTCCAGTGTAAGAGGACACGATCTACCATTGGGGTCTGGATGATATTCCAGTGTAAGGGACACGATCTACCATTGGCGACTCAATGATATTCCAGTGTAAGAAGACACGATCTACCATTGGGGTCTGGATGATATTCCAGTGTAGGAGAACACGATCTACCATTGGGGTCTGGGTGACATTCCAGTGTAAGGGGACACGATGTACCATTGGCGACTCAATGATATTCCAGTGTAAGAAGACACGATCTACCATTGGGGTCTGGATGATAGTCCAGTGTTAGAGGACACGATCTACCATTGGGTCTGGATGATATTCCAGTGTAAGAGACACGATCTACCATTGGGGTCTGGATGATATTCCAGTGTAAAGAAAACACGATCTACCATTGGGGACTCAGTGATATTCCAGTGTAAAGAAGACACGATCTACCATTGGGGACTCAGTGATACTCCAGTGTAAAGAAGACACGATCTACCAATGGGGACTCAATATTCTTCACTATTATTATTGGTATACATGAGATTTTCTATACAGTATCATGAACAGTATATCCCTGATCCCACCAAGAGCAGTGTTGATAAAATGGGTCCCGAAATAATATCACAAAAATGTAATGAAAATAAAATCACAGCTTTGGGCAGCTACTGTTTGCTCTCTCTTAGTCAGTGAATGATAACCCTGTCCCCCACCTCCACTACTATCTTCATAAATTTGACGAGAGAAGTGAAAATTCATGGAAAAGAAGATCACAGAAGTGAAGAGCGACTAATCATTTTTGACAAGTTTTTCTTTAACGCTAGTACAGGGAACACTGCGCAATAATCTGTATTACAGCTGTGTAGTGTGTAATGCTGAGGAATGTGGCAGACAATGTTCACTGGATGCTTCTTCACATTTGGGATATATGTTACTTCGTGTCCTGTTCAAAAGCTTGGTCAGTTCTGACACCAACGACAGCACTTTACGAAATACAAGAGAAAGAGACAGGCAGAGGCTGGCAGTTACATGCTAGCTGAGACCAACAGACAGTCTTAGAGAGACAGAGAGGGTGAGAGACAGACAACAGATTTGCTTCAGGGCAAATGAAGCGTGAAGGTGGCAGAGTGACGCGTCCTGAAGTGAGAAAGGGAAAAGTGAGAGAGGGAAGA
>CM060310.1:86433718-86451218 GCA_030674185.1 Monoplex corrugatus | reverse complement strand
TGTGTGTGTGTGTGTGTGTGTGTGTGTGTGTGTGTGTGTGTGTGTGTGTGTGTGTGTGTGTGTGTGTGTGGCTTTGTGTCTTTGTTGTACCGTGCTGTGGTGTTAATTTGTCGAGTGTGTGGCCTACTGGTTATTGCACTTGCCTATGACGGCCAAAAATCTAGGTTCGGATCATGGGTCAGGCATTTTTCTGAGTGCCAGTTTTTCAGAAGAAGTAATAAAACATGGTCCTGTGTGCAGCATGCAATTGGTGCACATTAAAGATCTCATGACAACAAAGAAGTTGACCATGTGCAAAATTTTCGCTGCAGAATCTACTTTCATAGGTAAACATACACGCATACATAAAACCAAAACAAAACCGAAAAAACCTGTGGCGCTGCCCTGTGGCAATACGTATTTCATTGAGAGAACAACCCAACTTTGATGTGGTAAGTCCATTGTGACATAGGAAATACACACAAAATAATTCAACATGATAAATCCACTATGGGGAAAAAGGCAAAACCAATATTTCACCTGGTAAATCAATTATGACAAAGGAAATGTACGCAAAATAATTTGTATGTATTGTGGCTTAAGGCCCATTTACAGTCAAACATTGTTCTGTATGTATTGTGGCTTAAGGCCCATTTACAGTCAAACATTGTTCTGTATGTATTGTGGCTTAAGGCCCATTTACAGTCAAACATTGTTCTGTATGTATTGTGTGCTTAAGGCCCATTTACAGTCAAACATTGTTCTGTACGTATTGTGGCTTAAGGCCCATTTACAGTCATTGTTCTGTATGTATTGTGGCTAAAGGCCCATTTACAGTCAAACATTGTTCTGTATGTATTCTGGCTTAAGACCCATTTACAGTTAAACATTGTTCTGTATGTATTGTGGCTTAAAGCCCATTTACAGTCAAACATTGTTCTGTGTGTATTGTGGCTTAAGGCCCATTTATAGTCAAACATTGTTCTGTATGTATTGTGGCTTAAGGCCCATTTACAGTCAAACATTGTTCTGTATGTATTGTGGCTTAAGGCCCATTTACAGTCAAACATTGTTCTGTATGTATTGTGGCTTAAAGCCCATTTACAGTCAAACATTGTTCTGTATGTATTGTGGCTTAAGGCCCATTTACAGTCAAACATTCTGTATGTATTGTGGCTTAAGACCCATTAGTACATTCAATTGGGTTTTCATATGTATCTGTATTGTTGGCTTAAGGCCCATTTCAGTCAAACATTCCATATTGCTTGCCATTCGTATTGATTATTGTGGCTTAAGGCCCTACCATGTTTAGTATTGGTTACCAATACATCAATTGTTCTGTATGTATTGTGGCTTAAGGCCCATTTACAGTCAAACATTGTTGTTCTGGTAACTTTATATTGTGGTATTTTAAGGCTCATTTACAAACATGTATGTTTGTCTAAGCTACGTAATTGTCTGATTTTGTGGCTTAAGGCCATTTACAGTCAAACATTGTTCTGTATGTATTGTGGCTTAAGGCCCATTTACAGTAACATTGTTCTGTATGTATTGTGGCTTAAGGCCCATTTACAGTCAAACATTGTTCTGTATGTATTGTGGCTTAAGGCCCATTTACAGTCAAACATTGTTCTGTATGTATTGTGGCTTAAGGCCCATTTACAGTCAAACATTGTTCTGTATGTATTGTGGCTTAAGGCCCATTTACAGTCAAACATTGTTCTGTATGTATTGTGGCTTAAGGCCCATTTACAGTCAACATTGTTCTGTATGTATTGTGGCTTAAAGGCCCATTTACAGTCAAACATTTTCTGTATGTATTGTGGCTTAAGACCCATTTACAGTCAAACATTGTTCTGTATGTATTGTGGCTTAAGGCCCATTTACAGTCAAACATTGTTCTGTATGTATTGTGGCTTAAGGCCCATTTACAGTCAAACATTGTCTGTATGTATTGTGGCTTAAGGCCCATTTACAGTCAACATTGTTCTGTATGTATTGTGGCTTAAGGCCCATTTACAACATGTCTGTATGTATTGTCTAAGCCATACAACATTGTTCTGTATTATTGTGGCTTAAGGCCCATTTACAGTCAAACATTGTTCTGTATGTATTGTGGCTTAAGGCCATTTACAGTCAAACATTGTTCTGTATGTATTGTGGCTTAAGGCTCATTTACATCAAACATTGTTCTGTATGTATTGTGGCTTAAAGGCCCATTTACAGTCAAACATTGTTCTGTATGTATTTGTGGCTTAAGGCCCATTTACAGTCAAACATTGTTCTGTATGTATTGTGGCTTAAGGCCCATTTACAGTCAACTTGTTCTGTATGTATTGTGGCTTAAGGCCCATTTACAGTCAAACATTGTTCTGTATGTATTGTGGCTTAAGGCCCATTTACAGTCAAACATTGTTCTGTATGTATTGTGGCTTAAAGGCCCATTTACGTCAAACATTGTTCTGTATGTATTGTGGCTTAAGGCCCATTTACAAACATTGTTCTGTATGTATTGTGGCTTAAGGCCCATTTACAGTCAAATTGTTCTGTATGTATTGTGGCTTAAGGCCCATTTACAAACATTGTTCTGTATGTATTGTGGCTTAAGGCCCATTTACAGTCAAACATTGTTCTGTATGTATTGTGGCTTAAGCCCATTTACAGTAACATTATTGTTCTGTATGTATTGTGGCTTAAGGCCCATTTACAGTCAAACATTGTTCTGTATGTATTGTGGCTTAAGGCCCATTACAAACATATGTTCTCTGTATGTATTGTGGCTTAAGCCCATTTTAGAATCATTGGTTCTGTATGTATTGTGCTTAAGGCTCATTTAAGCAAACATTGTTTCTTGTATGTATTGTGGCTTAAGGCCCATTTACAGTCAAACATTGTTCTGTAGTTATTGTGACTTAAGGCCCATTTACAGTCAAACATTGTTCTCTGTGTATTATTGTGACTTAAGGCTCATTTACAGTCCAACATTGTTCTCGTGTATTATTGTGCTTAAGGCTCATTTACAGTCAACATTGTTCTCTGTGTATTATTGTGACTTAAGCCCATTTACAGTCAACATTGTTCTCTGTGTATTTGTGACTTAAGGCCATTTACAGTCCAACATTGTTCTCTGTGTATTATTGTGACTTAAGGCCATTACAGTCCAACATTGTTCTCTGTGTATTATTGTGACTTAAGGCCCATTTATAGTCCAACATTGTTCTCTTGTATTGTGTTTAAGCCTTTATTAATTGTTCTCGTGTATTATTACTTAAGGCCCATTTACAGTCAACATTGTTCTCTGTGTATTATTGTGACTTAAGGCCCATTTAAGTCCAACATTGTTCTCTGTGTATTATTGTGACTTAAGGCCCATTTACAGTCAACATTGTTCTCTGTGTATTATTGTGACTTAAGGCCCATTTACAGTCCAACATTGTCTCTGTGTATTATTGTGACTTAAGGCCCATTACAGTCCAACATTGTTCTCTGTGTATTATTGTGACTTAAGGCCCATTTACAGTCCAACATTGTTCTCTGTGTATTATTGTGACCTTAAGGCCCATTACAGTCAACATTGTTCTCTGTGTATTATGTGGTTTAAGGCCCATCTACAGTAACATTGTTCTCTGTGTATTATTGTGACTTAAGGCCATTTATAGTCCAACATTGTTCTCTGTGTATTATTGTGACTTAAGGCCCATTTACAGTCCAACATTGTTCTCTGTGTATTATTGTGACTTAAGGCCCATTTACAGTCCAACATTGTTCTCTGTGTATTATTGTGACTTAAGCCCATTTACAGTCCAACATTGTTCTCTGTGTATTATTGTGACTTAAGGCTCCATTTACAGTCCAACATTGTTCTCTGTGTATTATTGTGACTTAAGGCCCATTTACAGTCCAACATTGTTCTCTGTGTATTATTGTGATTTAAGACCCATTTACAGTCCAATCATTGTTTCTCTGTATGTACATTATTTGATTAAGGTTCATGTTTTCAGTCCTAAATTGTTCTCTGTGTAATATTCGAGACATAAGGTCTATTCCATCCAACATGTCTCTGTGTATTATTGTGACTTAAGGCCCATTTAACAGTCCAACATTGTTCTCTGTGTATTATTGTGACTTAAGACCCATTTACAGTCCAAACATTGTTCTCTGTGTATTATTGTGACTGAAGGCCCATTTACAGTCCAACATTGTTCTCTGTGTATTATTGTGACTTAAGACCCATTTACAGTCCAACATTGTTCTCTGTGTATTATTGTGACTTAAGACCCATTTACAGTCAGTAGTTGAGTTGTGTTTCTATGTAGTGTGACGATAATTTGATTTACGTTCTGATGTTTTGAGTTTTATATCTCTCTCCTTTAACAAACAACGAACAAAGGAAGTCTGACTCATGCGCATTCATCATGTTCTGTGACAAACTGTATCTAATGATGTACACTTAGTTTTCCAGAATTGAAAAGCATGCGGAAGTGAGTAGAGAAGAATGAAAGGGGAAAGAGAGAACAGAGAGAGAGAGAGAGAGAGAGAGAGAGAGAGAGAGAGGAGAGAGAGAGAGAGAGAGAGAGAGAGAGAGAGAGAGAGAGAGAGAGAGAGAGAGAGAGAATGTACATAAAAATCAGTGTTTCATGACGTTTTATGTATTTAGAAATCCAGTGTCTGTAATGTGATGTATTTATGCAACATACGAAATTGAACTGCCGTTTTGGAATGAATTGTATTGAAACTAATACGATTAAAAAAAAGTTGCGGAGAAAAGAAAGAAACAACTTCTTATGACGACCATGGTCATATTTTAAAGATAACGATTCAGTACCTTGTTCTTAGTCAAGGGTTTGCAGGACTGAACAGGTAAGATCAATCAGACAACGATGAAGACTTATATTCTTCAAAATCCAAAGAGAAGATACCACATGCTGGCACTTTACACAGCAAAAAGCAAGCTGCGACAAATCAACTGGAACACATTACAAAGCAAAAGAAAAAAATGAGAATGGGCGAAACACAAAGGACAGAAAAAGAATGTTGTTAAAAAATAGTCGAGACAAACAGCTGTATCTCCCGTCCCCCACACCCCCACACCCCCACACCCCCACAAGTTTCGTTGAGACAAAATAACTGCTTGGAGAGAAAAATAACAGGAGGCAGAAAGAAAAGGAGGAAAAAAAGGAAGAGAGAACGAGACAGAGAGAGACACAGAGCACACACACACGCGCACACACACACACACACACACACACACACACACACACACACACACACATACACACACTCACACACACACACACACACACACACACACACACACACACACACACACACACACACACACACACACACACACACACACACACACACACACACACACACAAAATAACTACTTGGAGAGAAAAATAACAAGAGACAGAAAGAAAAGGAGAAAAAAAAAAGGAAGAGAGAACGAGACACAGAGCACACACACACAGAGAGAGAGAGAGAGAGAGAAAAAAAAAGAGAGAGAGGTAAATTGAAATTTGCACTCAAAACTGGAGTGCTGTAGACTTGACAGGGTTGTGATATTTATCGTGTAATCGAGGGAGGAGTTTTTTTCCTTTTCATTTCTTTTTTTATTTCTTCTTTTTTTGAACTCGTTTTTCCATTTCATAGTGCCGGAGTTGTGGCCACGTCTGGTGAGGCAGATGACCATGTCGGTACAGGTTAGACTAACTCCATTTCCCCCGTGGCTCTTTCAGTATAAATAGTATCCCCACCGTCTGGAAATTCTGTGCCAGAAATTTACTCTTTCCTGTCACTCTGGTTTTTTTCCCTTGCTCCTTTACTTTATGTCATCTCTTCCTATCGTTTTCTGTTTTGCTGATTCCTTCATCTCTGTTTTATAAAGTCTTAAATACTGTCTGTTAGGATTAATAATTCAGTACGTGTATTGGCTGCATTCTTAGGTTGTAAGAAAAAGTGACATGCAGAAGCAATTTTCGGCAATTCACGCAATATATACATACATACATACATACATACATACATACATACATACATACATACATACATACATACATACATACATACATACATACATACCTACATACATATATATCATCATCATCATATGTGTGTGTGTGCACATATATA
Source organism: Monoplex corrugatus (assembly GCA_030674185.1). NCBI lineage: Eukaryota > Metazoa > Mollusca > Gastropoda > Littorinimorpha > Ranellidae > Monoplex > Monoplex corrugatus. The sequence goes on along the minus strand of CM060310.1, from coordinate 86,445,104 downwards.
TATACACAATATATATAATGAACACGTAATACGAAAATCACAAAGAACACACACCAAATACAAAAATGAAAAGTTGTATTAGGTGATTCTTCGTTTGTGATCTACTTGACAAAGGCCAGTTGGCCGAAAATTTGCGCTTGTCTTGTCTGGTTGTATCATACGCGTTCTGATACTTTTTTCGTGTATTTTTTTCTTTCTGGTTCTTGTTTAAGACCAGCCGTTGCTCGGAGGGTCGAGTCTTGTAAACAGTACAATTGATAGTAAACTTAAAGAGATTTGAACTGTTAAACAGGTCAGAAATGCTCTAAGTGTTTTAACCATCATAACAATATTAACAGTGGGGATCTTTCATTCCGTTTGTTTCCATGACTAAGTCATTACTGTCCTAAGTATGAAGTGCAGTGTCCTTAAGTTGGATCAGAACAGATATCAATAACATTACTAATTGATTACGTGTCATAAGTCTGAAGTTTAGTGGACAGTGTCCTTAATAAGTTGGATCAGATCAGAACAGATACCGATAACACAACTGATTGCGTGTCATAAGTATGAAGTTTAGTGTGCAGTGTCCTTGATACGTTGGATCAGATCAGAACAGATACCGATAACACAACTAATTGATTGCTGTTATAGGTATGAATTGCAGTGTCCTTAACAAGTTGGATCAGGTTAGAACAGATGCCGAGAAAATGACTAAGTGATTGCGTGTCATAAGTATGAAGTTTAGTGTGTAGTGTCCTTAATAAGTTGGATCAGATCAGAACAGATACCGATAACACAACTGATTACGTGTCATAAGTATGTGGTGTAGTGGGCAGTGTCCTTAACAAGTGGGATCAGATCAAAACAGATACCGATAACACGACTCAGTGATTACTGTCACTAAGTATGGATCTTAGTGGGCAATGTCCTCAAGTGCGATTAGAATAGATTGGGCACCGATAACACAAGTAAGCAATTGCTGTCGTAAGCATGGAGCTTAGTAGGCAGTGTCCTTAACCCTTTGACTCCCTCACCCTATCCGCCAATATCCCGCATTGTCAGCCATGATAGCAAAGCAAAAACTTAACCCTTTCACTCCTCACCCTATCCACCAGTTTCCTGCAGGAAGCTGGTGGATAGGGTGAGAGAATGAAACCGTTAATAAGTTGGATCAGAACGGGTACCGGTAAAACTCTACCGAGGTTACACAGCAACAGTGCCGGGTCTTCTGCGATGGGCGACATCACGGCGACTTGACATGGCTAGCTTGCGTAGGCTTCAAGACACTGGGACTTAGGCTGTTAATGCGTAAAAATACCGTAATGAGCAATGTGGGGCCAACACCACTGAGACGTGGCGAAAGTTTAGACAGAAGAATAATACTAAAAAAACAAAAAACAAAAAAAAACAAAAACCCTAGTGATTGATGTGATTGTTACAAAGCAGAAGGGCGCCGTCCCCTGGAGAGATGTGGTAGTGATGATCGGATGGAATAAAATGGTTTTAAATATGGAATCGGTCATCATTTTATGTTTATGCTCTCCACTGACTATTTTTGTCTTTGCCATCTGGCATTGCCATTGACACGGTCTGTGAGGCGTGTTGGACATCAAGAGATCTCCACACCGAAGGAACAAAGGACGCTGTTGATGAATGGAAACAACAGACATATAAACAGACACACGCTCGTGCGTGCGAATCACCAAAAATTTAGTCCTCTGGATCCACTGTGAGAGTGCTCGCGTACGGGCGTACGCGCACACACATACATACACTCGCGCGCGCGTGCGGGCACACACACACACACACACACACACACACACACACACACACACACACACACACACACACACACACACACACACATACACACACATATTCTCTCTCTCTCTCATATACACCACACACACGCTCTCTCTCGGTCTTCTCTCTATCTCACGCACACACTCACACACACACACACACACACACACACACACACACACATACACACACACACACACACACACACACACACACATCAACACACACACACTGTCTCTGTCGGTCTGCCTGCCTGCCTGCCTGTCTTGTCTGTCTGTCTGTCTGTCTGTCTGTCTGTCTCACTCACACACACACACGCACACACACGCACACGCACACACACGCACACACACACACACACACACACACACACTCTCTCTCTCTCTCTCTCTCTCTCACACACGATGGGCGCGGTGGACAATTTCATGGACGTAGGAATTCGAATGAAAACCCTGGGTTCCATACATCTACATACATCTGACCTGTGGGTACAGAATAGATATCTTTTCCATCTACGTCAACACGTTTACAGACCTGCCAGTGCCTAACCCCTTTCCTGTGTATATGCGGTATATGAGATATGCACGTTAAAGATCCCGTAAGTCATGTCAGTGGCTGGCTTATAGAATCATTTGCACAACCAGCACGTAGGCAGCAAAGTTTAAGTATTATTACTTTTTGCTCATAACTTCTACGGTTGGAAAATGACACAAATTTTGTCTTTTACTTTGTAATGTCTTGATGTTTAACATTTTCACATCTGCACGCACGCACGCACGCACACACGCACGCACATACACACGCACACACACACACTTTCTCTCTCTCTCTCTCTCACACACACACACACAAAACACACACACCACCACCACCACACACGTCCCATCCACCACCACCAGCAACAACACCAACATGACAGACTGGAACCTGTGATTCCCAAACCTCAAAGAAGTTGGCAGTACTTGTTAACTTAACCGGCAAAGGCACATCGAACTTGCACGCAACGACACAGACCTGCTAATGGGCATCGTTCTTTTCCGTGTGTGTTCGATAATTGCCAGGTAAGCGTTCTAATGATTCCATGTTGTTTGTTAGAATGATTAGGTTATTTGCATGAAAGCATGTAGAGTAAATCATGGAAGTCTTCATCGTGTCATTAGGGAACTAAATACAGATTGCAGATCATCCTCATTACTGGCATCATGATGTACTTAATGGGAGATTCTGATAAAGGTTATGTTCGGTGTAGTGGCGGTAAAAGGTCACATTGTTATTGAATAGAAATGGAACGTTTGTGTGCACACTGCAGAAAGTGCTCATTAAGAAAGGTAATTAGGGGATCCGTTAGTGGGAATTGCTGATTCATAGTTTGTACTGTTATTGTTGCTGTCTTTAGAACGACAACAAGGATGCTGGGTTCCTCAACTTGAGTTTTTAAGAAAACGTTATTCAAGAAAAACGAGCTGTAAAAAGCCCGTTTCTTCATTTTGCCTACTTTTTTGTTTTGCTTTTCCGTCCACCCCAAGAGGATGTCGGTGGCTGTTTCAGCATGGAATTGTAATAACATTCCTACCTTCTAAAACTGCCTGTTTTGTTTTGTGAATTCATGACGAACAATAACGAATGTTGGTGATGGATATGTTCCTCGATTTAGCTCTGTGACTGGTTGTCTTGAGTGAGGTAAATCAGAACAGATTGAAGATTGTCTTGATGTCCTGTCTAAAATAGTTTTGCTGCTTTGTTCATTTGATTTGAAGAAACCTCTTTTCTAAAAACTCAGCGTTGTAAATTTTCTCTTTATCTGACACACCGAAAATACAATGAGAACTCGTATTTGATTAAAAAAAAACTAATTCAAAAAACAACTAGGCTCGAATTTTCGACGAGTGGTCTTTGTCAAGCGCATTTAAAAGACTTCAAAGAAACATATACACTAAAATTTGAACAAAATCAATACCGGGAATTCCCGGTATTTCGTTGAGTTGGAAATGGACTTGAGGAAGTTATCTTGTTTTGGTCCTAGATTTTATTTGTTTGCTTGTCTTTGGTGTACGCTTGACAAAGGCCAGTTTACTGAATGTTTGTGTCTGTCTTGTTACGTGTATTAGACATGTGCTCACATACTTGTCCTGTGTTACCGGTTTCTCTGAGCTTCATCGCTGGCAGCACAACTTACGTTCATCACACACAAAAGTAAATCTGCCGTTATTGGAATAAACAGTTCTGGGATAAGCCCCACCCTTCCCGTGGAGATGCCCAGGGGATTGGGTGTGGATGTCTTTCAGTATAAACAGTATCCCCACATTCTGGACATTCTGTGCTAGAAATGCCCTCTTTTCTGTCACTCTCTTTGTTTCTGCCTTGTTTCTTTGCTTTCTATCGATTCTTCCTACCATTTTCTGCCTTGTTGGTCCATTCATCTGTATGTGTTCGATAAAGCCTTACATACTTTCCTTTAGGACTGATAATTGGGTACATGTATTAAGTGCGTTTTTGGCTCTAGGGAAATGAGATATGCAGAAGCTCTTTAGGTAATTTAGGCCTGTTTATTATATATGTTTTAGTGTCCTTCGTAATGTATATATTTGCATTGGGGGTTATTTCATTTTTAATCCCCTGTGTGATTTTGGACAGAGTGATCAATGCCAGGGACATCTCCCTAGATTATGTGCGCGAACACATTGATATGCGTACTAAATTTTCTCTCTTTTTTCCTGTTGAAGTATGGTGTATGTTTTGAAACGGTTATAGCCCTGATATGGATCTACACAGTCGGCTGGGTTTTAAACAAAAAGAACAATAACAGTTTTGGGATCCAGTTGTTGAAGTAAATTTCAGTTTACCACGAGTGTGCAGGCTCACACGTAAGACGCATCCTTTACAAAGAAAGTTTGTAGTTGTTTGGGTCACGGTGACCCACAGAACGGGTGACATGAATCAAAACTTCATTCATTCTCCCACTGCTGTCTTGTTACCCCCCAAATGAACAGCTGATCCTAGGCCGGTGGCGCCATTGACCTTATAAATCTTAAAGCAAACATTGAAGATTTCTGTTCACCTAGATTAATGGCTAAATTAAAATGGACGATGGATGACTGAAGCAAAAAGATAATTATCATCAATGATGGTTTTTCTAAGGGCAGGACAGGCAGAATCGCCATTGAACATAAATCTCTTGTTTTTGAGTGAAAAGGCAATAACATTTCCATTGTTGCAAGATGAATTAAGGAAAAACACACTCGCAAAGACACACACTCGTCGCGTGCGCGCGCGCGCACACACACACGTGCGCACGGACACACGCACATACACACACGCAAGCACAGCGAGAGAGAGAGAGAGAAAGAGAAAGAGAGAGAGAGAGAGAGAGAGAGAGAGAGAGAGAGAGAGAGAGAGAGAGATACACACACAAAACAGAAATAGACACGCAGAACAGTGCACGCGCGTGCGATCATTCACTCACTCACACACACACACACACACACACGATTCAAGATGGCGGAGACACCTAACTGGTAACGATTTCATTAGCCAGAGACAACGCGGAAAAGTCCATTTATGACCAGGACACGACGAGGCCGCCTTGCGCAACAGAAGCAAGAAGCTGCGTCAGCGGGATTGACCGATCAGGAGGGGCCATCGACCAGCAACGAAAAGAACAATGCCCCTCCAAATGGCAAGTCGACCGGGGCCACCACTGGCACGCCGAGCGGGACAGCTAACACCACACCTGTTCTCAGCTCTACGGACCTCTCCAGTACGATTGTTGACCTGAAAAACATCGTACTGGATCTGCAAAACCAAATTCGTTCCTTAGAAAGGACAGTGCTTACACAGATCAAGGTCCAGTCGACAGCGACCGCCCCAACCAAGGTAACCAGCAACCGTCAAACACAGACAGACCTCACTGAACCACATCCCACGTACGCAGAAATTCTCAAACAGCAACACACACGCAGGCAGGCCGACCAACAGCCACAACAATCAGACACAACAAAAACTAGGCCTAACAGCAATAGCAGCAACTCTAAGCCAGCGAAAAGATTGACCGAAAAGAAAATCAAAGACGGAATAGAACAACACCATGACATCAAAAAAGTTACAGACGTCACCTTACAGCAAAAACGTGCAACGTCACACCCTAAAAAGATATCAGAACGACGTGAAAAGAACCACGACCTTCCGTATGTTCTGACAATCCACGACTCGGTTTTGAGAGATATCAATTCAAGAAGACTGGGACAATCTTATGGCTTCGAAGGAGACTCGTGTCCTGTGAATGACATTAACGATATAAAAAGTTCTTTAGACGAGACACTATCCAAATTTGACAATCATGCAGACTGTATTGTTCTCCACTGTGGTGTCCACGACTTGAATATTAACAAAGATATCGCAACAACAACTCACAATCTCGCTTCTAAAATCAAACATGTAGCACAAACATACCCAAAATCAAAGATAGTCATCAGCAAGATCGCCCCTGTACGACATGCACGTACGGAGGTTCAGCGAAATTTGTTTAATGCATTCTTATCTGCTGAGCTTGTTAACATAAAAAACTTATCATTTGTCTCCCATGAAAACCTTCGAACTAACCAGCAGTACCTTCATGACAGTATTCACCCCACTGCCAGAGGAAGCAGCGTCTTAGCGGGGAACCTAGGAAGACACGTTCGGGATCTATTTTGGGAGACCCCAAGGAGGACACCAGGATCACGATCTGCACGGCTACACGCCTCTAGATTCCACCGAGGACCGTTCCACCATTTTGACAGCTGCGAACCGTGGTGGCTGCCATACAATATGTTTTAGTAGATCTACAGTTATCAACGTTTCATGTCACAGGACTTTTCCCTCGTCATCTCTGACAATTCTCTTGTTCAAAGTCTATAAACACTAGGATTTAGTCAGACTATCAGGACTCAGCCAGACTATATTCTCTGTACATTTGAAGACGTGTATACCATTGTTTTAGTTATTTTTATTTACTTATTTCTGTTCTGAATCTAACTCTTATCTCTATTAGAAGGACGTTTCCCCTTAGTTTTAACTACATCTTTTTTCTACCTTTCATTAGTGGTCTAAGTAATTAATGGGTTCTTTTTTTTCTAGCCATTTTTCTTGTACACAGAAAACTAAAGTATTCGTGATTATCAAACAAATAACCATTAATTTAAAATAAGAGATTAGCGAACAATGAAAATGCGCCAACAATCACAAATCAAATTTTTACAGTGGAATTGTAGATCTATTTCCACCAATTCCGCATACCTGGAACATTTCCTCGCATCAAATCAGTGTGAAGTTCTGATTCTACAGTCGCTTAATGTTATGCCAACCAAACTTCCCAACTTTCAAAATTATTATTATCCTCCAATATATGACTTCGGGAATTCCGGGAAGAAGGTAGCCACTGCTATATACATACTTAAAGAGTTACAGTATCACATATTTACGTCCCCTGTTTTAACATCAGCTGAAGACTTACACGCTTGTGCCGCCACAGTACAATTCAGTAATTCATTAATCTTGAATGTTTTGTCAGTCTACCTGCCAACAGGTCCAAATGACCAAAATACAGAATGGCTGCGTACGATACCAGATCTGCAGCACGGTAAATGGCTAATTGGTGGAGACTTTAATTCCCACTCTCCGTTCTGGGAAAAAGACTGTTGCACTGTTACAAGCAATCGTTTGGTGGAGAATATAGTTGACAGTTCGCTTTACTTTTAAATGATGGAAGTGTCACTAGAATTCCTGATATCTCCAAACACCGGGCAACAGCCATCGATCTATCTTTGATATCACCAGAATTAGTACCATGCTGTACCTGGGACACTCACAGAGATACTTTGGGAAGTGATCACTTACCTATCATCATAACAATAACTAATGAAAACATCAGGATGAAAGACAGCACACCTGATATTATACCAAAATATAATTATACGCGCGCTGATTGGTCATTGTTTCGGACTGCTCTTGCTAAACAAAAATATAATTATGATGAAGGTGAAAATGTAGATGTTATGTTTTCTAAATTCCAGCAGTCAGTTCTAGCTGCTGCAGACCTCTCAATCCCGAAACTCAAATCTTTTAAGTCCAATAATCGTTTGGGTAATGTCTGGTGGACAGAGGCATGCTAAAAAGCAGTTCAGTATAAAAAAGAGAAATTCAAAGTCTACATCAAGAGCAGAAACCCTGAAGATCATAAGGAAATGAAAACTGCTAACATCCAATGTAATAAAATCATCGCTGAAGCAAAGAAAGATTATTGGGCATCATACTGCACCAAAGAAATTTCAGATTTTAAGGATTTCCATAAAGTCTGGACAAAAATGAATCAAATGAAAAATGGAGCCAGCTTACCTAGGTGTCCAATAATAATTGATACATGTCACACATTTCCTTCCGACATGGACAAAGCTGAAACTTTTGTGGATTTTTTTGCTGAAAATAGTAAAGTAGATGGTTTGTCTCCTACCTGTAAACATTACAGAGAAATGGCAGCTAACAACCTTATCTACACTGATCCAATACCTCAGAATGATCGCTGGTTTAATGCTCCAATCACCTTAGAAGAGCTAAAAAAACTCAATCTTGTCTCTACACAACAAAAGGAGTTCGGTAGGTGTTGATGCAGTTTCAACTGAAATGATTAAGCATCTTCCAGAAAACTATGTTACTTTCTTACACAAATTTTTTCAGAAATGCTGGGTGAGTGGAACTGTACCACAGGTATGGCAAAAGTCTATTGTTATACCTATATTAAAAGCAGGAAAGCCTAAAAACAACGAAAACTGTTACAGACCTATTGCTTTGACGTCCCATACGAGCAAACTAATGGAAAGATTGGTATTAAACAGACTTGTACATTACTGTGATAAAAATAACGTTATTCCAGTAAACCAAGCAGGTTTCAGAAAAGGGAGATCCACAGTTGAGCACCTGGTTAAACTTACAACTCAGATAAAACAACAGTTTGCCCGCAGAAAAAGTCTTTTGGCAACTTTTTTTGATGTGAAAAAAGCGTATGATCAAGTTTGGCATACACGTTTATTGTACAAGCTGAAATCTATTGGTTTATCTGGCAATATGTATAATTATATTAAGTCCTATTTAGCCAATAGAAGAATTCAAGCAAGAGTGGGAACAAGTTATTCTACTTCGCGACGTCTTGATATGGGAATCCCTCAAGGTTCAGTGATAGCACCTATTTTATTTAATATCCTTATACAGGATCTTCCTAATGCACTCTCAAATCGTGTTGTTTTGGTACAGTACGCTGATGATATATGTATTTGGATGAATATTACTTTTAAAAAGACAACTCCACAGAGAGCACAGAATTACATCAGGAAGTTGTATCAGTCTGATCTTGATAATCTTGGAAACTACATGTTAGAAAATGGACTGTCGTTATCAGCGGAAAAAACTAACATGATGCTATTTAATCCTGGTGGTACTTTAAGTCACTTGCCTACTTTCGAACTGCATGGTGAAGTGCTACATTACAAGCAGGTTGTAAAATTTCTGGGAGTCTTTATAACATCGAAATTAACCTGGAATGTCCATTTTGATTATATTTTAACAAAAGCAAGGAAAGCCTTAAATTTTCTAAAGATAATAAGCAGATTACCCTGGGGAATGGATACAAACATACTACTTCATCTGTCAACAGCACTTGTAAGATCTAAATTATCCTATGCACAAGAAGTGTTCTTCAGTGCACCAAAATATTTACTAAAGAAGATTCAAAGCTTAGACTGCAAAAGTCTTAAAATTGCACTAGGTGTACCAGTCCATGCTTCTTGCCTGGAAACGTACAAAGTTGCTGGAATTCTGCCTCTGAACAACTATCGTGAGTTAGCGACAGCAAAGTTTGCCGTTAGAACTTCTTCACAAACGGACAATTTTGTGAGTAAGGAAGTAAAAATCAGGTCAGATGTTGACTTTCCGAAACGAGCAAAGAACATTTCATCACAAATGACTGTTGCAACTTACGTATCTGACCTGGTCAAACAGTCTAACATAAATCTGGATGAAATAGCTGAAACACCATCCACAACGACCATCCCTACATGGGAAATGCTAAAAGCTACTTTTGATATTGATTATACAGATGCTAAGAAATATGAAAACGTTAACATTTCGATATGCAGAGCAAGAGAACACATCGATGAAAAATACCGTACCCACCTCCATATTTTTACTGATGGATCAGTCTTAGAAAATAAATGTGCTGGAGCAGCATTTTATGTCCCAAAATATAAAATAATAAAGTCATTTTTCATTGGGGCAAATATATCTATCTTTACAGCGGAATTAGTCGCTATTTTACAAGCGTTGCATTATCTAGTAAACCTTACACATGTATTTTTCAAAGTAGTTCTCTTTGTTGATTCAAAATCTGTATTATACGCCTTGCAGTCTTTTGATACAGACACAAGACCTGATATAATTACTGAGGCAAATCATCTTATACATCGTTTAAGGATAAAAGGTACAGATCTCAGTTTATGCTGGGTGCCTTCTCACGTTGGTCTTCACGGCAACGAAGTAGTTGACAGAGCAGCTAAGCAAGGTGCACACAATTCTGATAATACTACAGAATTACGTATTAATACTTCCGTAAAAGAAGCTTGCAACTTGCTAGAATCAGCCTCATGGATTCGTTTTCATGAACATTTCCATGAAAAGTTTGTGTCACAACAAATGATAAAACTTTCATTTCAAAATGTGTGTAAAAAATTGCAGTTTTCTTCCATATATCATTTGAGAACGATTGTTGCTGTTCATTTTCGTATTCAGCTAAACGCATTGAAAACAAAATACATGTACTGTAAAAATGTCAAGTGTATTTGCGGCGAACAATTCACACTGTTTCACTGTCTATTTTACTGCAAAATGCTACGTTCTTTTTTACCAAAAATGTTTACACAAGAAAATTATTCTGAAACTCATTTTAAAGAAGTAACTTCCGATCAATTTTTGTCAGTTAAAATTTCAGAATCGTTGGTTCACAGTCCTGTTAATGCATTACTTTAAGTTTATGAAGTTTGTACTTTAGAGTTAAATTTTCCATACACATTGTTGATGTTAAATGTTAGTGTTAAGTTATTGTTCCATTTTTCTATTTCCCACCTACTTATGTCTATAACTATGTCTCCTCTATGCCCCAAAACCAACCAACCCATCTCTCATCTCACTTTTTTTTTTTTTCCCGTCTAATATCACTCATAGTGAAAAGACGTTAAATCAAAGAACGAACACACACACACACACACACACACACACACACACACACACACACACACACACACACACACACACACACACACACACACACACACGCCTACAGACACACACACGCACACACTCACTCTCTCTCTTTCTCTCTCTCTCTCTGTCCTCTCTCTCTCTGTCCTCTCTCTCCTCTCTCTCACTCACTCACTCACTCACTCACTCAACCACTCACTCATTAATGGACAGTGGGTATGTGTTGGACGTTGTGAACGTGCATTAGTAGTTTTCTGATACATACATGTAATAACTTGACCGACTGCTCCTCGCTACGTTCAAGCCTCTCTCTCTGTCT
>CM060310.1:86416218-86431218 GCA_030674185.1 Monoplex corrugatus | reverse complement strand
ATCTTTAATGATGGTATGTCTGTATATATACATTTATGTCATATTGATTATTCATCTATAAAATCAGTATGGCTGTATGCACACATTTATGACATACTGATCAATATTGGTATAGTTAGTTTATGGGCAAGCGAGACTCCACAACTAGACCAGGCCCAGTTCAGTGTCAATTACAAAAAGAAAAAAAACAAACCACCCACACACAAAACGAACAAATAAACCCCGTTACTGTTTAACACAATGGACTCAAGGTTGAATACAGATCATTATGGAGACGGAGGGATGGGACAGCAGACACACCTGGCTTAATCTCCCTCCAACACTTTCCCATACAAACCAATGGAAAAATAAATAAATTAGATATGGAACCAACTGAAGTACCTGCTGACACTTTAAAAAAAAAATTTTTTAGGATCATTGCACTCAGGGAGGTTACCTTTGTGCTCACCTTTTTTTTTCGTCCCATTTTCTACTCCACTTTAATGGCCACAGAAGCTGAAACAATTTTTATTATGCGATGATCATGATGTCGATGCGGATGATAATCATGATGCTATGGAGTTCCATCTAGGATTGAGACTGCGTGACAGGGTTGTACTCTACGCTTACTATCATGACATATCCTGGCGTCAGCCAGGCCCAAGAGATACAGACACCTGCAGTGTTGGTCAGAAGATTTGAGCAACACCCTCAATGACGCATCCGCGAAGTGGATGGGACTCGACTGTGTGGTTCCAGTCTTCCCAATGAGCCCATAGTACGCCCAACTCTGGGTAGGAGCCGGTTAGAGCCGAAAAATCCCACAATGAATTTTGAAGGTACTGATGGGGATTCGAACCCACAACCTTCCAGTCGGTAGTCCGTTGCGTTAACCACTACACCACGGCGACTGGTTCTGCTGACACTTTTGTTCCTAGACAGACAACCAACCTGCCTCTTTCAGTCGATATAACACAATCCCCATTTATTTAAGTGAGACAGAAAAAAAAATGTACCAAGATCAAAGAGAGAAGCAAGGTGAGAGCTCGCGTGTCCAGGTGTGCAGGTAAAAACATCAATTTTAATCCCATCGACCTGATCGCCATTGTGACCGAGTTCTGTGAGAGACAGTGGACGTTCCGCTGTCTGTATCTCTTCCCTGTGATCACACTTCCTTCGACAATTGTCGAGTCTCTGCCCCAGGCCCTTTTCTTCTCTCTCCCCCACCCCACCCCACCCCACCCCCACTCCCGGACTCTTAACGCAGTCTTCCGGATGTTCCTTTTTCCTGGTTCATCCCACCCGCTCCCGGGCAGTCTCTCCCACCTTCCCCCCCCACTCCCCCCCCCCCCACTCTTTCCTTTCTGTCTTAGTGTGTGCACCTCGCTCAGCCACCTTCATGCTTCATTTGCCTTGAAGCAAATCTTTTGCTTCTGAGACTGTCCCTGCCTGAGTGTCTGTCTGTCTGTCTGTCCTCTGTCTGTCTGTCTGTCTGTCTCACTTCGTTTTGTTTCAGAGTGCTTATTTCTTGCTGGTACATATCAATGCCTGACTCTACTCCATCCCACCTTCAAATTTCCCGTTCTGTTTCTGTGTCTGGTTTTTATGACCATTACTGCTTTTTAAACAATAGACTATTTTTGTGACAGTCACTGCTACTTTCATAAAGATAACCTGTCTTTGTGACTTTTACTGCCACTTTCATTATAACATATCTTTGTTTGTTTGTTTTTTACTGCTATTTTAATAATAACCTTAGTGACTTTTACTGCTACTGTAATAATAACCTATCTTTGTGACTTTTACTGCTATTGTAATAATAACCTATCTTTGTGACTTTTACTGCTACTGTAATAATAACCTATCTTTGTGACTTTTACTGCTACTTTAACAATAACCTATCTTTGTGACTTTTACTGCTATTGTAATAATAACCTATCTTTGTGACTTTTACTGCTACTTTAACAATAACCTATCTTTGTGACTTTTACTGCTACTTTAATAATAACCTATCTTTGTGACTTTTACTGCTACTTTAACAATAACCTATCTTTGTGACTTTTACTGCTACTTTAATAATAACCTATCTTTGTGACTTTTACTGCTACTGTAATAATAACCTATCTTTGTGACTTTTACTGCTACTGTAATAATAACCTATCTTTGTGACTTTTACTGCTACTGTAATAATAACCTATCTTTGTGACTTTTACTGCTATTGTAATAATAACCTATCTTTGTGACTTTTACTGCTACTGTAATAATAACCTATCTTTGTGACTTTTACTGCTACTGTAATAATAACCTATCTTTGTGACTTTTACTGCTACTTTAATAATAACCTATCTTTGTGACTTTTACTGCTACTTTAACAATAACCTATCTTTGTGACTTTTACTGCTACTGTAATAATAACCTATCTTTGTGACTTTTACTGCTACTTTAACAATAACCTATCTTTGTGACTTTTACTGCTACTTTAACAATAACCTATCTTTGTGACTTTTACTGCTACTTCAATAATAACCTATCTTTGTGACTTTTACTGCTACTGTAATAATAACCTATCTTTGTGACTTTTACTGCTACTGTAATAATAACCTATCTTTGTGACTTTTACTGCTACTGTAATAATAACCTATCTTCGTGACTTTTACTGCTACTGTAATAATAACCTATCTTTGTGACTTTTACTGCTATTGTAATAATAACCTATCTTTGTGACTTTTACTGCTACTGTAATAATAACCTATCTTTGTGACTTTTACTGCTACTTTAATAATAACCTATCTTTGTGACTTTTACTGCTACTTCAATAATAACCTATCTTTGTGACTTTTACTGCTACTTTAATGATAACCTATCTTCGTGACTTTTACTGCTACTTTAATAACCTACCATAGGCACAAAATCTATTGTGTTGAAATCAGTCCCAGACTGCAAGACATAAGTGGATAGTATGCTGCCAGTCTTGTTAATGCTTCAGTCATTCTGGTAGTGTCGGCCTGGTGTTTCATAGCTCCCCCTATCCACCTTGTCACTTTCATTGCAAAACTCTGCCAGCACATGGGGCTTGGCACAGGATTTAGAAGACTGCTAGTTTATGACTGGTACATTTGGGTGCTGTGCATATGGTGCATTTGGCTACTGTGCATATGGTGCATTTGGTCTGTGCATATGGTGCATTTGGGTGCTGTGCATATGGTACATTTGGGTGCTGTGCATTGGTACATTTGGGTATGTGCATCTGGCTACTGTGCATATGATGCATCTGGCTACTGTGCATATGATGTATCTGGCTACTGTGCATATGATGTATCTGGCTACTGTGCATATGATGTATCTGGCTACTGTGCATATGATGCATTTGGCTACTGTGCATATGATGTATCTGGCTACTGTGCATATGATGTATCTGGCTACTGTGCATATGATGTATCTGGCTACTGTGCATATGATGCATTTGGCTACTGTGCATATGATGTATCTGGCTACTGTGCATATGATGCATCTGGCTACTGTGCATATGATGCATCTGGCTACTGTGCATATGATGCATTTGGCTACTGTGCATATGATGCATCTGGCTACTGTGCATATGATGCATCTGGCTACTGTGCATATGATGCATCTGGCTACTGTGCATATGATGCATCTGGCTACTGTGCATATGATGCATCTGGCTACTGTGCATATGATGCATTTGGCTACTGTGCATATAGTAGATTTGGCTACTGTGCATAATATTATGGTACACTTGGCTACTGTGCATATGGTACTGTCCCAGTGTAATTAATCCTCATTGAACAAACACACTCAGAGACATACACCTTCAACATTAAAGTCAACACATCTCTTTACGACTGAAAAACTAGCAAATGACACACTTCCACGTTCGTTCCATCACCATGCTGGTGGAATATATGCACTTTGTTTTTGGCATACTGATGTTGCTGGGACTAGATTGGACGCTAATGTTTTTTGGAGGGGGGGGGGGAGTGTATAAGGCATGCAAGAAGCCTAAACTTGTTTCAATATCCGATTGATACTACAAGCATAGCCAGTAGTATATACAACCTATAAGTTAGGTAGAACCTCAAGACTTTATCAGCGTGATGGGTTTATCTGCAAGGCTAAAAGCTTATGTCATGATCATTTTGGATCTTTTTCATCACATGGCAGTCCCCCCCCCCCCTTCCGTGGGGATGCCGGGGGCTCTGTCAATAGTATCCCCCACATTCTGGATATTCTGTACTAGACATTAGCTCTTTTCTGTCTCTCTCCTTGCTTTTGCCTCGTTCCTTTGCTTTCTGTCATTTCTTCCTATCAATTTCTGCCTTGCTGGTCCATTCACCTGTATGTGTCCGATAAAGTCTTACTTACTTTCTCTTTCCATTACATGTATTAAGTGCATTTTGGCTCTAAAGAGGTGAGATATGCGAAAGCCATACATGGATTGATTATTGGGTAAACGTATTATGTGTATTTTTGGCTCTCACGGAAATATACAGAACCAATTTGAGGTAATTTAGCCCCCGTTTTTATAAGTATGTTTTGGGTATATTTAGTTATTGTTACATTTGTATTCAGTGTGTTTTTCTAAATTTCCTGGTGATAAATTGGACGGAGGGGTCAATGCCAGGGACACATTCTTACATCATGAGCGCGATTGCATTGATACGAGCGCGTATGGGTGCTTAATTTATTTTCTTTTCCGAGTGTTTTCTTTTTTCTCCATTGAGGTACTGTGTACTTTCTGAGATGGTTATGGCGCTGATATGGCTCTGCGTAGTCGGTTTGGCTTTAAAGAACAGCAATACTACTACTACTACTACTGCTACTGCTACTGCTACTGCTACTGCTACTACTACTACTACTACTACTACTACTACTCCTCTACGGCGCAAAATCTTGACAATTCAAATCAAAGCTTACTCACGCACCAGTCATATGCATACAATCGACAAAGACCACCTTACAATACTTCATGAACAAACTGAGAGAAAGAAGTAGTTGTAGAATGCATTGTTGTGGAAAAGAGGTGGGTTTTTAAATTGGATTTAAAAGCAGAAAGGGTAGGTGTTAGGAGAAGGCAGAGCGGTAGTCTATTCCAGGCTGACGGTCCTGAGACAGGAAAAAAAAGGAAAAAAAAAAAGCCAACACTTAGTAATTTAAATCAGGGACCTGAATGGAACGAATGTCTGAAGCAGCATGCACGGTAACATGCACATAAAGATTTTGAGTCAAGATGCACCCACACTTTGGAGCTTCAGAACGGCGTATCTCTCTGCACTGCGTAAGATAAGCAGAAAGTGATCAGGCTTACGGGGAATATAGCAATCAGATTGTTGTGACCTTGACTCCTGCCCCTGCATGTGCAGTTTATCAAGGTCCTTTCCGTTCATGTCAGTTGCACACACACACACACACACACACACACACACACACACACACACACACACACACACACACACACACACACACACACACACACACATACTCACACACACACTCACACACACACACACACATACACACACAGAGCAAACACACACCACACACACAGACACACACACACACACACACACATACAAATACACACACACACACTACACACACAGAGCAAACACATACCACACACACACACACACGCCAAATACCCCCCCCCCCCCACACACACACACAAATACACACACACATACACACACACACAGACGCAGTAAACACACACACACACACACACACGCGCGCAGTAAACACACACACACACACACACACACACACCACACACACACACACAGCGAACACACACACAGCGAACACACACACACACACACACACACACACACACACACACACACACAACACACACACACACACACACGTGGCGACGACTTGCAGGGTGGGGGTGGGAGAGGTCGTATAATAAATAAATTAAGAAGTCTTTGATTGGTTTGGACGTGTCTACGTGACTGTCAGAGAGGGTGTGTGTGTGTGTGTGTGTGTGTGTGTGTGTGTGTGTGTGCGTGCGTGCGTGCGTGCGTGCGTGCGTGCGTGCGTTTGTGTGTGTGTGTGTGTGTGCGTGCGTGCGTGCGTGCGTGCGTGCGTGCGTGCATACGTTCGTTCGTGCATGCGTGCGTGCGTGCGTGTGTGTGCATGCGCTGTTCGTGTGCGCGTGTGTGCACATGCGTGCGCGCACACATAAACGGAGCGTCCTTGTGTATCTCGTGCGTGTGACTATATATCATACAAGGACGCTTCTTTTATTTCTTTTGAAATTAAATCGGTATCAGGGCGTTAAAAATCAATTGAGCAGTACTGCGTGGACACTAGATATTCTCCATGTTCTGAAGTGACACTGCACTGGTCAATGAACTACAGAATGGAAAAGAAAACCTGTTAGAAACATGAACATCGTTTGTGTTTTTACATCAGTTCCCGTGTTTTTTCTTCTTTTTTTTCATAGCTCCCGTGAAGTAAATTAACAATGAACTTGAACGTACTTAGAGTAGCTGAGACACCAATTGCAAAGTAGGGAACCAGTTACAAACGTGAACGTAGAGTAATACAGACACCGACTGTAGTATAGAAAACGAGTTACGAACGTGAACGTAAAGTAATGTAGACACCAAATGTAGTGTAGGAAACGAGTTAAGAACGTAACGTAGACATCAACTGTAGTGTAGGAAACGAGTTACAAACGTGAGCGTAGAGTACTATAGACATCAGCTGTAGTATAGAAAACCAATGGCAAACGTGAACGTAGAGTAATATAGACATCAGCTGTAGTATAGAAAACCAATGGCAAACGTGAACGTAGAGTAATATAGACATCAGCTGTAGTGTAGAAAACCAGCGACAGACGTGAACGTAGAGTAATATAGATATCAGCTGTAGTATAGAAAACCAATGGCAAACGTGAACGTAGAGTAATATAAACATCAGCTGTAATATAGAAAACCAATGGCAAACGTGAACGTAGAGTAATATAGACATCAGCTGTAGTATAGAAAACCAATGGCAAACGTGAACGTAGAGTAATATAGACATCAGCTGTAGTATAGAAAACCAATGGCAAACGTGAACGTAGAGTAATATAGACATCAGCTGTAGTATAGAAAACCAATGGCAAACGTGAACGTAGAGTAATATAGACATCAGCTGTAGTATAGAAAACCAGTGGCAAACGTGAACGTAGAGTAATATAGACACCAACAGTACATGTAGTGTAGAAAACCAATGGCAAACGTGAACGTAGAGTAATATAGACACCAACTGTAGTGTAGAAAACCAATGGCAAACGTGAACGTAGAGTAATATAGACACCAACAGTATGTAGAAAACGAGTGACAAACGTGAACGTAGAGTAATATAGACACCAACTGTAGTGTAGAAAACGAGTGACGAACGTGAACGTAGAGTAATATAGACACCAACAGTATGTAGAAAACGAGTGACGAACGTGAACGTAGAGTAATATAGACACCAACTGTAGTGTAGAAAACGAGTGACAAACGTGAACGTAGAGTAATATAGACACCAACTGTAGTGTAGAAAACGAGTGACGAACGTGAACGTAGAGTAATATAGACACCGACTGTAGTGTAGAAAACGAGTGACGAACGTGAACGTAGAGTAATATAGACACCAACTGTAGTGTAGAAAACGAGTGACAAACGTGAACGTAGAGTAATATAGACACCAACTGTAGTGTAGAAAACGAGTGACGAACGTGAACGTAGAGTAATATAGACACCAACTGTAGTGTAGAAAACGAGTGACGAACGTGAACGTAGAGTAATATAGACACCAACAGTATGTAGAAAACGAGTGACGAACGTGAACGTAGAGTAATATAGACACCAACTGTAGTGTAGAAAACGAGTGACGAACGTGAACGTAGAGTAATATAGACACCAACTGTAGTGTAGAAAACCAATTACAAACGTGAACGTAGAATAGTTCAGACATTCGCTGCAGTGAAGAAAACTGAAAAGAAAGACAAGGTGAGGGAGAGAGAGAAAAGGTTGGCTGGAATTGGCACTCAAACTGGAGTGCTGTAGACCTGAAAAAGTCTGTCGGATAATGGAGCCCAGATTTCTTAACCCTTTCACTCTCCAGCCTTCTTATGGCTGCTTTTCACTCTCCAGCCTTCTTATGGCTGCTTTCAGGGGGCTGGTGTGTAGGGTAAGGCAGTGAGAAGGTTAATACTTCCCTGTGTTCCCTTGGCTGTGATCTGGCCATGTCTGGTGAGACAGACAATTGTGCCCGAACATGTTCACCATCATGGCGAGTTCTTATCAGGGTGATAGGGAGAGAGAGGTCGGGGGGAGAGGTGGACAGAGAGAGGAAGGGAAGAAGAGGGGGAGAGAGAAGAAGGGAGAGAGAAGAGGTGGACAGAGAGGAAGAGAAAGAGATGGACAGAGAGAAACGGAGAGAGGGGGGTGGAAGGGAGAGAGAGAGGAAGGGAGAGAGAGAGAGACGGACAGAGATAGAGGAAGGGAGAGAGAGAGAGAAAGGGAGGGAGGGAGAGAGAGTGTGAGTGGAGGGTGGGAGAAGGTTAAGACAATGGGGAAAGGTATGTGTGGGTGAACTTTTGTGAGTTATTGAAGAAATCGTTTTTTTCCCCCTGTTCCTTGTTTCACGAGGAAAACTTTTTCCAATGAAGACAACTCATTGCACAGAGAGAAAGAAGGAAATGGGGAGAGGGTGGGAGAGAGTTGCACTCGAAATGGAACATTCCAGACGAGAGACCCAAAGTTCGTAAAGAACACTCACATTTCAGGATTTCTTTAGACATCGGTTTCTCTCTGGGATGATGAATCTTTACCGTTATTCTACGTGTTTTTTTTGGTTGTTGTTGTTATTGTTACTTGTTCTGGCAGCGCTGCCGACTTGTGTCAATTGAACTGAATATATTGTCATATTACTGTTAAAAAGGGACATGCTATGGTCAGGCAGGCAGTCACATGAACGGCCACACCAGGAAACGCTGTCATTCTGTGTTGTTTTACCGATCTGTTGAATAGTTGCCGACTTCACTACATTGTCCAATTACACCTAATGCAAATAGTTGCATACATTCCTAACATATGAAAGACACAAAACATCCAGAAGAAAGCGGTTGCATACATTCTTGGCACGTGGCAGACACAGAATATCCCGAAAAAAAAAAAAAAAGTTGTGTACATTCTTAGCGTATGAGAATGTCCCAAAGAACTAGTTGCGTATATCAAATATCGTACGAAAGCCATAGTTAATCTCAGGGAAACACTTCGTACATTCCTAGCATGCGATAGACACAGAATATCCCATAGAACCAGTTGGCAACATCAAGTAACGTACGAAGCCATGGCTCATCTCAAAGAAAAAGTTGGGTACATTCCTAGAATATGGTCTAGACATCTTCCTCCCCTTTACTCCGTGAAGGGTCATTGTGCGCCGTATCAAAAAAAAAAAACGTTCATCAAACACCCCTAGCCATGCCGGTTGTGCGCCACAGCCTGGGTCTTTGCAAATCAACATTTCTGACATAGACCTCTATGCTAGGTAGAACTTCAAAGTGTTAACAAGTCATAAGGCTTTAAGGCTTTTGTGTCATGATTTATTTTGGGTCTTATCCACCATATGGTACCCTGGCATTAGTGCATTCGGAATTTATTCGGAGCGCTGAGATGTCATCTTTAGAAATTGAAAGTGTACTTCCCTTGCAGATAACTAGTTTAGATGGATTTTTATCTTTCACAGCCTGTGATTCAAGAACCACAATGTAGTACTTTTGACTTAGGACCTGTAATTCAAGAATCTGTAATTCACGAATCAGTTTAGCGCCTAAACATTCGTAACAATGTTAACAGTTAAAACATTTCTGGCACAAAATATTTGTAATTGTTCAGGTCAGGGTGACACCAACAGAACAGATACGGCAAGAAGCTCACATGTCAATCATTTCCTGCTGCTCGTTGCTCCAAAATAAAGGGCTGATATTAAGCCGGTTACGTCAGTGGCCTGATGGATCTTGAAACAAACATAGGAGATTTTTTAGGTTTAATTGGATTACTGACTGCAATAAAGGGAAGATGAATGAATAAAGCGAGGAGATATCATTATCAGTGATGTTTGGCCACCCCCTCCCAACACAGGACAGGGAGTGTTGTCTGATCGTAAATCTGTCTCCTGTTTTTAGGGGGTGAAAATGCATTAAGATCTCCACTGGATGATGAACAAGAGAGCAGTAGCTGTCGGGCATCGGAGAGAGAGAGAGAGAGAGAGAGGCAGACAGACAGACAGGAGAGAGACCGACAGATAGGAGAGACAGACAGACAGATAGACAGACAGACAGAGCCGTTGATATTTCCTTTTCGTGAGCTGGCTACCTGTTTTGATAGTGTTGTGGACTTAAGATCCCATGTCTTAAGATCAGTCTCGCCTTGCAATATGAATATTGGTTTGTTCACTGTTCATCTTGATGCTCCAATCATTCTAATGATGTCAGCGTTTCATAGATCTCTTTCCCACACTACTACTTGTACGATGTGAGACAAAAGTACTACACGGCGGACTCCTTAAAGAACCTCTTCCGAGACGCCCCTCCTGATGCAATTTTCCAGTTTTTACAAGAGATCAGTAGATTTCACCTGATACAATTTTACGTCCAAGTATGGTTTTCTTTATTTGCATTTTAGACTTTCAGGATTAACGGTGAGCATGGTTTTTAAAACTGTTGTCATTTATATTAACCAGGTTGTCATTTTTGATGTGGTGTTAGCCCTGATATGGCTGTAGTAGTCTGATGGGCTATAAACAATATGAACTGAACTGAACAAGAGCACTATACGGCGGACTCCTTAAAGAACTTCTCCCGAGACGTCCCTCCTGATGCAATTTTCTAGATTTTACAAGAGATCAATAGATTTCACCTGATGTGATTTTACGTCCAAGTATGGTTTTCTTTAATTGCATTTTAGACTTGCGAGGTTAACGGCGAGCATGGTTTTTAAAACTGTTGTCTTTTATCTTAATCAGGTTGTCATTTTTGACCTGGTGTTAGCCCTGATATGGCTCTAGTAGTCGGCTGGGTTATAAGCAATATGAACTTGAACTTCCATCACTACCACCCATCCACTCTCATTTCAAGACCTTACCAGTTTTGCACAGGCCTAATGAGTCTGCCTGATAACTGTTAATAGATATGGATGGAGCGCATATGGAATTGTCCGTTGAAATCTTCAAGAACAGACATCAAACTCCAACTTCAAGGTGCCTTGCGGTCTTCGGGTCAGAATTATCGTACCGACCCTTTCCAGAAACATTATTATCGTTATTACACCCTTTCAAGGACCGCAAAAGCACGAAAATAGAATCAGAACGCGTATTTAATACAACCAGAAAAGACAGGCGCAGACATTCGGCCAACTGGCCTTTGTCAAGCGTTAAGATAAGATCACAAACGAATAAACACCAAATACACCCTTTCAGTCAGTTTTTGTTCTTTTTCTCAAGGCAACCTAACATCAGCAACATAGATGACAAAACGCACTATCATGACAAAACTACGCCTAATTCAGTGAAGAAATGCAGTGTTCCTTTATTTCAAACATAAATATGACTTCCGCTGGCGTGTATTACGTGCTTGATTAATCTTCCTGTATGGAAAATAAAATCTGAATTAAAGTTACCATCAGCGTTCAAACAGAAACCAAAATCAGACGACAATAGAGTAAGAACGTGTGTTTTGTCAGCAAGACATGATAAGCTCAAATTTTCGGCCAACTGGTCTTTGTCAAGCGTAAAAAAACCCCACCAGCAACAACAAAGAAACAAATACACAAGAGTTAGAAGACAACAACAACAACGGAACTTCCCTTTCATCCGTTGAGCTTGTAGAAAAATATTCTCTTTTTTTTCGTACGCAGCTGGTTAACTCTGACATCCGCATTCTATCCACCAACTGCAAAAACTTAACCTTTTGACTCCTTCACTCTATCCCTCGTTAAGGGAGTCAGAAGGTTGAGCTTTTGCTTTATTAGCATGGTTGACGAAGTAGAATGCTGGTGGACAGGACACGAGAATTAAAGGGTTAACGGTGAGCACGACACCATTAGCATTGACAACAACATCAACAACAGCAGCCATAACAACGTGAATAACAAACAAAACAACAATAATAATACCAAACAAACAAAACAGGAGAGAAAACATGGGAGCAGGAAATGAGGACGACAGTGGAATTTTTTTTGTAAACTTTGCTTTTGTCTATTTTCTTTGTGTTTGTTCCTCTATAGTGTACGTCAAAAGACCTCCAAACAACAACGACAAACCAGCCATTTAAC
Organism: Monoplex corrugatus; assembly: GCA_030674185.1. Classification (NCBI taxonomy): domain Eukaryota; kingdom Metazoa; phylum Mollusca; class Gastropoda; order Littorinimorpha; family Ranellidae; genus Monoplex; species Monoplex corrugatus. Next base: position 86,418,907 of record CM060310.1, on the reverse strand, counting down.
ATGCGCATGCTCCCGGATTAACCCTTTAATTCCCTCAGCTTGTCCACTAAGCTCACATAATCAAAGAGCTGCAGGATGATGGTGAATAAATTCAGAATATATGTGTGCGTGCGTGCTGGGTGTGTGTGTGTGTGTGTGGTTGTGTGTGTGTGTGTGTGTGTGTGTGTGTGTGTGTGTGTGTGTGTGTGTTGTATGGGTGTGTATGTGCGTGTTGTATGGATGTGTGTATGTGTGTGTTGTATGGATGTGTGTGTATGGGTGTGTGTGAGTGTGTGTGTGTGTGTTTGTTTGTATGTGTGTGTGTGTGTTGTATGGATGTGTGTGTATGGGTATGTGTGTGTGTGTGTGTGTGTGTGTGTGTGTGTGTGTGTGTGTGTGTGTGTGTGTGTGTGTGTGTGTAAAACATTCATCTCGTTATCAAATTTTGTATCAACACTGTGGACTGCTGAGAAGTCCCTAAGATATAAGGTAGGACGGTAAAGCTTGCAAGTCAAATTGACAGGGACTGGCATGCGCCTGTTAACAGCATTTATGAGGAACGCGTGGACAGGCACATTTTATATCAGTGAAAACTTTTTCAAGGTCATAGATATAGAACTTGGACTCTTGGATATGTTTTGTACAAAAACGGAGATTTTTGGATGGCCTGACCTTGCGAAAATCAAATATTGGACGAAAACCTTGTCTTCTTCACACTCTCTCTCCGTGTCTCTATCTTTCTCAGTCTGTCTGTCTGTCTATCTCTGTCTCTTTCTCTCTGTCTCTGTCTCTGTCTGTCTGTCTCTCTCTCTCTCTCTCTCTCTCTCTCTCTCTCTCTCTCTCTCTCTCGCTCTCTCTAACATTGTACCGAAGCTGCGTTTAAGAAACAGTCCTGAAAAAGAAAACCTGTGAATACCGTCGAACTTTTACAGAGCACTTGTAGCCCTGAGACACAGGGGTTTTTTTTGGCTGGGTTACTATATAAACAATATAAACTGATAACGGTGTTCTGTGTTGGAGCACTCATTGGGTCTACGTGCTCTTGACCTTAGCACCAACACTGTCAAACATATGCAATGGCCACTTCATACCTGAAAGATCCACTCAGAGAGAGTTGGAAAAATCTGTCTTGGACACTTTTAGCAAGAACATCCGGATTTCTCTTCTCTCTCCAGTCCATACTAAAACAAATACATAACTAATGATACGAAACTAACAACAGAAAGAAAAGGGGAGATTGAAAAAAAAAAAAAAGAAAAGAACAACTGGTCAACCAGGTCTTAAGTGGGTGTTGGGCAAGGGAAGATGTTTCAAGGGCCGGAACAGGAGAGAGGAGAAAAGAAGACCAACTGTACATTACATATCCATGGTGACAAGTCTGACATCAGGCCCACGCAGCACTGAGAGCCTGCAAGAAACCCTCAAGACCCTAATGACGTCTGCAGTCTGCACTCGAGTCCCTCCCTGTCTGGTTAGTGTGACGCCATCATCTCAATTCGTTTACATTCTGTCATGTTTGCTTAAGATTTATTAATCTTTTTTTCAGTCTCGGAATATGCCCATGTTTTGGTCTTCCCCCGAAATACACCTTTGTTGTTTCCCTTGTGGGATGCCGTGGGCTCTTTCAGTAAAAATAGTATCCCCGCCTTCTGTGTGAGAAATTTACTCTTTTCTGTCATTTTCTTTGTTTCTACCGTGTTCCTTTGCTTTCTGGGATTTCTTCCTATCATTCTCTGCCTTGCTGGTCCATCCATCTGTATGTGTTTGATAAAATCTTACGTACTTTCTCTTAGGATTGATAATTGGGTATATGTGCGAAGTGCAGTTGTGGCTCTAGCGAAATGTGATACGCGGGAGCAATTTTAAGTAAGTTAAGCCCATTTATATGTTTTAATGTCCTTAGTTATGTTTAAAATTGTATTGTTTTTTTTTTTAAATTCCCAGTTCGATAAATTGGACGGAGTGGTCAGCGCCAGGGGCATCTCCTTACAATATGTGCGCGAATGCATTGATATGCGTACATAATTTTCTTTTCCTTTTTTACTTCCTGTTAAAGTGTTGCGTATATTTTGAAACGGTTATAGCCTGATATGGCTGAACGCAGTCGTCGGGGCGTTAAACAAAAATATCAATAATAAACGAACAGGGTTTTGCGCAAGCTCAGGACATCTGTTAGATAAATGCTGGCAGATTTGGGTTTAGGTGCATGGACGTCAAGGTATGAAGAATGGCTCTTGCGGAAACGCCAGACGGAAAACCTCAGTCACGTCTCACTGAAGTCTTCACTTTGCAAGGTAGACACAAAATAAGCTTCTACCTGCTCCTGTACAGTGGAATGGTTATAGAACAGGAATCATATTTTTTTCCTTTTACCCGAGATCTGATGGATAGTGATGATGCATGAACAATTTATTTCTCTCTCTCTCTGTCTCTCTCTGCATCTGTCTCTCTCTCTCTGTCTGTCTGTGTCTCCCCCTCTCTCTCTGTCTCCCCCTCTCTCCCCACTCTGTGTGTATGTGTGTGTGTGTGTGTGTGTGTGTGTATCTCTGTGTGCGTGTATATATACATATATATATATATCTGTGTGTGTGTGCGCGCGCATGCGTACATACGTGTGCACGCACATGTGTGTGTGTTTGTGTGTATTGTGTGTGTGTGTGTATGTGTGTGTATGTATATATCTGTGTGTGTATATAATATATATATATAT
>CM060310.1:86386218-86411218 GCA_030674185.1 Monoplex corrugatus | reverse complement strand
AGTTGTCTGTCTCTGTATCATTTGTTCAAGTCCATCTGCTTTTTATTTCTTTTAACTAAAATCATTTAGTCGGCAGGACAAGTCAGTTATAGTGGACACAAGATAATCCATTGTTTCCATTGGTCTGACTTAGTTGTGTGATAAAAGTATCTTTCAGGCTCTTGAGTTTCTCAGAGTCCCCACAAAGCAACAAAAACATGCCTGTCATGTGTGTGTGTGTGTGTGTGTGTGTGTGTGGTGTGTGTGTGTGTGTGTGTGTGTGTGTGTGTGTGTGTGTGTGTGTGTGTGTGTGTGTGTGTGTGTATGTGTGTTTGTAGAAGCCGCTGACATTTCATACCAGAAAAAAATGGGTACAGTAGTATGAGGATGAAGACCGAGTCAGACCAGTCCGCTGACCAGTGCTGCTAATATAGTCAGTACTTTAGTTTGACAACACAACGTGGAGGCTTCGTAGTCCTTTGTCTACTTGTTGCCAACTCAGGAACCACTTCTGACAATCATGAGAAAAGTCAGGACTGTTTATAACTTCGTTTCAAATACCAAGACATGTTCAGTCTTGTAACATCTTTGACATGGTGTTAGCCCTGATATGGCTCTAGTAGTCGGCTGGGCTATAAGAAATATGAACTTGAACTTCTTGTATCTTTAGACCCACAACGGTAAAGTGAACACACGCACTGTAGTAGTTATTGTCAAAGACCAAGTCAGCAAGATAACCAGTGTACGTGCAAGTCTTGTCCTTGCTGTTGTGTGGTCCATGTACATTTTGAATCTACACGACGATAAGAGCAAAGAAACAAATATTTGATTAATCACGCTACACCTGCTAGCTTCAGTTAACAAAAGCATCGAAACAGAATTTATATGTGACCATTCACGATCGATGACTCTCTCTCTTTCTCTCTCTCTTTCTCTCTCTCTCTCTCTCTCTCTCTCTCTCTCTCTCTCTCTCTTTCTCTCTCTGTGTCCCCCCTCTCTCTCCCCCCTCTCTGTATGTGTCTACGTATTGAGTGAGCGTGCGCGCGCGCGCGTGTGTGTATAGACATCTGTGTGTGTGTGTGTGTGTGTGTGTGTGTATGGCTGTGCGTGTATGTGCGCGTCAATTTTTCAGTCTCTTCTGCTCTGTGATAACCTATGTGTTTAATTGGGCTGTGAATGTCTTTCTCCCTTTTTGAAATTAACTTTATCTGTCCTCTTGTAGTATCAGGATACCTGATCTGATTTTACGTCTGTTTTTCTTTAATCGTATTTTAGATTTGCAAGGTTAACGGTGAGCATGGTTTTTAACTGTTGTCTTTTATCTTAACGGGTTGTCATTTTTTTTTGACGTGGTGTTATCCCTGATATGGCTCTAGTAGTCGGTTGGGCTATAAGCAATATTATGAACTGATCAGTATCATGGATGTCGTGGGAAGAAAAAATTGAAGTAAGCTGCGAGGTGGAAAACCTGAAGAGGAAAAATGTCGTTGGTTGTTAATGTCTGTTTTAAGCCTTCGATCCAGGGCTTTCTTGGTCTGCCTCTCGCATTAAATCCACGTATCTTTTTTTTATACGCTGTTGGACCAGTGATATTTCTTGTTGATGAATATGATGATGGACCGATGTTGTTCCCACCATTTCTTTCATCTTTGTGTTTCTGATCATGTCACGTCTGGCCTTGTTGATAAGGCGGATTCCTTAAACATTCTCTTCAGAGAAATTCTTCTGGATGCAGTTTTCAAGTTTTCACAAGAGATGAAAACATTTTATCAGATATGATTTTTGTATGGGAAATATTTCAAATTAAAAGTTAGACTCGAAAGGATAATCGCGAGCTTGGTTTTTAACTGCTGATAGAGGTTAGGGGAGGAGCGCACATGGATTTTTCCGAGTGTGATGATTCCTTTTATTTATAAACATACGCCAAATTGCAGGTATAGGTATTGCTTGTAACATTAACTGGAATGTGGATGGTGTTTGCTGGAAGTGGGATAGAGTCCGTTTTAACAAACTCTACACTCACCATTTTCCCTTCAGACGGCTCTCAGCCCAGTTCCTCTGTTCGCCCTCTATACGACACTGAACGGGGAAAAAAACGTAACAGGAGATGAAAAGTTTTCTTTTTCTGTTTTCTTTTTGGCTCTTTGTAGTTCACTTGTGACCCCTGCTTCGTTTGAACACGCATCCCTCAACTCTCCCGCCTAGCCCCATCTCTGTTAATTCCTGTGTTGTCTGTATGTCTGTAGAGAGTTACAGAGCCTGCTTTTCGCCGTTTTCACTGACATCGTTTTTTTTTTCCTCTGGGGTGACTCTCTTGTTGTTCCACAAGTCTGCTCTTCCCGAGTTCTGTTTAATTCGGGTCATTTCCGTTCAGGTCAGTTTGTTTAATTGTATCCAGTTCACTTGACTTCATTTCACTTCAGTTTAGTTCAGTTTGGATAAGTTCATGGTTCGATTCAGAACTCTTTATTCTCTTTTAAAGAGACATTAAAAAGGCTCGCTGTACTAGGGCTGATTAAAAACATCTTGTCATTTATTTCACAAAACAAAAATGAGAAGTCGAATGTACGCGAAAATTTCAGCCCTTCAGAGTACTCTCCTCCTGTCTCCACACAAAGTGTCACCCTCGTCAGGCAAGAGTCCAAACACTTTTTGATAGTGTGGGATAGGGTAGTAAGCCATAAAATAGGGTAGTAAGCCATAAATTCACTGTTTTCCAACGTCCTGGATTCTTGAAAACTACATGCCGGCCATGTTATTTTTTAGACGGGAAAACGACTATAAGTCGTATAGAGCCAAGTCAGAACTGTAGGGTGAGTGAGGACGAAGTTGAATGAATTGCTGTTGTGCATAAGTCACATTGACCTTGGCTTTATGGGCACTGTCGTTGTCATGTAGACTGGACGTTTTGCTGGTACCCACGTTTGGACATAGCTTATGGATGGACTGCACAGCTTTGGACAGGGCACTTTCCACGTAACATCTAGCAGTTAGAGCAGACTTTTCATGTAAAATATCCACCGCTACTGAGCCTTTGGAGTCGAAGAAATGGAGAAGTCTTTCCGGTTTTAACACTTTGGCATCGTCAGCTGGCTATTTGACCTACTTCCTTGCAGACGTGCCAGCTGCCACTGACTACTTTCCTTGGAAACGTGCATTTTTAGGCCACTTTGAATTAATTTTCACAGGTGCCCCAAATGACTAACATCAACATGTAGGGTATGGTTAGAAAAGTACTTTAATCCTCTTTTAGGATATCTACAGTATAAGGTTTGTTCAGACATGCTTTGATGTTATTTGTGCAATGAAATATCATGGTTGAGGAGCATTTCAGACAAGCATTTCATCCATTCAGCAGATGTAAACAAAACAGAAAAAAGAGACACCAATTCTCCATGACTTGCATCATCTGATCAGAAGCTCAGAAAAGTACACACACACACACAGAATTCCACAATCCTGAGTGAACAGCGACATCGTGCATTCGCAGGGCGCTCCATTTTGCCTTTGTTTCAGTGAAGCACGCGGTTCGGGTGACGTTGTTCTCGCGCCCGAAAAATTCTTCAAATAGACTTTTTACTCGGGAAATCACTCACAGTATTTAGAAATGGTTACGTGATACTATAATAGAGGTTGTTTAACTTAGACCGTAACTGGCTTCACGTAGAAATTTTCTAACGCAAGACGCTAGAATCCTAGCGTTACGTTGTCAGTGGCGAGCTTGCTGAACGCTATACCCCTAGCGTTCCGATGTGAAAAAGTTAAAAACCAGCTGTAGGTACTGCTGGTCTTTCGTCATTAGCCCCGACCTATGTTTGACTGGACCGTTTGTTCGGTATGCCATAGAGGACGATCAACGTTTCGTCATATGTGATCACTGTACGTAGTCGTTTAGGACCCCATAGCTTAACATTTCAGACAATCGCTCAGAACTCTGAACCCTCTGTTGTTTTCTGCTCATCTGTCAGAAGATGAGGTATGCATCTGGCAGTCACTTTTCTCATCAAGGTCATGCAGCAAATCCATTGAACTGTGCCTCACGAAATGCCATAGTTTTCACTTATCTCACGAAGTGAAATATGTAGACCCTCTTCAATTATTTTCTCTACATATTGAACAGTTTGATCGTTTCAGGCCTCACTAGGACGTCCACATCAGTACTTGTCTTTCCTGTCGGGTTTTCGTTTTGAATCCATCGATTCCATCAGCAAACTGTCCAGTATGACAGACAGTTGTCTCCATAACAACTGTCAGATCAGTATGAATTTTGATCAGACCATTGCCAGGTTTGAGCCTTGTGAAGACATAGCCTCCGAGCTGCCCCAAGCTAGGGTACTTTTTTATGTACAGTCAGTTACGTCGTATTTGGAACGGTGTCATACAACTAAATTAGATGTGGCGTCGTTATAATCTTGTGCATGTTAATAGCGCAAAGGTATAGTTTATCTCAATAACAAAAGTGTTTACAATAAGCAGTTCAGAAATGGTAGCCTAGCTGCCAAAACTTTCGGACTAGCATTTGCACAACTGCTACCAGAAGCACACTTTATAAAAAATTGATAGTCCAAACATACAAACATCCAAACACATAGATACACACACGCGCCCTCGCACACACACACACACACACACACACACACACATATACGTGCGCCCGCACACACACACACAAACACACACACATACACACACGCGCGCGCGCGCGTGCGTGCGCGGACTCATACGCGCACACACACGCATACACATATACACATAGACGCACAGACAAACACACACACACATCCCCCCCCCCACACACACACACACAAACAAAGACTGACATACACACTTGCACGCACGCACACACGCATACACACACGCGCGCGCGTGCACGCACATGAACACACACACACACACACACACACACACACACACACACACCGACACACACACACCGACACACACACACACCGAAATGGTCAATCATGGTCATCCATGCTCACTTGAAACGCATCCTGATAAAACAGCCATTCTGACCACAGACCCTAAGAATCAATCATGAAACAACGTTTTCCTGTCTGCCCATCTTCCCTACCCCATTCTTGTCTGAGTCAGCCATAACCTGTCTGAATCATCTTGTATCTACTCCAGGTCTTTTCTTCTTCTTCTTCTTTTGTAGTTATTGCTGTTGTTGTTGAACTTAGTCCCAAAGTTTAGACTTTACAAAAGTCATCTTGTCTGATTCACTACGTGTTCTTTACGACTTGGCGGGCCGTAACGTAAACCCCATCACATAGCTTCCTGATGTCCACAAACTGTACACAGTTCTGACAAACGATGGCTGTTTACAGTGTTCTGTTTGGTCTGGAGCCCTGTCTGTATCGCTATCTTGTATAAAATGAGGTTCTTGAGGGACTTTTCTGAGATTGAAGGGGGAGGGGTGGTGCAGAGCACGGGTGAACACCCCCCCCCCCCCAAAAAAAAAGAAAAAAATTCAACACACAACCACAACTTCTCACTCCAACCGCCCCCCCCCCCCCCCCCGAAAAACAAAAGAAAAACAAAACGTCAATCTATTTCCTATACTACGTTCAAGTTAAATCTTATGTTTAAAACATCCTAGTTTATGTAAAAGAAAACAAAAGCAAACAACAAACAAAGCAACAACAAGAACAAACCCACAAAAGAACAAAAACCATCAACAGTAACGGAAAAGAAAACCATTACATAACTCTTCAGAATTCAGTAAATAAAAATCCCTTCACGGGAAATTGGAACGATCAAATTGACCTAAATCACATTAGGTAATCACGATTACACTTCGGTATTTGTATTTTATTGTGTAATTTATAGATCGTTTTGGTCAAAATGAACTTACCGTATGAAATGAAATTCGGGCTGTTCTCCAAAGGAAAAATCCGCTGATGTAGCGAAGTGTCACCTCTTTCTTTCTTTCTTTCTTTCTTTTCTTTTTAAAATCTTTTTCTGTTAACCTATGACAGTGGACTCTTTCACAATATTTTGCCAAGGACATTTATCATGTTACCGTGGGTTCCTTAACGCGCACTCAGTGCGTGCTGTTCACAGGATTCGACTTATGGTCTCAAGTAAATTAATGCTAAAAAAAACTTTAACAGCGCGTTGCACTAGCCGAAACGAGTTATCAAAATAGTTTTGGAGTACAAAGGAGGGGACGGTACTCAGCAGATGTATACGAATTACTGTTCTTTATGGGCTACAATCCAACTGCACGTGTTCGAAATCAGCGGATAGTTGTGCCTATGGACAAATTTACACTAAATTTTCAACGTGAGTTTAAATGGGAATGTAACCGCTTACAGTGCCTCTTTGGTGGTAGCTAAAGGCTTCAGGGTTTTAAACCTAACCCTGACCTTAACTTATGTGACTTGTACGTGTATAGAGAGGTTCTGTCGGGGTTAGAAGCTGAATTAAAATTTTACCAGTGCAATTGTGCTAAGCAATACCGTCCTGTCAGGTTTGTGGTTTGAAAAATGAAGGAACTCCTATGTGTCCATTGTGGTGGGTCCGTCCTTGTTAAACATCTGTTGACTGAAGTATGGGATGTACACTTTATCAAGTGTACACTATACAGCTCACTGAGTGAAAACCCTTCCCATAATGGTCCACCGTACATATAGTGTTTAGTTGTGGAGGAGAGGGAAGAAAGTATAATTTCATTGCTACTTGTTTGGTTTTGTGTCCCTGAAATGACCTTAAGCAGTCAGCTGGGCCATAGAACTGTTAGTGGGCATGTAGGCGTCACACACACGTCATGGTCCTATTGAAGTGAAAACGTCTCATTGTGCCACCCCTCGCAGAAACAGTCTTCGTTTGTTGTAATTCCCTGTGAAAGGTATTAGATGATGGACTCTGTCGTCAATGCAAAGGATAATTTGGTGTACTGATGATCCTTTATCGCCTGGTACTGGGTCAGAACATTATGTCCCACTGTTTTGTTGTTGTTGGACATTGCAGGATATTATGTCTCACTGGATTTGTTGGTTTAAGATATTTTGTCCGTCAGGACAAACATAAGCCCTATTGGTTTAGTTGGGTCAGGACATTATGTTTAAGTATGTACGTTTTAGTAACTTCAGCTAAGCTCTTGCAAAGTAGCGCTAGCCCAAGGAAGGTATACATGGATATAATTTTTCGGGCGCGAGAACGTCACCCGAACCGCGTGCTTCACTGAAACAAAGGCAAATAAAAGAAAAATAGACAACAGCAGAAGGGCATCCAGGAGTCATGACCTGGATGTGGCCCGGCCCCCCGAGAGTGTAAGGAGTTCAGGGCCGAAACACTTGTCTAAAGGGGGTTACTTCTCTGAAGACCTTCTGTTGTCTAGCTCTCCCTAGAGTTTCTTTCTACCTGTACGTTTTAGTAACTTCAGCTACGTTTACATTTGTTTGTTTTATTAAACCCGCTGAAGATAAATGGGACGGAATGGTCAACGAAAGGGGCATATCCTTAGATTAGTGCGCGAATGCATTGATATGCGTACTTGATTTTTGGTCCAGGAGTTATCTTTTCCTCCACTCTGGTGTGGTTTGCTTTTTTTGAGATGGTACTAGCCCTGATATGGCTCTGCGCAGTCGGCTGGGCTTTTTGCAGCAATAATAACAAAATTCTAATAAGAAGGCGTTCAAATAGCTTGTTTGATTTTTGGAGCAGTCTCGTTGCTGATACGATAGGTGTATCAGATAAGTGGAATCTTCCGGTAGCACCTGATGCCCGAGGTTTCTGTCCTCCTGTGTAAGTCTATAAATCCCCTGTGTGATAAATTGGACGGAGTGGTCAACGCCAGAGGAAACTCCTCAGATTATGCGCGCGAATGCATTGATATGTGTACTTACTTTTCCTTTCCTTTTTTATTTTTCCTGTGGAAATTTTGTATGTTTTGAAACGGTCATAGCCCTGATATGGCTCTATGCATTCGGCTGGGCTTTAAATAACAGTAACAACAAGTGCATGTTTTGCAGACGTAAACGAAAGTGAATATGAGACGGGAACGCCTCAATCTTACTTTAGAGCAGAACACAGATTTCACTGGGAATGGGAAATATACTGTGTGAAGGAAGGTGTGGTAGGTAGGCAGCGGGAGAGAGAGAGAAGGAGGGGATGGGTTAGGGGCTAGATGTATTTTTTGTTTGTGTTTGAGAGTTGTGTGTGTGTGTGTGTGTGTGTGTGTGTGTGTGTGTGTGTGTGTGTGTGTGTGTGTGTGTGTGTGTGTGTGTGAGGGGGTGGGGGCTAGGTGTATTTTTTGTGTGTTTGAGAGTTTGTGTGTGTGTGTGTGTGTGTGTGTGTGTGAGGGGGTGGGGGCTAGGTGTATTTTTTATGGTTTGAGAGTTTGTGTGTGTGTGTGTGTGTGTGAGAGAGAGGGGGTGGGGGCTAGGTGTATTTTTGTATGTTTGAGAGTTTGTGTGTGTCTGTGGGGGGGGGGGGGGGCTAGGTGTATTTTTGTATGTGTTTGAGAGTGAGTTTTTTGTGTGTAGGTGTATTTTTTGTATGTATCTGAGAGTTGTGTGTTTGTGTGTGTGTGTGTGTGTGTGTGTGTGTGTGTGTGTGTGTGTGTGTGTGTTTGTGTGTGTATGAGAGAGAGAGGGGCAGAGCGGGTGGGGGTGGGGGCTAGGCGTGTTTATGTATGTGTTTGAGAGTTGTGCGAGAGAAAGAAGTGTGTGTGTGTGTGTGTGTGTGTGTGTGTGTGTGTGTGTGTGTGTGTGTGTGTGTGTGTGTGTGTGTGTGTGTGTGTGTGTGTGTGTGTGTGACAGGGGGTGGGGTGGGGGCTAGGTGTATTTATGAATGTGTTTGAGAGTTGTATGAGAGAAAGTAGTGTGTGTGTTTGCGCGTGCGTGCGTTCGTGTGCATATATGTTTGTGCGTGCACGCGCACGCGTGTTGTGTATGTGCATTGTGTGCTTGTGATGTGTGTGTATGTGTGCATGTGCCTACATCTTTGTGTGTACCTACGTGCGTGTGGGCACGCATGTCCGTGCGAGTGTGCACACATGTGTTCCATATATGAGCGTGCGTGCCTCTATGTATGTGCGGAGGAGGGGGTGCTGCTCGTGCTTATTTGAGTCAGCGTAAGTGTGATCTTGCTGTTGATAGAAATTGCAAGTGTTTCCTCGATGCAAAAGGCCTTTTCCAAAAAGACAAAACACAGTCCCCAATGCAGTGGCCCAGCTAAGTCATTGCCACAACCAATTCACTTCTTGCTGCAGAAACCCAGATTGTGGAAAGAAAATCCCTGTCTATGTATCTCTGTAGGCTGATGGCTCTTTCAGTAGTTTTTGAAAGGAAACACGCGTCAGAACTTCCTTCCTAAACAGATCCTGACAGAAACTAATGGACTTTCAAAACCATCACTGAAAAGTTTCTTAAAGTAGGTTCTGTGCATCGTTACTGAACACTTTCCGAATAAAAACACATCATTTGCATCTTTACCGAAGACTTTCTAAAAGAAAATACATGGTTTGCATTTTAACGAAATAGTTGGAAAAGAAAGTTTGAGCATAACATTGCTACTTGGAGACTTTTCAGTGTTTACGACCGAACAAGAACGTTAAATATTCCTTTCGAAACTCCAAAACCTCATAACAAAGCTGTCAGCAAGGTTTGACGAAGAGGCGACTTTCTTTAGACTAAAGCTGTTACTGCCATGATTATTTATTTCCTTTGTTGAGTGGTGCATTTTTGATACGTAATTGTAAAATGATTATAATACTGTCTGGCAGCGAAAGGGTAAATACTTAGTATCTGTGGTGAACACATTCTGAAACATGATATTTTGTAATCTTTAGTGAATCCATTGGGAATTGAAATACTTGATTGACTTCCTTGGTGAATATCTCCTTACGACAATATTCTTTGCATTATCATTGATATTTAAACAAAACAAAAAAAAAGAAAAACAAACACAGAAAAAAGAAACATTACCATATCTCAAGCAGAATGGTTTTTAAAACAAAAAGACACTCTCTGCAATCTATTCATTCCTGCTTCTCTCAGCAGGCAGTGTACTTACGTTTAGAGAAGTTGAGAAACTTGCTGAAAGTTTCTAAAAGAAATGACAATGTCTTTATTTCATTATATGATTCTGTTCCCGATAGAGGAAATTGTTCCACTGGAAAAAATGAGACCTCTGCTTACATTCCCTCATTTTTGGACTTTGTTGATTTTTACTGTTGGTGTTCACCAATGTCCTTATTGGAGGATTTTTGCTCAAAAGCCAAGTTGACGGCAGTTTTCAATTCTGCAAGACATTGACGCTTTTTAATGTGTTGTATAGTTTGTTCGGAGTTTATTCAGTGGCAAACTTCGCACACGTATATTTCCATATGCGCTTCATCCATGACTGCCAGCAGTTATCTAGCACACCCTTTGAGTCCGCGCAGATCTATATGCGATAGAAAGGTCTGGAAATAGAATACCGGTCGGAGTGAGGAGTGAATACGGTCGGGTGGAGAGAAGAAAACTATAAAACACTAAGCTGACACCAGCAGAATGATTGAAACATTAAGGTGGGCAGCCAACAGGCCAGTTCTTATGTGTCCATGACTCTGACAACAACAACAACAACAACAACAACAACAACAACAACCAACAAACAAACAAACAAACAAACAAACAAACAAGAAATATGTACTGGGAACAAACAGCTGCAATGAGAATAGAAAACAATATAAGCTCTTTCCAAAACATCAAAAGAGGAGTCAGACAGGGTTGTGTTTTATCACCAGATCTGTTTTCACTTTACAGCGAAAACATCATGAGAAACCTAGAAGAAAACCCTGGATTAAAAGTTGGAGGGAAAACGATAAACAACATTCGATATGCAGATGACACCGTGCTAATTGCAGAAAATGAAAGGGACCTACAAAACCTTGTGAATATACTATAAATAGAAAGCAAAGGTAAGAGGTTGGAACTAAACAGCAGGAAGACTGAAGTCATGGTGATCAGTAAAAAACATGAAATCCCCTCATGCAAAAGAACAGCAAATGGCACAACCTTAACACAAGTTGATAAGTTTAAATACCTGGGAATGATCATTTCATCAGACGGCAGATGAACATCAGAAATAGCCAGCAGAATCGGCCAAGCGAAAACAGCATTCAAGAAGATGACAAGCATTCTTACCAACGAATGCCTATCGGTTAACATTGGGCAGAGAGTTCTTGAATGTTATATAGAACCAATACTGTTGTACGGATGTGGACAGTCAACAAGCAAAGCCAGAACAAGATTGAGGCAGCCGAGATGTGGTTTCTAAGAAGAATGTCGAGAGTTCCATGGACAGCAAAGAAAACAAACGAGACAGTCTTGGTGGAGGCAGACACAAGTAGATCATTCATAAGGAAGATTAGGAAAAGACAGGCAACTTTTATAGGCCATTTTATGAGGAAGGGGGATTTGGAGCACCTGGTCACGACGGGAAAGCTGGAGGGAAAGAGAGCACCAACATTTATAGGCCATTTTATGAGAAAGGGGGATTTGGAGCACCTGGTCACATGGGAAAGCTGGAGGGAAAGAGATCACCAGGTAGACCCAGGGAGAAAATGCTAGACGGACTTGCAGAGTGGCTGAAGACGAGGAGGGTGGAGGAGATGCTTGGGGCAACAAGAGATAGAGACAGATGGAAGTCCATGATCGCCAACGCCATGCGGCAGGGCACCTGATGATGATCATCATCATTTTATGTCTGAGTATGGTTTTCTCTCATTGCATTTTAAATCTGGAAGATTAACGGTGATCATAGTTTTAAAGGTCTTTTATCTTAACCTGGTTGTCATTTTTTGACGTGATGTTAGCCCTGATATAGCTCTAGTAGTCGGCTGGGCTATAAGGAATGTGAACTATGAACTAGGTTAACGGTGAGCATAGTTTTTAACTGTTGTCTTTTATCTTAAATGGGCTGTCATTTTTGACGTGGTGTTAGCCCTGATATGGCTCTAATAGTCGTCTGGGCTAACAAGAACACGGCTCTGATGGCAACCATCTTTCAAGTAAAAACAGTGGCAAAAAGGAGGAAAGGCAGACCTCCAACTTCATACATCCAGAACATAACCAACATCAGTATCCTGAATATTAAAAAAAATGTCCACAAGTCAAGACAGAGTGGCCTGGCGGGAGATAGTGTTGTCAAAATGTGCAGTGGCCAACACCGAACCGGGTGACACTGACAGGCGAGAAAGGTAAGTCAGCTGGGCTATAAGCAATATGACCTTGAACAAGTGACTGGTGCGGTTGGGGCACTGGTCTTCCAGTTAGAAGGTCTGGGTTCAGTTCTGCTTGTTAACCAGCTGGAGGAAAAGTGGTTGATTTTTGCTGGTCTCCCAGGTCACCATATGTACAAGCCGGCTAGTACCTGAATCCCCTTCGTGTGTATACTGTTTTGAGTGTTTGTGGATGGTCTGCTTACAAAAGGAGATATATGGCTCTGGTAACCCTATGAACGACGTGTCCGAAGCGATCTGCCACATTGTTTTGATTTTAGCTTCGTGCGGAAACGACGTTATGGCGTGCGCAAGGTTGGCTAAGTCTCCCCCTGAGGAGACATAAAGTTAAGCACCCCTAAAGAGTGCACAAAGGGGGTTTAGGTCTTAAGCACTGTTCATAGATCGCAGTATTTTTCCATTGTCGAGGACATAAAGTTGTGCAGTGCATAAATCGCTAAGTACGCCTTGTGCCCTCTTTATAGATCCGGCCCCTGGGCTATAAGCAATGTGATCTTGAACGTAAGAAAGGAGATGGGAAACAATCGTCTCTTGATCCTCGTGATCATCCTCTTGATCTCAGTGCAGCATATGATACGCTTGATTTTTTTCATTTTGCTGAAGTAACTAAAACTTATATTTGGAATTTAGGAGCTCCTTCATAAGTGGTTTGTCTCTTACGTCAGTGAGCATTCCTATTCCGTCATTGTAAATGGTAAGGCTGTCTAATGTTTACCTTTTGAAGTATGGTGTACCACAAGATTCCCTCCTGGGACCTGTTTATTTTACAAGATATTCATAGCCCATGCCTGATGTAATTGCTCTAAACGATTGCGATTTTTGCAAATATGCAGATGACTCAGCTGTCAAAAACTTTTTAACTCGTTATTCCGAGCTCTCTCTCTCTCTCTGTCTCTGTCTCTCTTTCTCTCTCTCTCTGGCGTGATGACAGTGAGACAAAGATAAGTGAACAATTTGTACACTTTTTGGCATGGAGAAAGCAAATTTAATCATGTCCTCTACTTTCAGTTTTTGTCAGTAACTTGATTCCTGTCTCCTCTTGACAAAAGTGTTAAGTGTGAAATTGCTCTTTACGTTGTCCGTGCAACTAAAGTACGCTGTTGTGCTCATTGAAATTCATTGTGTTCAGGTCTGTCCTTGCCCACTCGTTTGTCTGTCCGATGGAGAGGGAAGGACAGACTTTAGAGTAGGTTGGGGGTCTTGGAGTGAGTGTGGGTGTTCTGCTGTGGTGGTGGTGGTGGTGTGTGGTAGTGGTGGAGATGGTGGTGGTGGTAGTGGTGGTGGTGGTGTGTTGTGTGTGTGTGTGGTGTGTGTGTCTAGGTATGAATGTGTGTGTTTGTGTGCAGGTGTATATATATATATATATATATATACTATATATATATGTAATATATGTAATATTATATAATATATATATATATATAATATATATATATGTGTGAGTGTGTGTGTATGTGTCTGTGTGTGGGTGGGTGGGTGTGGGTGCGTGGATGTGTGTGTTGGGGGGAGGAGGGGTGGAGATTGCGGTTTAGTAGTGTTGATGATGTTCCTAGTGGTTTCCGTGAGGTAGCTAGGGGTGGGCATTAGGACTAGTAGGACTGAGGAATTGTTCTGTTGTGGATGGTGTGGACAAATGGACGGCGGGTGGACGAGGTGGTGGTGAGCGAGGGGGTCTGTCTGTTGAATGAGGAATCTGATCAAAACTACACTAGTGAACGAGCAAGAGCGAACAGCAAAATAAAATGACCTTCTTTGCATTGTTGTTGGCTTAGTTCAAAGACTTAGCTTGGAGTTTGTTCGAGAACGGTTTATCGCACTTGAACAGTTCCATATGCGCTTCACCCAAATCTGCCAGTGAGTATCAGGCAGACTCCTTTGACTGCACAAAAGCCTATGCGCTGGCAAGATCTTGAGATGGGAAGTGGAGGAAAAATACCTATGAAGAACTAAGTTGACATAACCAGAACGATTGAAGTAAACATTAAGATGGGCAGCGATTAAACATTAAAATGGGCAGCGAACAGGTCAATTTTTCATGTTAGTTGCTAGGACTGAATCGAGAAATCCGATCTTGTGTCCTCGGCTTTATCAGAAGAACTTACAGCCCGAGAGTTAGCTTGGAGAAAGACAACTTTTGCTGATTGGCACGGGAGCACTACTGTTTGAAATCCTCCTGATTTCATCAGTTGGTACCTACCCGAAGATGTTCACCATGCAGAACTTGGATCCCCATGGTTATTTTATTGTCTTCTGTTTTTGCTTTTGGCACTGACGTCATTTGACAAACCAACACATGATGGTTCAAAGTCCAGTGAGTGAACTTGTTTTATGCTTCAAAGTTTCAGTGGATGAAAAAAAATGCACTGAAGTGACCCATCAGCAGTGCAGGGTGGCCTTATGGCGGCTTGACATCTCTGGTTTCCGTGAGCTTCCTGGCACGGGGACGGTTACTGAACTAACTTGGGGTTGGTGGTGTGTTGTGGAGTCGGAATGTGTGTTCGTTGGGGGGGCGGGGGCGGGGGGGGGGCGTATGGGTTCCAGAGAACGATGTCGAGGACTGTAAGACAGACACTATTTTTCACCAATGGCCTATTTTTCACCAGTGACCTACTGGTCTATAATCGTGGAAGTCAACCACACCTTGAAAGTAACGCCAGTCTTTCACGGAAACAGGAAAACATAAACTGCCACCGAGCAAGCCATAATCTTTTCAATCCCGGCCTGTCGCTAGATAGGAGAGAACTCGTTAGATGAAGTAACAGCCAGCAAATGTCTGTGACGCTATACAAGTCAGGAAGCATTACAGGAATGAATGGCCGAGCAATGTTTGTGATGCTATTGACGACAGGAAGAAGACAGACAACCAATGGCTCGTAATGGATAAAGCACAAAGATCGGCTTGTAACTAATATCTACAATACTTCCTGTCAAACAGGTTAACGTCTCCTTGTTTATGTATGTATGTATCTATGTCGGCGTGTACTTGTCTTACTTGCCGTCTCTGGCCATCTGTCACCTGTACCCACTCACCTGTCTGAGTCAACCCTGTATTTGTGTCAGGTAGACTACATTTTCTCCGTTCTTTTTCCAAGGTTAAATGACTGTATACGACAACAAGGTAGTTATACAAAGAGAAACATTATGCTTATCAGAAGAAAAATGTATAGAATGGTGTAATACAGCCTTGCAGACAGACTGTGAGAGGAGTGTTACAGGATGTATAAAAAACCGTTAAACTTACATAAAAGAGCTAACTTGTGCAAAGAGAGAAGAGAATAATGATATGTTGCACAACACAACGCTATGCTAAAGGGACTGATCATGTCAGTAGACGATATAAAAAACAGTCATAAAAACAGTTTGAAACTTGTGTACTTTTAATGACATAACAACAGTCCTAATGGTACAGGGCTGCACTTACAAATGAGAGAGAACGATACTTTGTTTTCCAACAATAGATGGTACCGCTTTTATGACAGTTTATTTTACAAAAACGGACGTCACTGCTTTTCCCCGTGGGGATGCTGGGGGTTCTTTCAGTATAAATAGTATCCCCACCTTCTGGAAATTCTGTGCTAGAAATGTCCTCTTTTCTGTAACTCTCTTTGTTTCTGCCTTGTTGCTTTGCTTTCTGTCATTTCTAGCTATCATTTTCTGCCTTACTGGTCCATTCACCTGTCTGTGCTCGATAAAGCTTAACGTACTTTTTCTTAGGATTGATAATTGAGTACATGTATTAAGTGCATTTTTGGCTCTAGGGAGGTGAGCTATGCGGAAGCAATTTTAGGTAATTTAGGCATGTTTTTATATGTTGTGGTGTCCTTATGTATGCTTATATTTGTATTCAGTTGTGTTTTTTAAATCTCCCCTGTGCGATAAATTGGAGTGGTGAACGCCGGGAGCATGTCCTTAGATTATGTGCACGAATGCATTGATATGTCATCATCATCATCATCACCATCAGGTGCCTTGCCGCATGGCGTTGGCGATCATGGACTTCCATCTGTCTCTATCTCTTGTTGCCTGAAGCATCTCTTCCACCCTCCTTGTCTTCAGCCACTCTGCAAGTCCGTCTAGCAACTTCTCCCTGGGTCTACCTGGTGCTCTCTTCCCCTCCAGCTTTTCCGTTGTGACCAGGTGTTCCAATTCCCCTTTCCTCATTGATATATTTGTACTTAATTTTTTCCTTTTTGTTTTCTCTGTTGAAGTTTTGTATCTTTTGAAGCGGTTATAGCCCTGATATGGCTCTGCGCAGTCGGCTGGGCTTTAACAACAATAACAACCATAACGTTACTGCTTTTAAGACGATGATGCCTTATTCTCCAACAATAGATGTTATTGTTTTTACGACAATGATACTATGTTTTTTTTAACAGGATGTTATTGTTTTTAAGACAGTGATACTATAATGGCCAACAATATATGTTATTGCTTTTACGACAATGATACTATGTTTTTTTTAACAGGATGTTATTGTTTTTAAGACAATGATACTATAATGGCCAACAATATATGTTATTGTTTTTACGACAATGATACTATGTTTTTAACAGGTGTTATTGTTTTAGACAATGATACTATAATGGCCAACAATAGATGTTATTGCTTTTACGACAATGATACTATGTTTTTTTTAACAGGATGTTATTGTTTTTAAGACAATGATACTATAATGGCCAACAATAGATGTTATTGCTTTTACGACAATGATACTATGTTTTTTTTAACAGGATGTTATTGTTTTTAAGACAATGATACTATAATGGCCAACAATAGATGTTATTGCTTTTACGACAATGATACTATGTTTTTTTTAACAGGATGTTATTGTTTTTAAGACAATGATACTATAATGGCCAACAATATATGTTATTGCTTTTACGACAATGATACTATGTTTTTTTTAACAGGATGTTATTGTTTTTAAGACAATGATACTATAATGGCCAACAATATATGTTATTGTTTTTACGACAATGATACTATGTTTTTTTTAACAGGATGTTATTGTTTTTAAGACAATGATACTATAATGGCCAACAATAGATGTTATTGCTTTTAGGAAAATGATGCTTTACTTTCAAACAGCATAATGAACTGGCTACAAGCCACGGGTTACAAATATACCGTTGCCAATCTACACATTTGCTTACAAATAAAAATGCATGGAGAAGGAATTGAAAATTGAAAACACTTTTATTATTCAAAAATGGTAGTAGGCAGGTAGACAGAGTAGACAGAGAAAGAAAGAGGGAGAAGGACAAGACAGAGAGAGAGAGAGAGAGAGAGGGTGTGTGTTGTGTGTGTGTGTGTGTGTGTGTGTGTGTGTGTGTGTGTGTGTGTGTGTGTGTGTGTGTGTGTGTGTGTGTGCGTGTGTGTGTGAGTGTCTAAGCGCATTCTAGACAAACATACAGACCGACAGACGCAGACAGATTAGTTCTTGGCATGTTTGACAGGAACAGAGACTCATGTGGAAAAGACAGTGATTGGTTTTCTTGTGCCTTCGTAGACTTGGGGAAAATAATGAATTAAAAACGTCCTTTCTCTCGGTTTTTGTCGATAATTTGATTCCATTATATTCCATTTCAGGGAGTGTTGTTGTGAATCTGCTGAATGTATTGTGTGTGGAAGACATCGCTTTGCGGCACTTTGTTGCAAACCGTTCGTCAGATTGAAGGCAGAACGAGAAAGTCTTTTTTTCTTTTTCTTTTCTTTTCTTCTTTAAAGGCAATAATTTCATATCGTCCGGATGGTGGTGTGTGTATGTATGTATGTGTGTGTGTGTGTGTGTATGTATGTATGTTGTGTGTGTGTGTGTGTGTGTGTGTGCGTGCGTGCGTGCGTGCGTGCGTGGTGTGTGTGTGTGTGTACTTTTTGCATTGATCAATGCCACTTTCTCAGTTACTTTAAACACGGTAAAGTATATCGTCATCATCATCCCCATCATCATGTGCCGTGCGGCCTGGGGTTGGCGATCATGGCCATCCATACGAATTCATCATTTGCCGCTGCAGGTACATCTCCCATCCACACGCCGACGGGCAGGACGACTGGGAGCCATACCTCCGAGTCCCCTTGAGAATTTAATCCTGCATCCGTGAGGTGCTCAGTTATCGTATGTTGCCACGGGAGGCACAACGCAGGGCTTACTATAAATGGAGAAGTTAAGAACTAACACAGAGAGACTTACGCACCCTACTCTCCTTTTCACATAGCTGCAAGCAGCAGCGCTAGCCAGGCGTGTGGGCTGAAATCGAGAGTGACAAGCACGCAGTCACTAATCAACATACTAGACGCGGCCACAGCGCTAGATATGGCTCTAGTAGTCGGCTGGGCTATAAACTATGTGAACTGAACTGAACAGACCCTCACGTCAGCCATTATGACACAAAGCACATACATGTACAGTATAAAGATATAAAAGTGAAATGGGTTACTTAAAACTTAGCAAAAAAAGTAAAATACGAAATATAAGAACTAATGAATTCTGGGCATACAAAGAAACAACAAAACAAAACAAAAACCGAAAAAAAAAAAAAAACCCGAAAAAAAAAAAAAGTAAAAGAAGCATTCAAAAGAAACATGATGATGGTGGAGGGGAGAAGTAATTATTGTCGAAATTGCTGCTCGTCTAATTTCCTGACACAAAATGCATACACCAAAACAAGAGTTTTACATCACGCTATAAGTAAAATAGATGCATGTCTCTGCGAGCACGAGGCTGAAAAATGTGAAGACGATAATTCATAGGATGGGAGTAATCATACGAATACCCATGACAATAAAACATCGTTTACATGGGTAGAAATTATCAACTGAAAACCATTTTTCAAACTTGCCGTTGATAATTTTCATATGTGCACGAAAATAAACAAATGCAGAAAAAGAACCACATCAACAAATTAATAATATGACATAATACGCCAGGAAATCTAAGAGCAATAACACCATTCGTTTGTCGTTTGAAGGAGAGAGAACCACAGGCGGAGGTAGAAAACTATAATGAATGTGTGGTGTGTTGTGTGTGTGTGTGTGTGTGTGTGTGTGTGTGTGTGTGTGTGTGTGTGTGTGTGTGTGTGTGTGTGTGTGTGTGTGTGTGTGTGTGTGGTGTGTGTGTGTGGAGTGTGTGTGTGTGTGTGTGTGTGTAGTGTGTGGTGTGTGTGAGTGTGTGTGTGTGTGTGTGTGTGTGTGTGTGTTGGTGTCTGTGTGTAAATGAATAATCTCTCTTGCTCTCACTTCTTAAAGAACCTCTCCCAAGACGTCCTCAGGATGCAATTTCCTGTTTTCAAAAGAGATCAGTAGATTTCACCTAATATGATTTCACGCGTGTTATTCTTTAAGCGTATTTTAGACTTGCAATGAAAACGGTGGGCATGTTTTTTAAACTGTTGTCTTTTTATCTTTACCTGGTTGTCATTTTTGACGTTGTGTTAGCCTTGATATGGCTCTGGTTGTCGGCTGGGCTATAATCAATATGAACTTGAACCATCTCTCACACTCCCACGCACACACAGACAAAAACACATACATGCGCACGTACATATATACGATTACACATATATTCACTCGCGCGCGCGCACACACACACACTTACACACACACATACACATACACATACTTACACACACACACACACACTTACATACACACACACACACACACACTCACACACACACACACACACACATATATATATATGTACATACACACACACACACACACACACACACACACACACACACACACACACACACACACACACACACACACACACCACACACACAGAGGAACTGAACTGTCTTCGTTTAAGAACCCTGGGCACTTGGTGGGAGGAAACGTCGATGCTGTTGATAACGTAATCGTGAAGGTCTTGGAGGGCACCATGACACAGTAAGTGCACTTTGATGACGTCAGTACTCCCCATTTGACGAAACGACAACTAGATGTATGGCTTCGCGCATAGGCTTTTGTCAGTCATACGTTTCTGGTCCTCCGACAGCACCAGTTGTGTGTCCCAAACTTCCAACTCCAGAAAGACATGATAACGGGACGCGAAACTTTGGGTGCTATGTAATTCCTGACATTGTCGACCAAGACGCACTTCCACGTGAGAATACCGGAGGCTCTTTCGCTATAAATAGTATCCCCCTCCCCACCTTCTGGAAATTATGTGCTACAAATTTGCTCTTTTCTGTCACTCTCTTTGTTTCTGTCTTGTTCCTTTGCTTTCTGTTATTTCTTCCTATCACTTTCTGCCTTGCTGGTCCATTCACCTCTATGTGCTCGATAAAGTCTTAAGTAGTTTTTCTTATGATTGATATTGGTACATGTATTAAGTACATTTTTGGCTCTAGAGAAGTGAGATATGCAGAAGCAATTTAGGTAATTTATGCCCGTTTTGATATATGTTCTGGTGTCCTTAGGTATGCTTAATTTTTATTCAAGTGTGTTTTTTTAAATACCCTGTGCGATAAAATGGACGGAGTGCTCAACGCCGGGGGCGTGTCTTTAGATTATGAGCACGAATGCATTAATATGTTTACTTAATTTTGTTTTCCTTTTGTTTTGTATTGAAGTTTTGTATGTTTTGAAACGGTTACAGCCCTGGTATGGCTCTACGCAGTCGGCTGGGCTTTAAACAACAATAACAATAACAAGCTTTCAGCACAGCAATAGTCCACCAATGAGTCCGGGCAACTGCGCCACCGCCTGGCACAGGGCTTGGTAAATCGAGGATTCTGCCTTTTTTCACGCGCGTATAGAAACTGGCCGATTTTGTAGCGGAATTCAAACACAGGACACTAGTTGTAGAAGCCGCTTATCCTAATCAAGTTGCCCAGCTTGTTAGCGGTACAAGCCAGAAATGTTGGTCCACAGAATTTTGTACTATCGGCCTTTCTTCAGTTGGTGCAAGAGCAGAGTTTTCGGCTGGTGAAGGTAACAGCTTTCAACAGGGAATGAACTCGAAAAACTGGATAAGTGGGTGAGGCAGATCGGATACCTGGAAAACTGATTCTTGGTCCACAGGTTGATGCCAACCAGACACTCCGTGGCAGCATGTACGGCAGAGTAGATAAGTACCCACTTACAGAAAGTAATTCTCAACTTCTCAGTGTAAGGCATGAAGGCCCTACCGTCCACCGTTAAGATCACACCTAACTCTGGCCATATCCTTTGGCACACCCCTCATAATCCTATTTCGAACGCCTCACAAATCTCCTCTGCACGAGCTGGATCTGGTTGAACAAGCCCCTCAAGCTCTTCACGTATGTAAGGCTGGATGTTCAGTTTAGCTTTAATGTCCGTGATGGATGTCGTCTAGGAATAGAGGCAAAGATTTTTCTAAGAGTTATCATATAGCATTGTAAATCAAAAGAGGCAAAGTTCCCTTCGATCATCTCCAGGTGCCGGTCCTTCAAGGCAAAGAACAGGTGAAGGTAGAGAGTGTGTGATTCAGACGGGATAGCAGACTCTACCACTAGATTGAAATGGATGCGTTAGCCCTGATATGGCTCTAGTAGTCGGCTGGGCTATAAGTAATACGAACTTGAATACATATGTAAGACACTCTTTCGGGAGGATGGAATGGAAGAGTTCAGCCATATACTTATGCCTGCTCTACAAATCCTCCTGTTAGGATTGTAGAAAATGTTGAAGGTTTTCCTCATCTGACTTGCTGACTTGCAGATAAGCCTCCAACACACGAATGTAAAACACAGTATGATGCGAAAAGAAGAGGCTCTTCTCTTTCTCCAGCATGGATATAGTCTTTCTGTTCCCTGAAGTTCCTGACGACACGCCAAACATCTTTAGCTGCCTCCTGGTAAGGATCTCCTCCTCCCTGTTGATCATGCGCTGGACATAAGAGACGTAGTGGTCGTGGCTGGTAGGAGGATGTAACCTGCTGAAGTCCTCCATGCTGGTTATGGAATTGAACCAATACATTCCATTGTATTGACAATATTGTAAATTATTATTATTATTATTATTATTCCGTATCAGCGTTTTCACGAAGCTGACTCAGAAGGAAAGATGTCTGAGCCTGCACCACATACTATTTTTAGTCTGGGGGAAAAACTCAGACCCTTTGAATAACATGAGTTTCAATCCTACCCATCTCTCAAAACCCTACGATTTTTTTAATACTCTAGGTCTTGCCAGCCAGCGTGTAGGTCTGTACACAGGTATGGGGATCATGCCATGATCACTTTTGCATCTTATCCATCACATGGAGCGTGTGTGTGCGGTGTCATTGTATATGGAATTTATTCCAAGCGCAGAGGCGTCATCATAAGAAACTAAAATGGAAACCAAAACTGTTAAAATCCCTTGAAAAAAAGACATTAAGGAACATATCACTATACAAATGAATGAAAATAACTATATCATCCGAATAAGAACTTAGCAATGTTTCAGAGGAGTGTTGTTTTCTAACAGGCCTTGTTGACCAATGGCTTTGAAATCCAAAACATGTGTGACTGCTCGCGTTCAAGCAAACAGGAACCAGAAAAAAACACGAAAAAAGAATAAGAACGCGTATTTAATACAACCAGACAAGACAGGCACAAAATTTTGGCCAACTGGCCTTTGTCAAGCGTAGATCACAAACAAACAACACCAGATACAAAAATTAGGAGAAAAAGACGAAACTTCCCTGCGGCTCCGTCCGGTGTGAGAAAAGGAATAAACTGACTAAAATGACATCATGATGTGTTTTTGAGTAAATATCATGTCAGAGCGGAAGTGAGATGAATACTGCAATTTGAAAAGTGGTCATGCCATATTAATATTGTTTTATCCGAAGAGGGTCCAGGGCTAAAATTAAAACTATGATGCACTAACTAAGAGTAGTATTTGGAATATAAAGGATTCTACTATTAAATAATGTACGAGAGAAAATATAAGCATATAACTGACTGAATGGGAAAATATATAATCAAGTGATCTGGCTGATGTAAACGGATCGTGGCTAGTGGCCGAAAATTTGCGCCTGTCTTGTCTGGTTGTATTAAATACGCGTTCTTATTCTTTTTTCGTATTTTTTCTTGTTCCAATGGCTTTGAGTCTATTTGTTAATTTTAGGCAGCTTTTGATGTAATTGGCTCCCCCCTTGGGTATGTCGGAGCCTCTTTCAGTATAAACAGTACCCCCATCTTCAGGAAATGTGTGTTAGAAATGTCCTCTTCTCTATCACTCTTTGTTTCTGTCTTTCTACTTTGCTTTCTGTCATTTCTTCCTATCATTTTCTGTCTAGCTGGTCCGTTCACCTGTATGTGTTCGATAAAGTCTTAAGTACTTTTTCTAAGGACTGATAATAGGGTAATGTATTAAGTGGATTTTTGGCTCTCGGGAAGCAATTTTTAGGTAACTTAGGCCTGTTTTTTTCTTATACATTTATTTATGTTTTAGTGTCCTTAGTTATGTTTGAATTTGTATTCAGATGGGTTTTTTTAAATCCCCTGCGTGATAAACTGGGCGGAGGGGTCAACTCCAAGAGCATCTCCTTGGATTATGCACTGATACATATATTTAATTCTTTTCCTTTGTTGTTGTTGTTGTTGTTGTTGTTGTAAACGTATTGTGTATGTTTCGAAACTTTTATAGCCCTGGTATGGCTCTACGCAGTCGGCTGGGCTTTAAATAAAATTAACACCAATGCCGATGTAATTGGCCATAAACGTTTACTAAACAAATTGACCACACTTGGGCTATCAATAAATACATAAAGAAAAATAATGTCTATCTTACCACAGACAAGAGCTTGTTCCAAATCTGACCCAGCCTGAAAGAAATTCTCCCATCTGCTGCAGGGAACCGTAAGAAAGAGACAGTGTTATGTAGGTTACACACGGGTCACACATCATACACTCATTCATACCTTTAAAAAATGAAGTACCATGTGACGAACTATTGAACATCAGGCACCTGAACATCAGACACCTCCTCCTTGATTGCTGGGACTTGTACGATGTAAGACAAGCAACACATGGTGGGCTCCTTAAAGAACCTCTTCCGAGACGTTCCTCTTGATAAAGTTTTCCAGTTTTTACAAGAGATCAATAGATTTCACATGATATCAGTTTACGGCTGTTTTTCTTAAATTGCATTTTAGACTTGTAAGGTTAACAATGAGCATGGATTTTAACTGTTGTCTTTTATCTTAACCTGGTTGTCGTTTTTGACGTGGTGTTAGGCCTGATATGGCTCTAGTAGTCGGCTGGGCTACAAGCAATATGAATTTGAACTTGATCTCTCATTAACTCAGTTACACCTACACTTGACATTATAACGTATGGAATATCGTATTGTTCTATTCTTGGCCCACTGCTGTTTTCTGTACAAGTTATTTATCTTCTTTGTATGAAAAATGACAGTGATCTGTTTGCAGATTTCATGTAATACACATTTTTGGATGCATTTTTTTAAACAAAGTATTCTTCATAATATGATAGAAAGGAGAAAACTAAATTACATATCATTTCACCCACAGAAATCAAATTGCATGTTTCTGACAAAAAGACAGAAAAGACAAACTTGTCTTTAAAAATACCACCAATTGATACATAGGCCTACCACCAGTTGATACATAGGCCTAAAATCATGTAGTCGAAACTGATTTTCTCAGAATCTTAGACATAACAATCGGTATTAATCTTTCCTGGTCCAGAAAAGATAAACAAGCTATGTAAAAGCATTTCAGGCGTATAAAACAAAATATTTCAAGCCCAAAGTAATAAAAGAGAGCGTTTTCTTCCATGCATACATGCAGACATTCACAATTGACAG
>CM060310.1:86358718-86378718 GCA_030674185.1 Monoplex corrugatus | reverse complement strand
CAGCAAAGAAAACGAACGAGACAGTCTTGATGGAGGCAGACACAAGTCGATCACTGATAAGGAAGATTAGGAAAAGACAATAAACATTTATAGGCCATTTTATGAGGAAGGGGGATTTGGAGCACCTGGTCACAACGGGAAAGCTGGAAGGAAAGAGAGCGCCCGGTAGACGCAGGGAGAGAATGCTGGACGGACTTGCAGAGTGGCTGAGGATGAAGAGGGTGGGGGAGATGCTGGGGGCAACGAGAGATAAGAGATGGTTGGAAGTCCATGGTCGCCAACGCCATGCGGCAGGGCACCTGATGATGATGATGATGATGATGGCTCATTAATTGAGAAAATAGCAGGTTCTGCGTTTCTAATACCAGCTCTTAAAATAGAGAAATCTTTCCATATAGGACCCAACAAATCAATATTTACAGCTGAACTCTTTGCAATACTGATGGCTTTGAATTACTTAGTAAATTATCCTCGAAATATATCTCAAATCCTTTTCTGCGTTGATTCTAAATCAGTGCTTCAGGCTCTTGAATTAATGAAATTAGACACTAGATCTGAAATGGTAATAGAAATAAATTAGCCATTTAATTCATTTCTTATCCTTAAAGAGGAACTGATCTTACTTTTTGTTGGATACCATCTCATTGTTCGTTTCATCATAACGATGTCGTTGACAGGGCCGCCAAACGAGGAGCTATGGGTTCACCAGAATCAAACAAAATAAAGCTTTCTCCCTCTTTAAATTAATCTTGTAATTTTGTGGACGCCTATGTTTGGAAACTGTTTCAAGATAAACAGAAAAAGTACAATACTAATAGCATGGATTTTAAAATCAGCAAAATCAGTAAACAGTCTACTACAAACATAACTATACAGTCCCTTATGTATAGGTGGAAACTCGATGCATTCAAAACAAAGTACACCAGAAATATTGCCTGTCTTTGTGGACAGAAAATACCGATCAGTCATTTACTTTCTTGCATTAGTATAAAGCGATACATTCCGATACTTTCTACTCACACAATTTCCGACATATTTGAATCATCATTATTGACATACGAATTTTTCGTTAGCCTATCTAAAAGTCCAATAGTTCAATATTTATAATTCGTTTATCTTCCTGTTCATAGTTACAGTTAGCTAGTTTATTGTTATATTTGTTGTAGTATGCTACTTCATTTGTTATGTTTATGCTTCCCTCCGACATTTGCATTGTCCTTGCTTCTTACTTGTTTTACACATGGTTTCAGGCCGAATATGTTTTTGATGCTCGAGTGGGATAAAAGTAATATGAATTTAAACTTAACCTCTTTTTTTTTTTCTTTTTTTTTTCTTTTTTTTTTTTAACCAAGATTGACTACACATAAAACACCTGCATTTACCCATCCTATTTCTACTCCCCTTCCCAACATCGCTCCCCCCCCCTTTTTTTTTTTACATTTGTTTCATTTATTTATTCATTTTCTTTTATCTTTTATTTATCATTTATTTATCATTATTATCATTGTATCAATTATTGTTTTATTTATTCACTTTTTTGGTTTTATTTGTCTAAAATCACATAAGCGAATAGACATTAAACCAATGACCACCACCACATACATACATGCATACATACATGCATACATACATACATACATACATACATACATACATGCATACATGCATAAACACACATACTCACACACACACTCATACATACATACATACATACATACACACATACATACATACATAAATACATACATACATACATACATAATACATACACATACATACACACATACATACATACATACATACATACACACATACATACATACACACATACATACATACATACATACATACATACATACATACATACATACATACATACATACAAACAAATCTGAATCATCTTTCATCTTACAGAGACTGGGGATGGGATGGGAAGAAGTGTATTAGGAACAAACAATTGTGACCTCCCACCACGAAATCAGTCTTAACTCGCAGTCAGTCGAACAGCACTAGGAGCTGAAAAGGTGACTGAGGGTCTATCTGGGGTGTTTTGACTTTTTCTCAAAATTGATTTCTGTATACTATAATCTATTCCCCACAGAAAAATTTTTTTCTTGAAAAACTATTATTAATCAATTTAAAATGGTATTATAATGCACTGATCGCAGCAGAAAGAACGCAATTTCCTACCAAAAGTACCTATTTTTGTCTCTTATTATGAACCGTAACTTGTACAGTACCCGCACATGTAATATACTGATGGAAAGCTCTTTGGTGCACCTTTCAGATAATGACAGAAAAAATTAGAAACAAACCGGGTCAAAGCCACGAAATAAAGAAATTTAAGGAAAATGTGTAGGAGAGCACACAAAAATTTTAGAGGCCGTTTTCTCAAAATGGCCGTTATACAACTTAATGACTTTCAACATACGTAACTTCTACATTTTTATGAGTACAAGCTTTATTCAAGTACCAAAATAATCAGCAGAATGTACACTTTCCAGTGATATGTATATCTCAAAATGCCCAAAATGCTAGTTAAGACTGATTTCGTGGTGGGAGGTCACAATTAGAAAGATGCCGATGGACAATCAGTAAGACACCTGAGAGTGGTGCTACAGTAACCAAGGTCTACCATAGACAGCAAACTGTGAAGACTGGTGCTACAGTAACCAAGGTCTGCCATAGACAGCAAACTGTGAAGACAGACCCTTTGCTTCCATCAGTTCACTAAACGTTTTCATAGTCTGAAGTGTTTAGTGGCCCATTAGCTCGGATGGCTAGAGTGCCTTGCTGATAACGCGGAGGTCGTGGGTTCGACCCCCATGTGGGCCACTCATTTTAGTTGTTGCTGCTGTTGTTGTAGCTGTTGTTGTCGGCCATTATGCTGTGTCGATATGGGTGTGTATGTATGAATGTATGTGTATATGTCTGTGTGCAGGCATGTGGATATATGCATGTATTTACTGTTATCTGTTAATTTCATCTCTTACGTGTTTATTTATCTACATACTCCTTTATTGTGTATTTATTTTTTCACCTACTTACTTCTTATTCACTTACTCACTCGCTTGCTTGCTTACTTGCTTGCTTGCTTACCTACTTGCTTGCTTACTTACTTATCTATGATTAAGAAAATATTGGCTTCACCTAGTTGATAGACGGTTGAACATTTGGGCATTGACTAGTGGAGGGGGGGGGGGTTACTGTCATGTGAAACGAGTGTATACAGAATAGCTGGTTGTGTTGTGATTCAGACCTTTAATCATTTATTTATTTACTTTATATGTATGTTCCTTTTTTGGAGGTAAGATACACACATACACATGTCATTTATACGTAACCAAGATTATTCCAGTGGTAGGCTGATAAAATACCAGCATAAAATATAGACTAGGTAAAACATAGTCTAGGTAGGGCCTCAGGACCTGGCAAGCTCATGGATTTATGTGCAGGCTTAAGGCGTGTGCCACGGTCACCATACACGTGGCACTTGTGACGTTAGTGCATATGGAATTCGTTCCGAGCACGGAGACGTCATCTTGAGAAACTGAAACTGAAACAGTCTGAAGACATATAAAAGAAAAGGAAGACCCAAAACAGAAATAAGGATGGAATGAGTAGGAACAAACCAGAGTGGACGTGGCAGTTATCAGAACACAAGAGTGAAACTAGATGTGAGACATCAACTACCTTATCCTTACATTTATTTTGCATTTCTTTTTCCACAGTGGATTCACCTTGTGAAAAACAGGTTTCTCTGCCCGGGGAGAGTGGGTCGCCGCAAAGCAGCGCCACATTTTCCTTTTTTTTTGTTATTTGTATGTGTGTATGTTTACGTATATACGGACTTTTTTTTAGCAGAATATTGCTAGGCACAACCCTTTTGTTGCCGTGGGTTTTTAACGCGCACTGAGTGCGTGTTGCACAGGAGACCTCGATCGATCATCATATCTAAAAGACTATCCACCTCAACCACACTTAAGAGCTTGTGAAGGAAGCGGGAAGAGAAAAGTACCTGTCCTATCCGTGCTTTGAATCTGGTCTCCCGCATTATTGGCAGGTGCTTTAGTCACTATGCCAAACACTTCTAGACAAAACAGAACAATCGAGAAACACTTGTTCCCAGTCCTCGATGCGTTTGAGAGAAACACAGACACTCCAACTGCCGAGAGAGAGAGAGAGAGAGAGAGAGAGAGAGAGAGAGAGAGAGAGAGAGAGAGAGGAGGTGTGTGTGTGTGTGTGTGTGTGTGTTCAGACTTCAGAATACAATATATTACTCAAGGATAGTAACAGTAAGTCCTGTTCGTCGTGTCCTGATGCTAGTTATTGCTATTCTACACATAGAATATAAGCATAAAAAACATATAAAAAAAAGTTATAACACGAGTTGTGATAAAATACTGACTTTTATGCCATTTGGTCAAGAATCAATTACACACACACACACACACACACACACACACACACACACACACACACACACACACACACACACACGCACGCACACACAGAGAAAGAGAGAGAGAGGGGAGGGGACATTTCCATCACCATTTAAAAGCAGTGACCATGTTGGTCAACATATGTAACTTGACAAGAAATCATTCAGACATTTACATACACAAAACAGTCACAACACAGTTACAAAACACACGGCCATACCGCCCTGTCTGCTTATGTATTCATATCATACCGTATATCCTCAAAATGTAATCCCACAATATGTTTCTTCCCCTGTGCTTGTGTAATTATTCTTACCATCCAATTGTTTCTCTCTCACTCTCTCTCTGTCTCTCTCTCATTCTCTCTCTCTCTCTCATTCTCACTCTCTCTCTCTCTCTCTCATTCTCGCTCTCTCTCTTTGTCTCCCTCCTCCCCACTCTCTTGCTCATTTGTCATCGAAGTGTGCTCCCTCTTCCCCTCCCATCATCCCCCACCCTACACACACGTGTACACGCACATGTGCACATACACACACACACACATACACACACACACACCACACACACACACACACACACACACACACACACACACACACACACACACAACACACAAGACTTGTTCCTCTTTTTCAAACGAACAGGACACACACTTACCGTGTCTCCCACAATCTGTAGTGAGGAAAGCATGGGATCGAAGAGAAGAGCACTCGGGTCAATGTTGATAGGGCTTTGGTTGCGTCCCTTGGAACACACGGTCCAGCCTGGGTTGATGAATCCCCAGAATTGGGGTCCTGAAAAGAAAACAGTCTCTGCATTAGGAACACAGAAACGTTGACATGGACAATGATAGAGATTGTTTGATTACAACATTTGCGATTCTGCATACTTCTGAACGGGAGGTCGTGGATTCGAAGCCCAGCCATCAAACTATAGAACTGTACACTTTTAGTTTGGGTTTCAGTTTTTCAGGATGACGTCTCTGCGCTCGGAATTATTCCATATGCACTAACGTCACCAGATCTAGAATGATCACGGCACAAAACTTAAGCCTGTACATAAACACACACACACACACACACACACACACACACACACACACACACACACACACACACACACACACACACACACACACACACACACACACACACACTCTCTCTCTCTCTCTCTCTTACTCACTCATTCACTCACACTCATACACACACTCTCTCTGTCTGTCTCTGTCTGTCTCTGTCTCTCTGTGTCTGTCTGTCTGTCTCTCTGTCTGTCTCTCTGTCTGTCTGTCTCTCTCTCTCTCTCTCTGTCTCTGTCTCTCTCTCCCTCCCTCTCTCCCAGTGAGGTGCAAATTTTCGGCCATCTGGCGTTTATCAAGCGTACACAAAAGACAACAAAGAAGAAATAAAACGTAAGCTATAAGGGGCAAAGAGCAGGAAGACTTCCCTAATGTTGCTGAGATAGTGAAACAGGAGTAGTACGCAAAATGGACCAGCTTAAGAGAAAAGAAACTGCGGTTTTAGAAGAAACTGTCAGTACCCATAGTAAGTGAAAGACTGGTTGGTATGTAGACTTTCCACAAGGCCTGCTTAATGGGTGTTCCTTGTTAACTTTGTTAACCTGTCGTCAATTCTGACTGGGTCAATCTGGGTCTGTCTGACTCGAGCAAACTATTGTGCATGCAGCCTCCAGTCAGTCTAACTGTGAATGTGTAGTTGACATTTTTCAAGGTTGAGGAAGGTAAAGCAGCGAGGTAGATGAAATGCATTATTATTGTTATTAGCATTCTCGTTTTCATCATCATCATCATAATCAGTGTTCTTCTTATTGTTGATATCATCATCATAATTTCATCATCATTATTATTATTTATGATAATTGTTGTTATCATCTTAATTGTTTTTATTACTATATTTCGTTCTTGAGTACCGCTATTCTCCAATCTCATTTGGACTCGCCGCGTATTTCACATAATTAGACTTTTTAGCGAAACACAGAGAACTCAATCAGTTAAGCGAGCTGATCACACTCCTCCGTATTATTTACAGTCCGCGTCTTCGGCTGGCGTGCATGGTGTGTGTTTTCATGTTTACATAAGCCAGCCACTGACATGACATACAGGGTCGTCAACGCCTATGTTTAATAGTATGCGTGTGTGTATAAAATGAAGGAAGTTTAGACACTGGCAGGTCTGCACGTATGTTGACCTGGGAGAGAGAGAAAACCTCCACCCTAAACCCTCCAGGAGGAAGTGTCGAGGCGGCTCCAACCCAGGATCTTCTGATTTGGTAGACCTTCAGTTTAATTATACATTTTCGTAGCTTGTAATAGATGTTCAATTATTGACAAGTTCTTTTGCTTGCCTGTAAGCTCAACAAACTCGCCATGCTGTTAACATAAGTGGGAAGTTGGGGTAGTTTTCTGCCGCATAATTCCTCTGATTTGAATGGAGCGCATATGAAAGTGTCCAAGTGCTACGAACCCGTCTTGAACATACTCCGAACTCTGAATTCCATTTGTTTGAAAGCAAACAAGAACTGAGACTTGATTTTTATTTATTTATTTACTCATTCATTTATGTATTGTTAATTTTTGCTATTTCTGACAATCTCTTCGTGCTTTGTCTCATCGATAGTGCTTGGTTTAATTAACAGGAAATAATGTCTGTGACAATGGATTGACGTATAATTATAATAAGCCTATGTCATTAGTTTGTCTGTTGGAACTCGTATTTAAGAAATCAGGAAAATGCCAGACAGCGCCAGACCAAGACACGTATACACACAGCCCCTGAATGACTCGTTATTTTTATAAAAAATCTGAAAATACGTTCTCATACAATGTATTGTTGCGAGAATTGCGCAATGCTTTTTGCATGTGATAAATAAACTAACATTTTTTTAGTTTGATGACGTTCGGTCTTTATTTAGATATGCATTTAGTCTGATGGCGATATTTCTTCATTTTGATAGACATATACATTGGTCTTCATCTAGATAAGCCTTTCTGAGTGACGTCTCCAAGTATTTTACATGAATGACAGCGTGGTACTAGTTACTCTGAAAAGAGAGCAAAGAACATCCGCAGAACAATGAAAATTTTACAGAAAGAAACTCGAATCGATATGTTTCCACCTTTTAATTTTTTTTCTCTCCTACTTTGTTTATTCATTTTTTTTTAAAACAGAGCTCAGAGCCCTGTATTGAATAACTCGACGCACTGAAAACCCGCAGCACATCCTGGAAACAGCCGGGACTTCCTTGATGGAAGAAGCAGGCTGTGATTGGTGGGTTAATATTTGCCGGGCCGTGTAGCGGGCGATGATTGGATGGCTAATATTGACAGGGGAGTGAGCAGTTGAAAAGCATCAGAGTTGGCAGGCAGGACATGGACGTCAGTGAAGGTTCCATCAAACACAATGTTTTCAGTCCACACAATAGTTAAACCCTTTTCACTCCCGTCCCCTGTCCACCAGCTTGCTGCCGCGAGAAAGGCTTTGAGTCAACACGTTCTTCAGCCTCTCGCTCGTCACGTCAGTGTTCGTGGGCGCATGTTTGTGGTGGCCACGTTGGCTCAGCTGGTTAAGGTGTCGTGCTCATAGCGTGGGGGTCGTGTGTTTGATTCCCGGACGTGCCACAGTTGTTGTTTTGTTTGTTTGTGTTCCTATTCTTTTTATTCCTTTTCTTCTTCTTCCTTTTCTTTTTCTTCTTCTTCTCCTTCTTTTTCTTTTTCTTCTTCTTCTTCTTTTCTTCTTCTTCTCTTCTCTCTTCTTCCTCTCTTCTTCTTCTTCTTCTTCTTCTCTTCTTCTTCCTTTCTCTTTTTTCTTCTTCTTCTTCTTGACCTTATCATCATTATCATTTATCACGTCATCATTATATCGTCATTATTATATCAATACCATTATATGTAGTAGTATTACATACAGTAGTAGTAGTAGTAGTAGTAGTAGTAGTTCTTCTCTCTCTCTCTCTCTCTCTCACACACACACACACACACACACACACACACACAACACACACACACACACACGCCTACTATCAGAAGACATTCAAACATCATGATAGACAGGAATAATAAGGGAAGGTAAAAAGGCATCAGTGTGCCAGCCAGTCTCAAACAAACAACTAACCTGCCCCTGTCCTTCACTGGCAGCTCGTAGATTTTCCATATTTGTGTGACATGATTACTTTTTGATGGTAACTTCTTTGGATGTACGTAACAGATGAAAACAGAAATGGGGAAAAAATTATAGTTTGTAAGGCCACACATAGATCGTAAACTGATCAATATTATCATCGTCAGAAGTGATAAATGCTTAGTAGTATGTCCAGTCCATTTCATACTGTTATGCTGTCATTCTCAACTTTTCATTACATTATTCATTATTCATATTTACTTTGTCACAATGTGAAATTCGGGCTGCTGTTCCCGCTGAGAGCGTTGGCGCGGTGCAACTCCACCCATAATTTTTTTACTAAAACGAAGGCAAAAATGCTAATGGCCTTCAAGAGGAGGGACCTGGGAAAGGAACCTATTTCTCCAGTGTTCTATGCCAATGCAGCCAGGCAAATATCATGCTCTTCTCAGTTTTCAACTGCCCTAAGATCTTTTAGCATGCACAAACCAGAAGGCACACGGATCCGACTCGTTTTCCGTTCACTTCCGAAGGACTGGACATTCAGTTCGGTTTTTCGGTCAAACTGAGAAGAAAAGTCGAAGCCTCAACGGGAAACGAACCCAGGAACCTCGAGTTCAGTTACTGGCTCTCGAACGCCTGAACTATTCTGCCACCCTTCTCTCTAACTATAATATGTAAATGTCATATCTCTCATTTTAGTTTCTTTTTCTCTAAAAATGAACAGATTTGGCATCAGTTTTAAACATTTATATTAGTTATGTGAGAACTTTACTGAAAGCAAAAACTTAAATAGATGTTATTTGCAATAGCTTTTAAAAATATCAAAGCTCAAAAAAGTAATTTGTCTAAATAGTTTGCAATTTGTTGATAGCTTACCTGTAGAAGTACTTGACATTCATTCAAATAATTTGACTTAATAGTTCTGAATGGTTTGTGTAGTTTGTCTGTAGGATTACTTGGTATCAATTCCTAAAAAATTTGTCTTGCTAGCATTATTCATATTTGTATAATTTACCTATAGAAATACTTGACATTCATTCCAAAAGAACTGTACATATTAACAGTGCCAAAGGCAGTGCTGTACACTGTCTTGTGTTTGATTGCAGAAAACACACTGTGTGTATGTTTACATAGACATTGATTTGCTCACGGCCATGAAGAGGACACTCAAAACCATTGACACGCACCATGTGGATCGTTATCGAAATGGAGATGAGTTTTTAATCAAAGCAGAAATATTGGGTGATAAATAGTCATCGAACATAACCTAACCAGTAAATAGTTTGGTGCATATGGTCTAGGGGGTGTTCCGGATATGTTAGCCTTTTCCATTGATTTTGTATTACTTTCAAATGGTTTGCACATAGAAGAATGATGGAGGCAGATGAGGGGGAGGGGGATGGATAGGAATAGATCGCAGAGACCACAAGTCACAAACACTTTATGTGTTCATTTCAGTCATTTTCTCCTGTGTATCGAAACATGGAAGTCTTGCTGTTTCTTTGTCCCGTAAGTTTTTTGTATTTGTTCTCTGTTCTTTTGTGTACACTTGACAGTCCAGTTGGCTGAAAATTTACACCTGTCTTGTGTTGTGTATTCACTAAACGTTCTATGTTTGTGTGTGCCTGGCTTCTGTGTGCTTGAACGCTGGCAGCGTTTTGATTCAGACAGCAGACAGCACAACGGTGCTTCTGGAGTTGTGGAGAGTGTGGCCTCGTAGTTAACCGTTTGACTCCCTCTGCCTATCCATTTGTATTGTGCTTTTATCAACCATGCCAACAAAATAAAAATGTAACCCTTCGACTTGCTCACACTATCCACCAGCTCCCTGCAGGAAGCGATGAATGAAAAAAAAGTTGCCTCTTAATCCTAAATTTATAGGTGATATGGGACCTCAACTTATCCTGGAATCAGCATATATCCTCACCTTCTACGCTTTGCCTTCCCCAATCCTGAACCAAGTTAGTTTTCCGGCTCCAGCTGGAAATGTTCCCCTGCCAATTTGTGCCGACAGACCAAAAGATTGAACCTCTACGGCAACCAGGCTTTATGGTCAGTTGAGTCTAGCGCACGTCTAAGATCCCACGGCAACAAGAGTTGTCTTTGATGGGTGCGGTAGTCAACCGGATATTCAGTCGGAAGGTTCTTGGTTCGATCTATCTGACACCTCGCTCTGGTGGGTTATGGGTTGACATTTTCTACGATCTCATACTGTAGATCTGTTCGTGGTTAACCCCCTTTCGTGTGTAGATGCACACAGAACGGGTCGAAAAACGAGTCGGACCCGTGTGCTTCTGGCCTGCGCACGCAAAAGATCCCACTGCAGTTGAAAAGCCTGAGGAGTAGGGTATTTATCCGGCTGCCCTGGTATACAAATATTGGAGAGTTGGTTAATTTTCGCGATCCCTCCCCTTGAAAACCTTCTTGCCCTTCTCAAGTCTTCGTTAAAAAAAAAAAAGTTGGATCTGTACTGCTGCGACGCGCTGTCAGCGGGGACAGCATAGCAGCCTGAGTTTCACATGGTAAATCCACTGTGACAAAACAAAGGAATATGAATATGAACAAAGTATGCGCTCAGGATCTTGTAAGTCATGTGAGTGTCCGGAGCTTATGAAGGGAAGAAAACACCTATCACGTGCGCACACCAAAAACGGGAGCATGTAGAGTTTGTACAGCAATATACCTCCCGCACAGTGTGAAAAAAACAACAACAACACACACAGACAAACAAACAAACAATAAAAGTCTATGCATACGTCCGTGAGAGAGAGAGAGAGAGAGAGAGAGAGAGAGAGGAGAGTTGCTTTACCGAGGAAAAAAGAACTCTGTACATTTTGTCCGTCAATATTGATTATGACTCAAATTGGAAATGTAATAAACAAGAGCAGATTAGTCTCTAATGATGATCTCAGCATTAAGATACGCCGCGCTGATAATCTTCTTTATGACCAAAAAGACAAGCGCAATACAGAAAACGTACCGTTACGCAAGGGAAAACTTAATATTCTGTCAACATATCAGCAGTTAACTGATTATTTTCCCTAAGTTCTTCATCTCTCTGCTTCTTGTTACAGTCGAGACAACTACCTGTGATAGTACGTTTACTTATCTTCCCGTGTGTGTTTCTTCATCCGTAGGTGTGTTACCGTAAGTGTAGTTTACCGACTTGTGCTTACCCAGGTCTCTGAGGTGTGACCGTCTTCACATCATTTTGTTCAGACTGATGAATATTGCCTGCTGAGCATGGACAATTTATTGCTGTTGGAGCATCTGAATTTTTTCTTATTGTTTTTATGTATTTGTTTGTCATTATTTACTGATAAAAATATAATCAACAAATATTTGGAAAAAAAAAACCACACGAAAATTTCAACAAAATGGGCAATAATGCTTATAAAAACAGTGGGAAAAGGTTGTTAACTCGTGCATTATGAACGTTCTTTTGGAAACAGGCCATCCAAGTACGGTGACGCATCATCCATTAAAACTTAACTGTTCTTGCTGACATATGTGAGACTAGTAAATCATGTACTCATGCACGCTCTCTCTCGCTCTCTCTCCTCCTCTCTCTCTCTCCCTCCCTCTCTCTCTCTCCCTCTCCTCTCTTCCTCTCTCACACACACGCACGTACAGAGGGAGAGAGAGAGAGAGAGAAAGAGATGCTTACACAGAGCATACACACACGCGCGCACACACACATGCACGCACGGACTTTCATGCACGCACGCACGCACGCACGCACGCTTTTACACGAACAAATACAAATATTACACAGGCAACAAAATAAATCGCGCGCCTCTCCCCCCCCCCCCCAACTGAGAGAGAGAGAGATGCACACACACACACACACAGACATGCACACAGCACACACACACACAAACACACACACACGCATAAACATACACACGCGCGCAGAAACTCATACACATATGCATAAACTATACACACAGACGCGCGACGCGCGCGCACACACACACACACACACACACACCACACACACACACACACACACACACCACACACATACACACACACCTCACAAGTGGGAACTAAATCAATTTTTGACGAAAGACTGAAATCCGAACTAACGACATATAGTGTTCCTAAAAATTATTGAGCTGTAATCTTCCTCCGTGCTGGAGCGTGCGACACAACTGACATTTAACGTTATTAAAACGTGGTGTGTGTGTGTGTGTGTGTTTATGTGTGTTGGAGTGAGCGTGTGTTTGTATTGTGTGCATATATAAGTGTGTGTGTGTGTGTGTGTGTGTGTGTGTGTGTGTGTGTGTGTGTGTGTGTGTGTGTGTGTGTGTGTTTATGTGTGTTGGAGTGAGCGTGTGTTTGTATCTGTGTGCATATATAAGTGTGTGTGTGTGTTTTGTGGTGTGTGTGTGTGTGTGTTGTGTGTGTGTGTGTTTATGTGTGTTGGAGTGAGCGTGTGTTTGTATCTGTGTGCATATATAAGTGTGCATATTAAGTGTGTGTGTGTGTGTGTGTGTGTGTTGTGTGTGTGTGCATATATAAGTGTGTGTGTGTGTTATGTGTGTGTTTATGTGTGTGTTTATGTGTGTTGGTGTGAGCGTGTGTCTGTTTCTGTATGCATATATAAGTGTGTGTGTGTGTGTGTGTGTGTGTGTGTGTGTGTGTGTGTGTGTGTGTGTGTGTGTGTGTGTAGGGTAGAGGATTGCTAAGCCGAATGACTGGGGAGGTGATTAGCATGATTGTGAGGCAAGTAACCGGAGCGTCTGTCTGTCTGCATACTGTGTCTGCATGTACAAATGGGAACAGGGATTCAAAAAGAAATGTACCAATATCATGTGAGCATTAAAATATCAATGTTCATAAGTAGATAATTATCAGTTGTTATCATATGAGCCTGAATTCATCAATGTTTATTACTGACTAGTTGTTTATCCTTGAGCATGAGTTCAATCAATGATAATAAATATAATATTTATGCATTATTTATTTTTAGGCATATTCGTAACTGCTACATCGTCATTGGAAGTCTTCTCTTTCGTTTTTTATTATTATTTTATTATTGTGTCACTGTGCAGAAAGAAAGACAAATAACCACGTCGAAAAATGCACGTTTTACTTTATCATCTAGCCGAGTAATACTTTTTCCATTTTGTGGGGCTTGTATGTGAGTGTCTTTCGATCAGTCCTGTAATATCAAAGATACAGAAAATGGCGTATTGCTGGCTGGTTGTGGAGTTTTTATATTTGTTCTGAGCATCGTTTCCTTGTAAGTAGCTTGTCATGTCACTTGGTCAGTCCTGAAGTTTCAAAGATACAGCAAATGGGATATTGCTGGCTTTTTGTGGGGTTTTTATCTTCTGAACAGCGTTTCCTTGGATGCATGTACACAGGTTGTGTTGGCTACACTGTACAAGCAATATGTTACTGCACAGTCTGCGTAGTTGACTGTGGTGAGTGATCATGCTGAGTATTTCGGTGCTGCCATACAATCTTCAGAGTACTGACATGGTTGGCTTACAAGATCTGGCATCTTGAATGTAATGTCAGCCTGTAGCATTGAAAACTGCCCTGTTTGCTGCCTTTCGCAGTCCATCATTCTCGTGGTGTCAGTTTAATGTTTCATAGACCCCTCTCTTCCCCCTTCCTCATTTCAAACCTTTGCCAGCGTGGCCGAGTTTGCCCTGGCTCAAGATATCTGCCGATAATTGCTTCCAGAGTTAAGTGGAGCGCGTATGGAATTGTCCGAGCGTGATGAGTCCGTCTTGAACAAACTCGGCACTGTAACCACTCTACAAACACCAATCAGACGTGTCTGCTGTCACTTCTTTACTGGTGATGTACCTGTGTCATAGTATCCCCACCTTCTGGAAATTCTGTGCTAGAAATTTCCGCTTTTCTGTCACTTTTTGTTTCTGCCTTGTTTTTTTTTGCTTGCTGTCATTTTTTCCATCAGTTTCTGCATTGCTGGTCCATTCACCTGTATGTGTTCCGTAAAGTCTTGCATACTTTATCTTAGGATTGATAATTGGGTACATGTATTAAGTGCATTTTTGGTCTGGGAAATGAAATGCGCGGAAGCAATTTTAGTAATTTAGGCCCTTTTTTGTATGTTTTAGTGTCTTTGTTATGTTTAAATTTGTATGCGGGTACGTTTTTCAAATCCCCTGTGTGATAAATTGGACGGAGTGGTCAACGCCAGTGGCATCTCCTTAAATCATGTGCGCAAATGCGTACTTAATATTGTTTTCCTTTTTTTTTCTTGTTGAAGCATTGTGTATTTTTTTAAACAGTTACAGCTCTGATCACAACAAGAAAGCTGGAGGGAAAGAGAACACCATGTAGACCCCGGGAGAAAATATTGGAAGGACTTGCAGGGTGGTTGAGGACAGAGAGGGTGGGAAATGTACTTGCAGCAACAAGGGATAGATTCGTATGGAGGGCGATGATCGACAACGCCATGCGGCAGAGCACATGATGATGATAATTATAGCCCTGATATGGCTCTATGCAGTCGGCTGGGCTTTGAACAAAAATAGCAAAACAAAATAATAATTCACTGGCAAGTTTAGGGTGCAGATCCATCCATTGGAGAGTTGTGAAAACATTGATGATTTGTGTGTAAGGAGAACTGATTTTGTGGTGCAGGGAAAGAAAACTAAACAGTCAGCTTATTTGAAGGTCATCTGCTCACGTGTTTACTGCAGCCAGTACTGAAGTGAATTAATTTCACGTTTGAATGAGACAGCCATACACACACATAGACACAGACAGACAGACAGACACACACACACACACACACACACACACACACATACATATTATATATAACACACACACATACACACACACACACACACACACACACACACACACAACACACACACAACACACGAGAGAGAGAGAGAGAGAGAGAGGGGGTGGTGTGGTGGTAGAGAATACTGGGTGTCTTTCCGGACGAAAGATAAAAGAACCAGTTACATTTTTTAGGATAAAACGATACCATCCAATACTTTCTAAAAACATACAGTTTACGGAATGTTTGAATGATCATCATAATCACTATCGTACGATTTTGTTTTTGTCAGCGTGTCAAAAACTGTGTAATTTATAACTCGTTGTGACTTTGGTGTACAGATTCGTGTTTGGCCAGATTAATGTGAAACTAGTTAGCTCAGGATCCTTAACGGTACTTCACTCGTCTGCTTACCCTTCT
Organism: Monoplex corrugatus; assembly: GCA_030674185.1. Taxonomy (NCBI): domain Eukaryota; kingdom Metazoa; phylum Mollusca; class Gastropoda; order Littorinimorpha; family Ranellidae; genus Monoplex; species Monoplex corrugatus. The sequence continues at coordinate 86,362,946 of CM060310.1, read as the reverse complement.
ATTCTTTAGGTTAACATTTCTTTCCTGTTTTCTCTGTAACTTTGTACACAAGGATTCTCCCTTTCCCTCACCCTATTGTTGTTGTTCTTGCTATTCTTATTCTTATATAAACCCACTAGATACTAAAATAATGATCAACCAGCACACACAGCTAAGAGAAGGCATGAAATAATTAAACTGTCAACAACTGGGACATCAGCATGGTTTGATTATCTATCACCAATTGTAAGTGCGCTTTTTTGGCGTGAAGGAGAGAGAGACAGAGACAGACAGACGGGCGGGCACAGGCAGGAGCAGGCAGACAGAGAGAGAGAGAGGAGAGAGGACAATTTTTTTACCCTGTCTCCTTTTTATAGTTTCTCCATTCCATCTCACCATCTTTAAATGCTATCTGTTGTGATGCCTTGACAAAAAACTGTCATTTCAAAATGCCACCAGCGCCGAACTAATGATGAATGTCGTTTCCGTTTCCAGGCAATCTAGTGGTCTCCCTTCTTCGTCTCCTCCCCGGTCTAAACCTTTTCCATCCTTTCTTTCTCCCTGTCTTGTACATTTAGTGAACTTTATTATCGATGAAAGGTCAGAATCATGATAACATGTTACAGTTTGACGGACAGTAACTATTTTCACTTGCGCTGCCCTCCGCATCAAGTGGGGTGACAAAATACCAAACGCCCAGGTCTTGCACTGGTCTCCCCGCCATGCACATACTGCAAGACATCGCGGGCTTCGCTGACTTATCCTTAACGGTGGACTAGTCACGGGCAAGAGATCTGTTGGCCGCCCGCAGCTACGATACAAAGACGTCTGCAAGCGCGATATGAAAGCTCCGAACATCAACACAGAGAGCTGGGAAGACACATCAGCCGACCACAACAGATGACGCAGTGTGCTCCAGAGGCAACTCAGGTTGGGGGGGGGGGGGCAATAAGATCCAGACCTTAGCTGAGGAAAAAAGAAATCCAGACGGAAAGCAAGCTTCTGTGAAGGCAACCCCATGGCCAGCATCCATACATGCGTTCATTGTCACACAGACAGCTTTTCCCGCATCGGCCTTACCAGCCACAACCGACGCTGCTCCAGAGGCGTCAGTTAGTAGGCCGTATCATCCGTAGTCGGCGCCGACTGACGGAGGCCTACAGCAACTACTCCTACCGGTTGAGACCGTTCAATGTCTTTGGTTTTCAATGCTTTTAGTATTGAATGCCTCTTTATGCACTTGTTTCCATGTGGTTTTTGAAGGTTTTCGTGTTTTCTGAAGGTCAGCATTTATTCAAAACTGTTTCCAGTGTAGAGTAGATTGTCTGTTCGTTCGATATTGGTTCCTCTGAACCTAACCTGGTGAAATGTTTTACTCGTTGCTTTGTTATCAAGGGTGCAGAATAATACCTGTAATTGGGTGGGGTCGATTGTGGATCCCGTTTCTTGGTACCAGTGATCTGCGTTAAATGTTCTTGGATTGCTTTGTTTCTTTCTACTGCGTACTTACCTATCAGTAGCAAAGGTAAGTAAAGAGGGCTGGAGAAAATGGCGATCCTTCTGTGAGTCAAATGCAGTGTATTTGGGGCGCTGGACACTAGAAACTGATAGTCTTTCTTGGAGTGTAGCGGCAATCCATCTTCTGATTATCAAGCTTCCCCTGTGGGGATGCCAGGAGCTCTTTCAGTACAAGTAGTATCCTCACCTTCTGGAAATTCTGTGCTAGAAATTTCCTCTTTTCTGTCACTCTCTTTGTTTCTGCCTTGTTCTTTGCTTTCTGTCACTTCTTTCTTCCTGTCATTTTCTGCCTTGCTGAACCACTCACCTGTATGTGTTCGATAAAGTCTCTCACTTTGTCTTAGGATTGATAATTGGGTACATTTATTATGTGCATTTCTGGCTCTAGGGAGGTGAGATATGCGGAAGCAATTTTAGATAATGTATGCCTGTTTTCTTGTATGTTTTGGTGTCCTTAGGTATGCTTATATTTGTATTCAGGTGGGTTTTTTTTTAATCTCCTGTGCGATAAATGGAACTTAGTTGTCGACGCTGGGGGTGTGTCCTTGGATTATGTGCGCGAATACATTGATTTGTGTACTTAATTTTCTTTTCTTTTCTTTTCCTGTTGAAGTTTTGAAGCGGTTATAGCTCTGATATGGCTCTACGCAGACGGGTGGGCTTTACACAACAATAACAATTGTCATACTGACGCCATATCGTGGAACTAGTTCCATTAGTAGTGTGATTGGACTTTATTGTACTCATCTTCAAAGCTAGAAGCTACAGAAACTTTTTTTATTTGTTCTGAACATTGTTCCTTTGTGAACAAAAGCAGCTGCATTATCAGACCTACTTTTTCTTGTTCTAAATCCTCCTTGATTTGGTGAGAGTTTTGTTTTGTTTTGTTTGTGTCTATGATGCCATCAGGTCCCCAAATTCATTTTGTATACTCAGACTACAATATCTGTTTAGTCTGCAAATGATCTTTTCTTCGTTTGCGTAAAGCATTTGAGATGCTATGTGTCCAGTCCTCCGGAACATGACCTTTCTCAAACTTGTCTTGACAGATACTGCACCATTTTGTCGTGTTATTTTCTGACAGCGTTTTGATATCCAAGTATCGAGTTTTGTCTGGATCAAGAGCTGTGTCTTTTCTGTATCGTGGGATTGGAAGTGTTTCATGCAGTTCGTGTTTATTTATTTCGTCATCTGGGTTGGTTTGTTTTAACTTTTTTTCAGATTTGTATATATTTTCAAGTGTTTTTTTTTCTGGTGGCTCGTTTCCATAAAGTGGTGTAGTAGAGCTTGATCGTTTTCTTCCATTGTTCTGGATATGGTTTCGCCTGTGTTTGTGGGTGGTATCAAGGGACGTAGTGTTTGTGGTTTTCCTGTTCATTTGTTGTTAGAATTGTGTTTGTACGGGATGGGTAGTACGCCTTTTGCCTGATGTTTAACTTCACTGTGGTCTACAGTGTTAGAATTGTGTTTGTACGGGATGGGTAGTACGCCTTTTGCCTGATGTTTAACTTCACTGTGGTCTACAGTGTTAGAATTGTGTTTGTACGGGATGGGTAGTACGCCTTTTGCCTGATGTTTAAATTCACTGTGGTCTACAGTGTTAGAATTGTGTTTGTACGGGATGGGACAGTGCGTCTTTTGCCTGATGTTTAACTTCACTGTGGTCTACAGTGTTAGAATTGTGTTTGTACGGGATGGACAGTACGCCTTTTGCCTGATGTTTAACTTCACTGTGGTCTACAGTGTTAGAATTGTGTTTGTACGGGATGGGTAGTACGCCTTTTGCCTGATGTTTAACTTCACTTTTGGTCTACAGTGTTAGAATTGTGTTTGTACGGGATGGACAGTACGCCTTTTTGCCTGATGTTTACTTCACTGTGGTCTACAGTGTTAGAATTGTGTTTGTACGGGATGGGTAGTACGCCTTTTGCTGATGTTTAAATTCACTGTGGTCTACAGTGTTAGAATTGTGTTTGTACGGGATGGACAGTACGCCTTTTGCCTGATGTTTAAATTCACTGTGGTCTACAGTGTTAGAATTGTGTTTGTACGGGATGGACAGTGCGCCTTTTGCCTGATGTTTAACTTCACTGTGGTCTACAGTGTTAGAATTGTGTTTGTACGGGATGGACAGTACGCCTTTTGCTGATGTTTAACTTCACTGTGGTCTACAGTGTTAGAATTGTGTTTGTACGGGATGGACAGTACGCCTTTTGCCTGATGTTTAACTTCACTGTGGTCTACAGTGTTAGAATTGTTTGTACGGGATGGACAGTGCGCCTTTTGCCTGATGTTTAAATTCACTGTGGTCTACAGTGTTAGAATTGTGTTTGTACGGGATGGACAGTACGCCTTTTGCCTGATGTTTAAATTCACTGTGGTCTACAGTACCACCTGCCACACTCTGTCAAACGCTTTGTTGAAGTCTATGACGACATGGTAGAACTCCCCCTGGTGTTGGATTTTTTTTTCAAAAAGGATACACAGGTTAAAGATCTGTAGTTTAGTATCTGCTGGCAGCTGTAATCTAATCAGAATGATGCTCAGCATTAATTTCCTCACATATTTTATTACTATACAATGCCAATAGTTTGGCTGTTGAGAAAAAATGAGTTAAACGACACTTTGCCTTTCAGTCCCTCAGCCTGTCTCAGGAATAGTGTTTTGCAGAATTTCAAGTCCACGTTGTTCATAGTAGAGACTAACGTCTGAGAACCTAAGACTGGATTTA
>CM060310.1:86343718-86353718 GCA_030674185.1 Monoplex corrugatus | reverse complement strand
CTTGACCAACACCGCAGGTGTCTGTAAAACACAGCCCTGTCATAAGTCTCAATCTAAACTGGAACTCCATAGTATCATCACGACCATCCGTGTTCCCGTCATCGTAGTATTTTGGGAGAAAAACAAGGTCCCAGATTGTCTGGCCCTTCTTTTCTAGCTGTCATTCTGACCTCCAGTTTCCGCCAGTTTGGAGGTGTGTTGAAGACAGGAAATGAAATAAAAACTGAGTTTTTTTAACGGAATATGTATTAGCACATAGGAAACTTACATCCTCAGCCGTTGCTAATCTATTTACATTTAAACAACAGAAAAGACAATACTGCAAAAGAAATCGAAATTAAATAACGTCGGGAAAAAAATTGAAACATGACATAAGATAAAAGCGAAATGGGAGTCAAGGGGAGAATGACACCGAGGTATTGTAGAACATAGGGCAGAACAACAAACAACGAAAAACAAAAGAAAATAAAACACTAGCCAATTATTACTGTGATCATCATCATCATCATCATCATCATCATCATCACCATCATCATTAGTAGTAGTAGTAGTAGTATGGGATGCCGTCGCGCCATTGTGGTGCAATTGGTGGCCGAATGTTACCACAAGAATGTGGGGAATTTGACCGGGCACACTGATGACATCAGGTCTGTTGAACATGGCTCTCTTGAAATATGACTTGCTGACAGAGGATCAGTTGATATTGTATGTTGTTATAGGGTGTGTTGACACAGAATCTGTTGATATGTTGACACAGGATCTGTTGATGTGTTGACACAGGATCTGTTGATGTGTTGACACTGGATCTGTTAATATGTTGACACAGGATCTGTTGATACTGGATCTATTGATATGTTGACACGGAATCTGTTATGTTGACATGGGATCTGTTGATATGTTGACACAGGATCTGTTAATATGTTGACATGGGATCTGTTTTGTTGACACAGGATCTGTTGATACTGGATCTATTGATATGTTGACAAGGAATCTGTTGATATGTTGACATGGGATCTGTTTTGTTGACATAGGATCTGTCGATATGTTGACACAGAATCTGTTGATATGTTGACACAGGATCTGTTGATACTGGATCTATTGATATGTTGACACGGAATCTATTGACATGGGATCTGTTGATATGTTGACACAGGATATGTCGATATGTTGACACAGGATCTGTTGATATGTTGACACGGGATCTGTTATGTTGACACAGGATCTGTTGATGTGTTGACACAGGATCTGTTGATACTGGATCTATTGATATGTTGACACGGAATATGTTGATATGTTGACATGAGATCTGTTCTGTTGACACAGGATCTACCGATATGTTGACACAGGATCTGTTGATATGTTGACACGGGATCTGTTATGTTGACACATGATCTGTCGATGTGTTGACACAAGATCAGTTGATGTGTTGATACAGGATCTGTTATGTTGACACAGGATCTGTCGATGTGTTGACACAAGATCAGTTGATGTGTTGATACAGGATCTGTTATGTTGACACAGGATCTGTTGATATGATGACACAGGATATGTTGATAGGTTGACATGCGGTCTATTGATATGTTGACATGTGATCTGTTGACAAAGGATTTATCAAATTGTCGGTAATTGATCTGTTGACTCGGGATCTATCGGTATGTTGACACAGGATCCGTTAATAATTATGTTGACATGGGATCCATTGACACGGGACCTGTTGATTTGCTGGCACAAGATCTGTTGATGAGGTATACAGTCACGACTGTGTTAAAACCAAAACTCATTTCTGTTTGGTTCTTCACCTTTTCTGTATAGACGGACGGGCGGACAGACAGACGGACGTGTCTGACAGACAGACAGACAGACATACAGACACACTTTCTCGAGAAATTCGATTATTTGCTTTGTCTGCAAGACAATCATTTCTACAGCAGCAACAACAACAACGTCAAAAACTGATTCCTTGTATCGGTTGAGGGAGCGGAGAACTTGCAACCAATTATAGACAACTAAACAAAGAAAGAAACAAAGGCAGGCAAGCAGGAGTGAAAGGCACAACAAACAAACAAACAAAACAAACAAACAACGACAGCCAGCATTTAGACCTGCAAATGTCAAAGGAATCTTTTCATCTTTTTAGTGGTGTATGAAGGAGGTTAATGGCTCACACAAAACAACACGCACACACAGACACACACACAAACACACTCTCTCTCATTCTCTCTCATTCTCTCTGTCTCTCTCACACAAACACACTCTCTCTCTCATTCTCTTTCATTCTCTCTCTCTCTCTCTTTCTCGCTCTCTCTCTCGCTCTCTCACTCTCTCTCACTCTCTCTCTCGCTCTCTCTCTCTCTCTCTCTCTCTCTCGCTCTCTCTCATTCTCTCTCTCTCATTCTCTCTCTCTCATTCTCTCTCTCTCATTCTCTCTACCTCTCTCTCTCATTCTCTCTCCCTCTCTCTCATTCTCTCTCTCTCTCTTATTCTGTCTCATTCTCTGTCTCTCATTCTCTGTCTCTCATTCTCTGTCTGTCTCTCATTCTCTCTCTCATTCTCTCTCTCATTCTCTCTCTCATTCTCTCTCTCTCATTCTCTCTCTCTCATTCTCTCTCTCTCATTCTCTCTCTCATTCTCCCTCTCATCTCTCTCACTTCTCTCTCACTCTCTCTCTCATCTCTCTCTCTCTTCTCTCTCTCATTCTTCTCTCTTCTCTCTCATCTCTCTCATTCTCTCTCATCTCTCTCATTCTCTCTCTCATCTCTCTCTCATTCTCTCTCATTCTCTCTCTCTCATTCTCTCTTTCTCCAGTGCCTGTATGGTGGAACATTAACTCTGGACGTGCGTTTGGTGGTTCTTTTATTTGTTGCTCAGAAGATCTGGAAAGTCTGGGTTTGATACTGCGGTATTTCCCGCCTGGTGGGTGAAAGGTCGAGATGTTTATCCGGTCGATATCGTGGGTCAGCATGTGTGCAGACCTGTTAATGTGTAAACCCCTTTGTGTGTACGTGCACACAGAACATCAAGTATGCACGTTAAAACATTCTTTATGTCGTGTCTGATGGTTTAGGGAAAAGTGTGCCCCTCCACCCTGGGGATGCTGGGGGGATGTTTCAGTATAAATAGTATCCCCACCTTCTGGAAATTCTGTGCTAGAAATGTCCTCTTTTCCGCCCCTCTCCTTGTTTCTGCCTTGTTCCTTTGCTTTCTGTCATTTCTTCCTATCATTTTCTGCCTTGCTAGTCCATTCACCTGTTTGAGTTCGATAAAGTCTAACACATTTTCTCTTAGGATTGATAACTGGGTATGTGTGTTAAGTGCAATTCTGACTCTAGGGAAATGAGATATGCGGAAGCAATTTTAGGTAATTCAAGCCTGTTTTTTATGTTTTAGAATCCTTAGTTATGTTTAAATTTGTATTCAGGTATGTTTTTTTAAAATCCCCTGTGTGATAAATTGGACGGAGTGGTTAACGCCAGGGGCGTCTCCTTAGATTATGTACACAAATGCATTGATATGCGTATTCAATTTTCTTTTCCTTTTTTCTTTTTCTTTCTTGTTGAAGGTTTGTATATGTTTTGAAACGGTTATAGCCCTGTTTGGCTCTACCCAGTCGGCTGGGCTTTAAACAAAAAATGACAATAACCTTATGGATAAATGAAAACATCACGCATGTACGTCCAATGAAGACTGAGTACTCAGATTGTGCAACAACATAATCCCTGGACAGTGCGGGGGAAAAGTGAATACACGCTTCTGAAAAAAAGTCGGAATGTTTTAAAACGTTTTGACAGTGGAATAATGCCGTTAGACCTTAGGGGATAGTTTCTTTTTAACCTTGCTTCGAAAACAGAAGCTATTTGGTTTGTCTAAAAGCACGCATGTGAATAGACAACAGAAAAAGACCAAAAAATAAAGGAAATGTCGTACGCCCACTGTCTCCATCAGGAGATTCCCTATACGTTCACGTTTTTAAGTTTTAGCTGAAGGCTTGATCCTCAGGGCTCACCTCCGTATTTTTGCGTGAAATTAACGACAAAAACGTGGCCTTTGCAGCTACACAAAGGTGTTTTTAATAATGTTTTACAGTTGTTTCAGAGGTCCATCTGACGTAGGTTTGTGTGTGTGAATCTTCAGACAGCACCATCTGTTGACAATGTGGTGTGTGGCTGAAAGGGAACTGGTTTACTTGAATGTGTGCAAAGGTATTATTGGGTAGGGATGTATTCATGCTGCATTCACTGATATAGTTTTAGCCTTGGACACTCTTCAGGATAAAACAACATTAATACGGCATATTTTCTCAGAAAAATGTTGAGAGTTCCATGGACAGCAAAGAAAACAAACGAGACAGTCTTGATGGAGGCAGACACAAATAGATCACTCATAAGGAAGATTAGGAAAAGACAAGCAACATTTATAGTCCATTTTATGAGGAAGGGGGATTTGGAGCACCTGGTCACAACGGGAAAGCTGGAGGGAAAGAGAGCATCAGGTAGACCCAGGGAGAGAATGCTGGACGGACTTGCAGAGTGGCTGGGGATGAAGAGGGTGGGGGAGATGCTGGGGGCAACGAGAGATAGAGATGGTTGGAAGTCCATGGTCGCCAACGCCATGCGGCAGGGCACCTGATGATGATGATGAATACGGCATATCCACTTTTCCAGTTGCAGAATTCATCTCACTTCTTCTCTCCACAGTTCTTATTATTACTCACGCAACACATTATGACTTCAGTTCGGTCCTTTCCTCCCACTGGACAAAGCAGCAGAGAAGTTTTAAGTGTTTTTTCCCCTAATTTTTGTTTATAAAAATTGTTGTTTATTCTTTTGTCATCTTACGTTTACGCTTGACAAATGCCAGTTGGCCGAAAATTTGCGCCTGTTTTGTCTGGTTGTATTAAAATACGCGTTCTGATTCTATTTTCGTGTTTTTCTGGTTCCTGTTTGCTTGAGCGCGGGCAGTCGCACTTGTGTTGGAAATGGGGATGTAGAGTGTCTATAGGCACAGCGTTCTGATAAATGTTGGTTGTACGATTAGTTTTCTGCCTGGTCATAGACATGGCGACAATACTTAGCGTAGAAAAAGCCTTAGATTTCTACCTCGTCCATCTGTCTGCCTGCCTGCCTGCCTGCCTGCCTGCCTGCCTGCCTTTTATCTTTCTACCTGCGCTGCCACTATAATCTTTTGATCTATCTGGCTTATGTATATGTGTAAAACCCATCTGCCTATTTCACGTGTAAAACCCATCTGCCTATTTCATGTGTAAAACCCATCTGCCTATTTCATGTGTAAAACCCGCTAAATCCACCTGTCTATTGTATGTGTAAAACACTGCCTATTCTATGTGTAAAACCCATCTGCCTAATTTATGTATAAAACCCACAAACCCACCTGTCTATTCTACGTGTAAAACCCATCTACATATTTTGTGTGTAAAACCATCACCCTCTCTCTCTCTCTCTCTCTCTCTCTCTCTCTCCTCTCTCTCTCTCTCTCTCTCTCTCTCTCTCTCTCTCTCTCTCTCTCTCTCTCTCTCTCTCTCTCTCTCTCTCTAGCTTTCTTTCTTTCTGTCTGTATTTTCTGTCTGTGTCTGTCCTTTTTTGATCTGAAAGCTTTCTGGGTGAAGGTACAGCTTCACTTAAAAGCGACGAGTTTAGAAATTCTGCAAGGAAGACGTTGAAAAATGATACAGCCGTAACTGGTCTTTCTTTCTGTTAACATCTTTTCATTGTAAATGATATCGGTCACTGTAAGTGTAGGTCAGCCAGCGAGGGATTGTTCACTGGACACTGGACATAAACCTGTCTGCGTGTTGCAGTGGCCGATGACATTCAACATGAACAAGTCTGTGAGAGAACCCTGATAGAATCCCGATTTCCAGTCAGCAGCTCTGCTGACAGCGGATGCTATAACTTTTTCTTCTGTGTGTCAGTGACATGATTAAATATGATGTGTAGCGACAGAATGTTCTTACTGTCTAAAACTGCCGAAGTTATTTGTCTGCTGCAGCACAGAGTTTACCGTTGGCTATTTGAAACAAAATAATTTGTATATAGTAGTTACAATTGATTTTTTTTTTGAAGCAAACTAATTTTCCAGTAATTTTTTTTCCTGGGATTCACTATACAACACTACGTCTTTTGTCCTGACAGACCAGTATCACTCACGGGCAGTAGCATGCTGACAGTACTGAACAGAACAGAAAGTCTTAGAACAGTTCTCTCTCCCTTTCTCCTCCAAGCACACACCAAGCTAGTTTATCACCAGGAAACCGTCATCATCATCATCATCATCAGGTGCCCTGCCGCATGGCGTTGGCGACCATGGACTTCCAACCATCTCTATCCCTCATTGCCCCCAGCATCTCCCCTACCCTCTTCATCCCCAGCCACTCTGCAAGTCCGTCCAGCATTCTCTCCCTGGGTCTACCTGGTGCTCTCTTTCCCTCCAGCTTTCCCGTTGTGACCAGGTGCTCCAAAACCCCCTTCCTCATAAAATGGACTATAAATGTTGCTTGTCTTTTCCTAATCTTCCTTATGAGTGATCTACTTGTGTCTGCCTCCATCAAGACTGTCTCGTTTGTTTTCTTTGCTGTCCATGGAACTCTCAACATTCTTCTGAGAAACCACATCTCGGCTGCCTCGATCCTGCTCTGGCTTTGCTTGCTGACTGTCCACGCCTCGCATCCGTACAACAGTATTGGTTCTATATAACATTCAAGGACTCTTTTTCTGATGTTAATTGATAGGCACTTGTTGGTAAGAATGCTTGTCATCTTCTTGAATGCTGTTTTGGCTTGGCCGATTCTGCCAGCTATTTCCGATGTGCATCTGCCGTCTGATGAAATGACCGTTCCCAGGTATTTGAACTTACAACAATATTTGTTAATAAATTAGCAATGGATGTTTATTAATGTAGCGATGAATGTGAATACAACGATCTATTTTAATACAGGGATGAACGTTAATAATGAACAGCAGCATTGGATGTTAATTAGTAGCCAGTATAACGATGAAGACAGAGTAGTTGTAAAGTGTACAAATGTTCTCTACAGTTCACGTTTGATTGATTGATTTGATTTACCACCAAAATACAAACTCTTCGTGACAGGCTTGACAGGACACCCTGTCAACCATGCCCACCTGACCCTTCCTTCTCTAGCACACCTCTTACTAGTTTTACCCCAGTCTCACAAGAAGAAATTCTCAACACAATCAGATCGATGTCGTTCAAAATCTGCGAACTGGATCCTCTTCCAGGTTCTCTCTACTCTGACTGTCTCCCTACTCTCCTCCCATTCATCAGCGACATCATCAACACTTCTCTTCAAACTGGAACTGTCCCAGATTCTTTCAAGTCTGCTATTGTTCACCCTCTCCTCAAGAAATACAATTTAGATCCAAATGAACTGAAAAATTACCGGCCTATCTCTAATCTCCCTTTCTTGTCAAAACTCATTCAAAACAATGCTGCACGCCTTGTACTCATAAAGAAAAAAGCTGACCACATATCTCCTCTCCTGGCACAACTTCACTGGCTCCCTGTATCAAAGCGCATACAGTACAAACTAGACACCATGTGCTACAAAAGCCTCAATAACGCAGCCCCCGATTACCTGTCAAGCCTACTTGAGATCTATGTTCCCTCACGTACCCTCCGCTCTGCCTCCGATCCTCTGACTTTTCGCTTTCCACGCACTAAGCTCAATACCTATGGTCCACGAGCCTTCTCTGTTTCTGGTCCACTTTCCTGGAACAAACTTCCTCTCTCAGTCCGTCAGCAACCTACTTTTGTCTCCTTCAAGTCCGCTCTCAAAACTCACCTTTTCTCCTCTGCATAAAATCCTGACCTCACTCAATCCCCTCTGCAGCCTGTCTCCACTCAGAGGTAAATCGCATTGTAATATATAATTGTATATAATATGCTCTCTATAATTTTCCATTGCTTTTATTCTTTCTCCCCATTTATAGCCGTGTGCGTGTGTGTGTGTGTATGTGTGTGTGTGTGTGTGTGTGTGTGTGTGTGTGTGTGTGCGTGCGTGCGTGAGTGCGTGTGTGTGTGTGTGCGTGTGTGTCTGTTTTAGCACTTAGATTTGATTTTATCAAGATTTTGCGCTATATAATAAATAAAATAAATTAAAAAATGAAAATAAAAAAATATTGTATTGTTGTTGTATTGTTTAGTTTTTACGTCGACACCCACCTTAAGTGATATGGACGACGGGGATAACCCTCTTAGGGAAGTGGGGGAAGGGGACCTATCTAATCCTACACTGACACCACCAGAACAACAGTGATGTTAAGATGGGACAGTGAGAAGGCCAGTTTTAATGTAACGCACCCTGGGAATCGAACTCACAACCGTTAGCATGTGAATCCGACGCTCAAACCAGCTTGAGCTACTGGGGCCCGCAGCTGACGTTATTTCGCAGCTCTATCTTATAGTCTGGTCCTCTCATGTCATTCTGTCGGTATCCTCACTTCCCAGACTCTGAAACCAGGAAAACTGCTGTCTGGTTCTGAACAGTGAAGCAAGAAGAGTCTGTTTTCATGTGGTTAGCCCTGCATGGCTGCCTGGCTTTTTATCCTCCTGCCCCTAACCCTCATCACAGTCGGGGTAAAAAATGTCTTTAACAGAAAGGAATGGCGGGGAATTCACCAGGATCTACGGGTCTTCAGGAAAAGAAAACTTCTTTCTGCAAGTGAAGAGTAATGGGTGTGGAAAACTACAAACGATACTTTTACGAGCTTGTCTTCCCCTACCAGGCAACGCCATTCGTTTTCTCTGGACAATTGCATCAGGAGTGTTGATGAAGACTAACACGACTTGCAGACTGAAGACTTTACATCTCCTATACCCTGAAGCAAGTTTAGCCACCCCCCCCATCCCCCAACTGCAGGTACTGAGAAATTTGTAACATATAGTAACTGGGAATTCATGTAGGTGATGGATGCGTAACGACAAAGTATGTCAAATTTAGACGCTTGTGAATTGACTACTTAATAATAATAATAATAATGATAATTATAAATAATATAATATAATAGCACTGGTAGTAATATAATAATAATAATGACATTAACAAAACAATACTAGTAATGATAATAGCAATGATAACAACGATAATGATAACAATACAACAACAATAATAATAACAATGATGATAATAATCATCATCATCGTCAGCACCATTACAGTCATCAACATAATCATCATCATTCCATTTGTGTATTACAAGCAGTCCTTGACAAAGCATTATCATTTATATCCTATTGAATTTCTACATTCCATCGTGGATTTTTTGTTTTCCTGTTCAACATGATGAACAATCATTTTGATTATAGCACTTACAGTACTTGTAAAGGTACAGACAATACAAATACTACATACATTTTGTGTATATTTTGTTTTCAAAGTGTTCAGCCTTAGTTTGTATATCAAGGACGCTAGCTGTCTGGGGCAATAAGGTATCAGGCTATGGGTATTGGAGAACAGGAAATCTTGAGCATGTTCAATTATATGTGTGCACACAGTTTGAAATTTCCAGTTGAACGAGTTCGTTTGAAACAGCTGTCAAAAAAAGAATAATGTCATTTTAATGCAGGAAGTACATGCATGTCAGTGGTGATAAAAATGGCATTAAAATGGGCAAACCGTGGCTGTCTGGAGTAAACAAGAGAGGGAAGAGAAAGAATGTATGTCTTCATTTTGTCATCTCTTCCTCTCTGCTAAAATGATAACCATTCCCTCTCCTTGCCTCCCATAGTCATCCGTTTTCTTCATTTCCGGCAAGAAAAAAGTATTTTTCTTAAGAGGAAGTAAATCCCTTCTCGTCCTTGTTCTCTGCTATTTGCTGTTTTTTCCTGTGGAGGGAGACTATTCTACTGTAGTTTCTTGTCCTCTGCTCACACTAAGTAGTAGAAGCATTTTGTTCACGCTGAAACTATTTCATTACGTTGAATAACACTAAAGAAACTGAATTCATCATTCTGCTCTTTAGATC
>CM060310.1:86328718-86338718 GCA_030674185.1 Monoplex corrugatus | reverse complement strand
GACAACATTCCCTGGTACTTCGTCCAGTGGGAGAACGGTCAACTGGCCTTTGTCAAGCATAAGCGTAAGATCACAAACAAACAAAGACCAAATAAAAAAGAATAAAAAGACTTAATATTCCCTGGTACTTCGTCCAGTGGGAGAGAAAAGGACTAAAATGAAATCATGATGTGCGTGTGAGTAATGGTAAGAACTGGGAAGAGGGAAGGCAAATATACGTGCTATGGGACAAGCTCTACCAGTACACAACAAGTCATCTTTCCCACTGATGGAAAAAAATGTTGTGACAAACACTGAATCCAGTCCAATCCAATCCAAGATCACTGGCAGTGTACCATTCATTGCTTGTCTTCTTCCTTCTATCTCAAACGACAGCAGGTGCTGTTACTCATTAGTTCATCTAAGTATCATTGTCATTGTCATTGTTCTTGAATCATACCGCCTATGTTGGCCAGACTATATGTTTGTATAAACTGCTCCCTTAAATGGTGACTCGTTCATGACAATACTTTTGTAAACATAATCCTGTATTTGCGAGATTGATGTTTTTATACTGGATTTTTTTTTAATGTCCTGTCCAACACAGTTGCTGTATATTTTGAATCACAATATTTCTGTAGGGTTTCTGAAAAAATAATAGTTGTTAGCTGTGCTTAATGCGAGTACATTATTCGGGACATAGAAAGGAAGAGATATTTTTGAAACACAGGTGCACACACATACACACAAACGCACGGACATACTTCACGCACACACACACACACACACACACACACACACACACACACACACACACACACACACACAACAAACAAACAACAACACAACACACACACACACACCAAACCTCACTCACCCCCCCTCCCTCCTTTCCCTCTCCTCTTGCTCCATAGTCCAAATGGTTAGCCAACCACAAGCCACTGCACCTGTCGAAATAAACACACACACACACACACACAACACACACACACACACAACACACAACACACACATATATATATATATATATATATATATATATATATATATATATACCCAAAACAACAACAGTCATTGTTGCAGTTTGAAGGACAGACAAGACAGGTGCACAATAACTCCATCATTCAGCCAATGGAGAAAGAACAGACAAACAGGTGACACTGTAGCTGTAAAATTAGGTGGTGAAAAGTGGGGGGGGGGGGGGGGGCACTAATGGATGTCATCAACTGTCAGCATCAGCATACCATCACCGTTCTTGTCTTGTAAAAGCTCTCACATGCCACGTCTGTCTGGCTTTGACTATCGTCTTTATGGCACATGCTTAGTGGTTTTTTTCTTTTAGTTTTCTGCAAGTATGTCTATGTACATGTACAGATGGAGGTTTTGTCTTACTGATTTCATAAGGCATACTTCGGTAAAGAAATATGAGAAGAATGTGGGGGTGGGGGGGTGGGTAAAGCGCGGGGAAGATGAGGTAGCGTGAAGTGAGTGTGAATGCGGATGAAATATCCCACAATGATTTCTTTGTAACTGATGGATGTTTGAACCCACAACCTGTCAGTCAGTGGTCCGTAGCTCTAACCACTGCACCACTTTGCCTGAATCAGTATGAAATATTGCAACACACACGTGGAGCTTCAGTAGGGTCTGACCGATCAGTTTTCATGACTGTTTTTGTTGTGTTTTGCTACATATATGAAACAACATCCAGAACCTGCAGGATATCGAACCCCAAACACTGTGCAGAGAAACTTGAGAAACAATAATAAGATGAAATCATTTCATACCATTCTTCTTTTATGTCGTCTTGCCACTCAACCTACTTTAGTGTGCTTGGGTGAGGAGCGTTCATGAATTCACAATGGGATCCTATAGCATCATCCTATCGTGGCCATTATCGTACAATATAGCATTAGGACACAGAAATCCCGCTTTCTGTGGCCCTTCAGCTCATGCTGTTATGGTGATTTTAAATTCATTACGTTCATAGATTGTGTAGGAGAGCTGAATTGAGTGGCGTGACGGTTAAGGACACAGAGGCAAATAAATAAACAAAGGCAGAAAGAACGAAGGAACGAAACAGACAAAAGAAAACAAAAGAGAACAAACAAACGTTTCCTTTCTCATCTTTTCCACAAATTCACAAGCTTTTACTTTCACGCGGCTCCATCACACCCCACCTCCAATACCCTCCCACCTCCAATACCCTTCCCACCCCAAACCCACCCACTTCAATACCCTCCCCCACAACTATTCTCCCAAAGATGTTTCAACTACTAAAACTGTCGGTCGATATGAAGAGTGAAGGAAGAAAAAATATCTTTGTCTGTCCTCATTTCATCAGCACTATATGTCTGATAAACGAATCTTTATCTTCTTTCTTCCTTCCCACATCTTCAGTTCTACATACTCGCTGCAGTAAAAATCTTCTCCATCAGATGGCATCAGTACCATTAACACAAATGGAAGTATTCAGAGCGCGGACACAGCATCTTGAGAAAATGAAACTTAAACAGCAGAAATGAGAAGTATTTCAAATTTTAAAAAAAAATTGAAGCCCTGCTCATCTTCTCTTGTTCTTCCTCCTTCTCTTCCCAACGAGAAAACAAAACTATGTTGTAAAGTGGAACATCGTAAAAGAGTCACCCCACCCCCACCCACCCCAAGTCTATGCTTCCTATTCCTCTCCTTCTCTGCACACAGAAATTTGTTCAAGTGAATGAGGTGAACACATTACCAGCTCTTCAGTTCCTTCCCTTTCTGGACAAAGAGAATACTGTTTCTACAGTTCAGCATGCAAGATGCAAGAAAATCCCCCATCAACCTCCTCACATAAGGGAGAGAAAAAAATCCGCTTGTGTCCAGTTTTTAATCAGACAGAAAGGATATAAGTCTGATACAGCTTTCTACGACTTCTCTGAAATGGTAGCTGCATACAGTTTCTCCCGTTTGTTTTTCAAAGTCTTCATTTCTATGTTTGGAAAATTGCATATGCGCTCTTCCTTAGCATTTCTATCATCCCCATTATCATCTTATAATAGTATTCGGGGGAAAAAAAACAACACATTCTGTGGCCTTCTGTACCGCGCTTCATGCTAATTTCAGTTCTTGTTTAGGTGTACAGGTGTATCGCAGAACTGGAGTGAGCGGTGTGGGAGTAGTGATAGTGAGAAAATATGGAAATTGGGGTGGGGGGGGGGGGGGGGGGGAAGGAGATAGAAGAGATTAGATGTCTTGTGATGAAAACGGATCCTATATTATCATGAACAATGCCATCAGTGTGTAAATAAACAGGTGATGTCGTGACAGTCCATTGCACAAACCGATGCATTTCTCCAGAAACCAGAAGGACACTGATGTTCTTCACATTAATTTGACATCCACACAGACAGAACCTTAAGGTTGTGAACGACAGGCAACTAAGTTTATGGTTATTTCTGTTTTTTGTTGTTGTTTTTTTTCTTACTTGGAGCCGAAAAGTCCCATAATGATTTTTGAAGGGACTGATGGAGATTCGAAACCACGACCTTCCGGTCGATAGTCTGTTGCGCTAACCACTACACCGCAGCGACAGGTTCTCACAAGGAATTTACCATATGAAATTCGTGTGCGCTCCCTGAGGATTTCAATTTCACTTTCAGTTTCTCAAGATGACCGTTTCCGCGCTCGGAATAAATTCCATATGCTCTAATCACAGGTGCCATGTGATGGAGAAGATCCAGAATGATCACGAGCTGGCCAGGTCCTGAAGTCCTACTTAGGTAGTTCCATAACCCTGGGGTCGTAGGGGAGTGAGGTGGCAGAGACCTCAACATTTCCTGGGGCCAGCACCACGAAGGCGGTGCCCATCCTCTCTTTCTCGATTCAAATTCATATTCACATTTTCTCACCGAGACTTCAGAAAGGCAAGAAGGCTAATTGGTCTTCAGAGGGTAGGGGCTGGGAAATCATGCTATCTTTCCGATGTTTTATACCAAGACAGCCGAGCAATGCCCTGCACTGCACTGCCGTGGGATTATTAGCATGCACAGCCTGAAGGTACACGGGCCTGCCATTAAACACGCCCGAAGATTCAAACACCTGCGATGTTGGACAGTGAATTTAAGAAACGCTTTCAGTAACGCATTCGTAAAGTGGATGAATGTCGACTGTGTGGTCCCAATTTCCCCACTAAGCCCATAGCACTCTCAATCCTGGATAGGAGCCAGTTGGGGCCGAAAACTCCCACAACGATTTTTGAAGGGATTGATGGGGTTCGAACATGTAGCCTTCCAGCCAGTGGTCCCTTGCGCTGACTGCTACACCACTGTGACCATCCTCGTATGCTTGTATTTTTCTGTTTGCCTGTGAAAGTGGACTTTGACACAGAATATATATTGCCAGGAACAACTTACGACAGTTACAACAATAATGATAGCCACCTGTCTTCATGTATCACCAGAACCGATTCTCTATCTCTGTCTCTGTCTCTCTGTCTCTGTCTCTGTCTGTCTGTCTGGCTGGCCTCTCTTCTCTCTCTGTCTCTCTCTCTTTCTCCGTCTCTCTCTCTTTCTCCTTCTCTGTCTCTCTCTCTCTGTGTCACACACACACACACACACCACACACAACACAAACAACACACACACATACACACAAATACACACACACACAACACACACACACACACACACAACAAACACATTCACACACGCGCGGCGCGCGCGCACACACACACACACACACACACGTGCGCGCGCGCGCACAATCACCGAATCCCGTGTTTGCTCTTTATCGAACAGAAAACCTGAAGTTTTTCTCCAAAGTTATTGTGATTAGCCCAACACAAGCCACCATCGCCGCATCGTAAAGGGAAGAACAAGATGTGTGCGGAGACCAAAAATATTAAAGAAAATGGGAGAGAAAGGTCATTTGTTCCCTTGTCTTGTCAAGGGGGAAGAGGGAGGGTTATGGACAACAGTCCCCCTTTGGGGATGCCGGTTGGTCTTTCAGTATAAATAGTATCCCCATTTTCTGGATATTTTGTGCTAGAAATTTCCTCTTTTCTGTCACTCTCTTTGTTTCTTTCTTCCTCCTTTGCTTTCTGTCTTCTCCTTTGCTTCTTCAGTTCTTCCTGTCATTTTCTGCCTTGCTGGTCCATTCACCTGTATGTGTTCGATAAAGTCTTACATACTTTTTCTTAGGATTGATACTTGAGTACATGTATTAAGTGCATTTTTTGCTCTAGGGAGGTGAGATATGCGGAAGCAATTTAGTGTGACTTTATGCAGTCGGCTGGGCTTTAAACAACAATAACAATAACAAGGGACAGCAGTGGAGTGTGTGGCCGAGCCGATACAACAACTACTTAGGATGCCAGGGAACTGGGTTCAATTCTTCGTAAGAAAGTTCTCTAGCTCTGTACAATACCTGAAGTACTGGTCTGGCCACTGGTTCTTTGGCCGAGATCATAGACGAAGGTCCCTTGTGTCGCACGCGTTGAATGCGCGTTAAAGATCCCATGTGAACAACATAGTTGTCTCTGGCAAAATTCTGTTGGGAAAAAATCCTGCTCACATGGGCAAATAAAAACATGCGTACAGGAAGAACAAGAGGGTGGCGCCGTGCTATGGCGATGGACTTTCCTCGGGAAGGGGAGCCTGTATTTCACACGAGGAGACTGTGTAGTGACAAAAAGATCAATGGGATCCAGTCCAATCCCAAACTCCTGGCTGCAAGTAAGAGGGAAAGGCAAGACGTGTGCAGAGACATCTCTCTCAGTCAGGAAGACAGAGGAGTTTTTTTTCACTCTATCGTCAAGAGGAGAGAGAGGGAGAGCTAATGGACAAATTAACTCTTTCACTCTGTAGCCCTGTCGAGCTGCTTCCTGTAGGAGGCGAATGGAATGTGCGATGGAGTGAAAGGGGTTAAGCGCTAACACTGCTGCACAGCCATCACCTGTAGTTTTGTCGTTTGTTCCAGTCCTGTCACATCCCTGGACTGTGTATGGTGAACCGATTGTATCAGGAGAAGAAAACTCATATTTCATTAGGAAATGTTAGACAATCCCCCTCAAAGGTAAATGCATCGCTTTAATTTTGCACACATGGCAAAATCCATCGTCAATATCGCTTTGAAAATGGTGGAAAGGAATTTTATCAGTGATGGTAGAAATATGTATTATTCATCTCTTTAATATCTTGTTTCCCTCATGTTTGTGTTTCAGAGTTGTCACAACACAGGTGTGACTTCATACGCGATAGAACAAACACAGGCAGCCACGGAATTAGATCGATTTGTTTGCTGAGTTTGTGAAATATCATCTGTAAGCTGAATGATACACAATCAGTTATAGTGAGTATGTGATGATAATGCCATGGGTGCAACTTTTTCCGTTTGACGACGGAATCCGGTTTTTCAAAAGTCAGAAACGGAAAATCCGTTTTTTGGAAAGGATTCTAAGTTGCACCCTTGTAACGCTATTTATCATTGTCCCATGTACGTATGACTAGGCATGCTGATTTGTGGCACATAGTGGTTTACAAGACCAACACTGAAGGGATATGTTTTTCCTCAGGCATTGCATGAGAAAGAAGTCCTGCAGCTGTGCCCCTCACCTCCCATTCCCCCAACCCCTCATCCCATGTGGGGATGCCGGGGGCTCTTTCAGTATAAATAGTATCCCCACTTTCTGGAAATTCTGTGCTAGAAATTTCCTCTTGTCTGTCACTGTCTTTGTTTCTGCCTTGTTGCTTTGCTTTCTCTCATTTCTTCCTATCATTTTCTGCCTTGCTGGTCCATTCACCTGTATGTGTTCGATAAAGCCTCACGTACTTTTTCTTGGATTGATAATCGGGTACATGTATTAAATGCATTTTTGGCTCTAGGGAGGTGAGATATGCAAAAGCAATTTTAGGTCATCCAGACCCTCTTTTTTATATATGTTTTGGTGTCCTTATCTTGTTTAAATTTGTATTCAGGATTGTTTTTTAAATCTCCATGAGCGATATGTTGGATGGAGTGGTCAGCGCCCGGGGCATCTCCTTAGATTATGTGCACAAATGCATTCGAGTGTGTACTTAAATTTCTTTTATCTTTTCCTGTTGAAGTATTGTATATGTTTTGAAACGGCTTTGTCAGATATTTTGAACTTGTTTGTGCCATGACTATTTCTTACTCATCTTTTGAAGAACCCCATCTGCTTTTCGCTTTATTCCTAAGCGGTTCATGGCACTCCTACCCCTCCCTAACAACCCAACCAGCAGTCTTCCAAGATGTTTCAGCACTGGAACGTATCCCTGATATGGCTCTAGTAGCCGGCTGGGCTGTGAGGAGTATGTGCCTAAATCACTGAAACTGTCAGCGGTTTGAAAACTGAAGGAAGACAAAAACTTTCCCCATTTGTCTTTATTTTGTCAGCACTGTATATCTGCTAAAACTGAGCATCACTCCTCTCCCCTCACCCCACCCCGCTGTCCTCTCCGACAGTCCTCCTTTCTGCCCCATTTTATGAAGACGAAAACTATTTTGTCATGCTCAAAATACTTCTGTCCATCCCACCCTCTTCACTTCGGAGTAGAAGAATACTATTTCGGTCATTTGAACTAGGTGAAACTTACATGTAAAAAGATTAGGAGATGGAGGGTGGAACTGATCATCACCCCTTCTGTCTCTCCCCTCCCACAATCCTTAATTCTTCCCATTCTCTACAGAGCAGTGTTTCCTTAAGTTAAAGAAAAGCAAGTTCTCAAGTGTCAATCCTTTCATCCTTTTCTGCTCCTAATTGGAGAAAACTATTTCGTTAAATTGGGGAAAAAACGCAAAGGAGTGATTCTATCACACTGGTGCCTAGTTTCTTCTCACCTCCTCTCTGCACAAAGTAGAACCATTTTGTGTTTTGTTCAAATTGAATGAGGTGAGGCCAGTAGCCATGAACATCACCTAAGCTTTGTAATGATACCTCTTGCTTTGCCAGGATAAAAAGATTTCCAAAATTAAACATGAAGGAAAAGCCTTCATTCTCCAGATCTCTTCACGTGAAACGAAAAGACTAACTTGTATTTAATTGAACAGGGAAGGCATAAAGAAATCAGTTTTTCTGAATAGTTGTTTTGGCACATTTTCATGTCACAGTGACATCTGTAGAATAACAAATGTGGCCAGAATCTCTCTCTCTCTCTCTCTCTCTCTCTCTCTCTCTCTCTCTCACGCACACGCACACACACACACACACACACACACACACACACACACACCCCACACACACACACACACACACACACACACACACATGTACGCATAGATAGATAGATAGATAGACAGAAAGATAGAAAGATAGATAGATATACACGCACATATTAAAATAGATATATACTTATACACACACATGCATATCATGTACATATTTTACGTACATATGCAAACAGAAGTACATGGAAATTGTACAGAACAGGCAGAATTCAAATGTTTCAGATTGCTATGAAAAAGAAATGTTCTGTACTTACTTTAGGATTGGAACACTGTTCAACATAACAAGGCCTAGTATCAAATAGTCTCCACCTTATTTTCGTTGGGTCTTCAACAGGGTACAGAGACTTACTTTACTTTACTTTACTTTTTCCTTCCGCTTGTACCGGTGGGTGTCGCGGGGAGATACAGTCGTCTGTCAGCAGCAAGGCGGGTGGCCTGGAGAAGGGACATCTCGTGAGCTCTGAGGGTGTCTGCCACGGAGTCGCTCCATCGTCGTCTTGGTCTTCCTCTGGCTCTCCAGCCAGAGTATCTGGTGTTGTATGCCCGAAGAGCTGGATGGTTTAGGGGCATATGTGTGAGGTGTCCGAACTACTTGATCCTCATATGTTCGATGTGTTGTAGGATTGGTGTTGCTCCTATCATGTCTCGTATCACCTCATTTCTGATCTTGTCCCGCCTTGTCTTGTTTACTGCTTTCCTCAGGCATTTCATTTCACAGGTGACCAGTTTTCTCTCGAGGACTTTAGTTAGGGACCATGTCTGGCACTGGTATTTCAGCGTTGGTAGAAAAATGGCGTTGACATACCAGTGCCAGACATGGTCCCTAACAGACATGGTCCCTAACATGGGTACAGAGACATTCACGAAAAACCCCACTGAAGACCCAGTGGTCAAAATCAGTTGGTATTATGTCTGTTTCTATGTTTGTGTGAACAGTGTTCCATTCGTAAGAGGTCAGTACAGTACAGTACAGTACAGTACAGTATAGTGTTGTATATGTATAGTATAGTATTAGTATAGTATAGTATAGTTATAGTATAGTATAGTATAGTATAGTATAGTATAGTATAGTATAGTATATAGTTATAGTATAGTATAGTATAGTATAGTATAGTTATAGTATAGTATAGTATAGTATAGTATAGTATAGTATAGTATAGTTAGTAGTATAGTATAGTATAGTATAGTATAGTATAGTATAGTATAGTATAGTATAGTATAGTATAGTATAGTATAGTATAGTATAGTATTTAGTATAGTATAGTATAGTATAGTATAGTATAGTATAGTATAGTATAGTATAGTATAGTTAGTATAGTATAGTATAGTATAGTATAGTATAGTATAGTATAGTATAGTATAGTATAGTATAGTATAGTATAGTATAGTATAGTATAGTATAGTATAGTATAGTATAGTTAGTATAGTATAGTATAGTATAGTATAGTATAGTATAGATAGTATAGTATAGTATAGTATGTATAATGTATAGTAAGTTCCCGTCATACACAGATTTCAAATCCTAAATGACGTACAGTACCGTACCGTACCGTACCGTACCGTACCGTACAGTACAGTACAGTACAGTACAATACAGTTTCCTTTTCATGCCAGTATCTCATCTCATCTTATCTGCTGTCTTTCGAATGTTTCTTGTTTTAGCCTGGATAGATCTTGAGGTTGTCAGTCATTACGAAAAGGGCAGAACATATCCGCACACGTATACTGTTACTTTATACAAAACCATTTCATAAGCATCCATATGTGGACAGTTGTCTTGGTCTTGTGTAGAATT
>CM060310.1:86318718-86323718 GCA_030674185.1 Monoplex corrugatus | reverse complement strand
GGGCCAGTGCACCCCACCATCCCCCTGATCAGACCAGGTAACCATGGTTGTCATTGTGGCCATTGATAGGACGACAGCAACAGACAGGACCTTTCATCCCATGTCTCCGGGGGACAGCAACAAGCAGTTAGGGTAGAGTGAGATTGGTCCAGTCTTTGGAATTGTGTCCTAGCCCACGGCATAAAAACCTGCTGTTCGCTGTCCCTCTTAATGGTGCAGTCATCCTGGTGGTGTCGAGTGTTTCATAGATCCTGTTGTCTTTCCTCCTGCCCGTTTCAAGAACTTGCCAGCTCATAAGCTTTTGTACAGGCTCAGATACTCTGCCCGATAATTTCAGCCTTGTTTTGAGTGGAACACAGAATTGTCTGAGTGCGGTGAAGCCCACTTTACTTGTCATCATCATCATGTACCCTACTGCATGGCGTTGGCGATGATGGCCCTCCATATTTATCTTCTGTCCTTGCACGTACATCTCCCACCCTTTCTGTCTCATCTCGTCAGCAGATCCGTCCAATATTTTCTGCCTGGGTCTGCCTGCTGCTCTTTTTCACTCCAACTTTCCTGTTGTAACTAGGTGCTCAAATTTCTTCTGCCACAAAAAATGTCCTATAAATGCTGTTTGTCTTTTCATGTTTTCTTTAATGTTCTTTTTGTGTTTGCCTCTTTCAAGGCTCCCGTTTGTTTTCTTTGCTGTCCATGGAACTCTTTTAACATTCTTCTTAGAAACCACATTTCCGCTGCCTCAACCTTGTTCTGACTTTGCATGTTGACTTCCACGCTTCGAATCCTTACAGCAGTATCCATCAAGCCCGCTGGCAGAAACTCCAAACATTTTACATTTTGATATTCACCATCCAGCTCTTCCGCTTGAGGGCCACTTTCCAGCGTGTCCTGTAGGATGGTTTTGAAGAATGCGTCCTGGCTTGTAACGTTACCAGACAAAGTAAACTTCGATATTGGGGAGGGGGGGGGGGCACAAGCATGTTGGTCTTGTTCTGTACGAACTAGTTGGTCTTAGTTGCTCGATATACGAAGAAATATCCCTGGGCACTTTGTTTCACAGACCTGAATTATCTTCATTGTGTCATCAACAGCTCCTTGGTGGATGATGGAGACTATGTGAATTGTTACAGCCTGCCTCACAGCTTCAGTCCACAGTGGGCTCCATAACATGCCATTCCATGGCTCTTCATAGTCTGTTTTCATCATTTGAGGCAGAAATGCTGTTTTCGTAATATAAGGCTGAAATGCTCTGTTTTCATACATGTAACATAAGGCTGAAGGCGAAGTTTGCTCTGTAAATCTGAAGTCATAGATGAGTGAGCCAGTGACAGCGGAAACTTATTTTTCGGCACCAGCATCCTCTGCCCATCTCCTCTCCTTCGCTGGTCTACCTTCCCCGGCCGAAAAATATGGTCATGTACCATCTGTTGATTGATGGAATGAAGGATGCTTCAACGGTTTTTCTTGATTCAGACTTTCAGCCATGCAGTTCCATGCTGTCAGTTTGAATGGTGGGGGCTCTGACTGTGCATCAACCAGATCTGCTGCGCTCATAGTGACGTCAGATGTTGTCGTCAGTTGGGACTAGACTGTCTGTGTCTTGAGGAACGCTTTCGCTGGAGAATTGTCCCTTGGCGTTTTTCGCTAGGTAGCATGCTTCATCTGCGTTCAAGCATAGCCAGGCCTCATGTGGTCAGAATGGAGATGTGGTCTTTGTATTTTACCCACTGTATTTTACCCACTGCCCCAAGACGTTCTGGCAGAGTTACCCGATGTGGCCAGTGTTTGTTCTGCCCTTTCTGGTGGCGCTAAGGTATCGGTACAGTGTACATTTCTGTGAGGGACCTGAACGAAAGTAAAGTCCGCACACTCCGTTAGTGAAGAGTTGTATGTGTACTTCGCCAGAAAAGTTTACTAGAAAGCACAGCGTTCTGATATCTCCGCGCCACTTGGTGATTTGTCGTTAAAGCCGTCCTGTTTGAGCCGACAAGAAACGATAATTGAGAACAGGAGCTCATAGCACTCCACCAAAGTAACACAGCAGCAGTCTCCTATGGTGGGTGGCCTTATGGTGTCAGGAAAAATATTTATAGCTGTGTACGATGTGCAAACAAGTGACTCAGTGGAGGCATGTATGAGAATGCGATATGCACAAACCGAATTGTGGTCACTGTGTGTGTGTGTGTGTGTGTGTGTGTGTGTGTGTGTGTGTGTGTGTGTGTGTGTGTGTGTGTGTGTGTGTGTGTGTGTGTGTGCGTGTGCGCGCGCGTGCGCGATTGTGTGCGTATATGTGAGTATATGTGCATCTGTGTGTCTAAGTGTGTATGTGTACATGCATACGTGTGTGTGTGCGCGCGCGCGCGTGCACGTGTGTGTCATCAGGCACAATAGATTGGGAAGTACCTTGATGTCCCAATCAAACAGGCGGCACTGGTCACAGTCAAAGTGCGAGACAGACAGCATGACTCAATCGATACTATGGGAGGAAAGGAGTGTGTGTGTGTGTGTGTGTGGAGACAAGAGGACAAAAAGAGAGCGATTGTGAGCAAGACAGAGTTCAGTGAGAGGGGAGGGGGAGAACAACGAAAGGGGGAGGAGGAGAGGACAAGGAAGGATGGGACGGGGAAAGGACAAACACGTGTGCCATTAAAGTGGGGCAGGTGTAGCAAGGCTACAGGAATTCCAGAGCATCCAAGAGACAAAGTGCGGAAGGCAGATTACATAGACACCTACCTCTACGTTCTATCTATCTATCTTACAGCCATCAAACGTCCGTTGTTGGACGTAACACCTACCTCTACGTTCTATCTCTCTATCTTACAGCCATCAAACGTCCGTTGTTGGACGTAACACCTACATCTACGTTCTATCTCTCTATCTTACAGCCATCAAACGTCCGTTGTTGGACGTAACACCTACCTCTACGTTCTATCTCTCTATCTTACAGCCATCAAACGTCCGTTGTTGGACGTAACACCTACCTCTACGTTCTATCTCTCTATCTTACAGCCATCAAACGTCCGTTGTTGGACGTAACACCTACCTCTACGTTCTATCTCTCTATCTTACAGCCATCGAACGTCCGTTGTTGGACGTAACACCTACCTCTACGTTCTATCTATCTATCTTACAGCCATCAAACGTCCGTTGTTGGACGTAGGCCTTCCCCAAGCTGCTTCCATTCACTTCGTTCCAGCTCTTTTCCTCTCCAGTTCTTGTCAAATCCACCATCTAGGTCGTCTCTCCATCTAGTTTTCTGTCGGCCTCTTGGTATTCAGAACGTCATTTTTGTCGTCCAACGATTGTCCATTCTCCGGGTGAGATGTCCTGCCTAGTTCCATTTCAGCTTGTTGATGGTTTGCAGGATTCTCTGATCCACTGAGCCTCTTGCGATCTTTCCAGGTGATACCAAGCATGATTCTTTCATATGCTCGCTCGATGCATGGTTTCTACGTATACCCTGCAATGATTTTAAAGTGCAGGTATTGGGACAGTGTGATCTTAAACTTTTAATGACATTATTTAAATGACGTAACGTCACCGTCACTGAGTGTGATGTGTGCACAGGTTTCAATCTGACGACCCATGAATCAAGCACAGATGGCCGTATCCTGATGGTTCACAAGATCAGAATGAGACCCAAACATTTTCCTGTAATTTAACACATCCCCACAAGAACCTGTTTTCAAGTTTAACCTTTTGACTCCCGTACCCTGTCCACCAGCATCCCGCTTTGTCAACCATGATAGCAACGCAAAACCTTAATCCTTTGACTCCCTCACCCTATCCACCAAGCTGGTGGATAGGGTGAGAGAATCAAAGGGTAAAAGTATTACAGTTGGTGGATAGGGTTCGGGAGTCAAAGGGCTAATGTGGCAGGTTAGGATTGAACTCAAGACATCAGATGTGGAATTGATGGTTGTTCAACAGTGTAGTCCCCGGGAAAGCCACGTCCAACATAGTGGTGGGGCCACCATTCCCAATCTAGTGGGTGGGAGGTGGCGGATGGAGGTTAGCTGTGAAATAAGGCAGGCGTACTTGGCTGGACACATAAGCTGTCCCAGACAGACTGGTGATGGCTTCTATCAAAGAGGGCTGGACTGGTTTTTGGCAAGGCTACACCTAGAAAGTACCCTATATGTCCCATGACGGACCCGTTAAGCGGCACCTGGAACTATACCCCGCCCCCTACTCTCACACGGAAGGTCTTTTGGCCATGAGGTAAGGGCTGGGCAACCCCTATAGAAAAAATCTACAGGGCTGAAGTCAGAGGTACCAGGCCTGCAGGCACCTTCTTGCAAACCATGGTACCACGCAGTATGACGGGGCTGAAGTCAGAGGTACCAGGCCTGCAGGCACCTTCTTGCAAACCATGGTACCACGCAGTATGACGGGGCTGAAGTCAGAGGTACCAGGCCTGCAGGCACCTTCTAACAACCCATGGTACCACGCAGTATGACGGGGCTGAAGTCAGAGGTACCAGGCATGCAGGCACCTTCTTGCAAACCATGGTACCACGCAGTATGACAGGGCTGAAGTCAGAGGTACCAGGCATGCAGGCACCTTCTTGCAAACCATGGTACCACGCAGTATGACGGGGCTGAGGTCACAGGTACCAGGCCTGCAGGCACCTTCTAACAAACCATGGTACCATGCAGTATAACAGGACTGAAGTCAGAGATACCAGGCCTGCAGGCACCTTCTAACAAACCATGGTACCATGCAGTATGACAGGGCTGAAGTCAGAGGTACCAGGCCTGCAGGCGCCTTCTAACAAACCATGGTACCATTCAGTATATAGGTCTGAAGTCAGAGGTACCAGGCCTGCAAGCACCTTCTAACAAACCATGGTACCATGCAGTATAACAGGGCTCTGGCAAGGTTTTGAAATGGGGGAGAGACCAACAAAACACTAAGCTGATGTTACCACAATGATTGAAGCTCTAAGACGGGCAGCGAACAGGCCAGGTTTTGTATT
Source organism: Monoplex corrugatus (assembly GCA_030674185.1). Lineage (NCBI taxonomy): Eukaryota > Metazoa > Mollusca > Gastropoda > Littorinimorpha > Ranellidae > Monoplex > Monoplex corrugatus. The sequence goes on along the minus strand of CM060310.1, from coordinate 86,318,737 downwards.
GCCAGCTATAGAATTGACT
>CM060310.1:86306218-86313718 GCA_030674185.1 Monoplex corrugatus | reverse complement strand
GCATTCTTGACAATGCAGGATGCCGGTGGACAGGGTGCGGGAGTCAAAGGGTTGATGAAAAGTCAGTGAATAGGTCAACTTCTGTACACCTCTCTTCATGGGCGCGATAATCAAATAAGCACACATTGGACTTGCCGTCGGAAGATCCTGGGTTCAGTCCGTCCTGACACCTCTTCCTGGTGGATAAAAGGGTGGAGATGTTTTTCCCGATCTCCCTGATCAACAAGTGTACAGGCTAGCCAGCGTCTAAACCCACTTGATGTGTGAAGACATGAAGAACATCAAATATGTTCGTTAAAGATCCTATAAGCCATGTCAGTTGCTGGTTTATGAAAACCTGACGACACCCAGCATGCAAGCCCGCTTTTGTGCAGACTATGCAGTGTTATAATGGAATGTGGCGGTCGTCTGAGTTATGTATTATAATTGTTGTTGTGGTTATCGCCACATACAGGTGTAATACTGTACATGTATTTATAATCACAAATTATGATTATGCATGTATAATTAAGTATACAGAAGTATACCATGTATGTCTTTGTAACTACATATGACGATTAGTGTTGCTGTCATTTGATTGGCCGTGTCACAGGTGTTTGGTCGTGTCACAGGTGTTCTTCTACCCCTCGATGGGGATGACGGGGGCTCTTTTGGTTTAAATAGTATACCCACCTTCTGGAAATACTGACAGAATTTTTTCTTCTGTTGCTCTCTTTGTCTCTGCCTTATCCCGTTGCTATCTGTCATCTGTTTCTATCATTTTCAACATTATTCATCTATATGATCTATTAAACCTTACATACTTTCTCATAGGAGTGATAACTGGTACTATGTACTGAGTGCACTTTTGACTCTGAGGAACTGTGATATGCAGAAGCAATTTTAGATCATTTACGCCAATTGTTCTGTGTGTTTTTGGAGTCTTTTAGCTTTGCTTTTCAAACACCTGTTGGTGATGAATTAATTAGAATAGTCAACACCGGGAGCATATCTTTAGATTATGTGCGCGCAATGCATTTACATGTGTACTTAATTTCCTTTTCCAGTGTGTGTGTGTGTGTGTGTGTGTGTGTGTGTGTGTGTGTGTGTGTGTGTGTGTGTGTGTGTGTGTGTCTGTACATGTCTGTGTATGTCTGTGTATGTATTGTGTATGTGTGTGTGTGTGTGTGTGTGTGTGTGTGTGTGTGTGTGTGTGTGTTTGAATAGAGTACAACGACATAGGACAGAGCAGAATAGAAAAGAATAAGATATTTCATAGTCATGAAAGCTTAACACATAAAACAATGCATGCAAGGTATAAAATTAGGAGGACACTTTATAGAGTTCTGTATTTCCTACAGTCTGAAGTGTCAAGGAGAGAGAGAAAGAGAGAGAGGGGGAGAGGGAAAAGACTTCAATATTCCTGTTGCATGACGTTTAAACGCAGTATAGTTTTACCAAAATTTCCTTGTAACGATTGCACAGTAAACAGTGATAATAAAAGATAAATGTCATAAACGAGTCATCTAAAGCAATCATAAGATTGTGTGCCCTTTGAATGTTCTGTTGATATATGCTACTTTAGTTAATTATGGGCGTTTAGCTCATAATATGTGTGTGTGCGTGTGCGTGCGTGTGTGTGTGTATGTATGTGTGTGTGTGTGTGTGTGTGTGTGTGTGTGTGTGTGTGTGTGTGTGTGTGTGTGTGTGTGTGTGTGATATTTTTTTTATCTTAGAGAGAGACGGAGAGAGAATGAGGAAAAGAGACAGAGAAAAACAGACATAGAGACAGACAGACACCATACACAGACAGACAGACGAACTGACAGAGAGAGACAAAGGATAGACAGAGAAGGAGACAAGAGAGACAGGAAAAAAGATAGACAGACAGACAGACAGAGATGCCCTTTTCCATTCCCTGTTAAAAAAAAAGCTGCGCAAAACAGGAAGCGAAGATCAAATATTTACTGCACAAATCAGACACATCCATTAAATACCGTTTGTAATATGAATCCAACCAAGAAGAGGAGAATGGCCTTACCATCATAATAACAGCCTCTTTCCACCTCACTTTGTTACGACCTCAAGAGTCATGGGATACGATTACCCTTTCTACTTTTCTGAGAAGTAACGTATGTGCCATATGAACTTGGTTAGTTGATTTGATGTGTTTTACGTCACACCCACCTCGGGTGGTATGGCTGATGGAAATAACCATCTCAGGACGTTGGTGTGGAGTTGTTCGAAAGGGATTCACCGTACTCGGACAATGCTCTTCGCCCAAATCGGTCAGCAGTTATCTAGCAAAGTCTATGATCCTGTGCAAATCCGTATGCACTTGCAAGATCTTGAAGGGGGGCACCTGTGAAACACTAAGGTGGCAACATCAGAATGATTAAAGTATTGAGAGGGATGGCAAACTAGTCGCCATCGTGTTGTAGTTGGTACAACGGACTGCCGATTGTAAGGTTGTGGATTTGAATCCCCATCAATCCTGTCAAAATCGATGTGGGACTTTTTCGTCTCTGACTGGCTCCTAACCAGAGTTGACCGTGTGTGTTGTGGGCTCTTTGGATGCATCACTGAGAATGTAGCCAAAATCTCTTGACCAGCAGGTATTTGTATCTCTGGGACCTGGTTGACGCCAGGATGTATTATGATAATAAGCGTAAAGTACAGCCATATGACACGGTCTCAATCCTAGATGGTTACCATCGTCATATCCCAGCCTGCCCCCCACTCTACCCCAACACCACCCCACCCCAATCCTCCCTTCACTTTTGGCCAAAGGAGCATTTTTGTGTCATGACGTACTGATCTGCTCCTGACAAGTTCGTGCAAGTCACGTGCCCTTGACGTCACATTAGCAGTTCGTGGCACAGCTTTTCCATTGTGGAGAAAACATGTCTCTTTTGTGAAATGACCGCCCCCTCCCCGCCCCTCCCCCCTCTTTCTCTCCCCAGTTGTGGCATTTTTTGTGCAATGGGATCCAGCGCGTTGAACCAGAAGCAGCAGCTAGCACCGTTTCTCATTAATTACAGATGGAAGTAACTATGGTGGACGTTTATGAAAACCACTTGCGACATATTATGCATTACCTTAAGAATTATTCTTAGTATTCTCTCTCTCTCTCTCTCTCTCTCTCTCTCTCTCTCTCTCTCTCTCTCTCTCTCTCTCTCTCTCTCTCTCTCGTCTTTTTTTCCTGTATTCTGGTCGTGTTTAGTTTCTCAGCCCGCTGTGAATGGGTACATGACTTGTTTAGGCGTGGGAAGGTAAAGCATGGAGGAGGAGGAGATAGTTATCACACAACTCTCACAATGATGCCTTTACAAAGAGTCGAGGTCTCTGCCACATCACCCACTTATGATTTAGGGTTATGGGGCAACCTTCAGTTGTTTTTTTCATCTAGCTTCTCTTTATCTGCCATACTCGTTTCAAGACATTCGTTTTGGTTATTTCACACGTCCCCTGTGTCTCACGCTTCATACATTCTGAAGCTAAAGAGCTGGCATAGAATGAGTTACAATGCTCAGTATTGTGTTCTGATGGGGCTGTGCTACCGTTAATCCTGCATAGTACACTCAGTGCAAAAAAGTCAGACAAATAAGTAACGATGTCATTTTAATAGGATTGGATTGTCAACATTCCAAGAGAGTTTCCGGCTCGTTAAATATTATACACTTTTAAAGTAACTGGACAGCAGATCTTCATACTTACTTGTTTACTTCCCTGTATATTCTCGGCTGGCCCATGTAAGGAACCCCAGATGTGTTTCATATTCATATTATCCATATTCATATTTACAATCAATTCTTTTTGCCACAATGGATTTACCATATGAAACACTGGCTTTTTTCCCCGTTGAGAACGCGCCAGTGGCGGCAGTGCAGCGCCACTTTCGTTTTACAAGATTTTAGAAAGGCTACTTTACCTTCAAGGGCAGGGACCTTGAAGATCAACCACTCTTTCTCCATTGTTTTATATCAGGGCAGTTGGGCAAATGCCTTACTCTTCACGATTTTCAATTGCTGCGGGATCTTTTGCGTGCGCAGACCAGAAGGCACACGGGTCCGACTCGATTTTCGTCCTCTTCCGAAGGACTAGACGTTCAGTTTGATTTTCCGATCACACTGAGCACAAAAGTCGAGGCCTAAACGGAAAACGAACCCTGCAACGTCGAGTGAAGTTTTTGGCAGGCCAACGTCTGAACCATTCTGCCATTCTTCTCTTTGAGGGCCTTAGCGTCTCTTCGTGTTCGTCATGTGTTCTTCAGTCCTCCACTCTGACGCCTTTTTTCTAGAATTCGTTGAAGAATAGTCTGGGTGATATTATCCTACTCTCTTCGGTTGATTTATCGTTTCTTCTTGATGATTGTGTCCACCATCATCATCATGTGACATGGCGTTGGCGATCGTGGCTCTTTCCATACGAATCTATATTTTGTCGCTGCAAGTGTATCTCCTACCATGTCTTCATCCACTCTGCAAAAGTAATATTCACTCCCTGGTGCTCTTTTTCCCTCTAGCCTTCCTGTTGTGACTAAGTGCTCAAATTTCTCTTGTCATAAAATGTCCTCTGAATGTTGCTCGTCTTTCCCTAATCTTTTTCATTTAGATTGAGTAGATTGAGTCCATAATTGGACTGGGCGAGTACATGTTGGCTGGAGGTAGTTTTAGGCCAGAAGATTTCGTATGATCCTATAGGGTTCTTTGTGTGTAAGTTATCGTAAGTTGATAGCTTAAAAATCCGCTTTCTGTCATCCTTTCAGAATTTTGAGTCATAAAGTAGGGTAGAAAGGACAGAGCTCTGGCACAGTATCACCTTCATGTCCAAGGCAAAAAACTAATGGGCAGTCTACGGTCCCTTTGCATGCTTACACAGACTTAAAAGAGAACCCATGGGGAAGTCAGGTTCGCTAAACTGGCGTCGTCTTGAAGAGACGAAAAGAGCGGCGCGGGAGCAGTGACGCAGGAGATGACCAGAAGATGGGGGGCAGGAAAATGGTCAAGCTATTCCAACAATTTTTTTTTCATTCAAACATTGAAGAAAATCATTTTGTTTTAATTGTGAATAAGTATAAAATGGAATACAATTTGACGTGAAGCGAGGATAATAGTAGATTGTCACAGAAGTGAACATTGTTTGGTAAACATCGTTAGAAGTTCTGAGAGAAGAAAAAAAAACCCACTGTACACGCTCTTGCTTTACAAAGTGCTGTTTATAATCCCTCTTCTAAACTTTATGAGTATTACATTGTGTCATGATTTCTACATATTTGTGGTTCCTCAACGGTCTACTCCCTTGACCCCCAAAAAAGCATCCACAAGCAAAGTTCAAAATGAAATATGCATCCCTCCTCTGTCTCTCTCATTCTTTTCATTCTGTCTCTGGTTTTCTCTCTCTCTTTCTCTGTCTCTCTCGCCTCTCTCTCTCTCTGTCTCTGTCTCCCTCTTTCTCTTCTCTTCTCTCTGTCTGTCTGTCTGTCTTTTCCCTTCTCTCTCTCTCTCTCTGTCTCTCGCCTCTCTCTGTCTCTCACTCTGTCTCTCACTCTTCCTCTCTCTGTCTGTCTGTCCGTCTTTTCCCTTCCCCTTCTCCCCCCTCTCTCTCTCTGTCTGTCTTTTCCCTTCTCTCGCCTCTCTCTCTCTCTCTCCCTCCCTCTCTCTCTCTCTCTCCGCGTCGTTACCTGTCCACCTCTCCACCCTCCCCCCAATAAAAAAAATTTCAGTCCTTCAGAACATCAGCCCCCACTTTCAGAAAATTATTTTTGTTGGGGTTAGCGTCAACAGAATGCCAATGATTGCATTTGATCTGTTGAGTTCTTGATCATTTCTCTTTTTCCAACGCTGGTGCTAACTTCACACATCCTGTCAACACGAGGCTGAAAGACATTGCACGTGCTGTCAACATACAAGTGTGCAGTGCTCAATCACTGACAACAGGCCCACGCACTTTGTTAGGGGAACACCGTGTGTGTGTGTGTGTGTGTGTGTGTGTGTGTGTGTGTGTGTGTGTGTGTGTGTGTGTGTGATCTTTCGTCACTCACAAGAGGCCCACGCACGTAGTGACAGGAAGTTGTGTGTGTGTGTGTGTGTGTGTGTGTGTGTGTGTGTGTGTGTGTGTGTGTGTGTGTGTGTGTGTGTGTGTGTGAGAGAGAGAGAGAGAAAGAGAGGGAGTGTGTGTGTGTGTATCTTTGTGCGTGTGTGTGTATGCTGTGCGTGCGTGTGTCTGGTGCTCGCATGTGTCTGTGGTGCACGTGTGTGTGTGCGTGCTTGCACGCGTGCGTGTATCTGTGTGCACGCACGCAAAATCCTCCGCAACTCACAAGAAATGCACAGTCGGACGGGAATGTGTGTGGTGGTGTGGTGTGGTGTGGTGTGTTGTGGTGTGTGTGCGTGCGCGCGAGTGTGTGTGTGTGTGTGCGTGCGCGCGGAGTGTGTGTGTGTGTTGTGTGTGTAGAGAGAGAGAGAGAGAGTGTGTGTGTGTGTTGTGCGTGTGCTCACGCGCGTGTGTGTATGTGTGATCCTCCATATTATGCAAGAGAGACTCACTACAATTGAGACTGTCTGTGAAGAGTCGGCGAAGGCAGGAATCGTTAAGAATTCAGATAATGGATTTTGTTCACTAGAGATAAGAAAAATGGCAAATTCTGGGATTTAATAAGCATTGGTTTTCACCCGCCCCCCCTCACCCCATCCCCATAATGCTACGCCTACCCCTTGTTTCTTTTCAGTTTTGTGTGGTGTCAGGTCTTATGTGAATCAATCACTTTGGCTCAATTCTCCCCTCTTCCTCACGTTTTATGCCTTCCACATTTTGGCTCAACTTTTCCCTTTCTCACATTTTATGCCTTCCACCTTTGGCTCAACTTTCCCTCTTTCTCACATTTCATGTCTTCCACTCTTTGGCTCAATTCTCCCCTCTTGCTCATGTTTTATGCTTCCACATTTTGGCTCAATTCTCCCCTCTTGCTCACGTTTTATGCCTTCCACCTCTGGCTCAATTCTCCCCTCTTGCTCATGTTTTATGCCTTCCACATTTTGGCTCAATTCTCCCCTCTTGCTCACGTTTTATGCCTTCCACCCTCTGGCTCAACTTTTCCCTCTTCCTCACATTTCGTGTCTTCCACTCTTTGGCTCAACCTCCCCTCTTCCTCATATTTTATGCCTTCCACTCTTTGGCTCAACTTTACCCTCTTCCTCACATTTCATGTCTTCCACTCTCTGGCTCAATTCTCCTTTCTTCCTCACATTTCGTGTCTTCCACCTTTGGCTCATTCTCCCTCTTCCTCACATTTTATGTCTTCCACCCTTTGGCTCAACTTTTCCCTCTTCCTCACATTTCATGTCCTCCACTCTCTGGCTCATATCTCCCCTCTTCCTCACATTTCGTGCCTTCCACTCTTTGGCTCAACTTTTCCCTCTTCCTCACATTTCATGTCCTCCACTCTATGGCTCAAGCTTTCTTCCTCACATTTCGTGCCTTCCACTCTTTGGCTCAACTTTTCCCTCTTCCTCACATTTC
>CM060310.1:86233718-86303718 GCA_030674185.1 Monoplex corrugatus | reverse complement strand
AGTAACTACACTCGAAGTTCCAGGTTCGCTCCCCCTTGGAGGCCTCGACTTTTCTCCTCAGTTTGACCGGAAAATCGATCTGAACGTCTAGTCCTTCGGAAGGAGATGAAAATGGGTGCCTTCTAGCTGCACACGCTTAAGATCCCACGGCAGGTGAAAATCGTGAAGAGCAGGGTATTGCCCGGCTGCGTTGGTATAAAACATTGGTGAGATAGGTCGATTTTCCAGGTCCCATCCTTTAAAGACCAATTAGCCTTCTTGCCTTTCTGAAGTCTTGGTTGAAAAAAAAATGAATATGAATTTGAAGCGAGGGAGAGTAGATGGGCGCCGTCTTCGTGGTGCTGGCCCCGTGAAAAATTGAGGTCTCTATCACCTCCCCCCCCCCCCACCGACCCCAGGGTTATGGAACTATCTAGGTAGCTTCAGGACTTGGGGAGCTCATGGGTTTATGTGCAGGCTTAAGGCTTGTGCCGTGATCCTTTTGGATCTTCTCCATCACATGGCACCTGTGTGATGTTAGTGCATATGGAATTCGTTTCGAGCGCAGAGACGTCATCTTGAGAAATTGAAACTGAAACTGTTGCCTGTCAGATTGGTTGATTCTTAAACAGAACCGTGGACTGAATATCTGATGTCTTGAGTTCAATGCCATCACTCCACAACTTTAAACACAAAACACTGCCAATGTTCGCTGCCTGTCTGAATATCCCCCCCCCTTCCCATTCTTCCCCACTTCAAGACCCTGCCAGCGTCAACAGATCTCTCCAAGCAGATCTGGTTTGAGCGCATATGGGACTGTCCATTTACGAGTCTTTGAAACAAACTCAAAACTCAAAACTGTGGTGAATTCAGTTTTGATGGTTTGGAATTGTGTTGGACAGATGACAAGCGAGAAGTGTGGAGGTAATGACACCTGAGGCTGTGTGGAAAGTGGAGGACATCCTTTAACGCCCCTTTCCCCACCCCTTCAACAAAAAGTGTGTTGCAGGCGACTGGTGCCACAGAAAGTGGCCGTGCTGACTCAGCGCCTACTGACTTCATTATCTGGTAACAGGCTAGCTGCAGGGAGGTGGCAGACAGGCCTGTACTCTAATTAGTTGTCCACATTAGCTGTGTGGGGCGGGTGGGATAGGATGCTTTGTGCTCGAGAAAAGAGCAGTTATGTTTCAGGGAAAGGACACATTGTATTCAAGGAAAGGGCAGGGCAGGATACTTTATAATTGTGCAGTTTGCTGTGTGGTCATGAAGGATTCATAGCACTCATACAGTTTGAAACTGGCTCCACCCCAATCAGTCAGCAATTTTCTGACAGACTTCCTGAACCCGTACAAAACCATATGCGTTGCAAGGTCTTGAAATGGAAAAGGGAGGGACATATGAAACACTGACACCATCAGAATGATGGATGCATTTTTAAGATGGACAGGGAACAGACCATTTTTTAATGTTGTGGGTTGGCACTGAACTCGAGATATCACGTACTGAATCCACACACAGAGACACACACACACACAGACAGACACACACACACAGACACACACACACAGACACACACACACATACACACACAGACACACACACACAGACACACACACACAGACACACACAGAGACACACACACACACACATACACACACAGACACACACACACATACACACACAGACACACACAGAGACACACACACACACATACACACACAGACACACACACACAGACACACACGAACACACACAGAGACACACACACACACACAACACACACACAACACACACAACACACACAGACACACACAGACACACACAGAACACACACACACACACACAGACACACACACAGACACACACACAGACACACACACACAGACACACACAGACACACACACACATACACACACAGACACACACACACAACAGACACACACACAGTGACATACACACACAAATGCACGCATGCATACACACACACAATCTCTCTCTCTCTCACCCCCCCTCTCTCTCCCTCTCTCTCTCTCTCTCTCTCTCTCTCTCGTGGATCGCCATTACATACGTGGGAAAGAATGGGAATGGGCTCTTCATACCTGTGGGAAAGGAGACGTGCACATTGGAAAGGATGGGAAAGAACATTTATACTCCTGGAGAAAGGATGGGAGATGACATTTCAGACATGTGGGAAAGGAGACGTTAGACAGTTTGGGAGATGATATTTTATACTTGGGGGGAAAATGGTAAGACAGGAAATGTCATAGGCCTAATTTTGGAAAGTTAGAAAAGTACACTTTATACTGGTTCTAAGCAATACTGGACAAGAGCGTGCTATTTTAATTTTTGACTGTGCCTGCAGTAACAGACGTTCTGCGATCGACTTGTTGCGGGGTTGGCTGGTTATTGTTGATTTACCAAGCTTGTTTCTTTTGACACACCTTTGCCATTTTTGAGAGGTGGTTGTGGTGTGTTGTGTGTTGTGTTGTGTTGTGTTGTTGTGTGTGTGTGTGTGTGTGTGTGTTGTGTGTGTGTGTGTGTTGTTGTGTGTGTGTGTGGTGTGTGTGTGTGTGAATTAAATGTCTGCTAAGAACAACAGGTCGATCCAATGTGCTATTTTCGGGCCGCTACGTTTGGTACGTGGTGATGTTCACATTCAGGTGCAGTCATTTTTGTCAGACGATTACTCACTCACTACCAAGGCTGCGCAGAACTTTCGTCCTTTTGGGGTCGATCGTATACAAGGTGCATTTGGTGGTTCTGAGTGTGAAGGTTTTTCGATTCAGTGTGCTATTTAGAGCGAATAGTAGTTGTGGTTTGGAAAAATCAAGATCAAAGAGAAGTGGGTGTTATCGGTGGTGCTAAAAAAACGGGTCTCTCTGTTTTGCACTGAATGTCCAAGATAATCACACACTCGGCCTTCATAAAACACTTGATGGGGGCTAGTCCTGCGATGTCTCACGTCCGTGTGACTGGCAGATGGTTATCACTGCTTCAAGCAGGTGGACGTCTTGTACTAAAGATCTGAACACTCAAACTTATTGCTGTTATTGTTATTGTTGTTTAAAGCCCAGCCTATTGCTTAGGGCTATCAGGGCTATAACGGCTTCAAAACAGAAAAAATCTTCAAGAGTTGAAGCGGAAAAAAAGGAAAAGAAAATTAAGTACACATAATTATCAATGCGTTCGCGCACATAATCTGAGGACATGCCCCTGGCGTTGACCTCTCCATCCAGTTTATCGCAAAAGGAATTTAAAAACACACTTGAAGACAAATTTAAGCATACCTAAGGACACCAACACATATATGTATAAAACGGGCCTAAATTACCTAAAATTGCTTTCGCACACCTCACCTCCCTAGAGCCAAAAATGTATTTAATACATGTACCCAGTTATCAATCCTAAGAAAATGTGCGTAAAACTTTATCGCACACATACAGATGAATGGACCAGCAAGGCAGAAAATGAAGAAATGACGGGAAGCAAAGGAACACGGCGGAAACAAAGAGAGTGGCAGAAAAGAAGGAGTTTTTAGTACAGAATTTCCAGAAGGTGGGGATACTATTAAAGAGCCTCTGAAAATTTATTGATGAAGAGGAGGCTGCAAAGTTTTCAAGAGCAAAACGAAGGTTGGCAGATCGGGGTTTGTGTTGGTAGAGTGTGTGGGATGTCTACTGATTAAGACTGGTATGCAGTTTCGTGGTTGGTCTGATGTTTGAGTTATATCGCAGCTAAACCAAGAGGATAGCTGCTATGTTGTGTTGATGTTTTTGATATGGGATATATGATTATTTTTCGAGCACAGCGAGGAGTGAGGCGATGTACCTCTGATTTGTACCTCAACTGGGCGATGTGTCCATGAAGCCATTCATATCATTACTCAGAACGTCCTGTGCATCTAATTTTATATGAAAATATAGAAAATGCGTAGCAAAGATTCACACGCCCTACATTCTTCCACTCTCTGGGACATGACAAATACACTTACTGCCCCTCCCCCCACAAAGAGAGAGAGGAGAGAGAGAAGAGAGAGAGAGAGAGAGAGAGAGATGAGAGAAGAGAGAAGAGAGATTTAGTGATTCAGACCCATGGTCAAAATGTGACAGACTGTTTTCAAAAGAACCGGCAAGAGAGATGTTAAAGTGAGATTGGAAAAGTAGTCCACAGATCAGGAGGGAATAATTATCATACCGAACCCACAGCGGGGAGTCTCAGGAAGCGTTGGTGGGTGGAAAAACCCAAGGCTGATATTTACAGAGCACGTGGCGGACGTTCTCTCCATCATTCTTTTCCTCACCCCTTGTGAAGGCTGTTCTATCAAGTCATACTCCCTCTGTCTACTAACGTGATGGCCATTCTGTCATATTACCACCCTCCCCCAAGCTGATGGTTGTTCTATCATATCATCCCCCTCCCCCCAAATAAGATGACCATTCTGTTGTACTCTTTCCTCGCGCCAGTGTGATGGCCATTCTGTCATACTGTCACCTTCCCCCAATGCGATGGCCATTCTGTCATACTCCCACCCTCCCCCAGTGTGATGGCCATTCTATCGTACTCCCAACCTCCCTCCAATGTGATGGCCAGTCTTTCTTAATGTCACTCTCCCCAATGTGATGGCTATTCTATTATATTTACACTTTCCCCCAATGTGATGGCTATTCTATTATATTCACTTCCCCCAATGTGATGGCCATTCTGTCATATCCCACCCTCCCCCAGTGTGATGGCCATTCTATCGTACTCCCAACCTCCCTCCAATGTGATGGCCAGTCTTTCTTGGTGTCACTCTCCCCAAATATGATGGCTATTCTGCCATACTGTCACTCGCCCTAATGTGATGGCTATTCTATCACACTGTCACTCTCCCCCAATGTGATGACTATTCTATTATATTGACACTTTCCACCAATGTCATGGCCATTCTCTCATACTTCCGCCTTCCCCCAATGCGATGGCCACTTTGTCATACTCCCATCCTCCCCCAATATAGTGCTATTATATCATACTGTCCCCTTCCCCCAGTGTCCCCAATGTGATGGCCATTCTATTATACTCCCACCCTCCCCCGATGTGATGGTCGTTTTTTCACAATGTGATGGCTATTCTATCATACTCCCATCCTTCCCAATATGACGGCCATTCTATAACCTACCCCCACCCTCCCCCAGTGTGACGGCCATTCTGTTATACTCCCACCTTCCCCCAGTGTGACGGCCATTCTGTTATACTCCCACCTTCCCCCTGTGTGACGGCCATTCTGTTATACTCCCACCTTCCCCAGTGTGACGGCCATTCTGTTATACTCCCACCTTTCCCCAGTGTGACGGCCATTCTGTTATACTCCCACCTTCCCCCAGTGTGACGGCCATTCTGTTATACTCCCACCTTTCCCCAGTGTGACGGCCATTCTGTTATACTCCCACCTTCCCCCAGTGTGACGGCCATTCTGTTATACTCCCACCTTCCCTCAGTGTATCATACTCCCACCCTCCTCTCAATGTGATGGCTATTCTATCATACTTCCACCCTTCTCTCAATGTAATGGTCGTTCTATCATACCCAAATACTCCCAATGTGATAGTCGTCTATCAAACTCCCACCCTCCTTCTGTGTGATGACTATTCTTTCATACTCCCACACTCCCCTCATTGTCATGGCTATTCTATCATACTCCCAGCCTCCCCCCCCCCCAAAGTGATGTCCATTCTATAATACTGTCACACACACACACACACACACACACACACACACACACACACACACACACACACACACACACACGCACACACACACACACACGCACACACACACACACACCCAACTGTGATGGCCATTTTGTCATACAGTCACCCTACCCCGATGTGATGGCCATTTTATCACACTCTTCCCCTCGTCTTTTATGCGACGAGTATATCATAGTCCTCTTCTCCCACTGGACGAAGCAGAAGGGAAGTTTCAGTCTTTTTCTCCTGATTTTGTTTTTGGTGTTTGTTTGTGATCTTACATTCACGCTTGACAAAGTCCAGTTGGCCGAAAATTTTATGCCTGTCTTGTCTTGTTGCATTAAATACGCGTTCTGATTCTATTCGTGTTTTTTTCTGATTCTTTGAACGCGGGCAGTCGCACTCGTTTTGGAAGTCCGTCATACCCTCCCTCACCCCGCCTGTCTGTCATACCCTCCCTCACCCCGCCTGTCTGTCTGTACACAGCCAGGGGTCTGTTTGCCCACCTTGGGGAACACAAAGGGCAAACAGCCATGACACATCTGTGCACACAGTGTGGGCAGTGGAGACATGACGACATGGACGTGTTTTCTGCTGTACCCACAAGGTGTTTGGGGATGGACTTGCTCGTGGTGTTAAGATCAACATGTGTGACTCACTCTCTCTCTCTCTCTCTCATTCTCTCTCTCTCTGTCTCGCTCTCTCTCTCTCTCTCACTCTCCCTCCTTCTCTCTCTCTCTTTCTCCCTCTCCGAGGAATGAAACGATGTATTTGTATACAAAGATATAAATATGTTTTACGACTGTTTGATGCTCTAAATGCACTGGTTTAGCTTGATGATAGTCAAGTATTGATTACTGTGTTCCTTCATTAAAAATGTTATTGATGATAGTCAAGTGTTGATTACTGTGTTCCTTCATTAAATGTTATTGATGATAGTCAAGTATTGATTACTGTGTTCCTTCATTACATGTTACTGATGATAGTCAAGTATTGATTACTGTGTTCCTTCATTACATGTTATTGATGATAGTCAAGTATTGATTACTGTGTTCCTTCATTACATGTTATTGATGATAGTCAAGTATTGATTACTGTGTTCCTTCATTAAATGTTATTGATGATAGTCAAGTATTGATTACTGTGTTCCTTCATTAAATGTTATTGATGATAGTCAAGTATTGATTACTGTGTTTCTTCATTAAATGTTATTGATGATAGTCAAGTATTGATTACTGTGTTCCTTCATTAAATGTTATTGATGATAGTCAAGTATTGATTACTGTGTTTCTTCATTAAATGTTATTGATGATAGTCAAGTATTGATTACTGTGTTCCTTCATTAAATGTTATTGATGATAGTCAAGTATTGATTACTGTGTTCCTTCATTAAATGTTATTGATGATAGTCAAGTATTGATTACTGTGTTCCTTCATTAAATGTTATTGATGATAGTCAAGTATTGATTACTGTGTTTCTTCATTAAATGTTATTGATGATAGTCAAGTATTGATTACTGTGTTCCTTCATTAAATGTTATTGATGATAGTCAAGTATTGATTACTGTGTTTCTTCATTAAATGTTATTGATGATAGTCAAGTATTGATTACTGTGTTCCTTCATTAAATGTTATTGATGATAGTCAAGTATTGATTACTGTGTTACTTCATTAAATGTTATTGATGATAGTCAAGTATTGATTACAGTGTTCCTTCATTAAATGTTATTGATGATAGTCAAGTATTGATTACTGTGTTCCTTCATTAAATGTTATTGATGATAGTCAAGTATTGATTACAGTGTTCCTTCATTAAATGTTATTGATGATAGTCAAGTATTGATTACAGCGTTCCTTCATTAAATGTTATTGATGATAGTCAAGTATTGATTACTGTGTTCCTTCATTAAATGTTATTGATGATAGTCAAGTATTGATTACTGTGTTCCTTCATTAAATGTTATTGTGTGTATGAGTGTATGAGTTCTAGCCCTAAATCATGTGAACTTGATCCTATTCCTTCCTCTCTGCTTTTTGAATGTCTTGATGTTCTGCTGCCACATATTACTTATGTCATGAACTCATCCTTGTCCTCAGGCATTTTCCCTGAAATTTTCAAATCTGCAGTTGTGCGTCCACTCATCAAAAAGCCTTCCTTAGATCAAAATAGCTTGAAAAATTATCGCCCTGTCTCAAATTTGTCATTTTTGTCAAAACTGCTTGAAAGGATCGTGCTGTCGCAACTCTTGGCCCATCTAGAAAGAAATAGTTTACTTAATGCCCATCAGTCAGCTTATAGGCATGGTCATAGTTGTGAAACGGCCCTTGTCCGAATTGTAAATGATCTCCTTTCTGGACTGGATGATGATAAAATATCTGTTCTTGCTCTCTCAGACTTATCAGCTGCTTTTGATACTATCGACCACTCTATCCTCTTGAGCAGACTTGAAATTTCTTTTGGTATTCGTGGCACTGCACTTGCATGGATCGCTTCTTATCTGACTGACCGTACATTGAGAGTTTGTGTGAATGGTGTTTATTCTGACTTGTCACCCCTGAAGTACGGTGTACCGCAGGGTTCTGTGCTAGGCCCAGTCCTCTTTGTGCTGTATGCCTCTCCTGTGTCCGATGTCATCAATGGTCACGCCATGTTGCACGAAAGCTTTGCCGATGACACTCAACTTCATCAGTCAGCCTCCATTGCTGAAATTGACTCGTTGATGGTACGGACGCAGGAGTGCATTGCAGACCTAAAGACCTGGATGACTCTTAATAAGCTTCAACTAAATGACGACAAGACCGAGCTCATGTTAGTCTATCCGAAAAAACTTCAACACTCTGATCTTCCTGATTCTATGCTGATCAATGACATCCCTGTTCCTTTCTCTTCAGCAGTTCGAAGTCTCGGTGTGACCCTTGACCAGTCTCTTTGCTTCCAACAACATATCTCTAATGTCTGTAAGGCTGCCTATTTGGAACTGCGCAGGATTAGTTCAATTCGTCAGTACCTCTCCAGTGAGGCAACGAAAACACTTGTATGTGCTTTTGTTCTGTCTAGGATAGACTACTGTAATTCACTCCTGGCAGGGATTCCAAAATATTTGTTAGACCGACTCCAGCGAATCCAAAACAATGCTGCTAGGCTCGTCTGTAAAGCTTCTAGATCTGAACATATCACTCCTCTTCTTCGCTCTCTCCATTGGCTTCCTGTACCTGATCGTATATCGTACAAAGTATCTACTTTGACCTTTTCTGCTGTTTGTGGTTCTGGCCCAGAATATCTTTCTGAACTACTCCCAGTGTATACTCCATCCCGCCAACTGCGTTCCTCTTCTGACACTCGACTTCTCACGATACCATCTGCAAGAACTAAGACTTATGGTGAAAGGTCCTTCTCTTTCCAAGGTCCCAAAATATGGAACAAACTCCCTGGCAGCCTTCGTCACTCTGACTCCCTCGTCTCTTTCAAATCTGGTCTAAAGTCACATCTCTTCTCGAAGAGCTCGGATACGACTTAACAGAAGACATGTCTGTGAGTCACTATCACATGTGCATAAGCGAGTGTGTGCATGCATGTCAGTGTGTATGTGGGGGGGAGGAGGGGGGATAAATGTAGCTGTGTGCACGTGTGTGTATATTGTGTGAGTGGAAAACTTGGACATTGCTTAGTCTGTTAGTGACCGTACTTAGAATGTGTGTAAGTAAGTGGGAATGTATTTTATGTGCTTGTGTGTATAGGATGCTGACGTATGTGCGCATGTTAAACACGGTATTTTGTATCGGTTTGCTACCCTCTGTTGTCTAATGACTAGAGTGTTTGTGTCGATTTTGTAATGCAATACTATTTTGTATGTTATTGCTCATGTCATGTTTCTTTTTGTCTACAATGCCATGTCTATGTCCACGTAATGTGCTACAATTGTGTATAGATCTAGCATCGATTTGTGAAGCACCTTGAGCAGTTTGTCTGGATAGTGTGCTAAAAAAGTACCCATTATTATTATTATTATTATTATTATTATGATAGTCAAGTATTGATTACTGTGTTCCTTCATTAAATGTTATTGATGATAGTCAAGTATTGATTACTGTGTTCCTTCATTAAATGTTAGGTTGGGTCAGCAAAAGAAGGATCTATTGACTGTTACACCGATGAAGTACAAACTGAGGAAAACATTTAAAGTGACAATTTTCGATGATGCCATTATATGCATTTTGAATTTTGTATAAATCACAAAAGACCTATTTCCCTCCCTACCACACTGACTATTGTATTGTGGCACAAGGCCGATGTGCGTGAAAACATTAAGTTCTGTCTGTCTGTCTGTCTGTCTGTCTGTCTGTTTGTCTGTCTGTCTGTCTCTCGCTCTCTCTCTCTCTCTCTCTCTCTCTCTCTCTCTCTCTCTCTCTCTCTCTCTCTCTCTCTCTCAAGAAACCAACTCTTTTAACAAGTCTTTCGAGACAGAATCATCGATTCACCAAACTACTTAAAGGCTTATACTCGTAGTTGTGTGTGTGTGTGTGTGTGTGTGTGTGTGTGTGTGTGTGTGTGTGTGCGGTGTGTGTGTGGTGTGTGTGTGCGGTGCGTGCGTGCATGCGGGTGTGTGGGTGTGTGTGTTTCTATGAACAAAACACATCAGAAGGTAATGTTATCAGCAATTATTCACTGAAGCAACAAGCAGCGCTGGTCCTTTTAAGGTCAGTCGGCTGCTGAAATCAGTTATCACAGCTCTGTGTATCAAAAGCCTTTTGACTCGATGAACTCGTCAGAGGTAATCAGTTGGTATGACTGGAATAGAAAGCGTGGGTATTTGACAGCAGGCAACTCACTGACAAATCACTGAAGCAGCGACAACTGTAGATCATTTACTTGGTTTATCATCAGACAATCACTGAAGCTAGCAAACAGCTGTGGATTGTATATTTGGTTCATCATCAGACAGATCCTGAAGCAGCAAACAGCTGTGGATTGTATATTTGGTTCATCATCAGACAGATCGCTGAAGCAGCAAACAGCTGTGGATTGTATATTTGGTATTAATCTGGCAGTTGTTATTGGTATTATTTCGTACTCTGGCAGACGATGAGGTGATTTGTTTGTTACACTGGGTGTTTGTTTTTTTTTGTTTGTTTGTTTTTGTTTTGAACAGGTGGTGTTTTATACTGAGACACTGAAGTTTCAAACAAAGACACCTATTTCGGTTTTAGAAATCACTGTAGGAAAAAGGCTTGACTACTCTGTGCATTGCACGTGCTGTGGAGAAAGTAGTGGAGAGTTGGTTGTGCTGTTAACTGATAATTAACCCTTTTACTCACGCAGTCTGTCCACCAGCATCCTACATTCTCAATCATGCTTTTCGTCTGGTAAGGTGAACGCTAATGGAGGAAAAATGAAACTGGTCTTCAAGACATCATAGTATTCTGGAGGCCAGTATTAACGTGGAATATGATTTCTTGTGTGGCAAGGTGACGTTTTACAATGCCCAAGATGGTTACGTTTATGCATAAATTATATGAAGCTTGGTATGTGACTTAAAATATGGAGCACATTCAAAAACCCTCGGACCTCTAAAAACCCTCTGGATTCCGTTCTTCTTTTTGTTGAAATGACAGACATACAAGAAGTTATGATTTTTTTTTCAAACTTTTCAAAAAGAAAAAAGTCAAACGAGCAATACAAAAAACCCAACAAACAACACACACACACACACACACACACACACACACACACACACACACACACACACACACACACACACACACACACACACACACACACACACACACACACACACACACACACACACACACCCCAGCAAATTACAAATTGCAATACAACGATAGAAGAAAAAAAAAACAATGCCAGCAAAAATCCCATACGCTTGAAAAGCAAAATCGAGAGAGATTTGACACTGAGATTGAAAAGCAGCCCTCCGATCATAAGGTGATGATGACTGCCTTATGAGAAAAGATGGTTGGGACATTTTGATGGGGTCAGTGACCATCAATTTCCTCCGTCCTCATCCCTCTCCTACCACAGTGACTATCATTTCTCTATGACACCTTCTCGTCAATGTGACAGTCAAAAACACTCCTTCTCCCACCAGTATGACGATTATTTTCTCTTGTCACCCCCTCCCTCTCTCCGTCTTTCTGTAAAAGGTATGTCTGAAGTTTCTCGGACCACAAATAGCAGGCAGCGATGGACACATCTGTGTGGAGCACTGGAAACATGACCATAGGACAAACAGTTTCCCTCTTGTATGGGCAGAACAGTAAGAGGATGGGCTGGGGTGGTGTTGTGGAGTGCAGCGATCAAATCAACTTTTAGGTGTTTGTGTGAGTCATGCTGACTAAAAAATAATGTGGAGAGAAGAGGGTGGTCAGATTAACAGATGCTCCTCTCTCTCTCCCTCCCCCCCCCCCTCTCTCTCTTTCTCCCCCCTCTCTCTCTTCCTCCCCCCTCTCTCTCCCTCCCTCCCTCTCTCCCTTTCCCTCCCTCTCTCCCTCTGTCTCTCTCCCCTCTCTCCCTTCTCTCTCCGTTCTCTCTCTCTCTCTCTCTCTCCTTCTCTCTCTCTCTCTTTTTCTCCCCCATCTGTGGTTGTGTGCGCGCGCGCGTGTGTGTGTGTGTGTGTATAGGAAAAAACAAATCCACTCCAAATACGTTTTCCAAGAATGATTCAGTCTTTTTCACCAGGTTACTCAGAGATGACGTGTTGAAAAATTTAGTAATTTGAACACAGAAAAGGACTGTGATGTCTGTCAACAGGTATTCACTATCATAGCAAAGGACTTTGGTCTCTTAAGGACTAATCGTCTGCAGAAATCATCAGACCACTCTACATACACAAGACTTTTTGGTTCAACATGCACGTCAGAACAAAGAGAAATAGACGTTGAAACATCGCTCTGAAGCAGCAAGAAAGTACAGTGTCCCCATTTGGTATCAACCATCTGAACCTAACATAATCCCATGTAATGACAAGGTAAGCGGGTGCTGAAGCTATTCCTATTTTGTGTACATTTCCATGTTACTATTTAGATTGGCAAATGGTGATTGGCGCTTCATTTGCACCACTGAGACTAAACTTATTGCTTAAGAACAAATCTTCCAGGAGTGAGCGGGATGTGGACGTGGTGGTGTGGTAGGTGATTTGAATCAGGAAGATAGTGCCAAGTTGTCAGATGCTGATGTATGTGTCTGTGCAGAATTATGTCATCACAAGAAATATCATTGCTCTGTTGCCACAGCAACATGGCAGCCGGAAGCAAGTTCACATTATTATTGACGATTTTTGATTCTTAATTCTGTCTGAGACTTCTGCCAGTGACAGCACTAAGTATTGCAAGTATGCAAGTACTTCTGTAGAACACGAAGAAACATTTTTATTTACGATATGTCTGTTAACAAGACCCAAAAGATTCTTTCTAAAATTCATGGGAGGAGGAAAGGAAGAAACTCAAGTAAATTAGCTGGACACTCTAAATAAGAGAAACGAGTAACATTCTGTAAACAATCTGTCTACAGGGGATGTAAAGATTAGCTGGACAATCTGAATAAAAGAAACACTTTTGTTGTGAAGGATATCTGTATTACTATTTTCAATACGATCGTTTTACTTGGTTTTGGGAGGAGATTTATCGGCTCTAAATCATTGCAAAGGTAACTCAAAAGATAAATGCAGGAAAAATGAAAAAAACGACCAGGGCAACAGATGTTAGGGGGCACTAAGTGTGCTTATTGGTAAAAAAAAGTTTCTTAAAGGGAGGAAATCAGCATCCGCTTGATTATCTTATGTGTACAGTCGCAGAGTTTGTCTCTTGTAAGTTTGCTTAGGCCCAGAGGAAACTTAGCTAAGCTCACAATCTAAGATCAGATGTGTAGTCGTGCCCTGGTGCACAACATGTTTTTTTTTTTAACCAAGACTTCACAAAGGCAAAAAGGCTGATTGTTCTTTAAGGGGAGCGAGCTGGGAAATCAACCTATGTCGACAATATGTTCATAACAGGGCATCCGGGCGAATGCCCTGCTCTTCACAATTTTCAACTGTTGTGGGATCTTTAGCATTCGAAGGCCAGAGGGCACGCAGGTCCGATTCATTTTTCGTCCCCCTCCTAAAGACAAGACGTTCAATTCGATTTTCCGATCAAACTGAAGAAAAGTCGAAGCCTTGACGGGAAACGAACCCCGGAACCTCAAATTTAGTTATTGGCAGGCGAACGTCTGATCCATCCTGCCACTCTTCATGTAGTTTGCTTCTTGGAGATTGAAACCTGTTGTGCACTTCATCTCTGTCCTTCAGTCCGGCTGTCTGTTATATTGTTAAAAAACAGACAGACAAACATGTCGATACATTGTATGTATGTGTATTTGAAATTTCTGATGTTGAAAATACAGCCGAAACATTATAAACAAGCGACAAATATTCGGTATAGTCGCATTTACGACAGACAGAAGAGACAGAGACGGACAGAGATACAGAGGGAGACAGAGAGAGAGACAGACAGACAGACAAACAGACAGAGATGTCCAAGTGAGTCAGAAAGAGCTGTTCTCACAGTGATGGGAGGATGGGTCTCCAAGGCAGAAGTCTGTGAACTATTGCTATTGGGCACAAAAGGCAGACTGACATTTACAACGGATGTAACGGCCATTCCTTTTGTCAGTTTCCCTCCCTCACCCAATGTAACGGTCATTGTATATGACATACTTTTTCTCTCACCAGTATGACGATCATTCTGTCTATCATGCTGACTCCCTCACTGGTGTGACGGCTATTCTTTGTGCCATACTCACTCCGTCAGCAAGTATACTTGGCCAATCTCTGTGTCATGCTATCTTCCTTTACAAAATGTGAGATCATTCTGTCATACTTCCCACCCTGCCTCAAAGTGAAAATCCTTCTCCCTGCCGTGCTCCTGCATCCCATTTTTCTGTCTGGACCCATCCAGGGGTCTGTTTGCCAGTCTTGGGGAGCACAAAGAGCAAGCAGTGAAGCACAAATCTTTATAACAAGGTAGGCCAACAGAGACATGACGAATCGGGAGTGTTTTCTCTTTTAGCGGCAAAGTGTGCAGGGATGAGCTGATAGTGGTTTGGAGTGGAGCGATCAAAACGTCTTTTGATGAGTGTGTGAATCATGCCTTTCAGGTAAAAACAGATGGACAAGCCATTTTAATCATCTCCCTTTCTACAAAAACTACTGAAAGAAAAAAAAACGGACTTTGTTATTCTAGAGGTCACTGTGACATGAAGAAGCTTTGGTTGAAACAAAACTTGACGGTTGAAACAAAACCTGACGGTTGACATAAAACTTGAAGGTTGAAACAACATTTGATGGTTGAAATAAAACCTGAAGGTTGAAATAACACTTGACAGTTGAAATATCACAGTTGAAATAAAACGTGATTGTTGAAATAACACTTGACATGTATCTAGCACAGTGATAAACTGTGACAGGTGAAATCTGCTAGCAGTAATCTGGCAGACTCCTTGAGTCTGTGCAAAACCCTGTGTGCTGGCAAGGTCTTGAAAAAACTTTGGGCCTGTCAGAGGATTCGACCCATGGTCCCTGTGTTAACAGCATGACGTTCTGACACTGAGCCGACCAGGCCAAGGATAGAATACACAGATGATGGGGACTGACAGTATCGCGTGTCCAAAATACAGACTGCTTGTACAACGTTTCATCTATTTGATAACATTCCTTTTCAATTTGTGACATCCACAGATGTTAAAAAATTTAGGCCAGGTAGGACCTCAGGACCTGGCGAGCTCATGGGTTTATATGCAGGCTAAAGTCATGTGCCATGATCATTCTGGATGTTTCCATTACATGGCACCTGTAACGTTAGTGCATATAGGATTCATTTCGAGCGCGGAGACGCCATCTTGAGAAAATGAAACTGAAATTATGACATTCAGCCCCCACCTATATTCTATGTGCACTGTTTCTCGCCATGTCTCTGCCCATTTCTATGTTTTTTGTTTTCATTTTCGTTACCTTATTCTCATTAATGGTTTGCTTGTTAACGATTGTCTGTGATGGGGTTGCTCTAAGTCTTGTTAATGGCTGTCTGTGATGAATATTTCAGCAGCAACTTCTTATGCCGGCAGCGCTAATGTGTGATCCTCCTTGCTCCGTGTAGGAACATGAAATTGGGTTAGTAGGTCACGGTTAGCACGTGATTAAATCCAGGTCTGGACTTCGTATTTTTGTCTGTCTCTGTCTGTCTGTCTGTCTGTTTGTGTGTCGTCCTATTTCTGTCCTCCAGTTTCTCTCAGTTTGGGCGTTAAGCTCGTGATTTCTTTTTTGACTTGTTTTCACACAGGTGCCTTTAGAAACCAGGTTGTGTGCGTTGTTGATGATGGTGATGATTTCATCTTTCGTACCTGAAGGTGATTGTGGTTTTGGTTATGGGTAGTACTCTAGCTGTGGTGAGTTCATAGATGGCTAATGAGGTTGATCCAGACCTTGGAGCTCTTCCACGTATGGGACACACAGTGGACAGAGACTGTGTGTGGAGTAATGGTAACTCGCGCCTTACGAGATGTGTGCTTCTTCTAAGCTTTGGGAGCCCTCCTGGCTTCTGCTGCATTGGTCCCGTCTGTGATCTTGTCGTGCCATGCAGAGTGCTGGGACATGTTCTTCAGGTGTTGATGTCAATGTCCAGGTCTTTGAGGGAGGTTATCATGTAGTCCTCGAAGTGTGTCTTCTGCCCAATGACTGTCCATTTGCCGAAGCAGAGTTCTTTGGTTGTCTGTGTAGAGTCTCTGTCTGTCTGTTTGACTGTTTGTCCCCTGCCATGTCTCTCCATATACAATTGTCTCTCTATGTGGGTTGGGTGGTGGGGTGTGTGTGTGTGTGTGTGTGTGTGTGAGTGTGTGTGTGTGTGTGTGTGTGTGTGTGTGTGTGTGTGTGTGTGTGTGTGTGTGTGTGCGTGCACGCGCGCCCGCCCGCCGAACCTCTTTCTTGATTTCGTTATCTATTTATCTATTGTCGTTCTGTTTGTATCGTTGTTCACCCTTGTGTGTGCTTCTCTGTCTCTGCCTCTCTCTCTCTCTCCCTCTCTCTCTCTCTCTCTATCGCTTCCTCTCTCTCTCTCTCACTCTCTCTCACACTTCCTCTCTCTCTCTCTCTCTCTCTCACACTTCCTCTCTCTCTCTCTCTCTCTCTCTCTCTCTCTCTCTCTCTCTCTCTCTTTCTCTTTCTCCACCGTTACTGACTGACATATTTTTTGCTTTTGCCACTCCCTTCATAAGGGGGAAAATTTTGTTGTCCTCTAATTGCCTTTCTCTTCTGTTTGTTTATTGTTCTGTTTGTCTTTTCTTCTCCTTCTTTTCTCTTCCCTTCCCGCTCACTTTCTGTGATGTGTGTGTGTGTGTGTGTGTGTGTGTGTGTGTGTGTGTGTACGAGAGAGAGAGAGAGAGATAGAGAGAGAGGCAGAGATTTATAACACTAGAGCATGTAAGTAGGGTCACGTCAGTGAAATAGATAAATAATCTGCACTGGCATTACCAGAAACCTTTTCTTCTTTTTCTTACCAATCTGTCTGGCTTGGTACTTGTGCCGTCTCTCAGTGTTCAAGATGGGGACATTGATTCAGACTGAATACTCATATGTTGAAAACGCTGAAAAATTTCAGGGTCTCAATTACATTCGGTGTATATAACCACAAGACACACTTTTCTTCATATGAATACAGTAGATTCAAATGATTTATTCGTATGTAACCCCTTTCCTTTATGAAGCAGTATCGTTATACTGATATTTGATGCTGTTATGACTGTTTAGAGAAATGATTTTTTTAAAAAGTAAAATTGCTATGATAACAACAATAAAACCATGATAGCATGGAGATTTAAGTAAAGATATTAACACCGAATGGAATATCATTCTGCGGAAAGCTGGGGACCGTGAAGAGTGGAGGAAGTTTGTTGCAAAATCTTCAGTGGTGCCCCAACGGTCAACCAGACTACGGGACTGATGATGATGATGATGATGATTAACACCGAAAGAGACATCAAGAAACAAAGAAACAAAAAGAAAACAAAACTGAAAACTGGAAAAAAGCAAGATAATAACCGCAAAAGAATTTATCACGTATTAGCCCTGCTCTACAGTTCAATGGCTTGTTGTAGTGTAGGTGGATCTTTCAGTATGAATAAAATTATCCATCTTCAAGGTCAGAATCTTGTTAAGAAAAACAACCAAAAAAAAAAAACCTTTGGGAGCAAGGACAATGACTCACTTAACCTTGGACTCATGCACCCTGTTCACCAGCATCCTGCGTTGTCAACCTTGCTAGCAAAGCAAAAACTTAACCCTTTGACTCCCTCACCCTATCCACCAGCTTCCTTCAGAAAGCTGGTAGATCGGGTGAGGAGTTAAAAGGTTAAGTTTTTGCAGTTGGTGCATAGGGTGCGGGAATCGAGGGGTTAACAGCGAAGAAGGTAACTGACTCTTGAGAGCGTTGTCTTGAAACATGATTTTCCTGTGGTTAAATTCTCATTCTTTTTCTTTCTAACGCAAAAGAAGAGAAAATCGTGGTGAGGCTTGACCGTTTGTTCAGGTATTTTTGTTCGGACTGGAAATGTTCCTATTACCAACCTGTCTCCAATAAATCTGACAAATTGGGAGCATTGTTATGTTTTGAGGTTTGTTCATCCTTTCCTGTACACTGTGTCCGCTTTGATCTTGTTTTCCCCAAGTTGACGTTTACCTGGTAAAGGGAGTGGTAACAGTAGAGAGAGACATGTCAGGAATTGTCATAAATCATAACGACACTAATTAAAAGAGGACAAACAAGGATGGGGTTGCTTGTTTCTCTGTGTCTGCTGCTCGTGTTTCTCTTAATTAACCCTTTTATTGCCTCACTCTGTCC
Organism: Monoplex corrugatus; assembly: GCA_030674185.1. Lineage (NCBI taxonomy): Eukaryota > Metazoa > Mollusca > Gastropoda > Littorinimorpha > Ranellidae > Monoplex > Monoplex corrugatus. The sequence goes on along the minus strand of CM060310.1, from coordinate 86,285,125 downwards.
ACCAGCTTTGTGTAGAGAAAGGAAGAAGGGATCGAAACGAAAGAGTTAATGCTGCTGGTGATCGATCGGTTTCTTGCTGTGTTTTCGCTCGTGGCTTGACATCTTTTTCATTGTCTGGGCTGTGGGTATGGATTGCTGTTTAGTGGTGTGTGTTGTGTGTGTGTGTGTGTGTGTGTGTGTGTATGTGTGTGTGTGTGTCTGTGTGTGTGTGTGTGATTGTGTGTGTGTGTGTGTGTGTGTGTGTGTGTGTGTGTGTGTGTGTGTGTGTGTGTGTGTGTGTGTGTGTGTGTGTGTGTGTGTGAGATAGAGAGAGAGAGAGAGAGATTCCAGAAAACACATTTCCTGTATTTACAGATCTTGAATTGTTTTGTCTGTGTAGGATCATGTGGTATTTTTTGCTTGGTTGGTTGATTGATTTTGTCTTTTGCGTTTTGTTCGTGTGCGGTGCTTGACTGGTTAATTTTATTGTTTTATTCATTTATTTCTGAGAGGGTTATTTTTAAAGGGAAGCGTGTTTGGTTTTAACGAAGTTTACTTTTAAAAGAGTGTTTATCGTTATAGATTTACAATGATAAAGTAATAACAGTAACACTGAAAAACAAGAAGCTCTAAGCTTATGGTGTGCTCCTGCCGACATATAATAATAATAATAATAACAATAATAACAATAGTAATTACAATAATAAGATGATGATGACGATGATGGTAGTGATGACAATAATGATGATGATGATGATGATAATAATGATGATGATAATAATAATAATAGCAATAATAATAATAATAATAATAACAATAACAATAATAATAATAATAACATGTCTGGTCTGGACCAATATGACATAGGAAGGTGAAGAATGGACCCTCAAAATAAAGAACATAAATTCAACTGAAACGTGGTTGTAAATTACTTTTTCTAAGGGTGAGCTGGAAAGACAAAAGAAGTGACAGGAGCAGACTAGACGAGCTGAAAACCCGGAGAACTTGTACAGGACATCATTAAAATGAAAGTGACCTTCTTTGGACATGTATGCAGAAACAAAAGAACAAAACAACAACAAAATTTTTTTTTAAATGCAATCTTATGAAAAATATCATCCAGGGAAAAGTAACTAACGCCTCACCACTCTTCGGACGATAACCTCCCTTGCTCTCGATGCCACTTGATAACAATTTCATAAAGCGAAATGTTAAAACAGATCGGTGACAGTGCCAAAAAAAAAAGCAAAACCTATTCTAGTTTTGATGACGTCTCAATAGAAGCAGAAGGCCAGGGGGTTAAACCACATACTGTCTCTCTTTCCGCTTGCCGAGATCTCTGTCTTATTGTGACAATACATTGAAAGCTAATTCTCTTCAGTTTAATTCAGTATTCCATTATCTATCCATTTGAAAACCCCTGTGGGGGATGCCCTGGGGCTCTTTCAGTGTAAACGACATCCTCAACTTTTAGAAATTCTGTGCTAGAAATTTTCTGTTTTCTGTTACTCATTTGTTCCGCTTCCTGTCATTTCTTGCTATAATTTTCTGCCTTATTGATCCATTCACATGTATGTGTTCTATATAGCCTTCCTTACTTTCTCTTAGGATCGATAACTCGGTACATGTATTTAAGTACATCGTGAGAAACCTAGAAGAAGACCCTGGATTAAAGGCTGGAGGGAAAATGATGAACAACATTCGATACGCAGACGACACCGTGCTAATTGCAGAAAATGAAAGGGACCTACAAAACTTTGTGAATATACTAGAAATAGAAAGCAAAGGTAAGGGGTTGGAACTAAACAGCAGGAAGATTGAAGTCATGAAATCCCCTCATGCAAAATAACAGCAAATGGCACAACCTTGACACAGGTTAATAACTTCAAATACCTGGGGACGGTCATTTCATCAGACGGCAGATGCACATCGGAAATAGCCGGCAGAATCGGCCAAGCCAAAACAGCATTCAAGAAGATGACAAGCATTCTTACCAACAAATGCCTATCAATTAACATCAGGAAGAGATTCCTTGAATGTTATATACATGTAGAACCAATACTGTTGTACGGATGTGAGGCGTGGACAGTCAGCAAGCAAAGCCAGAGCAAGATTGAGGCAGCCGAGGTGTGGTTTCTAAGAAGAATGTTGAGAGTTCCATGGACAGCAAAGAAAACAAACGAGACAATCTTGATGGAGGCAGACACAAGTAGATCACTCATAAGGAAGATTAGGAAAAGACAGACAACATTTATAGGCCATTTTGTGAGGAAGGGGGATTTGGAGCACCTGGTCACAACGGGAAAGCTGGAGGGAAAGAGAGCACTATGTGGACTCAGGGAGAAAATGCTAGACGGACTTGCAGAGTGGGTGAAGACGAGGAGGGTGGAGGAGATGCTTGGGGCAACGAGAGATAGAGACAGATGGAGGTCCATGATCGCCAATGCCATGCGGCAGGGCACCTGATGATGATGATGATGTCATTTTTACGTACGTTTAAGTGACCTACGTAATGTGTAAATTAGTATTGTTCTTTTAAACCTCCGGGTGATAAATAGGACGGAGTGGTCAACGCCAGGGGCATATCCTTAGATTATGTGCACGAATACATTGATATGTGTACTTGATTTTCTGGTCCAGTTTTCTTGTAAAACCTTCTTCTTCTTAATGTTTACATCCCAGCCGACTGCACAGAGCCATATCAGCGCTATAACCATTTCAAGCATACACAACATCTGGTTGAAAAAAAAGGTTGGAAAAGAAAATTAAGTACGCATACCAATGCATGCGTGCACTAATCTAAGCATAAGCCTTTGGCGTTGACCATTCTGTCCAATTTATAACCAGAAGATTAAAAAATCAAACCTGAGAATACAATTATAAACATAATCAAGGGCAGCAAAGCATACATAAGAACGACCTAAACTACCTAAAATGCTCCTGCACAGCACGTTTTTTTTGTTTTGTTTGTTTTTTAGAGCCAAACATGCAGTCAATACGTGTACCCAGTCATCAACCATATGAGAAAATACGTACGGCTTGAAAGGAAATGGGCCAGCATGGCAGAAAATGATAGGAGGAGATGATAGAAAGCGAAGGAGGAAGAGAGAAACTGTGTGACCGAAAAGAGGAAATTTCTGCACCGAATTTCCAGAAAGTGGGGCTATTTATACTGAAAGAGACACTGGCATCTCCACGGGAGAAGGTTGTAGTCCTGATATGGCTCTGTGCCGTGGGCTGGGCTTTAAATATCAATAACAATAACAATGAAAATCCATTTGGAAATTGATAGGTGTGTACACTAGACTCGCTCTGCACGTACATCATTCTGCCTTTCTGTCCAAAACACACATCTGTCATCAAATATGAAAAGGAAAATGCCTAAAAGGGATGAAATCATCAACAATAATTTAATCTACAATTATTGATTTCTTTAGACATAAACAAGAACACATTGTGCACACACACACATGCAGACACATACACACACACATGCAGACACATAACACACACACATGCAGACACACATGTACACTCAACGCGCAGCACGCACACACACACACACACACACACACACACACACACACACACACACACACACACACACAACACAAACATACACACACACACACACACACACACACACACACACAAACGCACGCACGGCCACACTACTGGTCAATTTCAAACGATCCTTTCAGCTCAGAAGGAGACTGAAAAACAAGAAAAATTAGAAATCGATGACGCTTATATATATAAATCAAGTTTCTTCCTAGACACATTGATGTAATGTATGGATTTTGTCGTGTACAACTCCCACGTACGAACACACATACACACACACAACACACACACACACACACACACACACACACACACACACACACACACACACACACATACATATATATTATATATATATATTATGTGTGTGTGTGTGTGTGTGTGTGGAGAGAGAGAGAGAGAGAGAGAGAGAGAGAGAGAGAGAGAGAGAGAGAGAGGGGGAATGTTTTTATTATATATTTTGGCCCTTGCCATTTTATTATTTTACCCTGAGGAAGATCATGATCACCTTGACATTTCAGAATTCATCTCACGTCATCGCTTATAATCACTTGATACATGAAAGCTCACAAAAACGCCCATATTCATATACACATGCACAAACACGAACACTCACACACACACACGCATGCACGCACAAATGTTACAAGTACTTGAACGACACATAAACTTCATAAACATACCATCCATCCAGTTCCATCCCACCTGACCAGACTTTATGTACCTTACGCGGTCACAAACGCATAGATACCCATGCATGCACTCACAAACGCAGGAGTACAATATAAATTTCATATCAAGAAATCAGTCCAAAAGCTAACAGGTTACATGCAGTTACAACCCCTCCCCTTTCCCCCCGCACTCGTGCGCACGCCGCGCGCGCGCGCGCGCGGGTGTTGTGTGTGTGTGTGTTGTGTGTTTGAGAGATATATACAGGATGTGAACTTGGGTCAAGAGTCACGCAGAATGTGAACTTGGGTCAAGAGTCACATACCGAGCAGTTTGAGTGAATCCCAGCTCAGCATTTCTCTCTCTCTCTCTCTCTCTCTCTCTCTTCTCTCTCTCTCTCTCTCTCTCTCTCTCTCTCTCTCTCTCTCCTCCCTCCTCTTTTCTCCGTCTGCTCTCTCTCCTGTTCTTCTCGTGTCTCTCTGTCTCCTGCCTCTCCTCTCTCCCCTCCCTCTCTCTCTCTCTGTGAGCACGCATATTGTTTTTTTTCTAATCCTGTAAAGCGCAGCGAGCACGCTTTTGACGTGGACTGTTTACAGAATATAAGTGAAATCATTTACATTAGCTGTCAAAATACTAACATAGCTTACAGGATCTTTAACGTGCCTAGTTGATGTTCTAAGTGCGTGCAAACACGGAGGGAGAAGGGAAACAGAGGAGGAGTCCATGCACTTGCCAGGCTACATATTTTGTCCTAGGAGACAGGAAGAAATCGTTATTCATTAACCTACCAAGCTGGTTGAAACCAAGCTGGTTAGAAACAAACTTTATTCGTGATAAATACTCGACTGTCACGCCCATTAGGATTTTGTTTTCTCACAGCCGTATATCAGCACTTAAGCTTTTTACCGTACAAGCTGTTACACCCAGTACCCTAAGTCCTGTTTACTTCACAGCGTACATCAGTACCCAAGTCCTGTTTATTTACAGCCGTACACCAGTACCCAAGTCCTGTTTACTTACAGCTTACACCATACCAAGTCCTGTTTACTTACAGCTGTACACCAGTACCCAAGTCCTGTTTACTTACAGCTGTACACAGTACCCAAGTCCTGTTTACTTACAGCTGTACACCAGTACACCAAGTCTTTTTACTTACAGCTGTACACCAGTACCCAAGTCTTTTTACTTACAGCTGTGACACCAGTACCCAATCTGTTTACTTACAGCTGTACACCAGTACCCAAGTCCTGTTTACTTACAGCTGTACACCAGTACCCAAGTCTGTTTACTTACAGCTGTACACCAGTACCCAACTCTGTTTACTTACAGCTGTACACCAGTACCCAAGTCCTGTTTACTTACAGCTGTACACCAGTACCCAAGTCCTGTTTACTTAAGCTGTACACCAGTACCCAAGTCCTGTTTACTTACAGCTGTACACCAGTACCCAAGTCCTGTTTTCTCACAGCTGTCACACCAGTACCTAAGTCCTGTTCACTTACAGCTGTACACCAGTACCAAGTCCTGTTTTACTTACAGCTGTACACAAGTACCCAAGTCCTGTTTACTTACAGCTGTACACCAGTACCCAAGTCTTGTTTACTTACAGCTGTACACCAGTACCCAACGTCTTAGTTTACTTACAGCTGTGCACCAGTACCCAAGTCTTTTTTACTTACAGCTGTACACCAGTACCCAAGTCCTGTTTACTTACAGCTGTACACCAGTACCCAAGTCCTGTTTACTTACAGCTGTACACCAGTACCCAAGTCCTGTTTACTTACAGCTGTACACCAGTACCCAAGTCCTGTTTACTTACAGCTGTCACCAGTACCCAGGTCCTGTTTACTTACAGCTGTCCACCAGTACCCAGTCCTGTTTTACCACCGCTGTACACGTACCCAGTCCTGTTTTCTTACAGCTGTACACCAGTACCCAAGTCCTGTTTACTTACAGCTGTACACCAGTATCTAAATCCTGGTTACTTTACTTTATAGCCGTACACCTGTACCCAAATCCTCTTCTTCTTCTTCAGCCCCAACCTCCCATCTCATACAAACACCTTTCCCACTCCCATATCGCTGTTTTCCAGTTTTGCTACCCCAGTCCTCGCTCTATCATCCCCACCCCTCACCCAGCGCTTTTTTATTTGTGTAAATGCCTTTTGCAACAGAGCTTGAGGATTTTGTGCAGTGATTAGTTTCAGTTTCTTTCTTTCTGAATTCTTTTTCTGTCTCTCTTTTTTTCTGTTGCTTTTTTGGGGGAGGGGCTTAAAACACTTTTTCTCTTCATGATTTTTTTCTTTCCTTTTCATCTCTCTCTCTCTTTCTATCTCTCTTTCTCTGTCTCTCTCTCTCTCTTTCCTTTTCTCCCTCTCTTTCTCTCTCCCCCTTCTCTCTCTCTGTCTGTCTGTCTCTCTCTGTCTCGTCTCTCTCTCTCTCTCAGTCTATTTCTCCTCCTCTCCCTCTCTTTCTCTCTCTGTATGTTTTGTGCGAGAGCGTATGTTGTGTTAGGTGGGGGGACATGCATCGTCTTGTTTACGTGTGAGAGTAGACGATGTGTGTGTGTGATCTTTTCCTCTGCTGATGTGTAAATTTGTATCACGCTAGGGTGTCGTGTATTTTCAGTGGATGACTAAATGGTTCAGACTGAGTCAACATGAAAATAGATATAGTTTGGTAACAACAATTCTGAAAGTGTGATCATGCATCATTATCTGGTTTTATCAGTTTATCGACAGATTTGCATACCTGATTTGTATGTTATCAAAATGGAGACTCTTGGTTTATCGTCAAAACGTTGGAAATTGCTCGTTCAATCTAAGAAAAGTTGGAATGACGAGGCATAACTAAGGAAATTTGGGCTTTCAGTAGATGGATTTACTGTACTCGGGCATTTCCATATATGCTCAACCAAATCCGTCATTTGCACCTCCTCATGGTAACAAGTAGAGAAGAAAAAGCAGAAAATTAAAAAGAAATCGAAGACGTTTAAACAAGCTGCGATTATGTGTGATGTATGTGTATGTGTGTATTGTATGTATGTATGTTGTATGTGTATGTATGTATGTATGTATGTATGGATGGATAGATGGATGGATGGATGGATGTATACATAATTTGGTACATATTTTGAACTGTTTTTATGTACTGTTTTTATGTATTTTGAACTGTTTATGTAACAGTAATTTATAAATAACTTGAAAGAGAGGTAACTATATTTCGGCATACGAGGTCTGCTTCTTTTTCTGTCACCTCATACCGATATCTATCAGGGATGAGATCCCTTCCAGCTTAAAGTATCATGGAAGAAAAAGAAGATGAAGGAAATGTTACTGACGACTGACAATCTGTTGATTCAGTTTGAACAACAAACACTGAAATAGAAAGATATCAGGACAGGGTTTCTAAATTCGTGTTCTTGTTGTTGTTTGTTTTCAACAGATATCAAGAAAGGTATCATGTTCTTCAATTCTACAGTGTTTTCAACAGATATCAAGACAGAGTTCGTGTTATTAAAATTCTTCTTGAAGGCTTGTTTTCAACTTTCTGTTACTTAAAATAAAGAGCACTATACAAGGCAGAGAAAATGGTCAAGCCATGTTACAAGCGCTCTTTTCTTCTGCACTTTAAGGCACGTTTTACGAACGTGAGCAAATTTGAAACAAATGTGTAAGATTAATTTTTTTCTTATGCTGTCTGACCATACTTTTTTCAACCATGAATAAAGAACTGTTCAAGAAATCTTACTTGATCTTTTGTATTTAAATGTGTCATGTAGAAATAACAGTATTGTCCAGTTCAAACATATCCGCTAGTACTTAAGATTTATAACATTCATTCAGAAACAACTGGGACTTGTGTGTGTGTGTGTGTGTGTGTGTGTGTGTGTGTGTGTGTGTGTGTGTGTGTGTGTGTGAGAGAAGAGAGAGAGGAGAAGACAGACAGACAGACAAAGAGAGAGAGAAGGTTGTTAAAGTATTGATTTCAATCAGAACTTTCAACACAAAACTGATTAACAGTCGTGTGATTTACGATGGTTTGATCTGATCTCTTAATCTCTCTGTATAATGATGAAATTTACTTCAGTCCAACATAATTAGAACCTATTTGTCAAGCATTCCGTTTCTCCCTTTCTGTGGGACCGTGGATGGAATCATCAAATTGAAATGTCGTGTTTCCTGCCAAAAGTGCTGATTGTCTTAATGGGGTTTTTGAGAACCACATCGTTCATATTTTATGATCCATTGTGATCCGATGATGCCACACAATTTACTGTCCTTTTAAACTCCAGTCATTACACTCTGTAACTTCTGTATTAATAGAAGTAAGGATTTCTGGTGACATTCCGTCCCCGGTAAATATTTCTAATGGAATGTTTTGTATTCTACACACATTCTTGGTGTGATATCATGGTCAGCTTAATAGAAAAAATACTGTTTTAAAATCCAGCTATCTCATGCCATGATTTGCTTGTGATTTGTTTGGAAATTCACTGTTATCAAAAACATTTGATGCATCTAAATCACTACTATCCTCTAAAAAACAATAACTATTACTTGCTGTCTGGGCATTGAAATCAGCAGTGAACGTTGTATAAAAAAAATCGTCATGTGCATCGTGAAGATCTAAAACACACTGTTCTAATAATCCCAATGCCATGATCCTCTTGCTGGTTCCTCTAGTATGGACTACCATATGGAGGGTGTAGGTTGTTGGTGGGATGTTGGTTTTGTTCTCGATGTATGAGATTGGAAGTCTACATTTCTTCGTTTTTGCCTCTCTTTTTCTTTGAAAAATGGTTACCAAGAGGTCCGTGTTCTTGCTACGTCACACATGGCCGATATATTTTAGTCTTCTCTTGTTGATGTCTGCTAGGAATTTTCTGGTGGTATCAAGTTCTTCCAGGACACTTTCATTAGTTCTTCTGTCTGTCCATTTGACACGTAGTAGTCTCCGATAAAACCACATCTCTGCTGCCTCAGTTCCTCAATTCTGTTGCAATCAGCTTTTCTGAGAGTCCAGGCTTCGCATCCATAAATCATGCTTGGCCAGATCAAACATTTTAAAACATTTTATCACCTGGTGTGGATCGTCATGTGCGATAGCAGACATACTGGTCTATTATCGTCTGGTTTGGGTCTTCATGTGGGATAGTTGTGGGATAGTAGACATACTGGTCTTTTATCACGTAAGTGTAGATCTTCGTGTGGGATAGTAGGCATATCGGTCTTTTATCGTCTGGTGTGGGTCTTCATGTGGGATAGTAGACATATTGGTCTTTTATCGTCTGGTGTGGGTCTTCATGTGGGATAGAAGGCATATCGGTCATTTATCGTCTGGTGTGGGTCTTCATGTGGGATAGTAGGCATATCGGTCTTTTATCGTCTGGTGTGGGTCTTCATGTGGGATAGTAGGCGTATCGGTCTTTTATCGTCTGGTGTGGGTCTTCATGTGGGATAGTAGGCATATCGGTCTTTTATCGTCTGGTGTGGGTCTTCATGTGGGATAGTAGGCATATCGGTCTTTTATCGTCTGGTGTGGGTCTTCATGTGGGATAGTAGGCGTATCGGTCTTTTATCGTCTGGTGTGGGTCTTCATGTGGGATAGTAGGCATATCGGTCTTTTATCGTCTGGTGTGGGTCTTCATGTGGGATAGTAGGCATATCGGTCTTTTATCGTCTGGTGTGGGTCTTCATGTGGGATAGTAGGCATATCGGTCTTTTATCGTCTGGTGTGGGTCTTCATGTGGGATAGTAGGCGTATCGGTCTTTTATCGTCTGGTGTGGGTCTTCATGTGGGATAGTAGGCATATCGGTCTTTTATCGTCTGGTGTGGGTCTTCATGTGGGAAAGTAGGCATATCGGTCTTTTATCGTCTGGTGTGGGTCTTCATGTGGGAAAGTAGGCATATCGGTCTTTTATCGTCTGGTGTGGGTCTTCATGTGGGATAGTAGGCATATCGGTCTTTTATCGTCTGGTGTGGGTCTTCATGTGGGATAGTAGGCACATCGGTCTTTTATCGTCTGGTGTGGATCTTGATGTGGGATAGTAGGCACATCGGTCTTTTATCGTCTGGTGTGGGTCTTCATGTGGGATAGTAGGCACATCGGTCTTTTATCGTCTGGTGTGGGTCTTCATGTGGGATAGTAGGCACATCGGTCTTTTATCGTCTGGTGTGGGTCTTCATGTGGGATAGTAGGCATATCGGTCTTTTATCGTCTGGTGTGGGTCTTCATGTGGGATAGTAGGCATATCGGTCTTTTATCGTCTGGTGTGGGTCTTCATGTGGGATAGTAGGCATATCGGTCCTTTGTCGTCTGGTGTGGATCTTGATGTCGGATATAAGACCAATTCTGCCAGCACGTGCTCTTCCATAGGCGCTTGTGTATTATGAACACCGGATGCAAAAAGCAAGTGGAACTACTCTACCCGGACACATTGTGTCATCATATACAGACAAAAACTACCCTGGGTGTGTCCTGCAGGGGTGGGTGGTGCAGGCTTAACAGCTGCTTCAGCAGCAGGCCAAGAAAAACCAATGATTCATATCGGCCATTGTCGCCCGCTGAACGAAACATCAGGCAAGTCTTGCTGTTGTTTCTTCCATTATGTTTTATGTACTGTTTCTTTGTTGTTTGTTCTATATAATAAACCTGACAAATGCCAGCTGGCCGGAAAGTTACTCCTGTCTTGTTTTGTGTACTGAATACGCGTCATCATTGCATTATCGTGTGTTACTGGTTTCTGTTTGCTTGAAAGCTGACAGTCACTTAGATGTAAATTTCAAAAATACATGATGAACGGAATGACTCAGGGTTTGGATCATAGAGTGCTTAGGACTATGGACCTCATGTGGATTCAAGCCTGCTTGAGTACTGCTGATGGTCAAAAGGTGGACATGTTTCAGATCTCCCAGGTCAAGATAATTATGTGTACATCTGCCACAGTCTGAGCCCCTTTCGTTGTGCGTATGCACACATAATCGAATCGTACACGCACGCTAAAGATTCCAATGTTTGGTGCCTTATAGAAACATGGAAAAGCGCAACACGCTCACCCATGAAGACGGAATATGCAGACTGTGCAGCAACATGACATGACACCTGCGCAGTGTGAACCAAGCAAAGTGTATGCACGCATCCGAGAGTAAAAGTTGTTCAGAAAACACACACACACACACACACACACACACACACACACACACACACACACACACCACACACACACACACACACACACACACGCGTAGATTGATGAACCAGTGATTAGAGGATGGAGGCGCACCCCCAGCCACCCTCCCCCTCCCCCCACCTTAAAATCTCCCCCAGTAAACAGCCCAGCTGACTACAGTGGCGTGATGATGATGTCAGGTTTTTGCCTGATGCCATCACAGTCATCGTTGATTCCTTCCATTATTGACAGGCCCCTGAGGGGGCTGTAGGACTGGGGGAGGGGAGAGCACTCTTTCAGGCTGAGCGCGCTCTGTCCCAGGCCTAAGGAAGGGGGAGAGAGTGGCCGATTGACCGGTAAAAATTGGAGTTTCGCTGATTAGTGGGAGGAAACAGAAAAAACGTGAAAATACAATGAGAACACACAGTGAGATTGACGAAATGAGACAGGCACACGTTTTCGGCCGACTTGGCCTTTTCTGTTCCAACAAAGCACTAAAACCACTGGAGTTCTTCACCAACGATAACAAAACAATAAAATCGTTAGATTTCTGTAAAAAGACAACAACACAATAAAATCACTAGATTTTTTACACCAAAGATTTCTGTAAAAAGACAACAAAGCAATAAAATCACTAGTTTTACACCAAGGACAGAAAAACAATAAAATCACTAGATTTGTGTAAAAAGACAACAACAATAAAATCACTAGATTTTTTTACACCAAAGATTTCTGTAAAAAGACAACAAAGCAATAAATCACTAGATTTTTACACCAAAGACAGAAAAACATAAAATCACTAGATTTCTATACAAAAGACAACAAACAATAAAATCACTACATTCTACACAACAGACAACAAAACAATAAAATCATTAGATTTCTACACGACAGACAATAAAACAAATAAAATCACAAGATTTCTACACCAAAAACAAAACATAAAATCACTGGATTTCTACACAACAGACAACTAAACAATAAATCAATAGATTTAAGACAAAAACGAAAGATGGGATCCTTTTACTTTGTTAGGTGAATGATTTGGTAAATGATGAGAGAACGCGCTTTGGTTTAATTGTTGTATCAATATTTGGCCTTACAAATACCGATATTCTTATTATTATTGTTGTTATTGTTATTGTTATTATTATTATCATCATCATCATCATCATTACTGTTATCATCATCGTCGTCGTCGTCATCAACATCATCGTCATCATTATTTACTGATGATGGTAATGATTATTATCATTATTATTGTTGTTGTTGTTGTTATAATTATTATTATTGTCGCCAATATTTTCCGTCAATTAAATAATACGCGTTCTAATTTATTTTAACTTATTTTCATTTACTTGAAAGCTAAAAGTCACTGCCATTCAGGAACTGATAGACTAAATGGAGATTTGGACAACATGAAATAAAGACAAAACTGACAACAACAACAACAACAACAAAAAACACCCCTGACCAAACAACACACCAAACCAAACAATACAGAAAAGACCGAAATAAAAGAAAACAAACAAACGAGGAACCAAAACAAAACAAAAAAGCAAACAAAGAAACAAACAAGAGAAGACGCGCACACAGAAACGTAGGATTTTGTGTAACCCTTTGACTCCTCCACCCTGTCCACCAGCACCCTGCATTGTCAACCATGCTAGCAAAACAAAAGTTTAACCCTGGGACTCCTACAGGAAGCTGGATAGGGTGACAGAGTCAAAGGGTTAAGTTTTTGCTGTTGGTAGATAGGGTGCGGGAGTCAAAGTTTCTCCAGTATGCACAGAAGTCCGCCAGGCGATATTAATTTAAGGCCATCAAATCCAAATGCTGTTTTGATGAGCAACAAAAAAGAGACAAGAATATGTAGAAAGGTCCAGTAAACGCTAGTTAACATTTTAGACAACCTGTGTGTTTGTGTGTTTGCATGTGACAATATATGAGTGCTTGAATTCAAAAAGATCAACAGCACGTTCACATATGACTGAAGACTCAAAAGAGAAATAAAAAGCAGAAAATCCAGAAAGCAAAAAATTACTTATCAACGTATCCAGAAAGCAAACATCACTTATCAACGTATTCGAGTAGCAAACAATGTGACCTATCAACGTATCCAGAAAGCAAAAAAATTACTTATCAACGTATCCAGAAAGCAAACATCACTTATCAACGTATTCGAGTAGCAAACAATGTGACCTGACAACGTATCCAGAAAGCAAACAATGCGACTTATCAACGTATCCAGAAAGCAAACATCACTTATCAACGTATCCAGAAAGCAAACAATGCGACTTATCAACGTATCCAGAAAGCAAACAATGCGACTTATCAACGCATCCAGAAAGCACACAATGCGACCTATCAACGTATCCAGAAAACAAACAATGTCACTTATCAACGTATCCAGAAAGCAAACAACGTATTAGTATTTCACTTCCATGACCATAATTTGGAGAGGGAAAGAGGAGAGAGAGAAAGGGGGGTGTTTCTTTCTTCTGTCTTTCTGTATCTGTCTGTTTGTCTCTGTCTCTGTCTCTGTCTCTGTCTCTCCTCTGTCTCTGTCTGTCTCTCTCCTTTTCTTTTTCACGTCACCCCATAAAACTAATATCTGCTATGTCTTTTTGTTTGTGTGGAAAACGTTGTGTTTGTTTGTTTGTTTTAAGTGTTGTTATTGTTTGTTTTTACGCCACTCCTTAATCCTGTGATTGTAATGAACCTCACAAATGCATTCACGGCTTTTTGTTCGTCTTCAGGTTAAAGAACACGGCATTTTCCCCCTAATCAATATCTAAGATTCCCTAAAAACGAATTGTAAGAAGACAAAACACAGTCAACCTGCAACTTCAGCAACAAAGCAGGCAAGATTAGAAACTTAGACAAGACAGTCAAGCCACACTGACAAACTTCCTTTTAATGCAACTGTGGCGTTGAGTTAGAGAAGCAGTCCCATTAAAACACTGGTGTGTGTTTTTGGGGGGTGGGTGAAGTGGGGGTGGGAGTGTGATTAGCTGGAAATAGTGAATTCATAAATATTACGAATAAAGCAGGCATTATAACACCGAGAAAATATTTGTATCGAACTGTTGTTCACAGTCTGTATCGAATGTCATGGAGAATACATAAGGTTTTGTGTATCTACAGGAGTTTGCTGGATTATCACTGGCAACAGAGTGATATGGGATTGTCCGACTGAGATGTCTGGGTCCTGAAGGAACTCCAAATCTCTGTATAAAGATCTCCTGCCATAAGCCTATAGAACATGCTTGTTCAAGAGCAACTCAGGGGTTGTGGATTGGAACCTCTGGCAGGCTGTAGTTTTGGCCCCAGTGGTTCAGCTGGTAAGAACATCATGCTGATAAACTAAAGGTTGTGGGTTCCAGCCCCAACCTGGCCACAGTTCCTATTACGCCGGTGCCTGACACTTTGATAGATCCTTGGTCTTACGATCTCCTGTCTCAACCATTTGCCCTGATATAGTGGCTAGTGCAACGGACTACAATGTGGAAGGCTGTGGGTTCGAATCCCCACCAATCCCTTCAAGAGTAATTCAACATACTCAAGACATTTCTTTACGCCTCACCTAAATCTGACAGCAATTATTTGGCAGATTCCTTGTGTCTGCGCAAAAACCCATGCGCTCGCAAGGTATTGAAATGTGGAAGGGAGGGAAAAGGACTTGTTCAAAGCTAAGCTGAAACCACCCGGGGCAATCGATACGCGGCAAGCACGCCGTGTGTGTGTGTGTGTGTGTGTGTGTGTGTGTGTGTGTGTGTGTGTGTGTGTGTGTGTGTGTGTGTGTGTGTGTGTGTGTGTGTGTGTGTGTGTGTGTTTTCAGGCTGAAATTGAACTCGAAACATTAGATATCAAGTCCACAGCTCTGTCTAAAGAACCAATAATCTCCTCTAGCTGTAATCACCTAATATGGGACTCAGACCTGCAACTCTGGGATTAACAGTCCCGTGCTCTACATGTATCTATTGAGCCAACTCAGCTGTTAAAAAACGAAAAAGAAAACAGACGAAGAACAAAACCTTGTGGCCGGTGCGGGAATCAAACTCAGGATCTGTGTATTATCACCATGGGGATTTAAGCAATTAAACTGACAGAGGCATTACTCCAAATAAAACAAACAAACAAAACTTGTGGCTTGCCACAGGGTTGAACCTCAACCACTATGTTTCAGTACTGCGATCTAACCACGTGGAGAAATTATCAATGTCTATCTACATGCCCCCACGTCAAGACCAGAAGTAGGAGACAAGAAATCGCTCATGACAGTCCTGACCCGAAATATGCTGCAAGCCCACTACGGTCATTTGCCTTTTTCATTCATTCATTCATTCATTCATTCATTCATTCATTCATTCATTCATTCATTCATTCATTCATTCATGTCTAAAGTGTTCCGAGTAATAATTGTCGGATACATGTATGGACGTTGTTTCTGCGCACGCTATGCTGGTATTACGTCGCTGCACAGTCTGCATACTCCGTCTTTGTTGGACTTGACGGCTGGGTGTTTTCACGTTTCTATAAGCCAAAGGACACTGGCCTGACTCACAGGATCTTTAACGCACGTATTTGATGTTCTGCGTGCTTACAGGTTCAGGCATCAGTAGGTGTGCGTGTATGTTCACCCTTTACCCATCAGACGACAGGTTGCAACAAACACCTTTGAACTGAAAGTCTGACGTTTTACCCACGTAACTACTGCATGCGTCAGTGTTTTGTATCTTACAAGTCTTAGCTGTATAGAGATGACAAGCAGCAACAAGAAAAAAAAAAGACAGACAACAGAGTTAGACATACATCAGCGATGGAATTCATCACTTTGACAGACAACTGTTACTTCAGCAATGATGTGTGATTTCCATGATGAAGTCCCCCCCCCCCCCCCCCATTTGCTTTACAAAATGTCTTTGTCACTGAACGCGCTTGGAATAACACTGTCTTGAAACGGCCACAAGAAATACAGCAACAGACCGTGACTTTCTGTCGGCCAAAGACAATAGTCTTGAAGAAGGAAACAGAACAGACTCCAGAAGCGTCCTGTACTTGTGGCGCTGTGATTGGATAATAATCTCCAGAGACTGGCTACTGGGTTAGAGTTCCCACCTCAATAATGCTGGCAGAATTCATCGCCTCAGTGTTACTGTCTCTCTCTTCTCTCTAATGGCGGGCTTACACACCACTTTCCGTTACATTTACTTTGTTCTTCTCTTCCAGCTCTGTTTTCTTCTTTCCTCTCTTCTCAATCTCGAAACGTAATATGTCATTTCAGAGAAATAAGATGATGCTTTTTTCATATTTCATCTGAACATTTTCGAGCTTTCTCTCTTGAACAGGGAAAAGAATTACGATGGAATCCAAGTGTCTGTATGTGTGTTCCAGCTGAGCCAAAGATTATGCAGTGGAAGTAACAGTTTCTGTGAGACAAAGTGAGGGGATGAAGGCAGAGAGAAGATTTACAATGAATAATACACGTGTCCAGAAGAATTGCCTTCGTAATCTTCTGCAGCTGTTTAACTATTTAGTTAAAAGTTCCGATTCACTGGGAAAGACACCGATCTATTGCCTTGCAGATATTCTGTGGGCTGGTTAGAAGACGACAACGAAGAAGAAGACAGATGAACAGAAAAAAAAAGAATGGAGTTGGCATCAACGATTCTGTTATTCCTTTTCAATATACATACAGTGGTGTTTATCATTTCACCGAATCCAGAATTTGAGACAGAGATTTCTTTTCATTTTATGACAGATTCATTTTAACTTATCTTTCTGTTTGTTTTCGTGAGAGTTTAGTTTCTTTATTTCCTGTTTTGTTTGTTTGCACACCATTTTATAATCCCGTGATTTTGAGGCATCTCCAAAAGCTGCCCACGGCTTTTTCTTGAAGAAAACAAACAAGATCGTTTTTAATCAATGTCTAAACATTCCAGAAAATAAACCCTTAACAAACAAACAAAACAAACAAAACAAAACAAAAACAACAAAAAAACCCCACTGAATTTGCATTTTCAGCAAGAAAATAGTTAAGACCTCAGATTTAGACAGAACAGTCAGGGCATACTATCAAATTTCCGTTTCTTGTTACAGCAAATTCAACAAGGGAAACATGCCTGTTTAAATTTATATATGTGATTGCTTTCTGGGCTGGTGGAGTATCGCCATTGATGCTTCTTTATTTGTAACCGCTTGGCTTGTGTGTCTTGTGTGCAGCAGTTTCGAAAAAAACATGGTGGTTTGAAATATATTTTACCGCTACAAAA
Source organism: Monoplex corrugatus (assembly GCA_030674185.1). NCBI lineage: Eukaryota > Metazoa > Mollusca > Gastropoda > Littorinimorpha > Ranellidae > Monoplex > Monoplex corrugatus. The sequence goes on along the minus strand of CM060310.1, from coordinate 86,267,467 downwards.
CAGCACTCGAGACAAAATGATTTCTTTCGTGTTCCACTGAAACACAACAGAGCGACAGACAACAAGGTTTGTACAATTTTCACACCGGTTTCACGTCCCTTGATGTTTAAGGACAAAATGAGACCATCTAAACCAGTGTTCTGTATAAGGAGAAGATACATCGGAGGAAATTTTGAGAGAAAGAGAGAGAGAGAGAGAGAGAGAGAGAGAGAGAGAGAGAGAGAGAGAGAGAAAAGAGAGAGGAAAAAGAACAACAAAATGCTAGTTTAAAAAAAAAAGGAAATCCAAACTTTCAATTCCAGTCGTATCTCTCTCCACGATCTGTCAGCAAGGATTTGGGCCTGGCAATCCACAAGTAATTAGAACAGCTTTTTGCCGCATCTCTCCTCCCCTTCCCCCTCTTTCTTCCTTCATTTCTACCATCCCTCCCAGCCCTACGACCCGTTCCACTCATTTTATTCCTTTCCTTCTTCTGTCCGCGCTCCGTTCAGTGTACATGTAGTCTCCCCTTCTGTCCTTTTATTATATCTCTCCCCTCTATTCTATCACTCTATCCCTTCCTCCATTTTCATTTCATTGTATCCCTTCGTGCTTTTATTGTATCCCTCTCTCATTTCATTGTATCCCTCTTTCTTTTCATTGTATCCCTCTGTCCTCTTTCCTTTCATTGTATCCCTCTCTCCTCTTTCCTTTCATTGTATCCCTCTGTCCTCTTTCCTTTCATTGTATCCCTCTCTCTTCTTTCAATGTATCCCTCTCTCCTCTTTCCTTTCATTGTATCCCTCTGTCCTCTTTCCTTTATTGTATCCCTCTCTCCTTCTTTCATTGTATCCCTCTCTCCTCTTTCCTTTCATTGTTCCTCCCTCTTTTTCTATCCTCTTTCCTTTCATTGTATCCCTCTGTCCTCTTTCCTTTCATTGTATCCCTCTCTCTCTTTCCTTTCATTGTATCCCTCTCTCCTCTTTCCTTTCATTGTATCTTTTTTTTTTTTTCCCTCTCTCCTCTTTCCTTTCATTGTATCCCTCTCTCTCTTTCCTTTCATTGTATCCCTCTCTCCTCTTTCCTTTCATTGTATCCCTCTGTCCTCTTTCCTTTCATTGTATCCCTCTCTCCTCTTTCCTTTCATTGTATCCCTCTTTCCCTCCTTTCCTTTCATTGTATCCCTCTCTCTTCTTTCATTGTATCCCTCTCTCCTCTTTCCTTTCATTGTATCCCTCTCTCCTCTTTCCTTTCATTGTATCCCTCTCTCCTCTTTCCTTTCATTGTATCCCTCTCTCCTCTTTCCTTTCATTGTATCCCTCTGTCCTCTTTCCTTTCATTGTATCCCTCTGTCCTCTTTCCTTTCATTGTATCCCTCTCTCCTCTTTCATTGTATCCCTCTCTCCTCTTTCCTTTCATTGTATCCCTCTCTCCTCTTTCCTTTCATTGTATCCCTCTCTCCTCTTTCCTTTCATTGTATCCCTCTCTCCTCTTTCCTTTCATTGTATCCCTCTGTCCTCTTTCCTTTCATTGTATCCCTCTCTCCTCTTTCCTTTCATTGTATCCCTCTCTCCTCCTCTTCCTTTCATTGTATCCTCTCTCCTCTTTCCCTTTCATTGTACCCTCTCTCCTCTTTCCTTTCATTGTATCCTCTCTCTCCTCTTTCATTTAATTGTATCCCTCTCTCCTCTTTCAGTTGATTGTACCCTCTCTCCTCTTTCCTTTCATTGTATCTCTCTCTCCTCTTTCATTTGATTGTACCTCTCTCTCTTTCTTGATTGTATCCCTCTCTCCTCTTTCCTTTCATTGTATCCCTCTCTCCTCTTCGTTTCATTGTATCCCTCTCCTCTTCAGTTAATTGTACCCTCTCTCCTCTTTCCTTTCATTGTATCTCTCTCTCCTCTCTCAGTTAATTGTATCCCTCTCTCCTCTTTCATTGATTGTACCCTCTCTCCTCTTCTTCATTGTATCTCTCTCTCCTCTTCATTTTAATTGTACCCTCTCTCCTCTTTCAGTTGATTGTACCTCTCTCTCTTTCTTTCATTGGTATCCCTCTCTCCTCTCTGAGTTAATTGTATCCCTCTCTCTTTCCTTTCATCAGAAACTTTCTCAGCTGCCTCCTCTTTCTCTCCCATTATGTAACACATCAGTCCCAATTTCTGATTCAGCTAAAAACCCTTGGTGTCTGCATTGACTCTACCCTCTCCATGAACAACTTTGTTTCTCAAACTGCCAGATCTTGCTACTATCACCTCCATCGTATAAGCCTGATCAGGAAGTATCTCTCTGTCGAAACAACTGCAAAACTCGTTCTCTCCTTCATAATGTCTCGCATTGACTATCGCATTTATCGTATCCCTTCCTTCTTTATCTCCAATTTATTTATCGTTTTTGAATCGGCGAGCGTCAGGGCATACCTATGTGACGCCATTTGCAAAATGCCGAGCGTTGATTGGCTGGAGGATGCCAACCGTCCGTTTGGAATAGATCACAATCTATTTTGAACGGTCGGATTGAACCCCAGACGTCCGTTTACTATGATAGACGATCCGGTTGGGGTCCGTTTCACCCCGTCCTCTACCCCCGTGGGGATACCGGGGGTTCTTTCAGCATAAATAGTATCCCCACCTTGTGGAAATTCTGTGTCTAAACATTTCCTCTTTTCTGTCACTTTCTTTGTTTCTGTTTTGCTTTCCGTCATTTCTTTTTATGATTTTCTGCCTTGCTAGTCCATTCACCTGTATTCGACAAAGTCTCAAGTACTTTCTCTTAGGATTGATAATTGGGTACATGGATTTAGTTTATTTTTTGGCTCTAGGGAAATCAGATATGAGGAAGGAATTTTAGGTAATTTAGGCTCGTTTTTTTTAATATGTTTTCGAGTCTTTACGGCTGTTACAATTTTTATTGAGGTATGTTCTTTAAATCCCTCATGCGATAAATTGGACGGAATGGTCAACGCGATGGGCGTCACCTTAGATTATGTGCGCAAATGCATTGATATGTGCACTTAATTTTCTTTTCCTTTTCTTTTTTCCTGTTGAAGTATTGTGTATGTTTTGAAACGGTTAAAGCCCTAATATGACCTGCGCAGTCGTCTGGGTTTTAAACAAAAACAATAACAATGACCACGTCCTCTCGAAATGTATGATTAAAACGGCACGTGAGTCAGTAGTCAAGAGCCGGTTGGGGCTGAAAATCCCACAGTGATTTTGACAGAACTGATGGGGATTCGAACCAACAACATTTCAGATGGTATCCGTTGCACTAACAGCTGTGCCCACGCATCATGTTTCCTTGTGTGATGTTTTAGCAAACGTAAAATTCACAAGATTTCCCATGAAACCATTCAACATAGCTTCTGTGTATGCTTAGGTGTCTTCTCTCCCGTAAGAAACAGAAAAAAAGGGTCGTGCCGAGAAATCCAGCATTTGGGACTGACTGGGTTGACTCAAAACCCCGGGTGCGGTAAAACATCTCTGCTTGATGGATCTCTGCATTTAATGTTTAAAGAAAATACTGGGGGTGGGGATGGAGGACATGAAAACAACAACAACACAACAAATTGAGGGACAAACTGTTTCACCATGATTATAAGGTTTACAGTTTTAATACCATTCCCTGTGGCCTTATCCATAAGTTTGACAGAAAACTGCATGTTCAGAGACCGTGTTTTCAGGGGTTGAGCTTCCGCTCTTGGTGTACAAATGTTAAGTTACATGTTTGTCTCGACACGAAACAACACGAAATAACATTTTCTTTGAACAAACTACCCTGACAAGGGAGGTAATGCACCGTGACTGTGTGCCAGCCAAAGACAACAGCGTGAAGAAGGAAACAAAACAGACCCCGGAAGCTTCCTGTTCTTGTCTCAATGTGATTGGATAAAAAGCCCCGTAGTTGGCTAAATGGTTAAGAGTTTTCAACTCCACAAAACTGGGAGAATTCAACGCGTCACTGTTATCGCCTGTATTCTTCTTCTTCTTCCTCTTCTTCCTCTTCTTCTTCTTCTTCTTCTTCTTCTTCTTCTTCTTCTTCTTCTTCTTCTTCTTCGTCCTCTGCATCTTTTTCTTCTTCTTTTCTTCTTCTTCTTCTGCTTGTTCTTCTTCTTCTACTGCTTGTTATACTTCTTCTGTTTGTTCTTCTGCTGCTTGCTGTTCTTCTTCTTCTGCTTGTTCTTCTTCTACTGCTTCTGTTTGTTCTTCTTCTACTGCTTCTGTGAGGTATCCAAGGTTGTCATAGCCGAGGGTGGCAATGGGGACAAGCTCCCATTGTCTATAAAATGCCCCTCACGGCGCGCGTCTCCAATAGCCTCTGACAACTAAGTCCAGCACCTAGCCTGCTCGCGTGGCTTAGATATAAGCCCGGCGGAACTGCTACTACTGATAGGAGAAGGGGTGAAGGCGGGTTACTGGCGCCTGAAAACCAGTGCTTTGGATAGATGGGGCTCATCAGTCTGGGAAGACGGCTCATCAGTCTGGGAAGACAGCTCATCTAAGAGAAGGAAAACTCTGATTTCAAACCTCCGCTGCCTTGCGGCCATACCCACTCATAGGAAAGGTTTCGGGAGTCAACCCTGAGGAAAAATCCGGAGTCGGAGTCCCTAAGGCAGTTCACCGTTGTCTACAACCTCGTTCTGGCAACTCCTGCGTCGCCCCTGGTACCAGGCGTACAGGCCTCCGTCTTTCCCCTGGATTCTACTAGTGGCGAGGAGAGGGGGGATCTGCTGCATGGGCAACAGCTCGTCCTCCATATTCACTTGCCCAGGCCTGCACCTGGAGAGGTCACTCCAGCTTCGCTGGTAACACAGCATCGACACAACACGGAGAGTAGCAGATACCGGTTTTAAGCCTAGGCTTTTTTGGCGTAAGTGCACGTCATGACCACAACGCCTCCTGGTGCAGACTATCATCTCCTGAGATGTAAAGAGGCCGACGACGACGACTGCTTCTGTTTGTTCTTCTTCTGCTGCTGCTTCTTCTTATTCTGCTTGTTCTTTTTCTTCTGAGTGTTCTTCTTCTGTTCTTCTTTTTATTCTTATTCTTCTGCTTGCTGTTCCTCTTCTGCTGCTAATTCTTCTTCTGCTGCTTGTTCTGTTTTCAGGACCTGGCCAGCTCATGGGTTTATGTGCAGGCTTAAGGCTTGTGCCACGACCACCATACACATGGCACCTGTGACGTTAGTGCATATAAATTTGTTTCGAGTGCGGAGACGTCTTCTTAAGAAACTGAAACTTCTTGTACTGCTGCTTGCTCTTCTTCTGCTTGCTCTTCTTCTGCTTGCTCTTCTTCTTCTTGCTCTTCTTCTTCTTGCTCTTCTTCTTCTTGCTCTTCTTCTTCTTGCTCTTCTTCTTCTTGCTCTTCTTCTTCTTGCTCTTCTTCTGCTTGCTCTTCTTCTGCTTGCTCTTCTTCTGCTTGCTCTTCTTCTGCTTGCTCTTCTTCTGCTTGCTCTTCTTCTTCTTGCTCTTCTTCTTCTTGCTCTTCTTCTTCTTGCTCTTCTTCTGCTTGCTCTTCTTCTGCTTGCTCTTCTTCTTCTTGCTCTTCTTCTGCTTGCTCTTCTTCTTCTTGCTCTTCTTCTTCTTGCTCTTCTTCTTCTTGCTCTTCTTCTTCTTGCTCTTCTTCTTCTTGCTCTTCTTCTTCTTGCTCTTCTTCTGCTTGCTCTTCTTCTTCTTGCTCTTCTTCTTCTTGCTCTTCTTCTTCTTGCTCTTCTTCTTCTTGCTCTTCTTCTTCTTGCTCTTCTTCTTCTTGCTCTTCTTCTTCTTGCTCTTCTTCTTCTTCTTCTCTCATTCGCCGTTTGCATGGTCAGGCCACACATGGCGATGACTGTGGCCACAATGAACGATCCTCAGTACCGTCTGTCTCCCCCCCTCCACACACACACATACTCACCCAGTTTGTGTGTGTTCTGTTCCCTGGAGGTTAAGTCGTTGCTGGTGATTGCTTTGATGAATGATGGGAGTGCGCGCATTACTTTGATTCTTGAATCAAGATTAAACACCTTATAATTGTCATCATCATTATGACCGTTAGATATTTTCGTTACATCGTATGATACCGTGGTTTTTGTTCATTTGTTTGTTTTCATAAGGTGATTGCCAGACTGGTACCTCTGACTTCAGTCGTCTTGGTTTTCTGTTGGTGTTACTCTCTCTTTAGCTCAAAGCCAAAAGAATTACCCTGAGGACGCAGCAGGTTAAGGCTTTAGACGGTCCATGTCTTCCTGATAGCTCTGACATAGGACATGCAGGGTATTTTTGTTGTTGTTGTGGCCTTGATCCACCCAGATAAAAGCCATGGCCAGTCAATGCAGAACTGCTTGTTGACCGGACAAACCTGGCTCCTTTCGCCATCTGTCCTCCGCCAACTGCCAGTGCTGGGTTGACGAATGCGGCCCCAGTTCCAAAGTTAGAAGTAGGTTTTCTCAGGATCATCTTAACCCTATTACTTCCTCACCCTGTCCGTCAGCATCCCGCTTTGTCAGCTATAATAGTAAAGCAAAACCATAACCCTTTCACTCTCTCACCACCTTCCTGCTGGAGGCTGGTGGATAGGGAGAGGGATTCAAAAGATAAAGTTCATGCAGCTGGTGAATAGGGAAAAGGAGTGAAAGGATTAAGTTCATGCAGCTGGTGGATAGGGTGTGGGAGTGGAAGGGTTAACATTTGCAACTGGTAGGGTAAGGGAGTGAAAGGGTTAACTTTTTGCAGCTGGTGGATAGGGTAAGGGCGTGAAAAGGTTAACTTTTTCGCAGCTGGTGGATAGGGCGAGGGAGTGAAAGGGTTAAGATTTTGCAGCTGATGGATACGGTGAGGTTGTGAAAGGGTTAAATGGCGGCTTACACACTGTTCTTGTGTCATGTGTTTCTTCGTTCTTCTCTTCCAGCTCGGTTGTCTTCTTTCTTCTCTACTCATTCCTGAAACTTAATAACTCATCTTAGTGGAGAAAGATGAGACATTTTTCATGCGTCGTCTGAACCTACCTTCCACCTGCTACCTCTTCACAATTTTCTGTTTAAAACAGGGAGGGCAATTGCAATCAACGCGTAGTGTCAGTATGTCTGTACCAGTGAAATGAATGTTTCTTTCTAAAGGGAAATAATTTCATACATAGATAATGCAGGTTTGTTTTTTAAAGCGTTTTTGAGGAGATAAATTTATGCCAACCAACCACCTGCCTTGTGTAGTTTATCTGATTCTGACCTATGTTAACAATCTGGGCTTTGTGGAAATTAAAGCTACGACGTCATCCAGTTAACGTTATGACTGACACAAGACGTGTGAATGATACATCATCATCATCATCATGTGCCTTGTCGCATGGCGTTGGCGATCATGACCTACTCCATACGATCTATCCCTTGTCTTTGCAAGTACATCTCTCACCTATCTGTCCCCAGCTATCCTGCATGTCCGTCCAATATTTTTTCCCTGGGTCTACCTTGTGCTCTTTTCCTGTTGTAACCAGGTGCTCTAATTTCTCTTTCCTCATAAAATGTCCTGTAGATGTTGCTTGTCTTTTCCTAATCTTCTTTATTAATGATCTTCTTGAGTATGCCTCCTTCAGCACTGTCTCGTTTGTTTTCTTTGCTGTCCATGACACTCTCAACATTCTTCTTAGAAACCACAGTTCAGTTGCCTCAAAACGAATGATACAGGACATAATCATCCAACCATACAACAAAGTAAATTGTGAGAGAAAACAACTTTACGAAACATACCAGAGTAAAAAGGTATCAGCTTTCAAGAACCGTATTATTATCATTATCATTCTCCTGCCCGTGATGGGCGTAGAGGAGAGATGAGAGACACTCTTGAAGCCAGCCGTCGCCAACCGGTCCTGTCCTCCGCCTGTCGCACCAGCGTGGGGCCATCCAACCTGGTCCATTCTTTGATGTTGTCCATCCAGCATTTGGCTTGTCGTCCCCTTCGTCTGCCGCCTCCCAGTGTACCCAGGAGGACCGTTTTGGGCAGTGAGTTGTGGCGTGTGACATGCCCGAACCACGACAGCTTCCTGTTCTTGACTGTTGCCAGGAGGGGTTCTTGTGGGCCTGCGAGTGTTGTTATTTGGCTCCACACAAAGTCGTTTGTCTTCCGATCTTGCCAAGAGATCCCGAGCAAGCGCCTGAAGCATTTAGTTTCAAACGTCTGGATTCTCTTGGTGGTCTCTGCTGTCATGGTCCAGCTCTCGCATCCATACAGCAGGATGGGGAGCACCAGGGACTTGTACAGATTCATCTTCGATGGAAAGCCGATCTCTCTGTTCTTCCAGATCTTGTTTAGCTTTACCATTGCTGCTGTTGCGATCGCTAGTCTGGTCTTGATTTCTGTTATAGAGCGACCGTCTTTGGTGAGAGTGGCGCCAAGGTATTTGAAAGCGTCCACTTCTTCAAGCTGTTGCCCGTTCATGTAGATTTCAGCATGGGTGTTGGTTGTGCTGTTGACCAGGACTTTGCTTTTTTCTGTGCTCACTTCCATTCCGTGTGCACCTGCACTTTCTTCCAGTCTCATGGTCAGGTCTTGTAGTTCTTCGTTGCTGCCTCCCATCAGGTCGATGTCATCTGCGAACCTCAGGTTGTTGATGGTTCTTCCTCCGATGGAGACAGTGGAGTGGAAGTCATGGAGGGCTTCACGCATGATGTTCTCCAGGAAGAGATTGAACAGCACGGGAGAGAGTAGGCAGCCTTGACGGACTCCAACTGTGGTCTTGAAGTAGTCCCCTATCTGGTTGTTGAGGAGAACTGCGCTGCTGGCAGTGTTATACAGCGCCTGGATGGTTTGGACGAGACCTTCCTCTATGCCAAACTTTCTTAGCACCTGCCACAAACCCTTATGCCACACCCTGTCGAATGCTTTTTTAAAGTCTATGAAGTTATGGAACAGGTCTCTCTGATGCTGCAGATGTTTCTCCATCATTATCCGGCAGGTGAAGATCTGTTCTACTGTGCTTCTGCCCGCCCTAAATCCAGCTTGTTCTTCCGCAAGGTGTTCTTCCGCTTCTTTCTTCAGTCGATTCAATATGACTCTGAGCATGATCTTGCTGGTGTGGCTAATGAGACTTATTGTTCTGTAGTTCTGGCATTGGCGCATATTTCCCTTTTTGGGCAGGGGGATGATGAGTGATTGAGTCCATTCTGTGGGCCACTGTTTTGTCTCCCAGATCTTCTGACAAATCGATGTTACACGAGTGACCAAATCATTCCCTCCATGTTTGAGCAGCTCTGCTGGGATATTGTCTGCTCCAGGTGATTTCCCTGCTGGTAGGCTGCGGATGGCTTCTTCCACTTCTTCTCTCATCACTGGTAGCGGTGAGGATTCCCTCAATGGTGTTGAGTCCCCCTGAAACAAACTGTCATCTGGCTGTATTGGGTAGTTGTATAGTTCTTGGCAGTACTGCGTCCATCTGTTCAGAACAGCGGAGCTTTCTGTCAGCAGCTCGCCTGAGGTATCCTCGATGACTGACGATCTGTTTTGCTGCGTCTTGGTAAGGTTTTTCAGTGTAGTGAAGACATGTTTGCTGTTTCCTTTTTTCATGCCTTTCTCGATGTTCTCACACTGGTTGTTGATCCATTGTTCTTTGGCTTCAATCATTTTCTTCTTTACAAGGTTGTTGGTTTTACGATACTGTGCGGCTTCTTCAGGGCTGGAGTTTTTCGTCTTCTTCAGTGATCTTCTGTTGTCGCAGAGGTCAAGGATGTCATTTGAGATCCATGCTTGGTGTTTCTTCCTCTGTCGCCCCAGTACCTCCTCTGCTGTTTCGCGGACTGCCTCACCAAAGTTGTTTGTGAGGTCGTTGATGTCGCTGTCCAGGAAGTTGAGTGCCGCGAACCGCCCCCCGAGCTGTGCCTGGAATGCCTCTTCTATCTCTGGATCTTTTAGCTTTTCCAGGTCAAACTTGATGCGTGGCTGCGCAGCTTGGTACTTCTTTTTCAATTTGATCTTCATTGTGAGCAGCACGAGGTCGTGGTCGCTGCCTATATCAGCTCCAGGGTATGTCCTCGTCTTTGCTTTATTAATGCTTGATTTGAAGCGCCGCGGTGTGAGGACAAAGTCGATCTGGTTGTGAGTCTTTCCGTTCGGCGCATGCCAGGTTGTTCTTCTTGACAGTTTGTGGGGGTAGAGGGTGTTGGCAATGGTGAGCCGTTGGGTGCAGGCAAACTCCAGAAGGCGAAGTCCCCTGTCATTAGTTTCCCCTGTGCCAAATTGACCCACTGTTCCAGCCCAGTTTTTGTAGGCATCTGGGCCGACTTTGGCGTTGAAGTCCCCCTGAACTATGATGATGTCTTTCCTGGGGGCTTTTCCGATGGTGTCTTCTATTTTCTCATAGAATTCTTCAACCACCTGGTCTTCGTGGCTGGTAGTTGGAGCATACACTTGTATGATGGTGATGTTCTTTGGTTTGGCTGACACCCGAATGCTGATGATTCTGCTGTTGACAGGCGTGCAGCTCATGATGCATCCAATGACTTCTTTGCGTACGATGAAAGCTACGCCATTTTCATGTAGTGACTCTTCGCCACTGTACCACATCTTGTGTCCTTCCTCTGTGATTGCTTCTCCGAAGCCTGTCCATCTTACTTCCGATATACCCACAATGTCCCATTGGTAGCGTCTCAGCTCGTGTTCTAGTTCTTTTACTTTGCCGCACTGATGGAGTGTACGGACATTCCAGGTTCCAATGGTAGCTTTTTCCGTTGGCAGTTTGAATGATGTCTTTGCCCCAGTAGCTGACTTTTCACTTCCACCCTGGTGCTTGTCAGTGGTAAGCGCGGTCGTTTGTAACCCGGGCCCCGACCGATCCGGTATGTTGTTGGCTATAGTGTCTCTCATATCTTTTCTGTGGGCTTAGGTTAATCCTTGGTGGCGCCAATCCCCTCTCCAAGTCTCCTGCTGTGACAGGTAGTACTGGGCTACAGCTTGCCAGTAGCAGACCGTATATTTGTTTCTAAATTCAAGTGAAAAATACGTTGTCGTCAGAAATGTTGCTCACAAGTCCTTTTGTAGCCCATCGAATTTGTATTTGTCCATGCCACACAAACCTTTGCAAGAAAGGAGGATACCGCTGATGGCATGACTGTCTACAATTTTCAACGCATGCTGCAGCTTTTCGATAACTTGACGCATTTGAAGTCTTAGGTGTGGGCGACAGAGCAGGGAGAAAGACTGTTGGATAGTGATAGCTTCTTCCCTTCTTTCTGTATTTCTATTTTAGTTTGGGTAATCCTAATACCGCGCTACGTTTGGACAGGAGGAGGATTTGATTTCATTTTGGTTAAAGTAAAGGCACACACACACACACACACACACACACACACACACACACACACACACACACACACACACACACACACAACACACACACGCACACGCACGCACGCACACACACACACACACACACACACACACACACACACACACACACACACACACAGATAACACAAAGTAGAAGAAAAAGGGAGACATTCAATATAGCTGTACCGCTTTTCCCTCTCCCAGCCATCACTCTTCACACCCTCTCCCTTTCTTCCCTTCTACTTCCCTGACCGTTGTAAAAAGCGCCGGCCACTTGATTAGCTGTGAGACGTGTCCTGACAGGTGGCCGGTATTGAAGGGAGAAATATGGATGTCATTGGACAGACTGGACAGACGAGGTGCAGTGAGAAAAACTGAATGAAGAGAAAGAGAGAGGAAAGGGTTTGTCCCTAATGAATTTCCTTTATTTGATATATTGCCTGCAGCAAACAGTTGTTCTGATCAGAACTGTCCTCATTGCCTTTTCTGAGATAGAAATTTATGACACGTTTTCACCACGGAAAAGGACATAAACCTGTATTTGTTTCTAGTGTTCTAAATTGCTTCATTTTTTTTCATTAATTCATTCATTTATATGCCTTGAACTAGACGATCTAAGTTTCTTCGTTTTTTTTTCATATGTCACTACTGAAGGGAATGTATTAGAAACAGAAATTTCATGTGCTTAATCACTGTCACTGTCCTTATTTTAGTTTTAATTTCTGAGATGACTTCTCCGCGCTAGGAATGAATTCCACATGCACTACGTCACAGGTGCCACATGATGGAGAAGATCCAGAATGATCACAGCACAAGCCGTAAACCTGCAAATAAATCCATGAGCTGGCCAGGTCCTGAGGTCGTATAGTTCTATAACCCTGTGGTCGTAGGGGAGTGAAGTGCAGAGACCTCAAATTTTCACAGGGCCAGCACTACGAGGGCGGCGCCCATTCCCTTTCCCTCGTCTCACATTTTTAACCAAGATTTTAGAAAGACAAGAATGCTAATTGATTTTCAAGGGGTGGACCTGGGAACTCAACATGTTTTCTCCAATGACTTTTACCAAGACAGCCGGGTAATGACATGCTCTTCACGATTTTCAACTGCCGTGGGATCTTTAGCGTGAGCAGTCAGAAAGGGCATGGGTCCGACTCGTTTTTCGTCCCCTTCCGAGGGCATGGGTCCGAATCGTGTTTCGTCCCCTTCCGAAGGACTAGACGTTCAGTTCGATTTTGCGGTCAAACTGAGGAGAAGAGTCGAGGCCTCTACGGAAAGCGAACCCTGGAACCTCGAGTTTAGTTATTGGCAGTCGAACGTCTGAACCATTCTGCCACTTTTTCCCTTTACAGTTGTTAGTATCCCCGCCTGTTACTGAGATAGGAAGGCTGGCAGAGGTAAAAGATGTAACAAACAAGACCTCAAATCATGATAGAAACTCTCATTGGTTGGATGGGGGTACTGGTCATCAGCGCCAGGTGTGTCTTCATGTAGGATAAAAAACCAATCCTAAAGATCATGTTTTTTCCACAGATACTTCGTGGTAAACACTCCCGTGGTTCTTGCTTCTGCTACTGCCTGTCTCTGTTCTTTTGAATAACAGCTGTTCCCAGCTATTCACTTCTGATTGTGTCATGTGTGCAGTGCTGTCACCAGCAGCATCCTTCGAATGATACACTAAATGTGAAAAGAAGTGAAGCATGCACTGGCAGGTTTCAAACTCAGGCCTCAATACAGACGATAAGCACAGCATGCATTGTCTTGACCATTATCCTTGTTATACAGTCATGACCATACAGCCCCTGGCCATCCTGTACATGGTGACCTGGTTTCACATGACCTGCAGACATGACCAATCCATGTCCTCCACACTGACTCGTGTGTCCACAGACCTGTCCGTTTTTACGTCCAATGAACGTGGACATGTCGCTTTATTTGATAAAGATCCAAAACTGATGCAAATCCATGCTACATGTGTGCGCGCGCACACACAACAGAGAGAGAGAGAGAGAGCAGACGCAGACAGACAGACAGAGATACATACAAACACACACATACACTCACCAGGCATACAGACTTGCATAGAGACACACACTACACACAAGCACATAAATTCACACGCACATACGCACGCACACACAGACAGACACACGCACACATGCACATATAGACAGACAGACACAAGCACACACATACTCTTTTCAAAACGCGCATATGTGGAAAGTCGTTAAAAGAAATAACGAACGAACGCGCACGCGTGCGCGTGCACACACACACACCACACACACACACACACACACACACACAAACAAACACACACACACACACACACACACACACACACAGCACGCACGCACGCATACACACACACACACACACACGTGCGTACGCACAAGTGAGACAAAGAGAAAGCTTTTGTCATAGAAATTAGTCCATGTAATCAGGAAAGAGAAAAGAGAGAAAAGGGGAAGACAGAAAAATAAGACAGAAAAAGAGAACAGCCAAAACATACCGATATTCCCCACAACGTTAACAAAAAAGTTGATGAGTAATATGTCATAAACAGATTAAGAAGCAGTAAGTTGACAGGTGGTTGAAATTTTGATGACACTGTTTTGTCACATGAATACAGTGGTTGTACTGTTCTAAGAGTTTATATTTTTTTGGCAAATGCCAATGTCTGCGCCAAGGATGAAAGTATCGGTAGGTCAAGGTCATTTACCAGTAAAGACTCTATCAGGTAAAAAAAATAAAACAAAACACTGGACATTTCGCGGCCCATTTATTTAAAACTGATGAGGAAAAACACCAGTATGTTGAAAGAAAAACATACATATTTTCATCCACAGTTGTGACCACTGTCTCTATTTTTGAAGGAAAGTGAAGTAAAAGCATCGTGTAAACTTAATTTCTGTGGTTTGTCGCGTAGCGAGTGTGTGTGTGTGTGTGGTGTGTGTGTGTGGTGTGTGTGTGTGTGTGTGTGTGTGTGTGTGTGTTTGTGTTTGTGTGTATGTGTGTGTGTGTACACAAAAAAGAGATAAAGGGAGCAAAGGGTGATAAAAGACAGAAGAGATAGATAAAGAATTGTGTATGTTGTTGAGTGTGTGTGATGTGTGTGGTGGGGTCTTAGATTTAATGTCTATTCACTAAAGTGATTTAACACCACAAAAGATAAATAAATGAATTAGGTGAAATAGAAGAGAAGAGGATATTTAAAATGTTTAAAAGTTTATCATGAGAAAGATGAAACCGGAAACAACTGTTACGAAGGAAGGTTAAACTAACTAAGTACGTAATTACGATTAAACTAACAAACAAAATTATAATATCAGAAGAAACGATAAAATAAACAGATTTTACAACCGTAACATGAAAATGAAATACATTAAAGGTACTTCCATAGACTTTTTGACAGGCTAACAAAAAATTCATATGTTAATGATGATGAGCAAATATGTCAGAAATTGTCTTCATAGGTAGTGTAGGAATATGTCGTTTTATCCCAACGCAAGAAAGAATATGACTGTGTTATCTTCTTTCCACACAGACACACCATGTTCGTGGTGTATTTTGTTTTGAATGCATCAAGTTTCCATCTATACATAAGGGATTGTATAATTCTTCTGGCAAGAAACTGCTTAAGCATTTTGCTAACTTCAAACTGTGTGTGTGTGTGTGTGTGTGTGTGTGTGTGTGTGTGTGTGTGTGTGTGTGTGTGTGTGTGTGTGTGTGTGTGTGTGTGTGTGGTACAAAAAGAGAAAGGGAGCGAAGGGGATACATAGACAGATAGATAGAGAATTTGTGTGTGTGTGTGTGTGTGTGTGTGTGTGTGTGTGTGTGTGTGTGTGTGTGTGTGTGTGTGTGTGTGTGTGTGTGTGTGCAAAATTGAAAAGAAGACGGGGTGGGGATACAAAAAACGACATCTGTATGTGGTAAACAGATCTATATAATCTGTACAGTATTGCACATCGTGCACAGCTATCTCCGTTTCCACAGATTACAATGGCACATTTCTATAGCAGTGTGTCTGATCCTCTTGATGGCATTTGAACATTTTGAAATTCCCCCATCTGTCTCTGTCTCTGTTTCTGTTTCTGACTATGTCTGTCTGTCTGCCTGTCAGTCTCTCTCTTCTTTCTCTGACTCTGTCTACCTGTCTGTCTCTATCTCTCTTTCTCTCTCTTTCTCTCTCTTTCTCTCTCTCTCTTCCTCTCTTTCGCTCTCTCTCTCTGTATGTAAAAGAGAGAGAGAGACAGGGGAGAGAGAGAGAGAAAGAGTATGTTTGCGTGTATGTACGGCGGGGGGGGGGGGGGGGGGGGGTATGCGTGTTTCAGGGATAGCGTGTGCGCAAACTAGTGTACTTTTGCAAGGTTTATCTGTCTGTCATAATTTGAAGTGGAAAATATCAGACTTTTTGTGTCTGAAAGAGGAAAGTTTTAGAATGGAAGACACCTGATACGAGACATTTTGTTGTTCTTGTCAGGCTATTGTTCTTGTTGCTGTTGTTGTTGTTGTTGTCGTCGTCGTCGTCGTCGTTGTTTTCTTTTTTAATTGTCATATTCCTAATTGCAATAGTGTGGCGGATGGGAGGTTAGACAAATACCAGCAGGAGGAGGAGGGGGAGGAGAAAAAGACGAAGAAGAAACAAAGAAAGGAAGAATCGAACAAGTTTCTTTTCCCTGAAAATATTGAGTTGTTCTTGAAGACGAGGAAGAAGATATCTAGATAAAATGACAAGATATTACCCAGCAGAAATCGCGCTGTTTTAACTTTGGTTTTTCCTCTTGTCCTTTTTCGTGAAGTGTGAATTGTATAAACAACTTTTCCGGATTGGAAACAAAATAAAAACCGCTTAGTCAGGCCATATCAACTTTTGTTTCTTTCCTTCTACATGGTCATGCCACATCTGGCGATGAATGTGTTTGTTTTTGTGTTTGTTTGTTTGTTTGATTTCTTTATCGTTCCTGCCATGAAACTTGGTGGTCAGAGGAAGTTTCGTCATCATCATCATCATCAGGTGTCCTGCCGCATGGCGTTGGCGACCATGGACTTCCAACCATCTCTATCTCTCGTTGCCCCCAGCATCTCCCCCACCCTCTTCATCCCCAGCCACTCTGCAAGTGGACAGGAGAAAGAAAAAAAAGAAGTTTCGTCATCCATGCTTAATGTATGTCCACTAGAGAGAGGTGGCCTATTTGCCATATAATAGCAATAATAATGATGGGATTTATAGGCACCAAATTTTGATTGAAGAATGAATCAAGGCGCGCACTGTCATCATTTATGAAAGCAATCACTACCAACGAGGAAAACCTCCATGGCACAGAGGACATGCACAGTGAGGGGGGAAGACAGGAGGGGAGCAAGATGTGTAACCCCTGACCCCGGCCGTCATTCTCTTCCCTCTGTCACACACACACACACACACACACACACACACACACACACACACACACACACACACACACACACACACACACACACACACACACACACACACACACGTGCGAGCGTGCACCACACATGCACAAACACGCATGCACACACACGCGCGCACACACACACTCGAAGGCACACACACACACAAGTGCACGCGTACACACACACACACACTCACACAACACACATCACTCACATACACACACACACACTCACACACATACACACACACGCACGCACGCACACACGCACATACGCACGCACGCACACACACCACACACACACACACACACACACACGCACACACGCACGCACACACACACACACACACACACACACACGCACACTGTCCCATTTATGTGTTCAAATGTCTGGTCTTTTGACCCTGCAGGAACAGACTGATGATGGTGTCAGTTTAAACTTGGGGTTCGTACGTGCGTTGAGCAGGTTGTGGCCGGTGCGGAACCTTTGGACAGAAGGTGGTGGTCGTTCTTTACATACCATGGCTTAAGAATGAGCTAATGATGGTCATCTGACTTAAGGAATGTCCTTAATTATGGTCATCTGGCTTAAGGAATCACCTCATAATTGTCATCAGGCTTAGAAAGTGAGCTAATGGTGATCATCTGGCTTAGAAAGTGAGCTAATGGTGATCATCTGGCTTAGAAAGTGAGCTAATGATGGTCATCTGGCTTAAGGAGTGAGCTAATGATGGTCATCTGGCTTAAGGAGTGAGCTAATGATGGTTATCTGAGTTAATTAGTGATCTAATGATGATTATCTGGCTTAGAAAGTAAGCTAATGATGGTCATCTGGCTTAAGGAGTGAGCTAATGATGGTTATCTGAGTTAATTAGTGATCTAATGATGATCATCTGGCTTAGAAAGTGAGCTAATGATGGTCATCTGGCTTAAGGAGTGAGCTAATGATGGTCATCTGGCTTAAGGAGTGAGCTAATGATGGTTATCTGAGTTAATTAGTGATCTAATGATGATCATCTGGCTTAGAAAGTAAGCTAATGATGGTCATCTGGCTTAAGGAGTGAGCTAATGATGGTCATCTGGCTTAAGGAGTGAGCTAATGATGGTCATCTGGCTTAAGGAGTGAGCTAATGATGGTCATCTGGCTTAAGGAGTGAGCTAATGATGGTCATCTGGCTTAAGGAGTGAGCTAATGATGGTCATCTGGCTTAAGGAGTGAGCTAATGATGATCATCTGGCTTAGAAAGTGAGCTAATGATGGTCATCTGGCTTAAGGAGTGAGCTAATGATGGTCATCTGGCTTAGAAAGTGAGCTAATGATGGTCATCTGGCTTAGAAAGTAAGCTAATGATGGTCATCTGGCTTAGAAAGTGAGCTAATGATGGTCATCTGGCTTAAGGAGTGAGCTAATGATGGTCATCTGGCTTAGAAAGTGAGCTAATGATGGTCATCTGGCTTAAGGAGTGAGCTAATGATGGTCATCTGGCTTAGAAAGTGAGCTAATGATGGTCATCTGGCTTAGAAAGTAAGCTAATGATGGTCATCTGGCTTAGAAAGTGAGCTAATGATGGTCATCTGGCTTAAGGAGTGAGCTAATGATGGTCATCTGGCTTAAGGAGTGAGCTAATGATGGTCATCTGGCTTAGAAAGTAAGCTAATGATGGTCATCTGGCTTAGAGGGTGAGCTAATGATGGTCACCTGGCTTATGGAGTGACCTAATGATGGTCATCTGGTTTAGAAAGTAAGCTAATGATGGTCATCTGGTTTAGAAAGTAAGCTAATGATGGTCATCAGGTTTAGAAAGTAAGCTAATGATGGTCATCTGGTTTAGAAAGTAAGCTAATGATGGTCATCTGGTTTAGAAAGTAAGCTAATGATGGTCATCTGGCTTAATTAGTGATCTAATGATGATCATCTGGTTTAATTAGTGATCTAATGATGATCATCTGGCTTAATTAGTGATCTAATGATGATGATCATCTGGCTTAATTAGTATCTAATGATGATCATCTGTCTTAATTAGTATCTAATGATGGTCATCTGTCTTAATTAGTATCTAATGATGATCATCTGTCTTAATTAGTATATAATGATGATCATCTGGCTTAATTAGTGATCTAATGATGATTATCTGTCTTAATTAGTATCTAATGATGATCATCTGGCTTAATTAGTGATCTAATGACGATCATCTGGCTTAATTTTTTTTAAAATTTTTATTGCTGCACCTTATCCACCAACTGCAAAAACTTAACCCTTTGATTCCTTCACCCTATCCACCAGCTTCCTGTGAGCTAATGATGATCATCTGGTTGAAGGAGTGAACTAATGATGATCATCTGGCTGCAGCTGATGTTGTTTTTTCCCCGTGGTCTTCCAGCGCTCGTCTTTTTGCTAGCTCATCTACCGTCTTGTTTCTGGTATCCCACAGTGAGCAGGGATCCACCGGAGCACTGCACTTCTGATTTTTTGACTGGCTGAAAGCCCTTGGTCGGGTAGTGGAAAGATTGTCATTTTCCAGGGTCTGGGTCATACTATCAATCTCTTTTAGCTCTGACTAATAAGCAAGCCATCAACAGTGAGAGACCAGGAATAGTGGCCAGCTAGCTACCTACAGCTGATCACGAATGTTATGACATCTCTTACATATATTTTCACACCGTCTATGGCCTCGTGGCTTTAAACCACATGATAAAGATGCCATAAATCCGGGTTCCAATCGCAGATTGACCACAATCAACAAGAAACAAAAAATAATGAACCCACAGGCACAAACCCTTTTGGCTAGCCTTTGTCTAACAACAGAAATGAATTCAGTGTATGTTTTTATAATAAATACAAATCTTTGTTTCACGTGCGCTACTTTGAAACTGGCCTCCTGACTTTCCCATCTTAACTCTGGTAGTGTCAGTATAGCTAATATTAGATAAGCCCCCCTTCCCCCACTTCCCCGGGGTAGTTATCCTGTTCGGGCATATCACCGGAGGTGGGTGTCGACGTAAAAAACTGAACCAAATCAATCAATCAATCAATCAATCAATCACGTGAGTCAGTGTGGGGTTAAGTGACTCGATCTTTGTGTTCTGATCCATGAAGAAACACGATGCGGCTTTACATCGACGAGCACCATTACTTGCACCATTGCCAAAGCTGCTGAAACAAATTCCATCAACTGACAAGGAAACAGGAGAGCAGCCGATCGTGTGCAGCAACTCTCAGGTTGCTCCCTAGAAGTGACGGGGCAACAACAGCGCTATCGAATGCACTGGGTCCGCCCAAAATGCAGACAGCTTTCGCGTGACGCTGGGCACTTTGTCCGACCTGCCCGCCATCTTGTTTGTCAGCCAAGGCCCGTAACTTGCCCAATGCCCTGCTGATAGTTATCGGTCCTGAACAAGCGGAACGGGAGCGGCCATAGTGGTTAGATGACATTGACACCAGGCCAGTAAAGGTCAACCCTCGACACAGTGTCTCCTCTACACGTGCAATTCATACACTGATAACACGCCCCGTTGGCTGACAGAGTTTGGGTAAAACTTTTTTCTAACCTGTGTGTGTGTTGTGTGTGTGTGTGTGTGTTGTGTGTGTGTGTGTGTGTGTGTGTGTGGAAGAGAGAGAGAGGAAGAGGGAGACAGCGGAAAGAGAGAGATAGAGAGTGAGAGAGAGAAGGAGAGAGAGAGTGTTGTGTGTGTGTGTGTGTGTGTGCACGTGCACATGTGTGCGTGTGTTGCAATTAGTTTTGTTGTTTGCTGATAATTATGGTTGCTTCTTCTCACACAAATCGACCAATGTACCGAGAAAAAAAAATCACTTAGTGCATTCCTTCCGTTCCTGTCTCGCTTTATCTGTCTGTTGCATGCAGAGTTTGTTCCATTAAGGGAATGACGCAAGTCGTGCAACAGCATGCCAATCAGCAGGAATCGTGCAATATACCGTGATGTTGTCATACCTGCAGAACACCGCACCTGTCTGTCTGTCAGTGTAATACCTGTGGAACACTTCATCTGTCTGTATGTCAGTGTGATGCCTGTAGAACATTACACCTGTCCACCAGTCAGTGTGATATCTGTAGAACACTACACTTGACTACCTTTCAATATGGTACCTGTAGAACACTGCACCTGTCTACCTGTCAGTATGATACCCGTAGAACACTATACACCTGTCTACCTGTCAGTTGATACATGTATAACACTACACCTGTCTACCTGTCAGTGTGATACCTAAAGAACACTACACTTGTCTACCTGTCAGCATGATACCTGTAGAACACTATACCTATCTACCTGTCGGTGTGATTCCTGTAGAACACTACACCTGTCTACCTGTCAGTGTGATTTTTGTAGAACACTACACCTGTGTACCTGTCAGTGTGATTCCTGTAGAACATTACAGCTATCTACCTGTCAGTTGATACCTGTACAACACTGCACCTTACCTGTCAGTATTATACCTGTAGAACATTACATCTGTCTACTGTCAGTAATATACCTGTAGAACATTACATCTGTCTACCTGTCAGTATTATACCTGTAGAACATTACATCTGTCTGTCAGTAATATACCTGTAGAACATTACAGCTGTCTACCTGTCAGTATTATACCTTTAGAACATTACATCTGTCTGTCAGAATTATACCTGTAGAACATTACAGCTGTCTACCTGTCAGTATTATACCTGTAGAACATTACATCTGTCTACCTGTCAGTATTATACCTGTAGAACACTACACCTTACCAGTCAGTATTATACATGTAGAACACTACACCTGTCTACCTGTCAGTATTATACCTGTAGAACAGTACAGCTGTCTGCCTGTCAGTGTGTAGGATACCAGCCATCCTGACAACAGTGTTGCCTGCTTTGTTTACTTGACGTTTAATTGTCCTCTTTTTATGGCAACTCGTTTTTTCTTGATTGGCTGATGGCATATATCTCAGGTCAGTTTCCCATATCTCCTACAATTTAGGTAAAACAACAGTGGGGAATAACCATCCTTAATAGGTAAAGATGACACGACTACCAGCATAAGGACTTCATGAAAAAGTTTACTTCTTTGTTTTTTGTTTGTTTGTTTTCGTCCATCTATCTGCTGAGACAATCTTTGGTGTCACAGGGGGAAACAGTGTGCTGGAAGTCCCGAACAAGAGAAATATGCGACATCAGAGTCTCGTTCATACCACAGATCCCGATAATCCTTGGTCTGCCTCTCACATATCTTTTTGTTTTGTATTTGCTGAGCCAGCTGATGGTAGTTATGGTTTGGTTACTTTATTTTTCTGATGATAGAGCAGTGTTGTTCCCATTTTTTGTCTGATTTTAGTGGTATTGTCATGTTGTGTCTGGTCTTGTTAACAACCCTTCTCAAACAGTTGTGGTTGGTAAGAATCAAGCTCTTTCACAAATTCCAGACTCTTGATTTACTTCTCTAATAAAATTGCAACTTTAACGCTCCATAAGACATTATAGTGATTACACCAGAGAGAGAGCGAGAGCGAGAGCGAGCGAGAGAGAGAGAGAGAGAGAGAGGAGAGAGAGAGAGAGAGAGAGAGAGCAAGAGAGAGAGAGAGAGAGAGAGATCAGTCCCAGTCTATTTTTGTCAAGAGGAAATGGCAAAAGGAAGAAGACACTCCAGGTAAAACACACAAGAACCATTGTAACGACAACAATGTTTTCAGCCCGGGGCTACATGTCACGGTTGACATCACTTGATGGAGGACGTCGTTAGTGGTGCTGCCCATCGTATTTCCGGTCAATTACGGAAACAATCTGTGACGGTAGGGATTGAAACAATGAGGAAGATCTGTTTAATTCCTATCTTTCTATCTCTGTCATTGTCTTGCTCCCCCTCCTCTCTCTCTCTCTCTCTCTCCCCATTCCTCCCTCTCTCTCCAAAGCAAGCAAAAATAGACAAAGCAACAAAACCCTAGTAATGTTTAGTTAAGCAAAATTTCTAAAATCCTGTAAATTGATCTAAAATTGCTGAAATTGTTCTCTGTGTCGGTAGATGTACCATGCAATTGTATCTTTCAATCTTTCTACCTACCTTTCTGTATATTTATCTCTGTCTGTCTGCTATAGAGGTCTCATGAAATGTTGTGCCAAATGCCATTTCTCACCAATCACACACACACACACACATTCACAGTTACATTGATTTGAGTATGCATAACTTGAGCATGGAAATATGTTTATTATAAATACAATGGATCTCTACCAAAGTACTTCTGATTTTTGATCGAAATAGGCGTTGCACAATATCAGATTTTTAGTTTAATTGACCCAGTTGCAGTAGCCACTATAATGCTGTCAGACAAAAGTGCGACAAAATGAATGGTCAGGTCAGCTTCACATAAAAAAAAAAACATGTCAAGAAACAGTTTAACTGGGACGTGATAATATAATAATAATAATAATTACAATATTTATATAGCGCAAAATCTTGATAAAATCAAATCTAAGCGCTGAAACAGACACACACACACGCACGCACGCACACACACGCACACACACGCACGCACGCACGCACACACACACACACACACACACACACACACACGCGCGTGCGCGCGCGCACACACACACACACACGCACACGGCTATAAATGGGGAGAAAGAATAAAAGCAATGGAAAATTATAGAGAGCATATTATATACAATTATATATTACTCATACTGACTTACTGACTCATACTGAACAATCTTACCACTAGCCATGTCATCTGACAGAGAAAATGGACATCAACTATGTGCTTCTTCAGTGTCCTGGCTCCTCTCCCCACGCTTTTGGAGACTGTTCAGAAAGGGTTCATTGCAGTTGGACAATTTCATAATATATAGGCTCCACTCAGATTTACCTACATTCATATTGGAGACTCCTTCACGTTGCTCAAAACGTTTCCGGCAAGGTGTTGAAATGGGAAATGGTAGTAATGGCGGTGTGCATGCTGGGTATTTCCCGATTTTCATAAGCCATCAAACACTTACATAGGTCATCTTAGAGACATCTTTAAGTATTTGATTTTGTACGCACGTATACATAAGAAAAAGACTGAGGGAATAGCAGGCGTCCATATGTGTTGACCTGGGAGATGGAAAAATGTCCGTCATTTACCCTCACCAGGCAGTTCCAATCAGATTCAGACCTTGGAATTCTACGTGTAATATTCTAACCATTTGGCTGTCATGGCTATGTGGATTTTTCTAAAATGAGACACATCAAAGTGCTTTAAGAATCCACTTAATTTAAACCTGAAACAGCCAAACAATGCTACAGGGAATAATGCTTTGGATTTACATCTGTACAGGTGAAAAGGGCAAAACTGTTGTGTGCATGTATATCATAATGAAACTTCAAAGTAAGTTTCTAGGGATGACACAAAGGTATGATAAAAGGAAATAAGCAATTGACTTGGAAGCTGACTCATACTGAACAGATAACAAGACGAAGTGGTTAGTAAAACGGACTTCAGACTAGGACGTCATGCGTTCAGAACTGTACGGGTCCAAAATTATCATTGTAGGGTTTTCAGCCTCATCTGCCTCTCACCTAGATATAAGCATGCTATATAGACTTCTTGAGAAGACTGGGACTGCACATTTAAGTTTCTTTCTCTTGGTGGATGTGTCAGTGGAAGTGTTGGTCAAATTTTCTGACCAGCATCTCTTTGGGCTTAGTTGACTTCAGATATATTCTGAAAGTAGGCTTAGAGTACAGTCCTGTCACAAATGGAACTCCATAGCATCACCAGTATCATTCCTAGTCTCCTCATCATAGCATTTGAGTAACTGTCCCAGATTCTGCGAATCATCATACACTGCTGTTATAGTGATTTCGGTTATGGTGGACTTAGAGATGTAATGGAGAACTAAAATGGGCGTGATAAGGGTGATGTCATAGAACTGATGCAGAAAATAAAAAATCAAATCAAATCATAACACAGCATTGTGAGGAAGACGGACAGAACACAAAAAAAAACCCAACAACTGCAAGAAACCATAAATACATGAATTAAAAAAACTATGTGAAAAAGTAAATGAATAAATACGTATACCAAGTAAAGAAATAATTGCAGTAAGAAAGACACTATTATTGTGCCAAGAAAAACAACAACAACAACAACAACAAAAACAAGCATACGCAATCGAAAAGCTCGTGCGAAAAGGGAGGTTTTTAGAATGGCTTGACTATGTTGTGTTTAGCTCTTTTGTTTTTCTTTCCCTGAGACAAATGCGCTTAAAGTGGCCGTGTGAGTGAGAGAGCGCAGAGGGTTTATGTTCGCCTCACTAGGTGCTGCTGCAAGCGGTCGCGTGACATCATAGCAACCTGCAGTTTGTGCCCCGCCTCCTAATCCTCTGCCCTGGGATATTCTTACAGGAGGTATCAAGCGTGTGGACATGTGTGTGTGTGTGTTGTGTGTGTGTGTGTGTGTGTGTGTGTGTGTGTGTGTGTGTGTGTGTGTGTGTGTGCGTGCGCGCGTGTGAGTGTGAATGTATGTAAGGGAGAGAGAGAGGTAGAGGGTGGAAGGGAGAGAGAATCTGTTTTTTTTAGTACTTACTCGCTTTCATACATTCTACTCTCTCTCTCTCTCTTTGTCTTTCTGTCTGTCTCTCTCTCTCACACACACGCACACACATACACACACACACACAGTTGCTCACTCACTCTCGCTCGCTCGTTCTCTCGCTCTCCCTCTCTCTCTCGCTCGCTCTCTCCCTCTCTCTCTCTCTCGCTCGCTCTCTCCCTCTCTCTCTCGCTCTCTCTCTCTCTCGCTAGCTCTCTCCCTCTCTCTCTCGCTCGCTCTCTCCCTCTCTCTCTCTGACACACACACACACACACACACACCACACACATACACACGCACACTTCACAATCACACGCTTGCATGCATTCATAAGCTGACGGTAAAAAATCGTATTATTTCATGACAATGCGTTCAGATTCTGTCTTTAAGCATCTTTGCAGCGTTTTTTTTTTAGGGACACTGTATTTCTGGTTTTTATTTTCTCTATTTACCGGGAGATTGTGGTGATAGAAAAAAAGACCATCATTGTGCAATGACTGAATATCAGTCTTTGCTGTTTGGTATTGTCTCTGATTGGATTTACAGCTTTCAAAAGGTACACAACTATGCTGCAGAATACGCTTCGTGTGATATCGTTAATTCTTACTTGAGCATTCCTTTGAGTTACTCTTACTGGCTTCCTTTGAAACAAAGATTGAAATGTAATGCTGCAAAGCTTACTTTTCCTTCAAATTTCTCATTGATATAGGTGTGTGTGTGTGTGTGTGTGTGTGTGTGTGTGTGTGCGCGTGCGCGCGCGTCTGAGTGAGTATTTGTGTGGTCTGAGTGAGTGTGTGTGTGTGTGAATGTGTGTCTGCGTGTGGGTGCGTGTGTGTGTATGTGTGATAGACACACAGACAAAAAGCACAAAATATTTTGTAAATATGCTCTGTATGCTTACTTTTGCTGCTTTCTCCCTCCAGCCCTAATTTACACAACAGACGAATTTATGTTGGGAATTTAAAATTAGAAGAAAAAAAACGTGCTCTTTTGCTGCGTAGAAATTGAAGCAAAGAGAAACGTTGAACAAAACAAGGTTTCTGTACAAGAGGATTGTTTCTGAGGGTAGTCCCATTGATTTGTCGTCTGTTTTCCATGCTAGTTCGGGTTCCAATACCTTTCAGCACAGCCTACAAACAGTCCAAATCAGTAAACAACAGCAGACTTTGTGCTTGGTTTGTTTCATTGATATCTCGAGTTCAGCCCCAGCCCAGAACAGTAAACATGTCCTGTTTGTTGTCCATCTTAACGTTTCCATCATTTTGGTGGTGTCAGTTTAGTGTTTTATTTGTCCATTTCCTACTCCCCTCCACCCCCACCCCCCTTACACATTTTAACGCCTCGTCAGGGTACAATTTTGCCCAGGCTCAGGGAGTCTGAAAGATAATTGCTGGCGTATTTGGGTGAAATGGATATGGAATTGTCTGATTGCAGTGAACACCTGTTGTACAACACTAACCTCTTAACTCCATAGAGCAAAATTCTGTTCTTTAACCCTTTGACTCCCACACCCTATCCATAACTTACAAAAACGTAACCCTTAAACTCCCTCACTCTATCCATCAGCTTCCTGCAGGAAGTTGGTAGATAGGGTGAGGGGGTCAAAGGGTTAAGTTTTTGCAATACTAGCATAGTTGATAATGCAGGATGCTGGTGAACAGGGTGCGGGAGTCAAAGGGTTAAGGAAATGTTTTGTTTGAAAGACTCCTTTGGTCTTACTCACGCCATGATTGGAGTAAGTATTATTGTGGCTAATGGCATTTCCCTTTGACACTTTCATGTTCATATTCTTTTTTTTTGTCACGATGCGAAACTCGAGCTGCTTTTCCCGTTGAGATCATGTGATCTCAGTGCAGCACCATCCAGTTCCGAAGTACCATCTAGATAAATGAAACTCTGCCATTTGGTAAGGAGGGTTCGTGACTAAACTTGTGACTAAACTCTCTCTTTTTTTAAGTTATGTCATATTAATTTTTAATCATGTACTCCAGTTCTGTCTCTGTCTCTATCTCTGTCTTTCTCTCTGTCTCTGTCTTTCTCTCTGTCTCTGTCTCTCTGTCTCTGTCTCTATCTCTCTGTCTCTGTCTTTCTCTCTGTCGCTCTATCTGTCTCGGAATTTCTCTCCGTCTCTGTCGCTCTCTCTGTTTCTTTCTATGTCTCTCTGTCTCCATCTCTATCTGTCTGTCTGTCTGCCTGCCGCTCTCTCTCTCTCTCTCTCTCTCTCTTCTCTCTCTCTCTCTCTCTCTCTCCAGGAGTATGTAGTTGTCGTCTTGTCCCCCGACCCCACCCCCGTCTAGGAGTCAGAGAGCACACCATCTAAACGTAGCGATCAGCGGTGGAACTGGCAACACGTCCTGTTATGAGTAAGGCTTTCTTCTCTGGTGCCTCGTGGATAGGGACCATGCCGTATCCTATCCACCAGAGATGGACACAGAGAGAGAGAGAGAGAGAGAGAGAGAGAGAGAGAGAGAGAGAGAGAGATGGAAAGAAATAAGGAGGGGACGGAGGATGGAGAGAGAGGGAGCTTTTGGAAAGTGGTGGCATCAATAATGTAATAGTTTTACATCCAGCTCACGTCCGAGGAAGATGTATACCAATACAAGTACATAATAATTAGTACTAATGGAAGGTCTGTACTAATACGATTACACTATAATTAATGAGAATGGACAGTCTATTCTAATACAAATACATCATGATTATTGCCTACGGAGGATTTATACTAATATAAGTACACTATAATCATTGCCAATGGAAGATCTTTATTAATACAAGTACACTATAATTATTGCCAGTGGAAGACCTTTATTAATACAAGTGCACTATAATTATTGCCAGTGGAAGACCTTTATTAATACAAGTACACTATAATTATTGCCAGTGGAAGATCTTTAATAATACAGGTACACTATAATTATTGCCAGTGGAAGATTTATCTTGATAGAAGTACTCTATAATCAGTGCTAATGGAGGATCTATACTAATCATCATCATCATCATCATTATCATCAGGTGCCCTGCCGCATGGCGTTGACGATCATGGACTTCCGTCTGTCTCTATCTCTCGTTGCCCTTAGCATCTCCCCCACCCTCCTCGTCCCCAGCCACTCTGCAAGTCCGTCCAGCATTTTCTCCCTGGGTCTACCCGGTGCTCTCTTTCCCTCCAGCTTTCCCGTTGTGACCAGGTGCTCCAAATCCCACCTTCCTCATAAAATGGCCTATAAATGTTGCCTGTCTTTTCCTAATCTTCCTTATGAGTGATCTACTTGTGTCTGCCTCCATCAAGACCGTCTCGTTTGTTTTCTTTGCTGTCCATGGAACTCTCAACATTCTTCTTAGAAACCACATCTCGACTGCCTCAATCTTGTTCTGGCTTTGTTTGTTGACTGTCCACGCCTCGCATCCGTACAACAGTATTGTTTCTATATAACATTCAAGAACTCTCTTCCTGATGTCAATTGACAGGCATTTGTTGGTAAGAATGCTTGTCATCTTCTTGAATGCTGTTTTGGCTTGGCCGATTCTGCCGGCTATTTCTGATGTGCATCTGCCGTCTGATGAAATGATCTTTCCCAGGTATTTGAATTTATCAACCTGTGTCAAGGTTGTGCCATTTGCTGTTATTTTGCATGAGGGGATTTCATGTTTTTTTTTACTGATCACCATGACTTCAGTCTTCCTGCTGTTTAGTTACTAATACAACACTATAATCTGTATAAAAACACAAGTACACTATGATTATTACCAGCGGAGGGTTTATACTAATACAAGTACACTATAATCATTCCAGTGCTAATAGGAATACACCATAATTATTGCCAATGGAAGATCTATATGAATACAAGTACATTATAATTATTGCCAATGGAAGATCTAAATTAATGTGAGTACGCTGTAATTATTGCCCATGGAAAATTTATATTAATACAAGTACATTGTAATTATTGTCATGGAAGCCCTATACTAATACAAATACACTGTAGCATTTGCCAACGGAATATCTGTGCCAAAACGCGTACACTATAATTATTGCCAATGGAGAATTTAAATTAATAGAAATACACCATTATTATTACCAATGGAGGATCTATACTAATATGAGTACACTATAATTATCCCAATGGAGGATCTATACTAATATGAGTACACTATAATTATCGCCAATGGAGGATCTATACTAATACAAGTACATATAATTATCACCAATGGAGGATCTATACTAATACGAGTACACTATAATTATCGCCAATGGAGGATCTATACTAATACGAGTACACTATAATTATCGCCAATGGAGGATCTATACTAATACGAGTACACTATAATTATCGCCAATGGAGGATCTAAACTAATACGAGTACACTATAATTATCACCAATGGAGGATCTATACTAATACGAGTACACTATAATTATCGCCAATGGAGGATCTATACTAATACGAGTACACTATAATTATCGCCGATGGAGGATCTAAACTAATACGAGTACACTATAATTATCGCCAATGGAGGATCTATACTAATACGAGTACACTATAATTATCGCCAATGGAGGATCTATACTAATACGAGTACACTATAATTATCGCCAATGGAGGATCTATACTAATACATACACTATAATTATCACAATGGAGGATCTATACTAATACGAGTACACTATAATTATCGCCAATGGAGGATCTATACTAATACGAGTACACTATAATTATCGCAATGGAGGATCTAACTAATACGAAGTACACTATAATTATCACCAATGGAGGATCTATACTAATACGAGTACATATAATTATCACCAATGGAGGATCTATACTAATACGATACACTATAATTTCGCCAATGGAGGATCTAAACTAATACATTACACTATAAACCATGCCAATGGAGGATCTATACTAATACAAATACACAAATTATTGTCAATGGAGGATCTATACTAATACAAATACACTATAATTATTGTCAATGGAGGATCTATACTAATACAAGTACACTATAATTATTGTCAATGGAGGATCTATACTAATACAAAACACTATAATTATTGTCAATGGAGATCTATACTAATACAAGTACACTATAATTATTGCCAACGGAGGGACTACATTCATACGAATGTGTTATAATACATTATTGGAAAATCAGTAATATTGTAGAAAAACAAAGGAAACTGGGATACTGTGAAAGAACTACAACTTAAATAAAATACACACCAAACGAAGTAAGACACTTGATCCTAAATATACATATAAACACACACACACACATACACACACACACACACACACACACACACATACATATATACATATATATGTATATGTATACATATACATTTGTTTATTTATTTATTTATCCTATTAATTTCGACATGGTAAGTATGGTTCACACAGACAGAAAATTGGTTTGACTCGCTCCACTTGGAAACTCCAGCAGCCCACCGCAAACAATACAGTTTGCTAACAAAAGGGAAAACATGTCCACATGGTTATGTCTCCGTTGGGAAGATGTGTTGTCAGCGCTTGCTGTGTGTGCTCCACAAGATTGGCAAACAGACCACTGGCTGTGAACAGACAGACAGACAGGGAGGGAGTATGATAGTCTGTTGTTTTTTCCTTTCTTTTTCCTTTCTGTTTTTCGTCCACATGGTCAGGCCATATTTGATGATGAAGGTGGCCCATTTTTCCATGTCGCTAACAACTGCATATAAAATCCAAAACAAATGTGACTGCCCACGTTCAAGCAAACAGGGCCAGAAAAAAAACACGAAAAAAAAAAAAAAAAAAGAACGCGTATTTAATACAAGACAAAATAGGCGCAAATTGTTGGCCAACCGGCCTTTGTCAAGCGTAAGACCACAAACACCAAATACAAAAATTAGGAGAAAAAGACTGAAACTTCCTTACTGGTCCAGTGTGAGAAAAGCCATACATAGCTCAGTAGTCACAGGGTTTATTTTCAGCTAATGTCACCTGTTGCTTCATTTTGTTGTGGCGCAGGGCCCGTCACCCGTCACCGTTCCATCTTGAAGAGATCTCAGTGGGTGAGCGCATTTCTGATGCAGATGACCATGTTAGTATTTGTGACCTCCCACCACGAAATCAGTCTTAACTCGCAGTCAGTCGAACAGCACTTGGTGCTAAAAAGGTGACTGAGGGTCTATCTGGGATGTTTTGACTTTTTCTCAAAATTGATTTCTGTAGACTATAATCTATCCCCCACAGAAATTTTTTTTCTTGAAAAATATTATTAATCAATTTAAAAATGGTATTTTAATGCACTGATCGCGGTAGAAAGAACGCAATTTCCAACCAAAAGTACCTATTTTTGTCTTTTATTATGAACTGTAACCTGATACAGTACCCCCACATGTAATATACTGATGGAAAGCTCTTTGGTGCACCTTTCAGATAATGACAGCGAAAATTAGAAACAAACTGGGTCAAAGCCACCAAACAAAGAAATTTAAGGAAAATGTGTAGGAGAGCACACAAAAACTTTAGAGGCCGTTTTCTCAAAATGGCCGTTATACAACTTAATGACTTTAAACATACATAACTTCTACAATTTTTTGAGTACAAGCTTTATTCAAGTACCAAAATGATCAGCAGAATGTACACTTTCCAGTGATATGTATATCTCAAAATGCCCAAAATACTAGTTAAGACTGATTTCGTGGTGGAAGGTCACATTTGTGTTACATTGGGTGATACCATAGGCTGGGACCGACATGGAGATATCAGTGCTGTAAGTGCACGGCTCTATCAAAAGAACCAAGCAGTCCACAAAAAGGACCAAGCGGGCTTCACAGTAGCTCAAATTGGTTTGAGCGTCGAATTCACATGATAATGGTTGTGGGTTCGAATCCCGGGGTGCTCTATATTAAAATTGACATTATCACTGTCCCATCTTAACATCATTGTTGTTCTGGTAGTGTCAGTATACGGTTAGAGAAGTCCCACTTCCCCCACTTTCCTTGGATGGTTATCCCCGTCGGCCATATCACCTGAGGTGGTTGCCGACGTAAAAACTAAAAACCAAACCAAGCAAACGAAAAGGACCCCTGGCTTTCTAACAAACAGAAAGATGGAATAAGGCTGGCAGTGTGTAGATACAGTGCGTGTGGTAGATACAGTGCAGTGTGGTAGATACAGTGCAGTGTGGTAGATACAGTGCAGTGTGGTAGATAGAGTGCACGTCAAATTGGCGGAGATGGGGAGTTCGACAGAGAGGATGAGGGAGTGAGTGGGATAGAGAGAATGATTGTTATATTGGGTAATGGACGCAGTTTGACACACAGAATGTCTTGTCACATTCTGTGAAAATCGTCCTGAGCTTTTCAACTTGCAACCGTCATACAGAGATATCGTTTCGCAAAAAACACTCTTCTCCTCTTGGTTTGTAAAGGTTTTAAGCCACCCCACCCTCTCTCTCTCTCTCTCCTCTCTCTCTCTCTCTCTCTCTCTCTCTCTCTCTCTCTCTCTCTCTCTCTGTGTGTGTGTGTGTGGTGTTTCTGTTTTTCTGTCTCTCTGTCTCTGTATGTCTCTCTCTCTCTCTGTCTCTCTCTCTCTGTTTGTCTGTCTGTCTGTCTCTCTCTCTCTCTCATGACTGTAGTTTTTGTGTTCTTGTCCCTCTCAGAACAAGAACTAGTCTATCCAATGTAAACTTATCTGTCACAGTCTCCATCGTCCAAAAAAATGTTTGTCTCAAACAGCTCCTGCCCAGAGTTCATCATGCTGTGGGCTCGTCGGGATCACTGGGACAACACAGTCGAGTCTGATCCATGTTATCAAGTTGTGTTCAAGGGTCTTGCTCAAAATTTCCTGATCAACACCACAAGTGTCTGTATCTCTCAAGCCTGGAAGTGTTATGAACGCAAGCGTAAAGTATATCCCGTCAAACTGTTTCAGTCCCAAATAGAACTTTTCAGCATCAGCACTGTTGTCCCCGTTCTCTCCATCATAAAAGCATTGTGAATAAATATCCCATATTCTGAAGCCCTTCGTGCCCCCCCCCCCCCCCCCCCCCGCTTCCTTATCCATTTTGACTACAGGTCTAGCATGACAGAAAACCCCAAATACACAACTCTGATGGATTTATGGAGATTGCCGAGTTGGGGATACACAGCAGTAACGCACGCTGTGCTGGTATTGATGGCGGTGTCTGTTTTCAGTTTGCACAAGTCTGCTATAGCAACATAACATAACATAAACACTGCCTGTCTCCAGTGGCGGCATAACATAAACATTCCATGTCTCATGTGGCAAAATGTCATAAACATTTATCGTGACAACTCTGTGTGGACTAATACCTCACATGCTGACACCTGACACTGTCTTCCTGATCAAAATTCCTCTCCCTCACCCATACTGCTGGTGGTGGTCTCCCTCACCCATACTGCTGGCACCGCCACCATCATTCCCACTCCTGGAATGTTTATGGTTTGGCGTTGAGCAGCACGTTTTAGTTTTCAGGTTTGCACGTGCTTCTTGTGTT
>CM060310.1:86211218-86221218 GCA_030674185.1 Monoplex corrugatus | reverse complement strand
GTTAAAAATATTTAATAGTTATGATCATGGAAAAAAAGATCCAAGAGACAGTAGAAACAAACATCTATCAACCAATAAATCACAAGGTATCAGTTTCAGTTTCTGAAGATAACGTCTTTGTGCTTGGACTAAAGTCTATATGCACTAACGCCACTGAAGCCATGTGATGGACATCCAAAATGATCGTGGCATAGTCTTTATCAGCCTGCACATGAGCTCTGTGTGTTGGCAAGATCTTAAGCTCCTACCTTATAGCTTAAATCTGTGTGCCTGGTGTACCTGTGTGTTTATCTTGTCCTTTAGCTTAAAGCTGTGTGCTTGGTGTATCTGTGGTGTTTATCTTGTCCTTTAGCTTAAATCTGTGTGCCTGGTGTACCTGTGTGTTTATCTTGTCCTTTAGCTTAAAGCTGTGTGCTTGGTGTACCTGTGGTGTTTATCTTGTCCTTTAGCTTAAAGCTGTGTGCTTGGTGTACCTGTGGTGTTTATCTTGTCCTATAGCTTAAAGCTGTGTGCCTGGTGTACCTGTGTGTTTATCTTGTCCTTTAGCTTAAAGCTGTGTGCTTGGTGTATCTGTGGTGTTTATCTTGTCCTTTAGCTTAAATCTGTGTGCCTGGTGTAACTGTGTGTTTATCTTGTCCTTTAGCTTAAAGCTGTGTGCTTGGTGTACCTGTGGTGTTTATCTTGTCCTTTAGCTTAAAGCTGTGTGCTTGGTGTACCTGTGGTGTTTATCTTGTCCTATAGCTTAAAGCTGTGTGCTTGGTGTACCTGTGGTGTTCATCTTGTCCTTTAGCTTAAAGCTGTGTGCCTGGTGTACCTGTGGTGTTTATCTTGTCCTTTAGCTTAAAGCTGTGTGCCTGGTGTACCTGTGGTGTTTATCTTGTCCTTTAGCTTAAAGCTGTGTGCCTGGTGTACCTGTGGTGTTTATCTTGTCCTTTAGCTTAAAGCTGTGTGCCTGGTGTACCTGTGTGTTTATCTTGTCCTTTAGCTTAAACCTGTGTGTCTGGTGTACCTGTGGTATTTATCTTGTCCTATAGCTTAAAAGTGGGGGCCTGTAGTCGAGTGGTTAGAGCGCTCGTCTGCGGTGCGGAAGGTCGGTGGTTCGAATCCGCTAAACGCTGGTTCGATTTTTCCGGCCTGAAAACTCCCTCTGTCCACCCAGCAGTGAATGGGTACCTGACTTCGGTCGGGGGAGGTTTAAAAAAGGCGGCGAAAGGAGAGGGATGGGCTCCGCCTTTCATAATGCCGTGCCCTAGACAGGGTGAATCTTTAACAGTTCACCGCCCCTACGGCCATATTGACCATGGGACCTTTAACCTTTTAACCTTTATAGCTTAAAGCTGTGTGCCTGGTGTACCTGTGGTGTTTATCTTGTCCTATAGCTTAAAGCTGTGTGTCTGGTGTACCTGTGGTGTTTATCTTGTCCTTTAGCTTAAAGCTGTGTGCTTGGTGTACCTGTGGTGTTCATCTTGTCCTATAGCTTAAAGCTGTGTGTCTGGTGTACCTGTGGTGTTTATCTTGTCCTTTAGCTTAAAGCTGTGTGCCTGGTGTACCTGTGGTGTTTATCTTGTCCTATAGCTTAAAGCAGGGTGCCTGGTGTACCTGTGGTGTTTATCTTGTCCTATAGCTTAAAGCTGTGTGTCTGGTGTACCTGTGGTGTTTATCTTGTCCTTTAGCTTAAAGCTGTGTGCCTGGTGTACCTGTGGTGTTTATCTTGTCCTTTAGCTTAAAGCTGTGTGCCTGGTGTACCTGTGGTGTTTATCTTGTCCTTTAGCTTAAAGCTGTGTGCTTGGTGTACCTGTGGTGTTTATCTTGTCCTATAGCTCCGCGCTCGGAACGAATTCCGTATGCACTAACATCACAGGTGCCATGCGTATGGCGATCATGGCACAAGCCTTAAGCCGGCACATAAACCCATGAGCTGACCGGGTCCCGAGGCTCTACCTAGTCTATGGTTTACCTAGTCTATACTTAGTTTATACTAGTATCGTATCAGCCCATCATTGGTACCATCTACGTTACATGTAAATGACATGTAGGTCTCGTTTTCATGTGATGTTCATCTTGTCCTTGAAGCGTCTGGGTCAAGGAGAGGTTTCAGTGAAATGGTGATTGGGTCATGAATAATTTGATAAACATCCAGAGATAAGAGTTCTGGGTTTTTTTTGTAGACCCTAGTGAATTATTTTGTAAATGCGTCCCTGGGTAGTATCTTGATCTTTTGGTCTCAGTGATTTCCCTCCGGATTCAGTGACTATTGGCCACCCCACTGGTTTACCCATTGTGAGTGTGTGCACGCCTGAATACTCTGCTTTGCCCAGCCTTGATTCTGATCTGTATCGCACGTTTTTATTGATTTTCTTTGCAAATGAGAGTTCCTTGTGCAACGGACTGACGACTGGGGGGTTGTGGACTCCAATGCCATCAGCACTGTAAAAATGGTTGTGGGATGTTGGGGTCCCAACTGGCTCCTACCTAGCGACTTATGGGATCATACACAGTCGAGTGTCTCCTCACGGATAAGTCATTGAGGGTATTTATCAAATGTTATGACAATACCGCAGGTGTCTGTATCTCTCGCACCTAGTTGACTCCAGGATGTTATAAAAGTAAGCCCATAGTACAGCTCTGTCATGAAGTCTCAGTACAGAATGGAACTCTATATCATTACTATTAACATTTTTTATTGTCATAAGGATCAACCACCCCATTGCATATTATTATCGCCTTTATTGTACTAAGCATCAACCACTCTATAGCATTATGATTATCATCTTTATTGTCATAAGCATCGACCAATTGCAAACAACTGTCCCAGAGTTTGAGGCCATTAGACTGGCGTATTAATTGGAAGGAAAAACAGAGTTCCATAATGTACATGTCATGGATGGTTAAACCTCTATAAATTATGTAAACTCACTTCCTATATGCTGCAGATGTGATTGTAAAACCCAAATAAAAATATAATGACAATAACAGGATACTTGTAGAATCTGGGTCTGTCTGCTGTCTTTTATGGACATCTGTCTGTTTTGTCTGTTGTCTTGTAATGGACACCTGTCTGTTTTGTCTGTTGTCTTGTAATGGACATCTGTCTGTTTTGTCTGTTGTCTTGTAATGGACATCTGTCTGTTTTGTCTGTTGTCTTGTAATGGACATCTGTCTGTTAGTCTGTTGTCTTGTAATGGACATCTGTCCGTTTTGTCTGTTGTCTTGTAATGGACATCTGTCTGTTAGTCTGTTGTCTTGTAATGGACATCTGTCTGTTTTGTCTGTTGTCTTGTAATGGACATCTGTTTTGTCTGTTGTCTTGTAATGGACATCTGTTTTGTCTGTTGTCTTGTAATGGACATCTGTTTTGTCTGTTGTCTTGTAATGGACATCTTCTGTTTTGTCTGTTGTCTTGTAATGGACATCTGTCTGTTTTGTCTGTTGTCTTGTAATGGACATCTGTCTGTTTTGTCTGTTGTCTTGTAATGGACATCTGTCTGTTTTGTCTGTTGTCTTGTAATGGACATCTGTCTGTTTTGTCTGTTGTCTTGTAATGGACATCTGTCTGTTTTGTCTGTTGTCTTGTAGTGACATCTGTTTTGTCTGTTGTCTTGTAGTGGACATCTGTTTTGTCTGTTGTGTTGTAATGGACATCTGTTTTGTCTGTTGTCTTGTAATGGACATCTGTCTGTTTTGTCTGTTGTCTTGTAATGGACATCTGTCTGTTTTGTCTGTTGTGATGGATATCTGTCTGTTGTCTTGTAATGGACATCTGTCTGTTTTGTCTGTTGTGATGGATATCTGTCTGTTGTCTTGTAATGGACATCTGTTTTGTCTGTTGTCTTGTAATGGACATCTGTTTTGTCTGTTGTCTTGTAATGGACATCTGTTCTGTCTGTTGTCTTGTAATGGACATATGTTTTGTCTGTTGTCTTGTAATGGACATCTGTCTGTTTCAAGGAAAGCCCCAAACCTGACTGGGCAATGGTCACATGCTGATTTTGGAAAAAATCATTTTCATCAATTATGGCAGATATCAGGTATTTGTACATGCCTTTACTAAAGTGTGAAAGCAAGTGATCGTCTTCATACAAGGCTTTTGTACAACAAGTATTGTGACTTATTCATAAATATGCTTGTTGATGCCATCACACCGAATGATGGTTAGACAACACGAGGATTGTCATACACAATGGGACAGAGCAGAGCATTGACATAACTTGTCTATTTTAAGCGTACCGATTATTCTTGAATGTATGCATGCAAGTTGTTTTGCCCACAGTGTACGGGTAGAACCGAGACTGTTGTACGGTTGTGAGACGTGGACAGTCAACACTCAAAGTCAGAACAAACTTGAGGCAACTGAAATGTGGTCTCTAGGAAGAATTTTAAGAGGTCCATGGACAGCAAAGAAAACAAACGACACAGTCTTGAAGGAGGCAGACACAAGAAGATAATTAATAATAACAAAAAAAAAAAGATTGGAAAAAGACAATCTTTACAGGGCATGTTATCAGGAAAGAGAAATTAGAGCACCTGGTCACAACAGGAAAGCTGGAGGGAAAGAGAACACCAGGCAGACCCAGGTGGACTTGCAGGGTGGCTGAGGACAGAGACTGTGGGAGATGTACTTGCAGCGACAAGGGATAGATTCGTATGGAGGGCCATGATCGCCAACGCCATGCGGTAGGGCATATGATGATGATGATGTACAGGTGGTGTGTTGCTGCAAAGTCTGCATTCGCTGCCCTCGTTGGGGGGGGGGGAGGGGGAGAAGTGGGGGGCGATGGGGGTTTCACTCTTCTCATAAGCCAGCCACTGGCCTGACTCACATGATCTTTATCCTGCGTATTTGATATTCTGCTGGCGTTTAAAGAGGAAAGAGGTATAGGCACCAGTAAGTCTGCACACAAAAAAATGTCATGTTGACCTGGGAGATGGGGAAAAAACACCTCTCCACCCTTTACCCACCAGACGGAGATGCCTAGACAAATCGAACTCGAGATCTTCCGATTGGAAGTCCCAATGTTTACCCACTGGACTACAGCACCCGTGACCGATTAATTGTGATGTTATCCCTCCTCAACACTTCAACAGTAATGAGTCCCTGATTGTTGTACAGACGACAGGCCTTGTGTTCCTGGAATAGCAGAGAGAGAGAGAGACAGAGACGGAGAGAGACAGAGACAGAAACAGAGACAGAAACAGAGACAGA
Organism: Monoplex corrugatus; assembly: GCA_030674185.1. Taxonomy (NCBI): domain Eukaryota; kingdom Metazoa; phylum Mollusca; class Gastropoda; order Littorinimorpha; family Ranellidae; genus Monoplex; species Monoplex corrugatus. The sequence goes on along the minus strand of CM060310.1, from coordinate 86,216,015 downwards.
GACAGACAGACAGACACAGAAGGACAGAAAAGGACAGAGAATCAGACACTCAGAAAGACAGAAAGAAAGAGACAGACAGACGAAGAGACTGGGAGAGGAGGAAAACGAGAAGAGAGAGATAGAGTGGGAGACAGACAGACAGACAGAAAGAGAGAGAGAGAGAGAGAGAGAGAGAGAGAGAGAGAGAGAGAGAGAGACAAAGTCAGAAAGCAGAGAGACAGACAGACAAAGTCAGAAAGAGACAGAGAGAGGAAGAGGAGGAGAAGAGAGAGACAGACAGAGAGAGACAGAGATAGGAGGAGAAAAATAGATATGTGTGTATCTCTCTCTCTGTGTCTCTCTCTGTCTCTGTCTCTGTCTCTCTCTCTCTCTCTCTCTCTCTCTCTCCATATATATATATATATATATATATATATATATATATATATATATATATATATATATATATATATGTGTGTGTGTGTGTGTGTATGTATGTATACATATATATATTTATATATATATGTATATATATATATATATATATATATATATAAGAGAGAGAGAGAGAGAGAGAGAGAGAGAAAGGGAGAGAGAGACAGAGACAGATAGAGGGAACAGATAACGACACAGACAGGCAGAGAGAGGAGGAGGAGAAGAGAAAGAGAGAGAGAGAGATGGATACCGAAACAAAACTATTTTGGACAGCAGTGCATTTTGCCAGCCCCAGGGTATCACAACCAGCCAGACATTATCGTACTGTGTATTACACAGCCCCCCAGATACCTAACAAGACATTTGTACCGTAGTTAATAATTCATGACACTCACACTGTGATATCCCCCACCACCGGAGCATTCATGCCAAGAATTATCAGTAGTAAGACTACAACAGCTCCCTGTGTGACAGTTATGATCGTGGTAATGCTATCTTCATCATAGTATTTGTCCTTGGTTTCGCGCGTGACTTCGCACTTTGTTCAAAAACGATTCATCGCGCTCGGACAATTCCATATACGCTCCACCCAAACCTGAGAACAGTTGCACGGCAGACATCCCGAGCCTGCGCGAAACCCTACACGCTGGCATGGTCTTGAAATAGGAAAGTAGGGGAGAGAAGAAATTATGAAGGTGGTGTTGCAACGGTGACCGCCCTTCTTGTGGGTAGCAATCCGAAAGTCTACTGTGACAAATAGATAAAGACATAAATAGATGCATAAATGAACAAACAAATAGATAAATGAAATATATAATAATCATGGACAGGTTATGCAGAGGAATGATGGTAGACAGAAAAGCTCTTTTTATACACCAGTCGCCAGGCCACAGTGGATAGCACAACGGATTAATGACTGGACAGTTGTGAGGTCGAATCCCCAAAGTCCTGTCAAAATCATTCTGGGATATTTGGGCCCTAGCCGGCTCCTACCCAGAGCAGAGCATGCTATGGGCTCTTGGCAAGACTAGAACCATACAGTCCAATTTTAACCACTTCACGGATGCCTCATAGGGGATGTTGCTCATATTTCCTGACACCGCAGGTGTCTGTATCTCGGGCCGAATAGACGCTAGAAATATTATGGTACTAAGCGTAGAGTATAACTGTGTTACACACACTCAGCTCAGATTGAAATTACACAGCACCACGGGTATCATCCCATCGCCACGTTCATCATAGAATAACAAACAATTGTCCTAGTTCTTTGGCCATGAATGTTGCATAGGGAATGAGACGTAGACAAAAACAACAACAGCAACATCAACAACATCATCATCAACAAGAATAATAACAACAACAGCATCATCATCAACAACAAGAACAACTTCAGCAACAACAAGAACAACTTCAGCAACAACAACATCATCATCATCATCATCATCAACAACATCTTCGACAACAACAGCAACATCATCAACAACAACAACGACAGATCTGTGTTGAAATGCAGTGTGGTAAGACATTATAGCCATTCTGTAGGCATTATTTCTCAAAACCTGCCAACTACGCTATCCAAAATCACAAAGTCAACACATATTGGGTCCTAAGCTAGTATTTGCAGCACAGAACTGGCGAAATAATTAAAAATTATAATGATTCCTTCACCAAGTTTTTGAAAGTCTGCATCTAAGACGTAAAGGATTTGTGCTTCAGTTTTCACTTCAGTCAAGAGGAATTCATAGCGCTTGGATAATAGCAACATATGCTCCACCCAATCTGCCATCTGTTATTACAATATTACAGCATTTACACGGCGTACTCACGCAGGTCCGGGTCAGAAACTTCTGCATAGAAAGAATGTTATCTGCAGACTCCTGAGTCCTGAGCGCTTGCAGTTTTCAGTTTCAGTTTCTCAAGATGACATCTCTGCGCTGGGAATGACTTCCATATGCACTAGCGTCAAAGGTGCCATGTGTATGATGATCATGGTACAAACCTACCTGAGAGCTGGAAGCTTTCAGTTTCAGTTTCTCAAGATAGACATCTCTGCGCTCGGAATGAATTCCATAAGCACTAACGTCACAGGTGCCATATGCATGGTGATCGTGGCACAATCCTTAAGCCTGCACATAAACCCATGAGCTGGCCAAGTCCTGGCAAGGTCTTGGAAGAAAAGATGAGGTAACGTGCTTTGAGTGACAAACGTAGAAAGAGGAATATGTGTTTTCCTGTCACCTCCGCTTGGCATTCTTATTCTAAAGGTAAGGTACAATCAAAGCAGTCAGGTAAACGTCAATGGCAAGTATAAACTTCAAATTTCATACTTCAAAAGACTTTTTGAACCAAGGATAGTAATTTAGGTCAAAATACTTTCTAACCAGTGATAGTAATATTAGGTCAAAATACTTTCTAACCAAGGATAGTAGTATAAGGTCAAAATACTTTCTAACCAAGGATAGTAGTATAGGTCAATATACTTTTAACAGGGTAGTATATAAGGTCAAATACTTTATAACCAAGGATAGTAGTATAGGTCAAAATACTTTATAACCAAGGATAGTAGTATAAGGTCAATATACTTTATAACCAAGGATAATATATAAGGTCAAAATACTTCTAACCAAGGATAGTAATATGAGGTCAATATACTTTATAACCAAGGATAGTAGTATAAGGTCAAAATACTTTATAACCAAGGATAGTATTATGTATAAGGTCAAAATACTTTATAACCAAGGATAGTATATAAGGTCAAAATACTTTATAACCAAGGATAGTATATAAGGTCAAAATACTTTATAACCAAAGATAGTAGTATTAGGTCAAAATACTTTATAACCAAGGATAGTAATATAGGTCAAAATACTTTATAACCAAGGATAGTAATATAGGTCAAATACTTTATAACCAAGGATAGTAGTATATGAGGTCAAAATACTTTATAACCAAGGGTAGTAGTATAAGGTCAAAATACTTTATAACCAAGGATAGTAGTATAAGGTCAAAATACTTTATAACCAAAGATAGTAGTATAAGGTCAAAATACTTTATAACCAAGGATAGTATATGAGGTCAAAATACTTTATAACCAAGGATAGTAAATATAGGTCAATATACTTTATAACCAAGGATAGTAATAAGGTCAAAATACTTTATAACCAAGGATAGTAGTATAGGTCAAAATACTTTATAACCAAGGATAGTAAGTATAGGTCAAAATACTTTATAACCAAGGATAGTATATAAGGTCAAAATACTTTATAACCAAGGATAGTATATGAAGGTCAAAATACTTTATAACCAAGGGTAGTATATAAGGTCAAAATACTTTATAACCTAGAGAGTTGTATGAGGTCAAAATACTTTATAACCATGGAATAGTAATATAGGTCAAAATACTTTATAACCAAAGATAGTAGTATAGGTCAAAATACTTTATAACCAAGGATAGTAATATAAGGTCAAAATACTTTATAACCAAGGATAGTAGTATAAGGTCAAAATACTTTATAACCTAGGAAGTAGTATGAGGTCAAAATACTTTATAACCAAGGATAGTAGTATAAGGTCAAAATACTTTATAACCAAGGATAGTAGTATAAGGTCAAAATACTTTGTAACCAAGATAGTAGTATTGAGGTCAAAATACTTTATAACCAAGGATAGTAATATAAGGTCAAAATACTTTATAACCAAGGATAGTAATATGAGGTCAAAATACTTTATAACCTAGGAGAGTTGTATGAGGTCAAAATACTTTATACCAAAGATGTAGTATAGGTCAAAATACTTTATAACCAAGGACAGTAATATTGAGGTCAAAATACTTTATAACCAAGGATAGTAGTATAAGGTCAAAATACTTTATAACCAAGGAGAGTTTATGAGGTCAAAATACTTTATAACCAAGGATAGTAGTATTAGGTCAAAATACTTTATAACCAAGGATAGTAAATATTAGGTCAAAATATTTATAACCAAGATAGTAGTATAAGGTCAAAATACTTTATAACCAAGGATAGTAGTATTAGGTCAAAATACTTTATAACCTAGGAGAGTGTATGAGGTCAAAATACTTTATAACCAAGGATAGTAGTATTAGGTCAAAATACTTTATAACCTAGGATAGTATATAAGGTCAAAATACTCTAATAACCATGGATAGTAGTATTAGGTCAAAATACTTTATAACCAAGGATTGTAGTATAAGGTCAAAATACTTTATAACCAAGGATAGTAGTATAAGGTCAAAATACTTTATAACCAAGGATAGTAGTATAAGGTCAAAATACTTTATAACCAAGGATTGTAGTATTAGGTCAAAATACTGTATAACCAAGGATAGTAGTATAAGGTCAAAATACTTTATAACCAAGGATA
>CM060310.1:86188718-86201218 GCA_030674185.1 Monoplex corrugatus | reverse complement strand
AAACAGTCTGCCAGACATTCCCCAAAATTTGATGAAGTAAATGTAACATATGGGAGGGAGGGAGAAAGAGAACGAGAGAGTGAGAGAGGGAGAAAGATATATATCGAGAAAGAGAGACAGAGAGAGACAGAGTTGAGTGAGAGATAAGAAAGGGAGAGAAAGACAGTGAGAGAAAGATGGAGGAAGAGAGAGGGAGACATGGTGGATGGAAAGGTTAAGTACCTTTAACCCAAACCGTGACCCTCCAGAAACCGTTCTTATATCCAATATCACCTTAGAACAACGTTTGGCAGGCAGATAATCAGGAACCGTTTCTGAGAACTGCAAAACGATGCAAGCTTTATACATGACCACCCTCCATAGAACACTGATCAAAACTGTCATTCAGGATACCCTGGAAGGAGGCAGTCGTTGAAGTCGACAGAGTTGGGTGACCAGTATCACAGACAGGACCAGCTTCAGTATGTTTGAACCTTTTATCTCAGAATGAGACGTGAATGATAAGGTCTGTTGCAGCGTCCTATCAGTCTCCTCAACGACAACATGGTCTTAAGACTAGATGATGATATCGATGATGATGACGACGACGACGATGATGATGGCGATGTTGAGGATGAAGATGATGATGATGGCTACAATGATGAAGATGGTGATAATGACGATGATGGTGATGATATGATGATGACGATGACGACGACGACAATGATGATGATGGAGATCATGATCTGACGATGATATTGATGATGATGACGCAACGACGGAGATAATGATGATGATGATGATGATGGTGATGTATAGTATTATTCTGTATTGCGTTGTATTGTATTGGTATTCTGTTTGTATTCTATTTGTATGTATTGTGTTGTAGGTTAGCGCACTGTATTGTGTTGATATCCAGCTGTAACAGACTGCCAGTGCGTACTTAAGGCTGTTGTCCAGCAGGATATAATATCTCCACCATCTTTGTGATTTCATTCTAGCCATTGAAATTGTAAATCTCTATTCACTGACCTCTGATTTCAGAAGAAAACCACAAAATTACACGTAAAGAGGACTTTGAATTAGATTTTCTTGATGTCCTCTCTAATACTCCTGTAGCTTTTGGCTTTCGTTGATTTTAATGAAATCTTCTGAAACCAAGAAGGCCAGTAAAATGATAAACAATTAAAGTCTCCTTTCTTATGTCTATTTTATTCATAATATATGGGGATCACAGGCCTTCATTCTGCTGTTGATGCTTTCAGGGTGGACTGGGTGATCTGCTGATGTGTTCTCGTCAACTTTCATGCTGTGAAACAGTTACACACAAACATCGTGATATTAACCCTTTGACTCCTGCACCCTGCCCACCAACATCCTGCATGGTCAACCATGCTAGAAAAGCAAAAACTTAAACTCTTTGACTCCCTCACCCTATCCATCAACTTCCTGCAGGAAGCTGGTGAATAGAATGATGAAGTCAAAGAATGAAGGGTTTTTTTTTGCAGCTTATGGACAGGATGCTGGAATCAAAGGGTTAAAATGGATTATATATTTCCAGGAAGTAGGTGAACTTGATTAAAGAAATGCATTGACTTGTTTTTGTTTTTGCTCTTTCTTTCATATTGAGGAAGACTATATCTGCAGCACTGTTCTCTCTGTCTTTTGAAGCTTGCTAAGCTGATGACAGGTAATACCAAGCTGTGAAGATTGATGATTATGCATTGAACAGTGCCTGCCTGTGTCTGCTGTTACACTTTCCTATGAAATAATAAAGAACAAAGACACAGAGACCCTGTAAATGGAACAGTAAAGCTGAGGGACAAAATCTGCATGCAGTCTTACGTTATAATAAGATTTCCTTAGCAACCCCCTTACCTCTGTGTGCATGCGTATGTGTGTGTAACGGGGGGGTTGAAAGAGAGACAAAGAGCGAGAGAGAGAGAGGGAGGGGAGGGGAGAGAGAGAGAGAGAGAGAGAGAGGAGGAAGCAGGATTCTCACTCTTCTTTCTATTTACATCATCGACCCCCTCCTCTCCTCATCCCCCAAACATGCACGCGTCCACCACACGCTTAATGCACCTGTAAGAATGTCCCAGGGGTACCGGCTTAGGGGGCGGGGCACAAACTGCCCGTTGCTATGGTGTCAGGACACTGCTTGTAACAGCACGTAGCGAGAGAGAGGTGAACGTAAACCCTCTGCGCTCTCTCACTCACGGCCAGTTAAAGCGCATTAATTTGTCTGGGAGAAAGAAAAACAAAAGAGCTGAACGGAATTGGTCAAGTCATATCGATGGGTTCTCTTTTTCTCACTCTATGCATGGTCCTGCGTGAGCTTTCTTGTTGGGTTTTCTGTTTCTGTAAACTCATGGGTATCTGCCTCCTTAGTTTCATTTTAAACTCGTTACTATTTCCGGCCCTGGTTCTCTCCCCTATTTTGCCCTATTTGTATCCCTCAAACCATTTCCTTGATTTTTTTCACCATATGAACATTGACACAACTCTCTAGATACTGCTGCAGTGAAAATGGCCCGTTGTGGAAATGTCAATAATACCAGCAAGATGATCTTGTGTGTTTAGTGACAGCAAAATTCATTAATACACAGCGAACATGATCTATGTGTCGTTTTGAACAATGTCCGCATTTTCTGATTATATATACCATTAAAACACTCAAACAGAAAATGAAAATCACCGATGAAGAAACTTTTGTCACCTTCATAAATCTTAGCAATGCATTCATCTCCATCTGTTCAACGCCATGGTCAAAATGGGTTTCCTAAACATCTCATTTCATTAAATGCCTTATTGTATGAAGATAAAAAGGCTACAATTAGACAGAATAGTCAGAAATGTGAATTTTTTCAATATCCACAGGGGAGTTAGACAAGGCTGTATCCTTTCACCTTATCTCTATACGAAAAAGTCATGAAAGATGCTGATAGAGAAGGTAAGGTTATAAAGATAGGAGGAAAACAAACTTACAAGCCTGCGCTATGCCGATGATACTGCGCCATGAGCAGGCAACATTACCACTTGAAAAGAAATCTATACAGGTTGGATGCAGCAGGCAAAAAGGCTGTCCTAAACTCTTATCGCCAAGAAAACAAAAGTGCTAGATAGTAGAGGCAAAGACACTGAAAGCAATGAAGACATATTAGTCAATAAAGTTCCTTTAGAAAATGTTAAAGCAGTTAAATATCTTGGATCTGTAAAAACTGATGATGGATGGAACCTCCTCTAAAGACATCATGTAAGAATTGGAATGGCAAAGAAAACATGGTCCAACAAACAATATCTGGAAAGACAAGTTTCATTCCAAATGGCCTGAAAATAAAACTTTTCACATGTTTGAGCTGGCAAATCATGAGTTATAGATGTGAAGTCTGGACTCTCAGAAAAGCTAATCGCAAAAGAACTGAGGTAGCAGACATGTGGCTTTATCGGAGACTACTACGTGTCAAATGGACAGATAGAAGAACTAATGAAAGTGTCCTAGAATAACTTGATACCACCAGAAAATTACTGGCAGACATCAACAACAGAAGACTAAAATACATTGGCCATGTGTCACGTTGCAAGAACACGGACCTCATGGCAACCATTTTTCAAGGAAATACAGGGGCAAAAATGAAGAAAGACAGACCTCCGATCTCATACATCGAGAACATAACCAACATCAGTGGCCTAGATATTCAAGAAGTTGTCCACAAAAGTCAAGAGATAGCTGGAAGAGAGTGGCGGTGTCAAAGAGTGCAGTGGCCGACGCTGAACCTGGTGACGCTGACAAGTGAAACAGGTGAGATATACGCGACAGGTGAGACAGATGAAATAAATATTTAAAACATTACCTGTTGTAATTTTCTAAATTGAAGATACTGACCTATGATATATATTATTCTTGGCCTGTTTGATTGTTTGTACAAGAAGCCATTACTTTACATGTTATTATTGTCATGTTTGCCTTTAAACAGAAAGAACCTTTTGAGAAAAGGTAAAAAAGAAAACATGATAACTGAAGACATGCCACAAAATTTTCAACATCATGCAGTTGCTGCACCTATATTACACACTGGGTCTACAAAGCTTTTTCATGTGTTCTACATATTTTGCGACAAACAGCGTGGAAAGGAATGACAACAATCACTAGGAGATGGTAAGTATAACGGAATACTAATAGGGAAGTCGTAGATTACACCTTTTCATTATATTGGTCAAAACAATTAGTGTGGGCTTTCAACCCCCACTGGCTCCTATCCAGAGTTGAACCTGCTACAGGCCCACGTGAAGACTGGGACCACACAGTCAAGTCTTTTCCACTTTACAATTTGTAATGAATATGTCACTTAAAATCCTCATCAACTCTGCAGGTGTTTTATCTATCGGGCTAGGCTGATGCCAGGGTACATAATAAAAGTGAGCGTAGAGTACAGCCCTATCATCGATCGAAATCATGAATGGGATTGCATAGAGTTGTCACTATCATATCCATTCTCATCTTCAGACTATTAAGAAAATATTGTCCATATATTCTGTTGCTCTTCGTACCCTGCTGTCAGGTGACCTCAGTTTTGATGGGTTTGGAGGTGGACGTTTGCCTATTTCAGTCTGAGTTAAGCATAGGAAGATACACCCTAGCTGTCTGTTTCACTGCTGCTGGGGCAGTGTCAGGTCTGACTGATCAGGCCGATGTTGGAACCAATCCAATACTGTAATTTATCACAGAAAATTGCTACTTTTCGTTTCGTGTTGACACCGTCAAGCACAGCCACTCTGTCCTTTCCACAGTGGAAGTCAGAGCAGTGTGATATGGAGAACCTGATGTTGCATATGCAGCAGATTGTCTCCACGCAGCGGACAGATATAAAGGAATGACGAGCGCCAATAAATTTGGTACCAGCAGCATGCAGGAGTTGCCAGAAAGGCACTGAAATCACGTCAGATTGCTATAGAAACTCCCAGTCAAATTTTCTGGCTGGAGTCGTTCCTCAAGTTGATCTCCCAAGCTGTTCCTATGGCTGGGCCATGTAGAGCCACGTAGGTTTGAAATCAGAGTTTACATTCTCCAAGAAGAACTACCCTCCCTGGTTGATGAGCTCCACCTACACACATCCATCATCAACAGGTAGTGTCTGACTACAAGCTTACCGATAGCAGACCACGAGGCCTGACCTGAGTTTAAGCCAACAAAATGACAGCAGTGGGCATGATGACACAGGGAGGGGCAAGTGATGGGGAAGGAGAAATCAAGGCTGTTTCCTGGTTGTTATCAGCTGTAGGGACGCAGCATGTGAGGCACGTTCACGTTTATCGTTCAGAGAGAGACACAGAGAAGACAGAGAGAGAGAGACAGAGAAGAAGAGACATGACAGAGAATGAAAAGACAGACAGAGACAGAGATAAAGAGAAACAGAGAGAGAAAAAGACAGACGGATAGAGAGACAGAGACAAAGAGAGAGTGAGAAAAGAAAGAGAGAGACATGGAGTGAGAGAAGCAAGCCAGCGATAAAGCTAGAAAGATAGGAAACAGAATTGATGGTCATTCGTTTTGACAAGGGTGTTAACTTCTGTTCTGTTGAAGCTGTGCTTTGATTAGAAAAATGAGCCCACTGTTTGTTTTTCGCCAAGTCTTTGTTTGCCGGTGAGGTAATGATCCTTGTGACTGGTCAGCTGGATGATTCGAATTTAATTAAATTGAATCTGATATTGCACAACATATCCACAGATGAAGCCGTTTGCATTCAGTTGCAATCTGGTTAAATCTAATTGGAAACATTTCACCATAAATTTCTTGTTTGTTTCTGCAGTTAACAACGCCACTGCTGCTTGTTACAGTATAAGGACAGAGCCTGTTAAATATCCCACGACAACAAAAGAGTTGTCTTCGGTGAAAACCTATACAAAAGTCCATTTTTGTTGGTGAAACAAAACACACGCATTAAAAAACAAAAAGGTGGCGCCACACTGTGGCTACATGCTTTCCCTAGGGAGAACAGCTCGCATTTCAGTTTGAAAAAATATTGTGACCAAAATAAAAATCTAGTCCAATCCAATATAGACAGACAGACACAAAAACAGACAGACAGGCAGACAGACAGACAGACAGACAGACATAATCACATTGTTTTCTGCCATACAAGTTAGAGAATGGCTACAACAAAAAGAATAAAACCCCACAGGTTTTAGATCCATTTACTAGGCACCAGAAACTTTGTTAAACTAAACATTACGCTTTTAGAAAGAGAGAGAGACACAGAGAGAGACAGAAACAGAGAGAGACAAAGAGATAGACAGACAGAGAGAGCAGAGAAGAGAGAGACAGAGAGACAGAGAGAGAGGGAGGGAGAAAGAGACAGACAGACAGAGATAGACAAACAGCCAGAGGGGGAAAGAGAGACAGACAGACAGAAACACAGACAGGAGATAAACGAACAGACAGAGAGGGAGAGAGAGAGAGAGGAGAGGAGAGAGAGAGAGAGAGAGAGAGAGAGAGAGAGAGAGAGAGAGAGAGAGAATATTAAACAGATCTTCCTCATTGTTTCAATCCCTACCGTCACAGATTGTTTCCGTAATTGACCGGAAATACGATGGGCAGCACCACTAATGACGTCCTCCATCAAGTGATGTCAACCGTGACATGTAGCCCCGGGCTGAAAACATTGTTGTCGTCACAATGGTTCTTGTGTCTTTTACCTGGAGTGTCTTCTTCCTTTTGCCATTTCCTCAAGAAAAACGGACGTGATTCATCTTCTCTCTCGCTCAAGATTTGATGTCCCGAGTTCAATCCTAGTCTGCAGCATAAAAACTGGGCTGTTTGCTGCCCATCTTAATGCTTCAGTCATTATGACAGTGTCAGTTTTTACATAGATCCTATCCCTTTCTCATACACCCCTCTTTCAATTTCAAGACGTTGGCAGAGAGTAGCGATATGTGTTGGCTCAAGGAGTCTGCTGGGTAACAGATGAGAAATTCATGTCCAGATGTGAAGATTCACTCTGGAATGAAGTCTAAACTCTTGAGCTCCCCTTTCTCAGAAGGTAACCAATATGGGTCAAGCATGGCACCAAATCCACTTAGATGGCCCAGAACTTGGGGAAGGGAATGATAAGAATGGAAGAGGGTGGAGATGGTGGTCAATACATGGCTTGTTTGTTATTTCTGAGGGTTTTTGTTGTTGTTCAGATTGTTTTTTTTGTTCAGATACTTCTTACGCTCTGTATATGCTTGCTACTTCTCATGACACTCACACTGATTACCTTTATCGTTGAATGTGATAAGACAGAAGTATACACGTGTACACTGGTACATCTTGGGTACAAACTGGCAGCTAACAGTATGTGAACCCAGAGCCCAACTGACTGATTAGTGAGTGGGTCATTGTCATTGCCCATGACTACAGGTATTTGACAGGTGGTGATAGGTAGACACTCACAGTCTTCTGCAGATATCAAACAGGTAGAATGATCTACAGGTATCAGACAGGTAGAGTGATCTACAGGTGTCTGACAGGTAAAGTGTTCTACAGGTATCAGACAGGTAAAGTGATCTACAGGTATCAGACAGGTAGAGTGATCTACAGGTATCAGACAGGTAGAGTGATCTACAGGTATCAGACAGGTAGAGTGATCTACAGGTATCAGACAGGTACAGTGATCTACAGGTGTCTGACAGGTAAAGTGTTCTACAGGTATCAGACAGGTAGAGTGATCTACAGGTGTCTGACAGGTAAAGTGTTCTACAGTTATCAGACAGACAGACGAATACAATGTTTTACAGGTACCACAACAACCTGACACAGGACGAGGCTCAATACCAATTGCTGTGTTGGAACGTAACATGTTATTTTCTCACTTATATCAAGTCTGCATGCGATGGACAGAGAAAACAAACGGTGTAACATAACATGTTATTGCCTCACTTGAGCCAAGCCTGAAAGTATTGGGCAGAAAAAACCCAGCAGGATGGAGAGAGGAGGTGGGTTGGTCACGTTTGTGCTCCACACATTGTTTTGGTTAGAGTATGTCGAAAGAAACATTAATTTAAACAAACAGCAACAAGAATAGCAACACACACACACACACACACACACACACACACACACACACACACACACACACACACACACCACACACAAAACACACACACACACACACAATACACACAGTTTCTCTCTCTCCCTCTCTCTCTCCCTCTCTCTCTCTCCCTCTCAAACACATACACACACGCACGCGCACGCGCGCACGTGATGTGGGCGCGCACAACACACACGCACACACACACACACACACACACACACACACACACACACACACACACATGCACATGCACACAAACACACAAACACACATATACCCCACATATAACCATACACACACAAACACACACACATAAATATATATATAATATATATATATATATATATAGTTATATATATATATAGTGTTATTTATATATATATATATATATATATATATATATATATATATATATATATATAATCTCTCTCTCTGTATGTATATGTGATATATATATATATATGTTATATGTATATAATGTGTGTGTGTGTACGCACCAATGTATGCAAATATCCACGCACATGCACACGCTCAAATTCTCGCAAACACACACACACACACGACTACAAACACATAAACACACGCAGATACACACACATGATTACAAAAACACATGCGTACACGCGTGCGCGCGCGCGCGCCCCACACACACACACACACACACACACTCACACTCACACACACACCACCACCACCACGACCATAAAAAAATGTCCAGACTACATTATGTTATCCAACAGTGCATGACGACAAAGTATGAATTAAGCGTGTATCGCGGAGAGAGTGTATATGGAGAGCTGACCGTTAGTACCGCGATATTCATGTCATCCAAACCTCCACGGCGGCTTCCGTTCCGCTTGTTCAGGGCCGATAACTATCTGCACGGTGGCGGGCGAGTAACGGGCCTTGGCTGACAAACAAGATGGCGGGCGATGAAGCCAAGGGTCTAGTGTCACGCGAAAGCTGGTTGCATGCAGTGCAGGCCGGGGCATTTGATAGCGGTGCTGTGGCCTCCTGTCAGTATTTGAGAGCGACCTGACGGTTTCTGCACACGATAAGCTGCTCTCATATTTCTTGTGAATTGACGAAATTGGACTTCACCGCAGCTTGGTCAATGGTGCAAATAATGCGGCTCCTGCTCGTAATTTGAAAATGTGTCCTTTATGGTTCCAAACACAAAGATTGAGTAATTCACCCGACGTCATCTCACGTAGGAATCAAAACACACACCACACACACACACACACACACACACACACACACACACACACACACACACACACACACACACACCACGAAAACAGGATCTAAACGCGTATTTAATATAACCAGACAAGACAGGCGCAACGGTTGGGGCCCAACTGGCCTTTGTCAAGCGTAAACGTAAGACCACAAACGAATAAACACCAAATACAACAATACAAAAATTGGGAGAAAAATTCATTTTTCTCTCACAGGACGAAGCAGCAGGGAAGTTTTAGTTTTTTCCTCCTAATTTTTGTATTTGGTGTTTATTTGTTTGTGATGTTACGTTTACGCATGACAAAGGCCAGTTGGCCGAAAAGTTGCGCCTGTCTTGTCTGGTTGTATAAAATACGCGTTCTGATTCTATTTTCGTGGTTTTTTTCCTTCTGATTCCTGTTTGCTTGAACGCAGGCAGTCGCACTTGTTTTGGATTTCTTATGTCATCCTGTGTGTACCGTGTTTCTAGTGACGAATTGTGAACTCCACGTACGGTATAGAAGACCTTCTGGTATGACGTGTGGCCTACTGGTTAGAGGATATGGTCAACAAACACGCAATAAATCCCAGGATTGATTGTCAAAGTGATTGGACGGGGATTCCCTTAACCCACTCCAGTGCACATAGCGAACAGATGTGGGAGCTGTTCCTTTGAATAAGGACACTAAACTGAGATTTCACATAATAAACTGAGGTCCCACGTGAGACGAACACACAGTAATAAAGGAATGGACTCATGCCAAGATATAAAGAGGAATCCGTTTTTTAATATTGTCAAATGAACACAAGCACAGCAATATAAACAGGATCTACGGAACTTTCATTTATACTAAATAAACATACGGAACATGTACAATATCAAACAGGTGAGAAACTGGGTACTGCTGAAAGGTAGCACTACTTTCCCTTGGGAGGTTAGTTCATAACTTAACATGAAACTTCCACTATGATAAACTTCAGCTCAACGCAGTAAGTGAGACAGATTGGCAACGATATAATATCAAAAGTGCTGTGAGTTTCTAAAGTTTTTGTGTGTGGCGTTTACCTTAGGGAAAGCCAAAGTTGGCGCAGAAGTGGAAATGGAAAGTATGACAAAAATAATAATTGTTGTGATTGTTTCTGATTTTGTTTGTTTGATTCTTTCTTTCTTTTAGGCAAGTTTGTATTTCTTTCGGTTTTAGACAAGTGTTTTTTTCTCAATTTTAGGCATTTTTTTTCCTTTTTCTTTTAGGCAAGTGTTTTTCTTTTTGTTTTAGGCAAATGTTTTTGTTTTTTGTTTTAGCCAAGTGTTTTTCCTTTTGTTTAGGCAAGTGTTTTTCACAACCTTGAGACAGGTTGATAGATTTAAATACCTGGGAACGACCATTTCACCAGACGGCAGATGCACATCAGAAATAGCCAGCAGAATCGGCCAAGCCAAAAACAATATTCAAGAAGATGGAAAGCATTCTTACCAACAAATGCCTATCAATTGACATCAGGAAGAGAGTTCTTGAATGTTATATACAACCAATGCTGTTGTACGGTTGCGAAGCATGGACAGTCAACAAGCAAAGCCAGAACAAGATTGAGGCAGCCGAGATGTGGTTTCTAAGAAGGATGTTGAGAGTTCCATGGACAGCAAAGAAAACAAACGAGACAGTCTTGATGGAGGCAGACACAAGAAGATCATTCATAGGGAAGATTAGGAAAAGGCAGGCAACATTCATAGGCCATTTTATGAGGAAAGGGGAATTGGAACACCTGGTCACAACGGGAAAGCTGGAGGGAAGGAGAGCACCAGGTAGACCCAGGAGAAGGTACTAGACGGACTTACAGAGTGGCTGAAGACAGGGAGGGTGGAAGAGATGCTTGAGGCAACAAGAGATAGAGACAGATGGAAGTCCATAATCGCCAACGCCATGCGGCAAGGCACCTGGTGATGATGATGATGAAGTGATTTTCTTTTTGTTCTAGGCAAGCGTTTTCTTTTAGTTTCAGGCACGTGTTTTTCTTTTAGTTTCAGGCACGTGTTTTTCTTTTAGTTTCAGGCACGTGTTTTTCTTTTTGTTTCAGGCACGTGTTTTTCTTTTTGTTTCAGGCACGTGTTTTTCTTTTTGTTTCAGGCACGTGTTTTTGTTTTGTTTCAGGCACGTGTTTTTCTTTAGTTTCAGGCACGTGTTTTTCTTTTAGTTTCAGGCACGTGTTTTTTGTTTTGTTTCAGGCACGTGTTTTTCTTTTAGTTTCAGGCACGTGTTTTTTGTTTTGTTTCAGGCACGTGTTTTTCTTTTAGTTTCAGGCACGTGTTTTTCTTTTAGTTTCAGGCACGTGTTTTTCTTTTGTTTCAGGCACGTGTTTTTCTTTTGTTTCAGCACGTGTTTTTTGTTTTGTTTCAGGCAGTGTTTTTCTTTTGTTTCAGGCACGTGTTTTTCTTTTAGTTTCAGGCACGTGTTTTTTTTTTGTTTCAGGCACGTGTTTTTCTTTTTGTTTCAGGCACGTGTTTTCTTTTGTTTTAGGCACGTGTTTTTCTTTTTTTTTAGGCACGTGTTTTTCTTTTTGTTTTAGGCACGTGTTTTCTTTTTGTTTTAGGCACGTGTTTTTCTTTTTGTTTAGGACGTGTTTTCTTTTTGTTTAAGGGAACTGCTCTTCTTTTTATTTTAGGCAAGTATTTTCTTTTGATGTAGGCAATTGGGTTTTGTTGAACATGAAAACTTGCTTTGCTGATTATCATAGCTTGAGGGGGGACACGTTTTATTTTTTACGCTGTGCACTGAAACCAACTAATCATCTCTTTAGGTTTGCTCTTTACAGGAACAGATTTAAAAATGAATCCTCCAGGAAGACAACCGCTTTCATAAATATTTTGACTGTGTTTCCATGCCAAAAACATCACATCAGAAGACTACTCCTAACAGATTAGCACCGATACATAAACGTGGCATGGTCATCACATGGGTTTAAGTTAGATGCAGTCTTCAGTAAGTGGAATTGCTTTTTTCTTACTCTCTCAATTTCAGTGCCAGGTCAATGGCGCTGATCCCACAGAACTTATTTTAGCTCCACAGCAAACCATCAACCTCCAGTGCGTTCAGTTGAAGACTTAGTGCCAGAAAACCCGAAGGAGCCAGATATGCCGAGCTGCTATAGAACACCCACCGAAGGAGACCCTGCGCAGCTGCTGGGTCACTTTGGTGGGGTTCAACAGAGTCTGTTGTTCTGATCCAA
>CM060310.1:86168718-86183718 GCA_030674185.1 Monoplex corrugatus | reverse complement strand
AACTGTTGTTGCTGCTGTTATGTGTCCACTACTGCTGCTATTCCGTTACTACTGCTGCTGTTGTTGTTGCTACTACTGCTATTACTGCTACAAGTACTGCTACTGTTGTTGCTGCTACTTTTATTACCACTACTACTGCTGCTGCTGTTGTGGCTACTACTATTGTTACTGCTGCTGTTGCTGCTACTATTATTACCTACTACTGTGCTGCTGTTGCTGTTGCTGCTATATTATCTGCTACTAGTACTGCTGTGTTGCTATTACTGTTACATGTATTACTGCTACTGTACTGCTGTTGTTGTTGCTATTACTGTTATTACTGCTACTAGTACTGCTGTTGTTGTTGTTGCTATTACTGTTATTACTGCTACTAGTACTGCTGTTGTTGTTGCTATTACTGTTATTACTGCTACTAGTACTGCTGTTGTTGTTGTTGCTATTACTGTTATTACTGCTACTAGTACTGCTGTTGTTGTTGTTGCTATTACTGTTATTACTGCTACTAGTACTGCTGTTGTTGTTGCTATTACTGTTATTACTGCTACTAGTACCGCTGTTGTTGCTACTACTATTATTACTGCTACTAGTACTGCTGTTGTTGCTACCACTTTATTACTGCTACTAGTACTGCTGTTGTTGCTACTACTATTATTACTGTTTTACTACTACTGCTGTTGCTGCTACATTATTACTGTTATTACTATCGCTGCTGCTGTTGCTACTGCTATTGATACTGCTACTACTGCTGCTCCTGCTGTTGCTACTGCTATTATTACTGCTACTACTACTGCTGTTGCTACTGCTATTTATTACTGCTACTAGTACCGCTGTTGTTGCTACTACTATTATTACTGCTACTAGTACTGCTGTGTTGCTACTACTATTATTACTGTTATTACTACTACTGCTGTTGCTGCTACCATTATTACTGTTATTACTATCGCTGCTGCTGTTGCTACTGCTATTGATACTGCTATACTGCTGCTCTGCTGTTGCTACTGCTATTATTACTGCTACTACTACTGCTCCAGCTGTTGCTACTGCTATTATTACTGCTACTACTACTGCTCCAGCTGTTGCTACTGCTATTATTACTGCTACTACTACTGCTCCAGCTGTTGCTACTGCTATTATTACTGCTACTACTACTGCTCCTGCTGTTGTTGCTACTGCTATTATTACTGCTACTACTACTGCTCCTGCTGTTGCTACTGCTATTATTACTGCTACTACTACTGCTCCTGCTGTTGCTACTGCTATTATTACTGCTACTACTACTGCTCCAGCTGTTGCTACTGCTATTATTACTGCTACTACTACTGCTCCTGCTGTTGCTACTGCTATTATTACTGCTACTATACTACTGCTGTTGCTACTGCTATTATTACTGCTACTACTACTGCTCCTGCTGTTGCTATTGCTATTATTACTGCTACTACTACTGCTCCTGCTGTTGTTGCTACTACTGTTATCATTGCTACTACAACTACTACTACTACTGCCGCTACTGCTGCTGCTGCTGCTACTACTTCTACTATTACTAGTTTCATTCTTTGTATTTCCCTTTCTGTTAATTTGCTAAAACAAAATAGGAGCAAAAAGAAACAAACAGTGTATGGATTACGGGATACAATCGATCCAGCTGATTTTATTGTGGTTTGTCGTTGGTGTTTTCAAGGCGGACGCCTATCTACCTGTCAAAACATAATATATGGCCAGCTTTGAATTGGAACCGCCTGTTAAATGTCCTCCTATGTTTACTTATATTTTCATTGACCATAGAAGACACCATCTGCTCTAAGCTTCACGCATTGCATAGTCATAAGGTTCTTATCAGGAAGTTCATTTAGGAGACATGCACTTTACAAAGCAGAAAAATATTTGAACAGTTTGATCAGAAATCCATTTGACAGAATATTCGTCAATGTTTCAACAACCTGTCAGAGTGATTCTTTTCGTTAAACTGCTGATGACAAATTGCCTGTCAAGATTTCTTTTGTGTTACGTCTGGATCAATTGCTCTTATTGTTTTATCGATTTTGTCCCTTGTTCTTTTGTCTCCTCACCTTCTCCTTTTCGAGTTCCATGAAAATGAATTAGACCGAGTCTTCTTTCTGTCTGTGTCTGTCTGTCTGTCTGTCTCTGTCAGTCTTGTCTGTCTGTCTGTCTGTCTCTCTTTGTAACTCACTCTCTCTCTGTATCTATCTGTCTGTCTTTTCCTCTCTCTCTCGCTCTCTCGCTCTCTCTCTCTCACTCTCTCGTGTGTGTATGTGTGTGTGTGTGTGTGTCTCTCTCTCCTTCATACACACACACATACACACACACACACACACACACACACACACACACACACACACACACACACACACACACACACATGCGTGCGTGAGTGCACACAGAGATACACATATCCTCCGTCGGCCTTTCTTCCCTTTACCCAACATCCACTTTTCCCGTATGTTCAGAGCTGTGCATACAAGTGTACTGTGCATATACTGGTGTGTGTGTGTTTATGTGTGTTTGTGTGTGTGTTCGTGTGTGTGCGTGTGTGCGCGTGCGTATGTGTTCGTGTGCGTGTGTGTGTGTGTGTATGTGTGTGTGTTCGTGTGTGTGTGTTGCGTGTGTGTGTGTATGTTCGTGTGTGTGTGTGTGTATGGTGTGTATGTGTGTGTGTGTGTGTGTGTGTGTGTGTGTGTGTGTGTGTGTGTGTGTGTGTGTGTGTGTGTAAAACGTCCTTGTGATTGCAAATGAAAATCTGTCAGTGACTTGTTGTCAAACATTTTCATCCGTTCATAACTTTCATTCTCTTTAATCAAAATAAAAAAAAATTATACACAGATGACATTTTAATTTGTCACAACTCCCACAGTTTTTGAAGAAGATATTTTATCAACATGTCACTGGAATGGCAACCTCACATACTTCCACCCTGACATCAATTACCTGATATCACCGAAGAATCGACGTTTGCCCCGTCTTTGTGAAAATGGGTCATAAAAAACAGCAAGAATAATAAAAACCCTGAATTATGAATTATTTCATGAATGATTTTTGTGTATCGCTTTTTGTTCCAAATTTATTCGTACTCAACGTGCACCGCACATAATCAGTTCAGCTGACAGGAGAGTTGACCCCATTTCTGTATGTTGTTGCACAGTCCGCATCTTTGGTGGACGTACGTGCCGTTGTTGTTTTTTCCATACTTCCATATACCTGCCACTTATAGGACTTATAGGACTTTAGGATCTTCTACGTGCAGATAATACATTACGCATGCGTATACATACCAATGGAATGAATATGTACTAAATGATAAAACACTACACAGGGACTGATTTTAACCCTTTGACTCCCGTACCCTATCTACCAACTGCAAAAACGTAACCCTTTGACTCCCTTACCCCATCCACCAGTTTCATGCAGGAAGCTGACAGATAGTGTGAGGGAATCAAAAGGTTAAGTTTTTGCTTTTGGTTGACAATACAGGGTGCTGATGGCAGACAAAGGGTTAATTCTTCTCGAAAACGTAACGAGGAAATATGTCGTAACTTGAACCACGTAAACCCAAACGAAGACAGATTTGATCAGCACGACTGTCTGTTGCAGGCGATATACCATCTCGGCCCAAATAAAGAAAATTCATTAGGGACAATCCTCTCCTCTCTCTTTCTCTTCCTTCAGTTTTTCTCACTGCACCTCGTCTGTCCAGTCTGTCCAATGACATCCATATTTCTCTCTTCAATACCGGCCACCTGTCAGAGCACGTCTCAAGTGGCCAGCACTTTTTACAGCGGTCAGGGAGGGACAGAGAGAGATGGAGAGCGGATGAAGAAAGGGAGGGCAATGGGGATGAGGACGGGGGTGGCATGGTAAAGCTACTTTCACTTTCTGCATTTCTTGCGAGTTTGTATTTCTTATCATTAAAAATAAACAAAAACAAAACAAAAAACAAACAAACAACAATAACAAACAAAACCAAAACTAAAAACAAAAACCACATGATACATTCTCAGCATCTAAGTCACAAAAGGTTTTGAACAAACAGAAACTACAAAAACATGATAATAGAAAAAGAATAGATATTTGATTAACAAAACAACATAGGTGTAAATTTTCGGCTAATTGGATCTTTGTCAAGAGTGTACAAAGGACAACAAAGAAACAAATTTACAAAACCAGTGCCAAAGACAGATAACTTTCCTCATGTTTTTGTTGAGCTGTAGAAAATCACTTTGACATGACGACCATAAACATCGCACATCAACAGTTTTCTTTTTCACTCCTTGTCACTGTACATTGTGTGGCCCAGCCGTTATAGCACCTGAGTAGGGCGCAATAAACTCGAGTTCAAATCATGAATTGGACATGAATTTTCCTCTTCCTTCCGCTGGATCTTAAGCTTCAGTCTTAGTTTCAGTTTCTCAAGACAACGTCTCCACGTTCGGAATGAATTCCACATAAACTGACGCCACTGGTGCCATGCGATGGAGAAGATCCAAAACGATCAACCCTAAACTTGCAGACAGACCCATGAGCTGGCCAGTTACTGCGATCCTACCTAGTCTATGGGAGTTGAATCGTGTATAAATTTGTTACAGCCTGTCCTGGGAACAATGCTGGCTTCATTGTAATGACTGTGTGTGTGTGTGTGTGTGTGTGTGTGTGTGTGTGTGTGTGTGTGTGTGTGTGTGTGTGTGTGTGTAGTGTGTGTGTGTGTGTGTGAGTGTGTATGTGTGTGTGTGTGTGTGAGAGAGAGAGAAGAGAGAGAGAGAGAGAGAGTGTGTGTGTGTGTGTGTGTGTGAGAGAGAGAGAGAGAGTGCGTGTGTATGTGTGTGTTTGTGTCAGTCTGTTTCTCTGCATTGCTGCATTTACCACAGACAGAGTGAAATCACTTTCCCAAATGAATGAAAAATAAAGTAAATAAATATTTACTACTGTACTTACAATAATGATGATCAGTGATGGTGATGATGTTGATAATAACAACAATAACAGCGATGACAATAATAGTAATAATGATGATAGCAACAACAACAACAATAATAATAGTGATAATAATAACAATAATAATAATCATGATAACAATAGCAATAATAACATATTAGTGATGATAATAGTGATGATGATAATGATGACGATGACGATGACGACGACGACGACGAAGACGACGAAGACGATGATGATGATGATGATGATGATGATGATGATGATGATGATGATGAGATGCTAAAATGGGGATGGAGAGTGAGAAAACGCTTTGATGGCACTTTTCTGCATATAATCTAATGGCCTTCCCTCTACTTTCTTCACACTTCAGACCCCCCCCCCCCCCATCCCCCGCTGTCCATTCCTCCTCCCCATCATCACCCTCATCATCTAGACTCATTCTTTTGGCCATCAAGTTATGGGAAGGCTTTGGCATGCGGCACAAAAACGCTGTAGCCATGCCATACTTACAATCTAGCCTTTTATCACGTAAGTGTAGATGACAGAGAAACAGGATGGGTTCAAGCAAACTTGTGTGTACAGTAAGTACGATACAAGACAATACAATGGAATGTATTACTGCGCAAGACAATACGACGTCAAATAATACCAGCAATTCAATACAATAATATTTATGAATCCGACTTTGGAATTTACAAGAAAGTATCCACTTAGCTCGACACGAACAAACACACACACGCGCACCTACTGTTGTATACACACACACACACGGACCCACACACATAACACATACACTCACACACGCACATAATTACACTTACACACATACACACACAACACGCACACATACACACACACACACACACACACACACACACATACATATACACACACAACACACACACTCACATACACACACACATACACACACACACACACACACACACACACACACACACACACACACACACACACACACACATACCCGTCTAATATCACTTATAGTGAAAAGACGTTAAATCAAAGAACGAACACACACACACACACACACACACACACACACACACACACACACACACACACACACACATATATAATATATATATATATATATATATATATATATATATATATATATACCGCACACACACAAACTCATACACAAGCACAAATATCAATTAATAACAATTTAACGCTAAAAAGTGGTATTTTTATACAGCGAGGTATTTCCACTTGAATTAGAAAAAAAACCAACATACTGTTCCTCCTATACAATCTGAGCCATTCAGAAACTGACAGATTGGCATGGATTCTCTTCATCTGCGTAGAGTTGTCTTCATTTGCATATAGTCTAAAAGTCTATCCCTCATGCATACAGGAATCTTTATTGAAACATTCAGGATAGAACCATACAAACTACACCGAAAAAGTTAATGCCTTAGGTCGATAGGAATCACTCTCTTAAAGAAAGCAGCGAAAAGACTAGGATTGCAATAAACAAGAACTATAATGTCTTGCTTGAAACACGTAGTTCGCTGATACAGACATGCAGACACCTCGGACTGATCATAATCACCGCCCTGCCTGCTTTAACAAGAAAGCTCCAAAGAGGTTTAAAAGAATAGGAAAAACGTCTCATCTTATTCCTGGGAATGACTTATTAAGTTTCAAGAATGAGAAGAGAAGAAAGAAGAAAAAAACAGGGCTGGAAGAGAAGAATAATAGAAAAAAAATCGACACAAAAAGCGTGTGTAAGCCCGCCATTAGAGAAGAGAGAGACGGTAACATTGAGGCGATGAATTCTGCCAGCATTATGGAGGTGGGAACTCTAACCCATTAGCCAGTCTCTGGAGATTTTTATCCAATCACAGCGCCACAAGTACAGGACGCTTCTGGGTCTGTTCTGTTTCCTTCTCAAGACTGTTGTCTTTGGCCGACAGAAAGTCACGGTGCCTTACCTCCCTTTGCCAGGCTTTTTATTCGTTATTATCGATGTTGAAAGAAGATTGTTTATTCTTCTTCAAAGCCTAGAATAACATTTATGAAAAGAAGGGAGGATACTCGACCATGAAAACCATTAAACTGCTGATTCTGCAGATTTGTATCAAACGTAACAGTTAGGAAGTAGAATTAGTTACTGAAAGTTCAATCATACTTTCTCTTCTCCCCCCCCCCCCACCCCGTTTTTTTTGTCTTGTTTTAGACAATAACATTACCATGGATCAATCAAACACAACTCTCTGCTTTTGGAAACAATCCACACACATTCTGGTGGTATCTTAATGAGAAACATGGTTATCCCGAATATGTGACAGCAAAGTGTTTTGTCCCATTTGTCTTCTACATGTCATCTGTGCAGGAGATTAGGGGCGGTAGGAAGAAAGAACACAAATACTAGAACTGAACAATTCTCATCGCTTATAGATGGATCGTTGAGACGTTCTTTCCGTCAAGGAACACGAGAGAGTGTTAGGATATCAGGCCCATGAAGATGTCGAGGCCAAAACAATATCAAGGCCATAAGAACATCAAGGCCATAAGAACATCAGCCATAAGAATGTCAAGGTCAAAATAGCCAGGCCATAAGATAGCAGGCCTAAGAATGTCAAGGCCATAAGAATGCCAGGCCATAAGAATGTCAAGGTCATAAGAATAGCCAGGCCATAAGAATGTCAAGGTCATAATAGCCAGGCCATAAAGACTATCAAGACCATGAAGAGATCAAGGCCATAAGGATACTGAGGCCGTATGGATAGCAAGCCATAAGGATACCCAAAGGCCATAAGGATACCAAGGCCATAACAATGTCAAGGCCATCAGAATGTCAAGGCCATGAGGATGTCGAGGAATTAGGATAATCAAGGTCATGAAGATGTCAAGACCATAAGGATGTCAAGGCCTTAAGAAGATCAAGGCCATGAGGATGTCAGGCAATTAGGATAAGGAGGCCATAAAGATCTCGAGGTCATTAAGACGTCAAAGCCACGCGGATGTCAAGACGAGCCTAAGGATGACAGCCATAGGATGTCAGGGCCATAAGGATTCGCCATAAGGATGTCAGGCCATAAGGATGTCAGGGCCATAAGGATACCAGATCCATAAGAGACGTCAAGGTCATAAGGATGTCGGGGCCATACGGATGTCAAGGCCATCGTATTTGCTTACGCTGACATTCAGGAATTCTATTGAGAACAGGTACTGAGTTGTTCTTAACAAAAGACTCACCCTCTCTCTCTCTATCTCTCTCTCCCTCTCTCTCCTTCTCTCTCTCTTTCTCTCTATCTATCTCTCCTCCTCTCTATCTTTTCCTCCCTCCTTTCCTTCCTGTTTCTCTCATTTTCTTCCGCCCTCCTTTCACTCTCTAGAATAAGAAACACATACTTGAAATGAATACTTTCATCTCGACTTTTAAAAACTTAAAATGACTTAAGTTACAATAATACAACTAGGTCACCGTGACTGAAATCGTTGTGGTGCCTATTTTCTGTAAGCAGTCAGGTGCCTGTGAAACGTGCAGAAAGTCTGTTCGCAGAAAGATGATCATGTCAAAACGAGGAATAGTCGACAATGAAAGAAATTAAACTTGCAAAACTTTTAAACAATTTCGTGAGAAAACGAGAAGATGGACCAACCATACAGAAAGCATCTTTTTTTTTCCTTACTCACAGACAGACAGACAGACAGACACGCACACACACACACACACACACACACACACACACACACACACACACACACACACAACACACAACACACACACACACACACACACGTGCGCACATACACACATTCTCTATCTCTCTCTCTCACTCACACACACACACACACACACACACACCACACAACACACAACACACACACACACACACACACACACGAAAATACACACACAACACACACACAACACGAACATACACACATACACACACACGAACATACACACACACACACGAACATACACACACACACTCTCTCTCTTTCAACACACTCACACACACACACTCTCTCTCACACACACACACACTCAGACACCACACACACACACACACACACACACACACACACACACACACACACACACACACACACAACACACACATACGCGTGCCAAATACTCGCTCGCCCGCCCGCCAGCACGCACATATTCTTGTCTGTATGCGTCAATGATTATGACGATTTTCTTTTTGTGTAGAAAATGTTCCGGTTGTAAGATCAGTTGACTGCATACAAAGACAGAAAATGTGCCTCTGATCGCAAAGACATGTCGTGTATGCTCAAGTGTAAACACACACTTTTTTTCATACTTTTTTTTTTTGCTCTCTACGATCCGTATTTTGCTCACACTGTGTAGGCGGTATGTTGTTGCATAATCGGCACAATTCGACTTTGGTGGGTGTGCATGCTGTGTGTTTTCTTGTTTCCATATGCCATGGACACTGACTTACAATATCGTTGCCAAAGATATCTCTTGTTTTGCGTAAACATACACAACAAGAGGGGTGGGGTTACACAGAAACAGGTCTGCCTACATGCTGACCTATGGGGGTCCGGAAAGAAATCGTCACTTTTTGTCTTCCAGGTGCCCCGCCGTGGGGATGCCTGGGGCTCTTTCAGTATAAATAGTATCCCAACCTTCTGGAAATTCTGTGTGAGAAATTTCCTCTTTTCTGTCACCGTCTTTGTATCTGCCTTGTTTTTTTGCTTTCTGTCATTTCATCCTATTATTTTCTGCCTTGCTGGTCCATTGACATGTCTGTGTTTAGTAGTCTTACGTGCTTTCTCTTAGAATTTATAATTTGGTACGTTTATGTGCATTTTTGGCTCTAGGGAAATGCGATATGTGAAAGCAGTTCAAGGTAATTTGGGCCCGTTCTTTTTTGTTGTTTTTGTTGTAGACTCCTTAGTTATGTTTGAATTTGTATTCAGGCATGCTTTTTTTTTTAAATCCCCTTGTGATAAATTGATTAGAGTACTGGACTTTTATGACCATGACGAGGGTTCGCTGAACCGATCAGGCCTAACAAAAAGTAAGTGAAATTTCTTGATGGATAATATTCGTTTAGGCGTGATATGTGTAAATTATAATAAGATTGTGCCTATTATAATTTCTCAAAAACAATGGTCATAAAATTAAGTAACGCCTATATGGCTGAAAAAAGAAAACTCTCAGCAGTACTGGACGCAAGATCTGATATCTCGAGTTCAATCCCAGCCTGCAACATTGAAAGACAAGCTCGTACGCTGCTCACTCTTAAAGTTCCTATCATGCTGATGGTGTCAGCTTAATGTTTCATAGGTCCCTCCCCCCTCCTCCCCCCCTCCCTCCAGGCTTTTTCGAGATCTTGCCAACACGTAGGATTTTGCACAGTTTTGAAAGATTGCCGGCTCATTGCTGGCATGTTTGGATGGAATGTTTATGAAGTTATCTGTATGCTAGAATCACTTTTGATCAAACATCGAGCCCCAAACCCGTGTATCCATTCACCTGCCAGTCTCTCGCAGTAAATGCATACAGAGAAATGCCTGTCAGTCTACAGAAACTGGACCCGTGTGCCTTCTGACCTGTGCGCGTTTGAGATCCCACGGCAGTTGAAAATCACGGAGAGCGGGGCATTCGCTAGGCTTCCCTGGTA
This sequence comes from Monoplex corrugatus, assembly GCA_030674185.1. NCBI lineage: Eukaryota > Metazoa > Mollusca > Gastropoda > Littorinimorpha > Ranellidae > Monoplex > Monoplex corrugatus. The sequence continues at coordinate 86,173,138 of CM060310.1, read as the reverse complement.
TAAAACATTGGAGAGGTAGGTATATTTCCTAGTTCCCTCTCCTTGAAGGCCAATTAACTTTCTTGCCTAAAGAAAATGGTGGCGCTGCGCTCTGGCGACGCGCTTTCAACGAGGAGGGCAGCCCGAGTTTCACATGGTAAATATACTATGACAAAAACAAATGAATATGAATATGATTATGAATATGAATCATCATCATCATCATCAGGTGCCCTGCCACATGGCGTTGGCGACCATGGACTTCCATCCCTCTCTATCTCTCCTTGCCCCTAGCATCTCCCCCACCCTCCTCGTCCCCAGCCACTCTGCAAGTCCGTCCAGCATTCTCTCCCTGGGTCTACCTGGTGCTGTCTTTCCCTCCAGCTTTCCCGTTGTGACCAAGTGCTCCAAAACCCCCTTTCCTCATAAAATGGCCTATAAATGTTGCCTGTCTTTTCCTAATCTTCCTTATGAGTGATCTACTTGTGTCTGCCTCCATCAAGACTGTCTCGTTTGTTTTCTTTGCTGTCCATGGAACTCTCAACATTCTTCTTAGAAACCACATCTCGGCTGCCTCAATCTTGCTCTGGCTTTGCTTGTTGACTGTCCACGCCTCGCATCCGTACAACAGTATTGGTTCTATATAACATTCAAGGACTCTCTTTCTGATGTTAATTGATAGGCATTTGTTGGTAAGAATGCGTGTCATCTTCTTGAGTACTGTTTTAGAAAGATGGACAAAAGAAAGATGAATATGAATATGACTATAAATAAATAGCCAGTCTCAAATCTTTATAACCTGTTTTCCTATTAGCTAATACAACGTGACTGACCTATTTCTTATGTTTCAAACATACATTTTGCTTTAATGATGAGTTGTATGACTGCTTCGATTCTGAGAATGATGCATCTGTCACAGAGAAGTTGTCTCTACAGACAGTACCCATCGCCAGTTGATCTTATTTGTCTGACTTTGAAGAGGTTTTTTTTTTCGTGTGTGTGTGTGCGTGTGTGTGTGTATGTGTGTGTGTATGTGTGTGTGTGTGTGTGTGTCTGTGTGTGTGTGTGTGAGTGTGTGTGTGTGTCTGTGCGTGAGTGTGTATCTGTGTTTGTTTGTGGTGTGTGTGTGTGTCTGTGTGTGTGTGTCTGTGTGTGTGGTGTGTGTGTCTGTCTGTGTTTATGTGTGTGTGTGTATGTGTGTGTGTGCGTGCTGCGTGTGTGTGTGTGTGTGTGAGTGTGTGTGTGTATGTGTGTGTATGTGAGTGTGTGGTTGTGTGTGTGTGTGTGTGTGTATGTGTATGTGTGTGTGTGTGTGTGTGTGTGTGTGTGTGTGTGTGTGTGTGTGTGTGTGTTCTTGTGTCTGTGTGAGTGGGTGGGCGAGTGTGAGTGAAGCAATGGTTTAGCACTTCAAGAAATGAAAGGACATAAAACAGCCGAGTACGTGTGTGTGTGTGGTGTGTGTGTGTGTGTGTGTGTGTGTGTGTGTGTGTGTGTGTGTGTGTGTGTGTGTGTGTGTGTGTGTGTTGTGTGTGTGTGTGTGTGTGTATGTGCTTGTGTGTTTGAATGTGTGCACGTTCTTTCGTGCGTGCGTCGTGCGTGCATGCACGCGCGTGCGCGCGAGCGTTGTGTGTGTGTGTGTGTGTGCGCGCGCGCGCGTGCGTGTGTGTGTGTATGTGTGTGGAGGAGTGTGAGCGAAGCAATGGTTAGCACGACAAGAAAATAAGGGACATAAAACCGCCGTAACGCAGGATAACGTCCCCTGGTCGTTTTGCCGTTGTCCAAGATGGCGGTGTTGTAACGCGGGGATGGATTATGGACAGTCAAAACCTGTCCTCGGCATTCAGGTTGACAGTAGAAGGAATCAGTGCATTAACCCTTTCACTCTCTCACACAATCCACCGGTTCCTTAACCCTTTAATTCCCTCGTCTTAGTCACCAGTAGAAAGATTCAGTCAATTAACCCTTTCACTCTCTCACCCTATCCACCAGTTTCTAACCCTTTAATTCCTCATCCTAGTCACCATCACATTAAAGGATTCAGTCAATTACCCTTTCACTCTCTCACACCCGTTTCCTAACCCTTTATCCATCTAGTCACCATTAGAAGGATTCAGTCAACTAACTTTCACTCTCTCACCTATCCCAACTTCCTTAACCTTTATCCCATCCATTCACCAGTCAAAGAAGGATTCATCATTAACCCTTTCACTCTCTCACCTATCCACGTTCTAAAACCCTTAATTCCATCCTAGTACAGTCCATTAGAAGGATTCAGTCAATAACCTTTCACTCTCTACCACCCTTCTTAACCCTTAATCTCATCCTAGTACATAGAAGATTCAGTCAACTAACCCTTTCACTCTCTCACACTATCCACCAACTTCCTTTAACCCTTTAATTCCCTCATCCTATTCACCAGTCACCAGAAGAAGGATTCAGTCAATTAACCCTTTCACTCTCTCACCCTATCCACCAGCTTCCTTAACCCTTTGATTCCCTCATCCTAGTCACCAGCTTCGTTAACCTTTCACTCCCTCACCTCAGCTATCAGCTTCAAGCACCAAAATGTCACTCTCTCACCCTATCCACCAGCTCTTTAACCCTTTTGCTTTGCCACCCTATTAGCCAGCTTCCTTAACCCTTTCACTCCTTCACCCTAATCGCCTCCTTCCTTAAACCTGTCACCCCTAATCCTGTCCACCAGCTTCCTTAACCCTTTCATTCCTACATCCTGTCCACAGCTTCCTTAACCCTTTCATTCCTACACCCTCCACAGCTTCCTTAACCCTTTCATTCCTACACCCTGTTCACAGCTTCCTTAACCCTTTCATTCCTACACCCTGTCCACAGCTTCCTTAAACCTTTCACTCCCTCACTCCATCCGCCAGCTTAATTAACTCTTTCACTCTCACGCCCTGTCCACCAGCTTCTTCAACCCCATTTCATTCCATGACCCTGTTCTCCGTCATTTTTTTTTTAACCCTTTCACTCTATCACCCAGAAGGATTAACAAGGTGAACATGCCGAGTCAAGATCTTGTCATCCAAAAGACGAGGACACAGTGGGTCAGAGGGGGGTGGGTGGGTAAGAGGGGGGGGGCAGGAAGGAGAGATGGGGTTGAAAAGGGGACAGAGGGGGGGGGGGGGTGAGGTGGGAGAGGAGGGATGCAGTAAAAAAGCTGCCTGTAATTACCTGCAGGACTGTCATGGCCTCCTCACTGCCGACAGATCAGGAGGAGAGAGAAACGACTCGAATTGAAAGGTTTTATTTGGTCTTGTCTTTCTTACTCTGCCTAATCTCTCTCTCTCTCTCTGACTCTCTGTCTCTCTGTCTCTTCTGTCTCTCTCTCTCTCTTTCATTCACTGTCTGTCTGTCTGTCTGTCTCTCTGTCTTTATGTCTTTCTCTCTCTCTCTGCTACTCTCTCTCTCTCTCTTCTCTCTCTCTCTCCTACTTTCTCTCTCTCTCTGTCTTCTATCTCTCTCTCTCGTTGTCTGTCCTCTTCTCTTCTTTCTCTACTCTTCTCTTTCTTTCTCTCTCTCTGTCTTTCTTTTCTCTCTCTGTCTTTCTCTGTCTCTCTGTCTCTTTCTTTCTCTGTCTGTCTGCCTCTCTCTCTGTCTCTTCTCGCTCTTTCCTCTTTCTCTCTCCCCCTTCCCCCTCTCTCTCTCAACTTTTTCTCCCTCTCTTTTTCTGTGTCTCTGACACACGCATACATACACGCGCATGCACAGTTTGCTTTACTCTTTCTCCCCAGACAGACAGACAGACAGCAGACAGACAACACACACACACACACACACCACACACACACACACACACACACACACAAAACACATACACACACTCACACATTCTCTCTTTTTTTCTGTCTCTCTCACTCAGTCCCTCTCCAATTGTTTCAGAAACACACAACAGCTTGAGTTTCACGTGGCGAATCCGTTGTGATCAATAAATAAATGAATATGTAGATAGACAAAAAATAGAGATTCAAATGAATGAATAGATAAACAGATATAGAAATACAACACATAATACATACATAAACATCATACTACTACATACATAATAACTACATACATACATACATACATACATACATACATACTACTAATACATACATATACATACACATACATACATACATACATACATACATACTACGTACATATACATACATATATTACATACATACATACATACATACATACATACATACATACATACATACATACGTACATATATTACATACATATATTACATACATACATACATACATACATACATACATTACATACATACATACATACATACATACATAATACATACATACATACATACGTACATATATTACATACATATTACATACATACATACATACATACATACATACATACATGCATACATACATACAAACATGCACACATACATACATACGTACATACA
>CM060310.1:86153718-86163718 GCA_030674185.1 Monoplex corrugatus | reverse complement strand
TCTCTCTTCCTTTCTCGTCTCTTTTCCCCTTTTATATCTCTCTTTCCTTCTCTCTCTCTCTTTCTGTTGTCTGTCTGTCTGTCTGTCTGCCTATCTCCCCCCTTCTCTTTCTCTCTCTTTCTTTCTCAAGTTTCTCTTTTTTCTTTTCTGGAAGTGACAATCATCTGAAGCCATTTCAGACAACCTGAGTTTGTATGATAAAACCAAAATCCCTCTACTCATCCGAAAGGATTAGAAAACTGCAAGGAAAGCAAACGCTTGTACAGACTGACATTTAAAACCGTTTAGCCAAATATTTTAAACTATTAACGGATAGCGCAGCATTGCCATCCCCTGGGAAGAGCAGCTCCAAGTTCAAGTGGAAAAGTCAGGTTTGATAAGATCTAAATACAAGACAATACAATGCAATACAGAACAACATAATACAGCACAATGTCATGCCACGCCATGCTGTGCGATACTCCTTCGGGAACTATGCAATACTGTGCTCATAAACGAGGCATTGAGCAACTCTAATTTCACAGCTGTCTCCTCTCTTAAAGACTTAATGAGTGATTTTAAGAACTTAATGGTGATTTTAAGAACTAATGAGCGATTTTAAGAACTTAATGAGTGGATTTTAAGAACTTAATGAGTGGATTTTAAGAGGACAATGATTAGTTGTTGTTTTTCTTTTTCAGCAGACCGTAGTTTCATGCAACATAAATGTGTGCAGTCCTCACAAACCTCATTGGAACTATTGCAAGAGATTTATTTTGAATTAATATCCTTATTTCTCTTAAAACAACGACAAAAAAATCAAACAAAACAAAACAAAACAAAACAAAATATCTGAGAGCCTATAATGACTAAAACTTCAAAAGACATTATATCGTATTACTTTTAGCGCAAAAACTGTGTAATACACAATGTGTTTTCCAAAAAAAATGTTGGGAGTTCCATGGACAGAATACAACAACAACAACAAACAACAAACAAAACAGCAAACAAACAAACAAACGAGACAGTATTGAAAGAGGCAGACACAAGAATCATTAACAAAGAAGATTAGGAATAGAAAAGCAACATTTATAGGACGTTTATGAGGAAAGAGAAATTTGAGCACCTGGTCACAACAGGAAAGCTGGAGGGATAGAGAACACCAGGTAGACCCAGGGAGAAAAATATTGGACGGACTTGCCGGGTAGCTGAGGACAGAGAGGGTGGGAGATGTAGTTGCAACGACAAGGGATAGATTCGTATGGAAGGCCATGATCGCCAACGCCATGCGGCAGGGCACATGATGATGATGATGATGATGAAACTAAAGCAAACCATTACGACAACGAGCACTGTAGACAGGAAACACGACATTTCAGTTTGATGATTGCACCCGGGGTGGGTATAGCATGCAGGCGATACACTTCATCATCATCCTCATCATCATCATCAGGTGCCTTGCCACATGGCGTTGGCGATTATGGACTTCCATCTGTCTCTATCACTTGTTGCCTCAAGCATCTCTTCCACCCTCCTTGTCCCCAGCCACTCTGCAAGTCCGTCTAGTATCTTCTCTCTGGGTCTACCCGGTGCTCTCTTTCCCTCCAGCTTTCCCGTTGTGACCAGGTGCTCCAATTCCCCTTTCCTCATAAAATGGCCTATAAATGTTGCCTGTCTTTTCCTGATCATTATACCTAACCGTTTAAAAAACTGAGGGAAATCAAGTTATACATAATCACACGATGGTGAATCAAATTTGTTTTTAACCGTTCTGACTGAAATAAGTACTGCTACCATCAAAATGATTTACTGTGTCAGTTTGTCTGTCTGTCTGTCTATCTGTATGTTTGTCTGTCTGTCCGCCTGTCTCCCTGTCTTCTCTGTCCGTGTCTCTCTCTGTCTGTGTGTTTGTCTGCTGTCTGTCTGTCTATCTGTCTGTCTCTGTCTGTATCTCTCTCCTTTTGTTTGTATGTCGTCTCTTTCCCTCAACCTGTTTCACTCTCTTTCTCTTTCTCTCCATTTGTCTAACGGTCTGTCTGTCTGTCTGTCTGTCTGTCTTTTCTCTCTGGGCTGTTTTTGTTGTTATTGTTAATGTCCTGGTTGATTCTATGGTATTTCCTTTCGTCTCTGATATTTTAAGTTTCTTGTTTTTTTTTCGGTTACAATTTTGAGCACGGAATTAGATCATCCCAGAATGGTATAAATTTCACAGACAAAAGATAGAACTATGTCGTGCTTGGAGACAGTTATTTTCCCCATTTCCTGCCTTCACATTGCTCTACATACAGTAAATATAGACACAGACAGACAGACAGACAGACGAACAGACAGACAGACAGACAGATACACACGCATATACATACATGCACGCAACACACGCACACAAACACACGCACACAAACACACGCACACAAACACACACCACACATACACACACACACACACCACACACACACACACACACACACACACACACACACACACACAAGCAGACAGGCAGACAGAGAGACAAAGAGACAGAGTGGACAGACTAAAAGGACAGAACAAGACTCAAAAGTTTACAAGAACTTGAATATATCTTTGTATTAAACCTCTCTTTTTTTCGTTTTCACAAATAAGAAAAAAAATGGGGGCGGAGGGATACAGAGAGCGGAGGAGGAGAGAGAAAGATGGAGAAAGAGACAGAGAATGAGAGAGACGATGTGAGCGTGAGAGAGAGAGAGAAAGAGAGACAAAGAGAGGGGGAGGAGAGAGAGAGAGACGGGGGGGAGGGGGCAGGGAGAAAGAGAGAGCGCGCGAGCGAGCGAGAGATAGAAAGAAACAGGGATAGATATATAGAGAGAGAAGCAGAGAGAGAGAGAGAACAGAGACAGACAGAGGCAAGGAGACAGATAGAGAAAGAGACAGAGACAGAGAGAGAAAGAGAGAGAGAGAAAGACAGTGAGGAGAGAGACAGACAGACAGACAGATAGAGAAAGAGACAAAGACAGAGAGACAGACACAGAGAAAGAGAGAGAGAGAGAGAGAGAGAGAGAGAGAGAGAGTATACATACACACACACACACACACACACACACACACACACACACACACACACACACACACACACACACACCCAAAACACACATAACATACACACACACGCAGAGACACACGCACACCTATAATAGCGTTAAAAATAAACCAAAAAATATATGAATAAACACAACAACCACTCACTTTCAAACACAAACACATATAAGTAAACACAAAAGCTCAAGCAAAAACACACATACGCACGTATGCACGCACGAACACACGCACGCAACGCACATACACACACATACATACACACTCACACACATATCTGCATAGACACACACACACACACATACAGTGGCACGCACATACACGCACACACATACACACGCACACACACACACACACACACACGCTCAACAGAGAAAGAGAGGGGAGAGAGAGAGAGAGAGAGAGAGAGAGAGAGAGAGAGAGAGAGGACTCACACACTCTTACACACACACACACACGCAACACACACACACACACACACACACACACATACACAGACACACAACACACAAACATGCACAACACACACACACTCTCTCTCTAACACACACACATACACACACATAACAACACACACACACAACACACACACACACACACACACACTTTCTCTCTCTCTCTCTCACTCACACACACACACACACACACACACACATACGCACGCTCACACACCCATACCCCCTCCCCCCACACATTAAAAATCAAGAAGATGGAATCCTACAACCAGTCTATGACATCCTCTTGACATTCTCTCTCTCTCTCTCTCTCCTCTCTCTCTCTCTCTCTCTCTCTCTCTGTCGTCTCTCTCTCTGTTCATCAGTATCACCCCTTACAAGCAATTTCCATTTTACAACCCTCACAATATTCCAGAAATACATCAGAAAACCTTTGATGAAGTATGTCCATGATGACTTTCAGCCGCTCTATTTAACACAGCAACCAGGCCATGTCTTGTGTGTCACTGGCATCGGGGTGTTCGACATTGGAACCTGTACCCATCATTTGATGACTATCTGCCCATTAACTAAACAAACCACGCTTAGTGACATGTCTTTCATACACGTACATACATACAACAGACACACGCACACACACCTCACACACCACATACCACACACACAAACCACACACGCACACACACACACACACACACACACACACAACACACCATACACACACACACACACACACCTCACACACACCTCACACACCACATACCACACACACACACAACCACACACACGCGCGCGCGCGCACAACACACACACACACACACACACACACACACACACCTCACACACCACACACCACACACAACGAACCACACACCATACACACACACACACACACATCACACTCTCGCGCACGCGTGCGCGCCCGCACGCAGGCATACACATACACACAAGCACGTGTGCACACACACACACACACACACATACACACACCACATATACACCACATACCACACCACACCACATACCACACACACATTACACATAACACACTCACACACACCAGCACCAACACACAACACCACAACACACACACACACAACACACACACACACCACACACACACACACACACACACACCACACATACATACATACACATGCTCGAGCGCGCGCGCCCGCCCGCCCGCACGCACATACATACGTACACGCACGCACATACACACACACAGCGCGCGCGTGCGCACACATACGCACGCGTGCACACACGCACATGCACACACTTAAGCAAAAAAAGAAAAAAAAAAAAAAGAAAACAACAAAACAAAAACAAAAAATCTACCTTGCTACTAACCTATAGACAGCCAGCCAGCCAGCCAGCCAGCCATCCATCCAGTAAGCCAGCCAGCAGCCAGCCAACAACAGCCAGCCAACAGACAGCCAGCCAGCCAGCCAGACAGACAGCCAGCCAGCCCGCCAGCCGCCAGCCAGCCAGACAGCAGCCAGCCAGCCAGACAGCCAGCCAGCCAGCCAGACAGCCAGCCAGCCAGCCAGCCAGCCAGACAGCCAGCCAGCCAGACAGACAGCCAGACAGCCAGACAGACAGCCAGCCAGCCAGCCAGCCAGACAGACAGCCAGCCAGACAGACAGACAACAGCCAGCCAGCCAGCAGCCAGCCAGACAGACAGCCAGACAGACAGCCAGCCAGCCAGCCAGACAGACAGCCAGACAGACAGCCAGCCAGCCAGCAGCCAGCCAGACAGACAGACAGCCAGACAGACAGCCACCAGCCAGCCAGCCCAGACAGACAGCCAGACAGACAGCCAGCCAGCAGCCAGACAGCCACAGCAGCCAGACAGCCAGCCAGCCAGACAGACAGACAGACAGCAAACAGACAGCACGCAGCCAGCAGCAGACAGACAGCAGACAGCAGACAACAGAAGACAGACAACAGACAAAGAGAACTAAAAGAAAGCAAAAGAAAGAGAGAACAGGTATAATTCAAATTTGCCTAAAAACAAGAAAAAAAAAGAAGAAAAAAAAAAAAAACAGCGATAGAAATAAAAGGGGTGCAGACAGGAGAGAAATGACAGATAGAAACCTGTCTACAGAATTGTCCAGCTCGGCCATAAAAAGCACTTACACAAATGCTATTACTTTGAAAGAAGAAAGCATCAAGGAAAGCGGAGAGACATGGGAGAGGGAGGATGTACCGAAGTATTGAAATGAAAAGAAGCAATATAAGGGGGAGAGGAGGTGTAGAGAAAGTAGCGAAGGGGAGGGGGAGGAGGAGGAGGGATGGCGGAAGGATTGGGTATTACCGTACAGCTGTCAAGAAGACGCATCCATACGAACGTTTACATGCAGGTGCCAGAAATGAAGCCTGGTCTAAAAGAACAGGTGCCATCGATTTCATTAATTTTTTTTTTCTTATTGGATTTCCGGCGTTGTTTCAAATCTATCAAAAGTATGGTTCTGTGTGTGTGTGTGTGTGTGTGTGTGTGGTGTGTGTGTGTGTGTGTGTGTGTGTGTGTGTATGTGTGTGTGTGTGTATGTGTGTGTGTGTGTGTTTGTCTGTGTGTGTGTGTTTGTGTGCTATATTTGTGTATGTGTGTGTTGTTCTACATGTGTGTATCTCTGTGTGTGTATATGTGTTTGTGTATGTATATATATATATATATATATATATATATATATATATATGTGTGTGTGTGTGTGTGTGTGTGTGTGTGTTTGTGTATGTATGTCCGTGTGTATGTTGTTTGCGTGTGTATATGTGTCTTTCTGTGTGCAGTGTTTGTTTGTTGTGTGTGTGTTTGTTTGTTTATTTGTGTGTGTGTGAGTGGGTGTGTGCGTATGTGTGTGTATGTGTTTGTGTGTGTATATGTATGCTCTCTCTCTCTCTCTCTTGTCTCTGTGTGTGTGTGTGTGGTGCGTGTGCGTGTGTGCGTGCGTGTGTGTGTGTGTGTGTATGTGTATGTATGTGTTTTTGTATGTATGTATGTGTGTATGTATGTTGTGTGTTGATGTGTGTGTGTGTTGTATGTGTGTGTGTATGTGTGTGTGTGTGTGCATGTGTTGTGTGTGTGTGTGTGTGTGTGTGTGTATGTGTGTGTGTGATGTGTGCATGTGTGTGTGTGTATGTATATGTGTGTGTATGTAGTGTTATGTATGTATGTATGTATGTATGTATGTATGTATGTTGTGTTGTGTGTGTGCCCATAGCACGCTCACTGCTGGGTAGGGGACAGTTAGAACCAAACAATTCCACAGAAGTTCTGGACTGATGTAGGTCTGAACTCATACCGCTCTCCCTGTCAATATCCATTGTGGAAATCACATAACCACGATGACTTGTTGGCATAACTGATTTTTTTGTCTTAAAAATATTCTTTATATTTAGTTCTTTTACAACGCACAAAATCACGGAAAAAATAAAATCCGCAAAATCTGGATGAGAGAAATACCAAATGAAACAGATGAACAGGCAAAATATAGAATAACTTGTCAGTTATCATCATCATCATTCATCATCATCATCATCAGGTGCCCTGCCGCATGGCGTTGGCGACCATGGACTTCCATCCATCTCTATCTCTCGTTGCCCCAGCATCTCCTCCACCCTCCTCATCCCTAGCCACTCTGCAAGTCCGTCCAGCATTCTCTCCCTGGGTCTACCTGGTGCTCTCTTTCCCTCCAGCTTTCCCGTTGTGACCAGGTGCTCCAAAACCCCCTTCCTCATAAAATGGCCTAGAAATGTCGCCTTTCTTTTCCTAATCTTCCTTATGAATGATCTACTTGTGTCTGCCTCCATCAAGACTGTCTCGTTTGTTTTCTTTGCTGTCCATGGAACTCTCAACATTCTTCTGAGAAACCACATCTCGGCTGCCTCGATCTTGCTCTGGCTTTGCTTGCTGACTGTCCACGCCTCGCATCCGTACAACAGTATTGGTTCTATATAACATTCAAGAACTCTCTTTCTGATGTTAATTGATAGGCATTTGCTGGTAAGAATGCTTGTCATCTTCTTGAATGCTGTTTTGTCAGTTATAACATCTTTAAAATAGTACATGTAGCCCTGAGTCGTCAGAATAAGACATATAACACACATAAAAAAAACTTACATCATCATTGCTACCAACAAATTCGACAAAACGCGCAAGAAAATAAAAAGTCAGAATTGATTACTTTCCATTGGAGGAATTTATAATTACAGAATATAACTACTGATCTGGTCTGAAATTTGGTAAAGAGATCAGTCCTAGAATCTTAGCACTGATCTCTTTATATTTCTATTGTATTTCAGCCTTTTTTGAAAACGGAAATGCTTGCTAAGATATTACATTTACAAAACAGCTGAATGTTTAATTCCAGTACAACAATAACCTAACCACAAGGACGTTTTCACATGGCGGCCTGAATGTTTAATTTGAAGTAAAGCAAGAAGCCTGAACATTTTGATATTTTTACATGACCAGATGCATGTTTACTTACACGTAAAACAAGTAACCTAAACACACTGATTTTTTTTCATTGTTATTGTTTGTTGTTTAAAGCCCAGCCGACTGCGTGGATCCATATCAGGACTATAACCACCCCAAAACATACAAAACTTCAAGAACAAAAAAAAAAAGAAATTAAGTATACATATCAATGCATTCGTGCACATAATCCAAGGACATACCCCTGGCGTCGACCACTCCGTCCAATTTATCGCGCAGGGAATTAAAAAAACACACCTGAATACAAATTTAAGCATACTAAGGACACTAAAACATACACAAAAAACAAGCATAAATTACCTAAAATTGCTTCCGTATATCTCACCTCCCTAGAGCCAAAAATGCACTTAATACATATACCCAATCATCAATCCTAAGAAAAAGTACTTTATCGAACATAAAGGTGAATGGACCAGGAAGCCAGAAAACGATAGGAAAGAAATGACAGAAAGCAAAGAAACAAGGAAGAAACAAAGACAGTGACAGAAAAGCGGAAATTTCTAACACAGAAATTCCAGAAGGTGGGGATACTATTTATACTGAAAGAGCCCCCGGCATCCCCACAGGGGAAGGTTTTTTTTTTAGATGTATAGCTGACTGTTTAAATATATGTAACCCAAATAACCTAAACACATTGATGTTTTTTTACATGTACTGCTAAATGTTTAGTTACATGTAAAACAAGTAGTCTAAACACACTGATCCTTTTTTACATGCAACTATTGATGGTTTTTTTTATGTGTATTGCTAAATGTTTAGTTACTTGTAAAACAAGTAGCCTAAAACACGTTGATCTTTTATAAATGTATACCTGAATGTTTAGTTGCACATAAAACAAGCAGCCTAAACAATCGATATTTCTTACATTTAGAAGACGGAGAGGGAGAGGGAGAGAGCTGGCGAAAGGCCATGACAAACAGAGCAGCCATTGTCTGCTATACACAACTTATATTATGTATTGACAGATAGCTGACGGAATGTGTTCCCGTCAATGTCATCAGAATATGTGTAGTCATATGATCTTTGTCTGTCTGTCTGTCGGTCTTCCTGTCTGTCTCTATCTCTGTCTGTCTCTGTCTCTCTCTCTCTCTTTCTCTCTCTCTCGTCAAGTGTGAAAAATCGCTTTTAGTCAAAAACTTTTACCGTTGGCAAATAAAGCATCATTGTCGTTGTCATTGTTTCTCTCCATCTCTCGCAGAAACACACACACACACACACACACACACACACACACACACACACACACACACACGCGCGCGCGCGCGCAGCACGCACGCACGCACGCACGCACGCACGCACGCACACACGCACGCACACACGCACACACACACACACAAACGCAGCACACACACACACACACACACCACAAACACGCACGCACACAGAAACGCGCGCGCGCGCGCGCACACACACACACACACACACACACACACACCACACACACACACACCACACACACACACATACACACACACACACACACACACACACGCACGCACACACACACACACACACACACACACACACACACACACATTGTTAACGGTTCATATTCCGCCGGTTTTACATATTACTTTTCGTTTCTGTTTCGATTTAGATATTGTGATCACTGTTGCTAAAGCGAAAAGCGATAAATCATTATCTTCAAAGTTCAAAGATGAGAGATGCATTGATCATTTCTTCCACAATAACTCAGAAGAAAGAAAAGTAAAATGGCGGCAACAAGAAGGCGTAGGAGGGGGAGAAGAAAGGTCGAAGGAGAAAGAAGAGGAGAAAAGGAAAGAGAAGGGAAACAAATCTGAATTTAGTGTCTGAGGGTTCAGTTTACACATACATGTAGAAAGGAAATGTAGAAGAGAAGAAAGAGAATATGAAGAAAGAGGAAGAAATTGATTATGATGCTGCTGCTGCTGATAACGATAATGACGATGATGTTGGTGGTGGTGGTGATGCTGCTGCCGATAACAACGACGACGACGATGATGATGATGACGACGAT
>CM060310.1:86141218-86146218 GCA_030674185.1 Monoplex corrugatus | reverse complement strand
TCATTATTGTTCCTTTAATTATTGATTCATTATTGTCCCTCAATTGTTGATTCTTTACTGTCCCTTAATTCTGATTCATCATTGTCCCTCTAATTATTGATCCAGTATTGTCCCTCTGATTATTGAATTCATTATTGTCCCTTTAATTATTGATTCATTATTGTCCCTTTAATTATTGATTCATCATCGTCCCTCTAATTATTGATCCAGTATTGTCCCTCTGATTATTGATTCATTATTGTCCCTTTAATTATTGATTCATTATTGTCCCTCAAATTATTGATTCTTTACTGTCCCTTTAATTCTGATTCATCATTGTCCCTCTAATTATTGATCCAGTATTGTCCCTCTGATTATTGATTCATTATTGTCCCCTTCGTTATTGAATCATTATTATCCCTACACAAGCCGCCGTTTGTTGTCTTCCAGCTCAAGACGATGAGCAATATCAAAACCTTAAGACAATGAATCGTTCTTGAATGGTTAATACTTCCGTATGTATAGATATGAAGTCTATGTAGATCATACAGAAGTAGCATATTTATATGACAAACGAGCCAACATCTAAGCAAACACTATCTTTACATAAGAGCACTTAAACCAAAGGAAATCAACACAACAGAAACCCAACAAACCAACAAACCCAACAAACGCAACAAACAAGCAAGAGAACCAGAAAAAAAAAGAAAAAACAAAGAAAATGTGACCTCCCACCACGAAATCAGTCTTAACTCGCAGTCAGTCGAACAGCACTAGGAGCTGAAAAGGTGACTAAGGTTGTTTTGACTTTTTCTCAAAATTGATTTCTGTAGACTATAATCTATCCCCCACAGATTTTTTTTCTTGAAAAAATATTATTAATCAATTTAAAATGGTATTTTAATGCACTGATCGCAGCAGAAAGAACGCAGTTTCCTACCCAAAGTACCTATTTTTGTCTCTTATCATGAACCGTTACCTGTACAGTATCCGCACATGTAATATACTGATGGAAAGCTCTTTAATGGACCTTTCAGATATTGACAGCAAAAATTAGAAACAAACTGGGTCAAAGCCACCAAATAAAGACATTTAAGGAAAATGTGTAGGAGAGCACACAAAAACTTTAGAGGCCGTTTTCTCAAAATGGCCGTCATACAACTTAATGACTTTAAACATACATAACTTCTGCATTTTTTTGAGTACAAGCTTTATCCAAGTACCAAAATAATCAGCAGAATGTACACTTTCCAGTGATATGTATATCTCAAAATGCCCAAAATGCTATGTTAAGACTGATTTCGTGGTGGGAGGTCACAAATAGAATCCGATCAGACAAAACAGGCGCACATTTTTGGCCTATTCTCAGACTGGGCGGAGCAGCAGGGAAGTTTCTTTTTCTCCTAATGTTTGTATCTGGTGTTTGTTTGTTTGTGATCTTACGTTTGACAAAGGCCAGTTGGCTGAAAATGTGCGCCTGTCTTGTCTTGTTGTATTAAATACGTGTTCTTCTTCTTTTTTCCTGTTTTTTATGGTTTCTTTCAACTGGCCTTTATCAAGCGTAAACGTAAAATCACAAAACAACAAATACAAAAGTTAAGAGAAAAAGACTAAAACTCCCCTGCTGCCTTGTCTAGCGAAGAGAAGAGGAGAATCAAACATACGAACAATGAATAAAAAACAACGAACACTTGCCTTCATAAGATCACTCACTCCAAAGGAAAGAAGAGAAAATAAAGTAAAAATCACAACAAACCCCCCCCCCCCCCAAGCCAAACAAGAAAACAAAAACAGTAAAAACAAAGCAAATACGCAAGCAAACAAAAACAAAAAACACCATATATATAACGATAAAAACAAATCAAGGTTGTATAGAAACAGGAAATGTAATACAAAGAAGTGCGCGCGCGCGCGCGCGTAAAACACCAACACACACACACACCACGCACAACACACACACACACACACACACACACAACAACACACGCACACACACACACAGCTAAATAGCAACATATACATACACACACAGAGACACACAGACACATACACACACACACACAAATGAAAAAATAGCAACAGACACAGACACAGACATTCACACACACACACACACACACACACACACACACACACACACACACACACACACACACACACACACACACACACACACACACAGAACTAAATAGAAACACACACACACACACACACAGCACACACACACACACAAAAATGACTAAATAGCAATACACACACAGACACAAACATCATACACAAACACACACACACACACACACAAAACACATCATACACACACAACACAACACACACACAACACACACACACACCTACACACACACACACACACACACACACACACACACACACACACGACTAAAAAAAACACTCATACAAACACAAACATACACACATCACACAACACCCATACACAACACACACACATTCACAGTCACACAAACACACACGCTCGCACTAAAAGCACATATGTGAATAGACGTTAACAGACACATACGAACGAAACACACATACCACACACACACACACACACACACACATACACACACACACACACACAGGATAGCACACACACACACACTCTCTCTCCACACACACCACACACACATATAGGCACACACACAACACACACACACACACAACACACACAACACACAGGGACACACACTCACACACACACAGATAGGCACACACACACACAAACACGCACACACACACACACCTACACACACAACACACACACACACACACACACACACACACACACACACACACACACACACACCACTAAACAGCAATCCATACCCACAGCCCAGACAATGAAAAAGATGTCAAGCCACGAACGAAAACACAGCAAGAAGCCGATCGATCACCCAGCAACATTAACCCTTTCGATCCCTTCTTCCTTTCTCTACACAAAGCTGGTGGACAGAGTGAAGCAATAAAAGGGTTAATTAAGAGAAACACGAGCAGTAGACACAGAGAAACAGCCCCATCCTTGTTTGTCCTCTTTTAATTAGTGTCGTTATGATTTATGACAATTCCTGACATATCTCCCCCCCCCCCTCTTCCCCACTTCTCCCTCCTGTTACCACTCCCTTATTTACCAGGCAAACGTCAACTTGAGGGGAAAAATATCACAGCGGAAACTCTATACGGGCAAGACTGAAGAAACCGCAAAACAAACAATAATCCCAAACTTTCAGGGTTGTCAGATTTATTGGAGACAGGTTGGTAATAAGAACGTTTCCAGATAAGAAAATACAAAATGGCCAAGCCCTACCTACTTTTCATTTTTTCCACTGATAAAAATTAAAAAGAAAACGCGAATAGAGAAAAGGAGAATGATCATAAGACAGGCGACTGACCAAGAGATACAGTTCTCCATTACAAGTAAGTAGGTGATCGCATTGCATGAATTAGAAACAGACACAAACAGACTGAAAACACGCATTTAATGTAACGAAACAAGACTGGCGCAAAGTTTACAGCCAACTGGCCTTTGTACAGCGTTTACAAACAAGACAACAAAAACAACAAATACACACACCATAATAGCGGAAAAATAGTGGCATGACTTCTATGATGTCTCTTTGACCATACAAGAGAGACTGGAAACCGACTGGAGAGAGAGAGAGAGAGAGAGAGAGAGAGAGAGAGAGAGAGAGAGAGAGAGAGAGAGAGAGAGGAAGAGTGAAAGAGAATGACAGAGAGATAGAGAGAGAGACAGACAGATAGAGAGAGAGAATGAGAAGGGAGGGAGAGAAGGGGAAGGAAAGAGACAGAGATGGACTGAGAGAGAGAGAGAGACAGACAGATAGAGAGAGAGAATGAGAGAGAGAGACAGACAGACAGACAGAGACAGAGACAGAGACAGAGAGCGAGAGAGAGAGAAAGGAAGGGGAGAAAATCGGTGTGCATGTGGTGTGTAAGTGAGTGATTGTGCGTGTGTGTGTGTGTGTTATGTGTGTGTGTGTGTGTGTTGTGTGTGTATGTGTGTGTGTGTGTGTGTGTGTGTGTGTGTGTATGTGTGTGTGTGTGTGTGTGTGTGTGTGTGTGTGTGTGTGTGTGTGTGTGTGTGTGTGAATTAAGAGAAACACGAGCAGTAGACACAGAAGAAACAGCCCCATCCTTGTTTGTCCTCTTTTAATTAGTGTCGTTATGATTTATGACAATTCCTGACATGTCACCCCCACCCCCTTCCCCACTTCTCCTCCCTGTTACCACTCCCTTATTTACCAGGCAAACGTCAACTTGAGGGGAAAAATATCACAGCGGAAACTCTATACGGGCAAGACTGAAGAAACCGCAAAACAAACAATAATCCCAAACTTTCAGGGTTGTCAGATTTATTGGAGACAGGTTGGTAAAAAGAACGTTTCCAGATAAGAAAATACAAAATAGCCAAGCCCTACCTACTTTTCATTTTTTCCACTGATAAAAATTAAAAAGAAAACGCGAATAGAGAAAAGGAGAATGATCATAAGACAGGCGACTGACCAAGAGATACAGTTCTCCATTACAAGTAAGTAGGTGATCGCATTGCATGAATTAGAAACAGACACAAACAGACTGAAAACACGCATTTAATGTAACGAAACAAGACTGGCGCAAAGTTTACAGCCAACTGGCCTTTGTACAGCGTTTACAAACAAGACAACAAAAACAACAAATACACACACCATAATAGCGGAAAAATAGTGGCATGACTTCCATGATGTCTCTTTGACCATACACGAGAGACTGGAAACCGACTGAGAGAGAGAGAGAGAGAGAGAGAGAGAGAGAGAGAGAGAGAGAGAGAGAGAGAGAGAGAGAGAGAGAGAGAGAGAGAGAGAGGAAGCGTGGAAGAGAATGACAGAGAGAGAGAGAGACAGAGAGAGAGAATGAGAAGGGAGGGAGAGAAGGGGAGGGAAAGAGACAGAAAATGCAAAATGGCCAAGCCCTACCTACTTTTCATTTTTCTACAGATAAAACTTAAA
>CM060310.1:86116218-86136218 GCA_030674185.1 Monoplex corrugatus | reverse complement strand
GTGTGTGTGCGTGTTTTGTATGTGTGTGTGTATGTATGTATGTGGTATGTATTTGTGTCTGTGTGTGTATGTGTGTGTAGGTACGCATGTGTGTGTATGGGTGTGTGTTGTGTATGTGTGTTTTGTGTTGGTGTGTGTGTATTGTGTGTGTGTGTTGTGTGTGTGTGTGTGTGTGTGTGTGTGTGTGTGTGTGTGTGTGTGTGTGTGGTGTGTTGTTTGTTTTTAAGTGAAACGTTGGGGGGGGGAGAGGGAGGGGGCTTTAAGAAAGGTCTTCTAGGAAACCACATTTCAGCTGCCACAATCTCTTCTGACTTTGCTTGTTGATTGTCCAGGCTTCGCATCCATACAACAGTATTGGTTCTATGTAACACCGAAGAACTCTGTTGCTGATACTAACTGATATGCCTTTTGTTGGTAAGAAAACTTTTCATTTTCTTGAATGCGTTTTCGATTGACAACTCTGCCAGATATTTCTAATGTGCATAAGTCAGATGTGTGTAGTAACTCCATTTTCAATACCTGTGGGTGAATCTGCCACACACGACTGACGAACAGTATTTCGATCTGTTCTGGCTTAAATGATTCGTTCTGATTCTTTTCCCTATATCCACTTCAGAAGAGAAATTTTATCTGAAAACGGAAGGGTGGGTGGGTGAGAGGGGAAGAAAAGAAAAAAAAAAGGGGGGGGGGGACGAAAACGACAACTTTTGGCCACGTATGTATGTTAACGTCAATGTCTATAACAGAGAGAAGAGAGAGAAGGAGAGAGAGAGAGAGAGAGAGAGAGAGAGAGGAGAGAGACAGGACAGACACAGACAGATAGGCAGACAGACATATAGACAGAGACAGAAAGAAAGAGATAGAAAGAGAGAGAGAGAGACAGAGCGAAAGATAGAGACAGAGACAAAGATGGGAGAGAGAAAGACAGAGAGACCGAGAGAAAGAAAGACAGAGACAGACAAACACAGAGGAGAGAGAGAGAGAGAGAGAGAGAGAGAGAGAGAGAAGAGAGAGAATATTCACATTTCACGTCCTAAAGATTCCACATAATAAATATAGATGCACACAGGGAATACAATATAAACATAAAAAAACATCAGAAATACAATACAATCATGAATGAAGACCAGAAATACAATACAATCATGAATGAAGACCAGAAATACAATACAATCATGAATAATACAGAAATACAATACAATCATGAATGAAGACCAAAATACAATACAATCATGAATGAAGACCAGAAATACAATACAATCATGAATGAGACCAGAAATACAATACAATCATGAATGAAGACACAAATAATACATCATGAATGAAGACCACAAATACAATACAATCATGAATGAAGACAAATACAATAAATCATGAATGAAGACCAGAAATACAATACAATCATGAATGAAGACCAGAAATACAATACAATCATGAATGAAACAAAACAATACATCATGAATAAACCAAAATACATACAATCATAATGAACAAAATACAATACAATCAGATGAAGACAGATACAATACAATCAGAATGTGATCCAATACAATACATCTGAATAAGACGAATACATCGATATGAATGAAGACCAGAAATACAATACATCATGAATAAATCAGAAGCAATGGGTCTCAATAAACACTAAGAATAACCACATTTCAACAGATCATGATAAACACAGAAATGCAATACGACTATAAATAACACCAGAAATAATACAAGCAGATAAACACAGAAATACACTATATAATCAACAGAATAACTTCAGTCTAGTATTGTGTTGTTCTAGACCTTGTAATCTGAAAGACAGCAAACAGTTAGACAACTACCACGAATACCATGAATAATCGAAAGGTTAATATCTTTATCTTGGTGACTCGAATTCATCGTCTTGTTCTGCCACTGTCACTTCTTCTTGATCTTTACTGTTTAGGTGTGTGCAAACGTTTGTTGTATAACAAAAAGATCATTTGATCTTTTATATAAGAACAATGAAAACTAAACACAAAGGGTCATCGTAAATTTTTCTTTTAATAAGCAATAGACGTAGTTTTCCGCATTGGACTGTAGATGCTCACGATTTGTTTGTTTGGGTGTTTGTCTGCTTGCTTGTATGCCTCTTGATTTTTGTGTGTGTGTGTGTGTGTGTGTGTGTGTGTGTGTTGTGTGTTTGTAGTGTGTGTGTGTGTGTGTGTGTGTGTGTGTGTGCGGTGTGTGTGTGTGTGTGTGTGTGTGTGTGTGTGTGTGTGTGTGTGTGTGTGTGTGTGTGTGTGTGGTGTGTGTGTGTGTTGTGTGTTTGTGTGTGTGTGTGTGTGTGTGTGTGTGTGTGTGTGTGTGTGAGTGTGATTCCTTTTCCCGCAAAAGTTTTGCTTTTTATGGCGTGTGTGTTTACTTGTTCATTTGTTTGTTTGTGGGGTGTTTTCCTACAGAAGTTTTGCATTTTTGTTTGTTTGTATGTTTGTTTTTTGTTTGTTTGTGTGTGTGTGTGTATTTATTTCTGTATTTGTTTGTGGGCTTTTCTCCTCGATACGTTTTGGTTTTGTTTGCTCTTTTGCTGTTTATTTGTGTGTTTGTGGGATGTTTTCTTGCATATCCTTTGCTTTTGTTTGTTCGCCTGTTTGTTTCTTTTTTTATTTGTTTGTGTTTTTATCCTGGATACATTTGGATTTTGTTTTTCTCCTTTCTAAAGTCAACATAGCCGAGTCTGATTGAACACACATAACAGTTGAGATGACATATGCACAAGAAATGTCAACACAAATAAAAGAGACATTATCAATATGGTATGGCCATCCCTCCTGTCAGCTCAATCCAAAGCACGGACGCTCACAACTCACAAAAAAACACACATACACACAGACACACTCACACACATACACAGACGGAACCCGACATCACAACAAGCACACACCCAGGCGACATCACACATCATCAAACACAACACACACACACACACACCACGACACATACACTCACCCCATAACACACCACTAACACACACATACACACGTATACCATACATACACATACACACACACGCGCGCACATAAAAACACACATATAGACACACAGACACTCACACACACACAGGCACATACACACAGATTTATCCTACACATCCACCCACCCACCCACATACACAAACACACACAGACACACACAGATACCCACCCTACACCACACAAAACCCACACACACACACACACACACACACACACAAAACAAGCCACCCATCCACCACCACCACCATCCCACACACATACACGCACACACACACACACGCACACATACACACAGACACACACAAGCACACATACACAAACACACACATACACACAGATACAGACACACACACAGGCACACAAACACACACAAGACATACAAACACACACACATACATGCACACATACACCTCCCACCCACACACTCACACACACACAACACACACACATACACCTCCCACCCACACCACACACAACGCACACACACACACACACACACACACCACACACACACACACACACACACACCACACACCGCACACACACACACACACACACACACACAGGCATAATGTTCTCTCTTTCTTCATCACCAATGTTCCGCCTGTTCCCCTGGGAGAGCTGTTGTTAAACAGAAAGTAGAGCACAACCAGAATGGCTAGGCTGTGTTTGTGTGTTTTTCTGTCCCACGTATTGATTGAGGCTCTGTGTGTGTGTGTGTGTGTGTGTGTGTGTGTGTGTGTGTGTGTGTGTGTGTGTGAGTGTGTGTGTTGTGTGTGTGTGTGTGTGGCGCGTGTGTGTGTGTGCGTAAATGTTTCAGGTGCGTGGACAGTCGCGTGGTGTTTGTGTGTTAGTGATCTCTTCCTCTCTCTCTCTCTCTCCTTTTGTCTACTCTCTCTCTTCTCTCTCTCTCTCTCTCTCTCTCTCTCTCTCTCTCTCTCTCTCTCTCTCTCTCTCTCTCTCTTCCTCTCTCTCTTTGTGTGTGTATGTCTGTTTCTCTCTCTCTCTTGTTTTTATCTCATTTTCTTTCTGTCTCTCTCTGACATATGTGCACACACACAGATACACACACACACACACACATACACATAAACAAACACACACACACAAAACACAAAAGTGCGCGTGTTCTCAAACGCACATACACGCTCATACGCATATACACACACGCACATGCATATAAAAACCAGCAAACTAACAAACAAAGGAACACATTCAAAAACATCCCTCCAGCGTACTACGAGTCGTATATACTTAAAAGCAATACTCGTTGAAAAACAAAACAAGACAAGACTTGAAAAAAAAAATGTATACTTCCTTAACCCTTTTGACTTCCGCACCCTATTCACCAACTGCAAAAACTTAACCCTTAGACTCCCTCACCCTATCCACGAACTTCCTCCAGCAATCTGGTGGACAGGGTGAGGGAATCAAAGGGTTAAGTTCTTGCTTTGCTAGCATGGTTGGCAATGCAGGATGCTGGTGGACAGGGTGCGGGAATCAAAGGGTTAAGTTCTTGCTTTGCTAGCATGGTTGGCAATGCAGGATGCTGGTGGACAGGGTGCGGGAATCAAAGGGTTAAGTTCTTGCTTTACTAGCATGGTTGGCAATGCAGGATGCTGGTGGATAGGGTGCAAGGAATCAAAGGGTTAAGTTCTTGCTTTGCTAGCATGGTTGGCAATGCAGGATGCCGGTGGACAGGGTGCAAAGGGTTAAGTCTTGTAAGACTTGACAATGGCCATCATTATTTCATTGCGAGACGTTCTTGGGGAGTAATGGAGAAGCCGAGCGTGTCAATGGCCTGACTGCGATGCATTAGAAAGTTAAAGAAAACAGCAGGGAGCCAGAAGAAAACACTGCTGTAGGAACTTACAGAAAACGTGTGGAATGTGCAGTTTGTTCTGAGCCATTCATGGCACTCGGACATGTCCATACACGCTGTGCTCTCTGGCAGAACAAAGTCTGTCGTTCACACGCTGTGAGACACACACGCACTCATATATTAACATACACGCTCTCCCTTTCTCTCTCTGTCTCTGCCCGCCTCTCTCTCTGTCTGTCTGTCTGTCTGTCTGTCTCTCTGTGTCTCTTCTCTGTCTCTTTCTCTCTCTCCGTCTCTCTCACTCTTTATTTATTTATCGATTCGTTTATTCATTTACTTCTTCATTTATCTACTATCTAGCTATCTATCTATTTATTTTATATTTTACGTGCTAACTATGTACTTTTCTTGATTTCATTTTAATGAAATCTTACATTTTAGTATCCATGATGTATCTCCATTAAGCCGTATTTGTTACTGTAAACAAACGTTAAGTGTATAAACTAGCAATAGCAAGTGTGAAAAATGGCTTCTAGTCAATAACTTTTACCGCTGGAAAATGAAGCATTATTGTCACTGTCATTTTCACTGTCATTGTTTCTCTCTCTCTCTCTCTCTCTCTCTCTGTTTCTCTCTGTCTCTCTCTGTCTGTCTCTGTCTCTGCCTCTCTGTCTGTCTGTCTGTCTGTCTCTGTTTCTCTCTCTCTCTGTCTCTCTGTCTCTGTTTCTGTCTCTCTCTCATGTTTAATTATAACCGACGATATTGAGCACCTTCGCCCGGTAGGGAATGTCATGCTGCGCAGGTGACACCCGATCGTCATCAAGCTACTGCGATCAGTTTGAAACATACAAAAGCTTCAATTTGGAATGCAAAAACATTACTGTAAAAAGGAAAATTAGAAAATGTCCAGACAGAGATAGAAAGGCTTACCATCCATATTTTAGGACCAGGGGAGGTGAGATGGAAGGCAGCAAGCGTGATAACATCAGGCAAACATACAATTATATATTCTGGTGGAGACACACATGAAAGAGGTGTAGTCGTCATAAAGAACAGTGACAAGTCAAAGTCTATCAGAGGATATTGGGCTGTTTCAGGCCGAATTTTATCAGTCAGATTGGATGGCAAGTCACTTGATATCAACATTATCCAATATAATGAACAAACATCTGCAAGTACTGAGGACGAAATTGACAACTTCTATGCGGAATTAGAATCAGCCAGGGCTAAGTGTAAATCACAGGACAATAGTGATAATGGGAAATTTTCATGCTAAAGTGGGACAGGACGAAGTAAATGACATAGTCGAACCTCATGGCCTTGGCACACAAAGTGAAAAGGAAGAGACATTTGTTGAGTGGGCACAAGAAAATGATTTCTTCATAGGAAACACGTGGTTTGAGCAACCTAACAGAAGAAAATAGACATGGATAAATTCAGGACACAGCACAAGAAATGAAACTAATTACATCCTGATAAATAAAAGATTCAGAAGTTCTTTACTGAGAGCAAAAACATTATCAGGCGCATCTACAACAGTGACCACAATCCTGTAATGGGAAGATTTAGGCGGAAACTAAAGAGAAGAAAACAAACCAAAAGTAACATCAAACTAAATCTTGGACTCTTAAAGATAGGTGACTCGACTCGTGCATACTTTTTACTATATATGTTCAAAAGAAATTCAGCACTCTGGAGGACGTTGGTGACAGTGAAGAACAATGGACAAATTTGAGAAACTCGATAGACGCGGCTTGTGAAGAAATCCCTAGAGTTGTAAGAAAAGCAAAGAGAAACTGGATGACAAAAGACATTTTAGGCTTGAAGGGAAAACGGAGGAGGACAAAGGAAAAAGGAAAAACACGGCAAGATTCATGAGGAAATCAATAGGTGAAATGAAGCTCAGGAAGTTTGGCTGGAAGCAAAGTGCCAAGAAACAGAAAGCAGACACAAAACAGATCCTACGTTTATGTACAGAAACATTGAAGACATTTCCCACTGGATAAAGACATGCACTGGTTGCTTAAAATGTAAAGATGGCACGATTATAATGGAAAAAGACAAATATTAGATAGAAGGGGAGAGTACATTAAGACCTTTTTGACGATGACAGAAAGCAAGAACACATGATAAGAAAGAACGTTGAAGACCACCCATAATGAAAGATGAAGTTAGAACAGCGATGAAAAAGATGAAACCGGGGAAAGCCCAGGACCAGACAACATTACTACAGAAATGATCGAGGCTCCAGATGAATTTGGTATTGAAAAAATAACAGTCCTCCTAAGTGACATTTATGACACCGGAAAAATCCCTTAAAGATAAGTCAAAATCAATTCAATTTTCATGGCACTTCCAAAGAAAGTAGGGGCTGTACAATACTTATTCCATCGCACAATCAGCTTAATGAGTCATGTGACAAATAATGAGGACAAGTAACAGAATCAAAAGAGAAACAGCAGAAGAACAAAGCGGATCTGTCAAAGGGAAAGGAACTATTTATGCCACTTCGTCATCATCATGTGCCCTGCTGCATGGCTCTGGCGATCAAGGCCCTCCAAATGAATCTATCCCCCGTCGCTGCAAGTTCATCTACACCCTATCTGTCCTCAGCACACCCTGCAAATCCGTCCAATATTTTCTCCCTGCGTCTACCTGGTGCTCTCTTTCTCTCCAGCTTTCCTGTTGTGACCAGGTGCGCTATTCCCGTTTCCTCATAAAATGTCCTGTAAATGTAGCTTGTCTTTTCCTAATCATCTTTATTGTTGATCTTCTTGTGTCTGTCTCCTTCAAGATAAGTCACATAGATCCTAAGAACTTTCATAGAAAGATCAATGAAATATCGAGAAAATGAAAAGCGTTCTTACCAACAAATGTCTATCAATCAACATCAGGAAGAGAGTTCGTCCGTGTTGTATAGAACCGATACTGTTGTACGGACGTGAAGCGTGGGCATTCAGCAGGCAAAGTCAGAACAAGACTGACGCAGCTGAAATGTTGTTTCTATGAAGAATGTTAAGAGTTCCATGGACAGCAAAGGCATTCTTGAAAGAGATAAATACAAAAAGAACATTAATGAAGAAGATTAAGAGAAGAAAAGCAACATTTATAAGACATTTTAGAAGGCAAGAGAAATCTGAGCACCTAGTCACAACAGGAAAGATGGAGGAAAAACTAGCACCAGGTAGATCCAAAGACAAAATAGGGACAGACTTGCAGAGTGGATGAAGACAGAGAGGTGAGAGATGTACTTACAGCGACAAGGGATAGATTCGTATGAAGGGCGCATGATGATGACGATTGAACAGGTTAGTGGGGTTATGTGACTGACTGTCAGTGTACGTGATTTTATTGTGGCGTATTTTCGTTAACAGAAATTTTGCAAAACCCTCATGCCACCGCCCCCTCACTCCCATTTCTGAAGAAAAAAACAACAACAACGAAAAAACAAAGAAACTAAAAACAAAAGAAAAGAAAACAAACAAACAAACAAACAAAAACAAAACAAAACAAAACAAAACACACAAAAACCCAAATGGGCCTGTACATGTACAGCAAGAAAGCAGTCAGTTATTCATTCAATCTGTCTCAAAACCTACACCCGCTCACGCTCACATTCACGCGAGCGCCGCGTACTCTCATGTACACACACACACACACACACACACACACACACACACACACACACCACACAACACACTCACACAACACACACGCATACACACACATGCGCACACACACACACACACAACACGCACAGAGAGAGAGAATAGAAGAGAGAGAGAGAGAGAGAGACAGACATAGAGAGACAAACAGACAGACACAGAGAGAGAGAGAGAGACAGAGAGAGAGAGAGAGAGAGAGAGAGAGAAAGAGTGAGAGAGAGTCACACACACAGACATGCACATATAGAGACACAGACACAGACCCGCGCGCGCACACCCCCCACACACACTTTACAAACCTGAAGATAACGAGAGAGAGAGACATAAAGAGAGACAGAGACAGAGACAGAGGGACAGAGACAGAGACAGACAGACACACACACACACACACACACTACACACACACACACATACATAGCACACACACACACATACAGAGCACACACACACACACACACACACACACACACACACACACACACACACACACACACACACACACACACACAAACAGAGGTGATCATTAATTTATCTCCAACTGTTCATAACAAGTAATGGAGAAGGCAAGCGTGTCAATGGCTTGACTGCAATGCATTAGAAACTAAACGAAAACAACGGAGGAGACGAAAAGAAAACAATGTTGTACTCTGACGATACTATGTGATCCTGTGGAGAGAGAGAGTGAGGGAGACAGGGAGAGAGAGAGAGAGTGTGTGAGAGAGAGAGTGAGAGAGAGGTGGAGAGTGAGAGAGGTGGGAGAGAGTGAGAGAGAGAGTGTGTGTGGGAGAGAGAGAGAGAGAGAGAGAGAGAGAGAGACAGACAGACAGACAGACAGACAGACAGACAGGTTGACAGAGAACGTATATATATGTATATGTATATATATATATATATCTTGTGTGTGTGTGTGTGTGTTGTATGTGTGTTTGTGTGTGTGTGTGTGTGTGTGTGTGTGTGTGTGTGGTGTGTGTGTGTGTGTGTGTGTGTGTGACTGTGTGTTTGTATGCGTGTGTGACTGTGTGTTTGTGTGTTTCTGTGACTGTGTGTTTGTGTGTTTCTGTATGTGTCTGTGTGTACGTAAGTGTGTATGAGTATGTGTGTGCTATGTATGTCTGTGTGTATTTTGTTTGTTTGCGTGTGTGTGTCTGTGTGTGCGTCTGTGTATGTATGTATGCGTATGTATGGATATATATATATAATAATATATATATATACACACACCACATATATATATATATGCATATATATATATTATATATATATATATATGTATATACATACACACATATATGTGCGTGTGCGTTGCGTGTGTGTGTGTGTGTGTGTGTGTGTGTGGTGTGTTGGTGGGTGGTGTGTGAGAGCTAGAGGGAGAGAGAGTGACAGAGGAAAAGAGATTAAAGCTAAGAGAACAGGAGAGAGAGGGAGGGAGAGAGAGAGGAGAGGAGAGAGAGGAGAGAGAGAGAGAGACAGACAGACACAGACACAGACAGACAGAGACAGAGACAGAAAGACAGACAGAGATAGGTAGATAGATAAATAGATAGGTAGACAGAGAGGGAGAGGGAGAGAGACAGAGACAGAGATCAGTCAGACAGTCAGAGGCACCCAGAGAGTGTCACAGAGAAAGAGTCAAGACAGAGACAGGGAGAGACAGGAGAGACAGGGGAGAGAGAGAGTCAGATAGTCAAAGGGAGGGAGAGAGAGAGAGAGAGAGAGAGAGAGAGAGAGAGACAGAGACAGAGACAGAGACAGAGACAGAGAGAGCGTAGAATACATTAAAAAGCAAGGGAAAACAGGAAGAAAAGAAAAAAGAGAGCACAGATGAAGAATCCAACAGAAGAACACAACGTGACCGTAGTACGTGTGAAAAAATGGACGCCATCATTAATTTACAGCTGTCTTGGTGTTAAGGAAACCTGATACTACAACTATGTCACGGTGCCTTGGCCTGGAACATGTTGCATCTGGACTCTGTCTAAGAGGGATACATAACATTCGGGCAATCCCATACACCCTCTACCTAAATCTGAAATAGTAGATAGATGGGGAGAGTACATTAAAGACCTTTTTTTGAAGATGACAGAAACGAATAACACATTATTAAGAAAGAACGTTGAAGGACCACCCATAATGAAAGACGAAGTTAGAGCAGCACTGAAAAAGATGAAACCAGGAAAAGCCCCAGGACCAGACAACATTACTACAGAGATTACTGAAGCCCTGGAGGAATTTGGTATTAAGAAAAATAACGGTCCTTCTAAATGAAATTTATGACACTGGAAAAATCCCCAAAGAGATGTCAAAATCAATTTTCATTGCATTTCCAAAGAAAAGAGGGGCTATAGAATGCGAACTCCATCGCACAATCAGTTTGATGAGTCATGTAACAAAAATCCTGGCTTGTCTTCTGGATTCTGGTGTCAAACTCTCGGTTTGAGTCTTCCGTTGTCCGTGAGATATTTAACTCATTGACTTGTGCCAGTTGCCGTGGTGTAGTCGTTAACGCAACTGACTACCGACTGGAAGGTTGTGGGTTCGAATCCCCATCAGCGTTGGGCGTGCTATGGGCTCGCTGGGAAGACTGGGACCACACAGTCGAGTCTCATCCACATTACCGATGCGACACAGAGGGTGTTGCTCAAATCTTCTGACCGATACCGCAGGTGTATGTATCTCTCGGGCCTGTGTTGACGCCAGGATACATTATGATAGTAAGCGTAGAGTACAACCCGGTCACGCAGTCTCAATCCTAGATGAAACTCCATGGCATCACGATTATCATCCTCAACGACATCATCATCATCGTATTGTAAAAACTGTTCCAGCTTTTGTGGCCATTAAAGTGGCAAAGAAAATGGGACGAAAAAAAAAAGGTGAAACAGAAACATAGGTAACCTCCCTGAGTGCAAAGAGAAAAAGTCATGACTTGTTTGAGTTTACTGTCATTGATGTTGATGCTAAATTTAGGAGAGAAAAACAAACTTCCCTGCTGCTCTGTCCAGTGTGAGAAAAGGAAAAAAAAAAAACGCAATAAACGAGAACAAAAACAAGCGAAACAAAACAAAACAAACAAACAAACAAAGCAAACAAAAACAAACAACAAAACAACAACAATCAACAACAACAACAACACACACACACACACACACACACACACACACACACACACACACACACACACACACACACACACACACACACACACACACACAAACAATCCAAATCAAAAACAATAATAAAAAAAAATTCAACTTAAAAAGGAGCCATTCTCAGGCTCTTATTGAATACCTTTCCAGACAGAACTAATACCTTCTCTTGTTTTCAATTCAAGAAATTGTCCGCCACTCTTTCAACTGGTTGTTTGGCAAAAATAAAGAATTTAAGAAAAGAATAAGGAACTGTAATAAACAGATACAAATAATGACAGCAACAAGAGCAACAACAGGAACATAACACTCAAACAAACAAACAAACAAACAAACAAACAAACAAACAAACAAAGCGGAGAGAGCTTCACTTCTTCAGAACACGTGCACTAGTAATACGCGCGCGCGCGCGCGCGCGTGTGTGTGTATGATGTGTGTGTGTGTGTGTGTGTGTGTGTGTGTGTGTGTGTGTGTGTGTGTGTCTGCATGTTGTGTGTGTGTCTGCATGTTTTGTGTGTTGTTGTGTGTGTGTGTGTGTGTGTGTGTGTGTGTGTGTGTGTATGCGTGTGTGTGTGTGTTTGTGGGTGGGTGGGTGCGTTGTGTGTGTGTTGAGTGAAAGGTGAACGATGTGGGACACACAAACACACAAACACAGAGCAAGGAGACAGACATTCAACAGACAAAGCAGGATCGAGGTATCCATACTACGTGTGCGGATGGATGGGAAGTGGATGGCAACTGTCACTGTCACAGTGGACAGTGTTGGACACACGAACACCACAAACACAGAGCAACGAACAGACAGAACA
Organism: Monoplex corrugatus; assembly: GCA_030674185.1. Taxonomy (NCBI): domain Eukaryota; kingdom Metazoa; phylum Mollusca; class Gastropoda; order Littorinimorpha; family Ranellidae; genus Monoplex; species Monoplex corrugatus. The sequence goes on along the minus strand of CM060310.1, from coordinate 86,123,771 downwards.
GACATGAAACAGACAGAAGCAGGACTGAGGTATCCGTATGACGTGTGCGGGGAGATATAGGGGAGTGGATGGTAAATGACACTGTCACAGTAAACGGTGTTGGACACACACAAACACAGAGCAACGAACAGACAGAACAGACATGAAACAGACAGAAGCAGGACTGTGGTATCCATACTACGTGTGCGGGGAGATATAGGGGAGTGGATGATAAAGGACACTGTCACAGTAAATGGTACTGGACACACACAAACACAGAGCAACGAACATATAGAACAGACATGAAACAGTCAGAAGCACAACTGAGGTATCCATACTACGTGTGCGGGAGGTACAGGGGAGTGGATGATAAAGGACACTGTCACAGTGAACGGTACTGGACACACACAGACACAGAGCAACGGACAGACAGAACAGACATTGAACACAGACGGAAGCCGGACTGAGGGAGGGAGCCTTATTATGTATGTGGGGGGGTAACTCCATCACTAATTCAGTGCCTGGCACGCTGCTCAGTAACCGATACCATCGCACACGTGTCACGGGCTTTTTCTTTTTGTCCATGTGTGTGTGGTGTGTGTGTGTGTGTTGGGTGGTGTGGTGTTGTGGTGTACTGGCTCTTTCTGTTTCTCTCTGACTTTCTGCTTTTTTTTCCCATCTCCCGCCTCTCTCTCTCTCCTCTTTCTCTCTTTCTATCTCTGTCTTTCTCTGTCTCTCTCTCTGTCTGTCTGTCTGTCTCTCTGTCTGTCTGTCTGTCGTCTGCTCTTCTCTCTCTGTCTTTGTCTCTCTCTCTCTCTCCTCTCTCTCTCTTTCTATCTCTGTCTTTCTCTGTCTCTCTCTCTGTCTGTCTGTCTGTCTGCCTCTCTCTCTCTGTCTTTCTCTGTCTGTCTGTCTGCCTCTCTCTCTGTCTCTCTGTCTCTCTGTCTGTCTGTCTCTCTCCTCTTTCTCTCTTTCTATCTCTGTCTCTCTCTCTGTCTGTCTGTCTGTCTGCCTCTCTGTCTGTCTGTCTGCCTCTCTCTCTGTGTCTGTCTGTCTGTCTGCCTCTCTCTGTGTCTCTGTGTGTCTCTCTGTGTCTCTCTCTGTGTCTCTCTCTCCTCTCTGTCTGTCTGCCTGTCTCTCTCTCTCTCTCTCTCTCTCTCTCTCTCTCTCGTTCTCATCTCTGTCTCTCTTTTCCCCTACCTGACGTGCTTTCAGTCTCTGTCTCTGTCACTTTTCCTCGCTGTATCTTTGTTTCTTCTCTTCCTTCTGTCTGTCTCTCTCTGTCTTTCTTTTCTCCTGTCTGTCTCTGTCTTTCCGTCTCTGTCTTCTCTCTTGTCTGTCTGTGTCTTCCCCTCTCTTGTCTGTAGCTACCTTTTCCTCTCTGTCCTCTACTGTCTTGTCTGTCGCTGTCTTTTTCTCAGTCTCTGTCTTCGCCTCTGCATATGTCACTGTTTTTCCCTTTCTTTCTTTTTCCTTTTAGTCTCTGTCATCTCTCTCTCTGTGTGTCTGTCTGCTGTCTGTCTGTCTGTCTGTCTGTCTCTCTCTCTCTCTCTCTCTCTCTCTCTCTCTCTCTCTCTCAGATTGAACATGTTGTTGAAGCAGCTCTCTCTCTCTCTTTCTCTCTGTCTCTCTCTCTCTGTCCGTCTGTCCTCTCTCTCTCTGTTAGTGCGTGCGCGCACACACGCACACACATACACACACACGCACAGAGACACACACGTACACACATACACACACGCGCACACACACACACGCACGCACGCACGCACCACATACACACATTATTACTAATGTCTTCCTACCATCTCCCCCCCCCATCTCTTTAGTGAGAACCAACCCGTTACTCCATGATTCCCTTATGTCTTGTGTCATATTATTGTTTGTTGATGTCTTTACGTGTTTGTAGTGTTCCAAGGCAAACTGATAGATGATCAACTAAGTAACATAATCTTGAGAGTCACGGAGTTATCTCCCATGTAGAATTTCTCAAACCCAACACAGTTTGCGCTACCCGTTCAGCTAGCATAGACGCAGCCACAAAGCATAAAGTGGTAAGCTCAGAACATTCCTTAAAAAAGGAATGCCCAAGTTACCCATATACCCTGCAACTACGCTACACACAACCACGATGGTGGAGAGAAATTCCTACAATATATTGGTCTTATGTTCAAGATTGACACAGTCGTTTTATTCTTGAACTGACCAAACACACACATAGACAAGACAGAATATATACAGGGTTGCTTCCAAGGCATATATGTAATACCTGATAGATGATCAACATCAAGTGGGAAACATAGTGTTTATGCATTGGTTTCTACCCGTGGACAATAAAATATTATCGTTTCAAATCTCCAATTGCATCGAATTATACATTTTACTGCGTATAAATAGATCTATTAAGGAAGCATTGGCAAGATTTAGATGTGGGATGTCAGAACTTGTTATGCATACCAGACCATATACAGCAACTGTTTTAAGGGGGCAGACCTACCAGATTTGGGTACCAAGATTGTGATGTTAAGTGTTTCAGTTCTAATTAACCAATCACCATGATATTTGGCAAGAAGATACCTCAGGCAGTATTCTTTGGATTGAATATCTTTGTTGGGGTCTGTCAGTTAGGAAATTGAGTTCATTTTTTAGTCCGCAAAATTTTGCGATTTTTCGCGAGATTGTATACATCAGACATAATATGTTCAAAAGTTTTCATCCGATTTCCTTGATATTTGGCACACATATAGCAGGGACAAGTACCTATAGCCGGTAGTAAAATCTTGCAGTTCTGCTTGAAAGAAACATTTTTATCAAAAGTTGTAATATAATTTTTTTATTAAAATTATTCTAAAAAATTGGTGTGATGATTGTACAGAAAATAACGATAGTCGAGCAAAGATTTTGCTACATTCCATACATACTATGCATATGAGTTTGCTCACTAAATATCAAATTCTTAACATGAATATATGTGTAGCTATAAATGTCAAAGTATGTACTATATTTTTTCATTTTCGCGAGAACATTTTTTAACTAATTAATTTTTGTCAACTTTTCATAACTCACAGACCCCAACAAAGATATTCTATCGAAAGAATACTGTCTGAGGTATCTTCTTGCCAAATGTCATGGTGATTGGTTTGATTAGAACTGAAACACTGAATATCACAATCTTGGTACCCTAATCTGCGTAGGTCTGCCCCCTTAAATGATATGACATGTACCCTGTGTAAGAATGACAATGAGGAAGTAGTCCATTTTTTTTTCTGATGTGTCCTGCTCTCTGTGACCTAAGAAAAGATCTGATTTCACAAAGATGATGTCAGTTTCTCACAAAAATAAAGTGAAATCAACTTCTCCGACAAAGAAATGAACACGTAATGAGAAATTTAGTAGCATTATTTGTATACAATCTCTCAAAAAACATGCAAGCTATGTCATAGGTATGCAAACATTTGTGCGTTTACATCTTTGTATTTTATTTGTACATTGCTTGTGTGTGAATTTGTTGTGAGTGTTTGATGATCACTGTCAACCACATTTTGTCAAATCTGTGTTAAATTTCTTTTTGCTTCATATCCATTCATCTGAAGTCTGAAGTCTGACATCTCTCAGTCTCTTTCTGTCTTTGTCAGCCAGTCAGTCAGTCAATAGCAAGTCAGTCAGTCAGTCAGTCAGTCAGTCAGTCAGTAGTCTGTCATGTCTGTCGTCTGTCTGTCTGTCTCTCTTCTCTCTCGCTCTCTCTTTTCTCTGTGCCTATAAGTCTGTATCTCAGTCTTTGTTGATCACTTTCTCTCGGTCTCTCTCTGTCTGTCCCTCTTCTGTTGTCTGCCTGTCTGTGTGTCTGTGTGTCTGTCTGTCTCTCTCTCTTTTCTCTCTCCCTCCCTCTTTCTCCATCTCTCTCTGTGCAAAGAGCCGATTCAAGACTATAATATTTCTACACATGACGTCAAACTTTGTCAGCGTAATAGATTTATGGGCAGAATGGCGACCTACGCCATGATTATTTGTCAGATGTTTTTTTCCATCACATGGCATATGTGCTGTCAGTGCATACATCTCTTCCCAGCGCAGACGAATTTCCATGAAAATAAAAACTTGAAAAGGAAACTGTCTATTCCACCTCTTGTGTCTGTTTCCCTCCTCTTCTCTCTTCATTAGTTTCCCTTTATTCTCTGTCAGTGTCTTTCCGTCTCTCTGCGTCCGTCTATTCTCTCTCTGTCTCTGTCTGTCTGTCTGTCTGTCTGTCTGTCTGTCTCTTTCTCTCTCTCTCTGTCTCTGTTTCTTCGTCTCTCTCTGTCCTCCCTCCCTCTCTCTGTCTCTCTCTCTCTGTGTCTTCGCCTCACTCTGTCTCTCTCTGTCTCCCTCCCTCTCTCTCTCTCTCTCTCTCTCTCCACACACACACACACACACACACACTCTCTCTCTCTCTCTCTCACACACACTCTCTCTATTATCTTCATATACGATCTGTCCCGATCAGATAGCATTAACAACATTGTTTCGATTATATCGATTGATGGCATCGTGGATATAAAAGATCGTGCATAACCTGACTTTATTTATACTAAAATTGCAGCCAAAACAACAAGCTACAACGTAATACATTTGATATCATTTTCTCATATGTGTCTTCTGTATTGGTGACGGTATTTGCGATGTTTTCTTAACACTCCTCCTTCATACATGGCAATGGCAATACATAAATAAAATATCTGGATATGAATGTGAATGTGGATCTCTCTCTCTCTCTCTCTTTCTCTCTCTCTCTCTTTCTTTCTTTCTTTCTTTCTCTTCTCAACTCTCTCTCTCTTTCTCTGTTTCTCTCTCTCTCTCTCTCTCTTTCTTTCTTTCTCTTCTCAACTCTCTCTCTCTTTCTCTGTTTCTCTCTCTCTCTCTCTCTCTCTCTCTCTCGCTCGCTTTCTCTTCTCAACTCTCTCTCTCTCTCGCTCGCTCGCTCGCTTTCTCTTCTCAACTCTCTCTCTCTCTCGCTCGCTCGCTCGCTTTCTCTTCTCAACTCTCTCTCTCTCCCTCTCTCTCTCTCGCTTTCTCTTCTCAACTCTCTCTCTCTCTCTCTCTCTCTCGCTCGCTTTCTCTTCTCAACTCTCTCTCTCTCTCTCTCGCTCGCTTTCTCTTCTCAACTCTCTCTCTCTCCGTCTCTCTCTCTCTCTCTCTCGCTCGCTTTCTCTTCTCTCTCAACTCTCTCTCTCTCTCTCGCTCACTTTCTCTTCTCAACTCTCTCTTTCTCTTCTCAACTCTCGCTCTCGCTCGCTTTCTCTTCTCAACTCTCTCTCTCTCTCTCGCTCGCTTTCTCTTCTCAACTCTCTCTCTCTCTCTCGCTCGCTTTCTCTTCTCAACTCTCTCTCTCTCCGTCTCTCTCTCTCTCTCGCTCGCTTTCTCTTCTCAACTCTCTCTCTCTCTCTCTCGCTCGCTTTCTCTTCTCAACTCTCTCTCTCTCTCTTCTCAACTCTCGCTCGCTTTCTCTTCTCAACCCCTCTCTCTCTCTCTCTCTCTCTCGCTCGCTTTCTCTTCTCAACTCTCTCTCTCTCTTTCTCTTCTCAACTCTCTCTCTCGCTTTCTCTTCTCAACTCTCTCTCTCTCTCTCTCTCTCTCTCTCTCTCGCTCGCTTTCTCTTCTCAACTCTCTCTTTCTCTTCTCAACTCTCTCTCTCTCTTTTTCTTCTCAACTCTCTCTCTCTCTTTCTCTTTTACACACACACTCTCTCTCTCAGTAACACCCCCACCCCCTGTCTGCCAGCTGCTATGGAAATTGATGCCTGCTGATCGATTTTCTACATTTGGTGTAACACTGTGTGGAAACGGATTGTGGAACTGAAAGGAAAGATCTGTCCTTGTGTGGGTTCCAGTGATTGGTGTGTGAGATGGGCTGTGTGAGATAGGTTGTGTGAGATAGGCTGTGTGAGATGGGCTGTGTGAGATAGGCTGTGTGACTGTATGAGATGGGCTGTGTGAGATAGGCTGTGTGACTGTGTGAGATAGGCCGTGTGAGATGGGCTGTGTGAGATAGGCTGTGTGAGATGGGCTGTGTGAGATGGGCTGTGTGACTGTGTGAGATGGGCTGTGTGAGATGGGCTGTGTAAGATAGGCTGTGTGAGATGGGCTGTGTGAGATGGGCTGTGTGAGATAGGTTGTGTGAGATGGGCTGTGTGAGATAGGCTGTGTGAGATATGCTGTGTGAGATAGGCTGTGTGAGATGGGCTGTGTGAGATAGGCTGTGTGAGATGGGCTGTGTGAGATGGGCTGTGTGAGATAGGTTGTGTGAGATAGGCCGTGTGAGATAGGTTGTGTGAGATAGGCTGTGTGAGATAGGCTGTGTGAGATAGGCTGTGAGACTGTGTGAGATGGGCTGTGTGAGATAGGCTGTGTGAGATAGGCTGTGTGAGATAGGTTGTGTGAGATAGGCTGTGTGAGATAGGCTGTGTGAGATAGGTTGTGTGAGATAGGCTGTGTGAGATAGGCTGTGAGAGATGGGCTGTGAGAGATGGGCTGTGTGAGATGGGCTGTGTGAGATAGTCTGTGTGAGATATGCTGTGTGAGATAGGCTGTGTGAGATAGGCTGTGTGAGATAGGTTGTGTGAGATAGGCTGTGTGAGATAGGCTGTGTGAGATAGGCTGTGTGAGATAGGCTGTGTGAGATAGGCTGTGTGAGATAGGCTGTATGAGATAGGCTGTGTAAGATAGGTTGTGTGAGATAGGCTGTATGAGATAGGCTGTGTGAGATAGGCTGTGTGAGATAGGCTGTGTGAGATAGGTTGTGTGAGATAGGCTGTGTGAGATAGGCTGTGTGAGATAGGCTGTGTGAGACAGGCTGTGTGAGATGGGCTGTGTGAGATGGGCTGTGTGAGATGGGCTGTGTGAGATAGGCTGTGTGAGATGGGCTGTGTGAGATGGGCTGTGTGAGATGGGCTGTGTGAGATGGGCTGTGTGAGATGGGCTGTGTGGGCTGGGCTGTGTGAGATGGGCTGTGTGAGATGGGCTGTGTGAGATGGGCTGTGTGAGATGGGCTGTGTGAGATAGGTTGTGTGAGATGGGCTGTGTGAGATAGGCTGTGTGAGATAGGTTGTGTGAGATAGGCTGTGTGAGATGGGCTGTGTGAGATAGGCTGTGTGAGATAGGCTGTGTGAGATAGGCTGTGTGAGATAGGCTGTGTGAGATAGGTTGTGTGAGATAGGTTGTGTGAGATAGGCTGTGTGAGATAGGCTGTGTGAGATAGGCTGTGTGAGATAGGCTGTGTGAGATAGTCTGTGTGAGACATGCTGTGTGAGATAGGCTGTGTGAGATAGGCTGTGTGAGATAGGCTGTGTGAGATAGGCTGTGTAAGGTAGGCTGTGTGAGATAGGCTGTGTGAGATAATCTGTGTGAGACATGCTGTGTGAGATGGGCTGTGTGAGATAGGCTGTATGAGATAGGCTGTGTGAGATGGGCTGTGTGAGATGGGCTGTGTGAGATAGGCTGTGTGAGATAGGCTGTGTGAGATAGGCTGTGTGAGATAGGCTGTGTGAGATAGGCTGTGTGAGATAGGCTGTGTGAGATGGGCTGTGTGAGATAGGCTGTGTG
>CM060310.1:86106218-86108718 GCA_030674185.1 Monoplex corrugatus | reverse complement strand
AGAAAGAGAGAGGGAGGGAGAGAGACAGGGAAAGAGAAAGAGAGGGAGAGAGATAAAGAGGGACGGAGAAAGAGGGGAGAGATAAACAGACAGAGAGAAGAGAGAGACAGGGAAAGAGAAAGAGAGGGAGATAGATAAAGAGGGACGGAGAAAGAGGGGAGAGACAAAGAGACAGAGAGACAGAGACAAACACAGAGAAAGAGAGAGAGAAGGGGGGGGGAGGGAAGAGAAAGAAGAGAGCAAGAAAGAAACAAATAAGAAAAACAGAGAGGAGGAGAGAGAGAGACAGAGACAGAGAGAGAGAGCGAGAGAGACAGACAGACAGACAAAGAGAGAGACAGAGACAGAGACAGACAGACAGACAAACAGACAGGACAGACGGACAGACGGACGGACGGACGGACGAACAAACAGACAGACAGAGACTGACAAATATTTTTCAATTGTTGAAGAAAAATAATATGAAGGTCGGGGTGGGGGGATATTTGTGCCAGAAAGCATAGATGATACAACTTAAACCCAGAGTATTCCTTGTGCTTGTCTTTAACACCAGGTGGGGTCTAACGAAATGCATTCTATCTTGCAAAGTTTTGTTGGTTTTAATTTTCAGATAAATGTCTTCCGTATTACCATTTCCATCGTGTCATGGGAATGAGAAATGTTCAGATGGAACCGTAACGTCAGTGCATGTGTATGTCTGTATCTTCAGGGAAAAAATTTGCAGGGTGGCTGAGGACAGAGAGAGTGAAGATGTGCTTGCGGCAACAAGGGATAGATACATATGGGGGGTGGGGTGGGGGTCATGATCTCCAACGCCATGCGGCAGGCACATGATGACGATGAAGATGATGATATGATTTCAGTCTACGAAATCCAAAACAAGCGTGATGCCTATGTTCAAGCAAACAGGAACCAGAAAAAATACAAAAAAAAAAAAAATCAGAATGCGTATTAATACAACCAGACAAAACAGGCACAAATTTTCGACCAACTGGCTTTTGTCAGGCTTAAGTAAGATCACAAACGAACAAACACGAAATACAAATTAAAATTTTGTACGGGTTCCGATTTATTTTCGTGTTTTTGTTGTTGTTGTTCTTGTTGTTTTTGGTTTCAATCTATGTGCAATTTTTTAAAAATCTTGTTTTGCTTTATTCACGAATATTTTTAGTCAATTTTCGACAAAATCTGAACCCTGTGAGGTATGAGTGGCATAGATTGAGTTCCTAGCTACCATTTTGATTGCAGGTGTTTGTGTGTGATTGAGTGGATTCTTTCTTTGTTCGCTACTATATGTTCTACACCACTTCTGTGTCACTATCCCCACACCGCTTAATTTGGCCCTCCAACACCCCCCAAACCCGCTGAAACTATGATGTCACAGTAAGAGCAAGAGCAGGGTTTCAAAAAGCCAAACAATAAGAGCAGGTTCAAAAAGCCACAACAAGAGCAGGGTTAAAAAACCACACAACAAGAGCAGGTTTCAAAAAGCCACACAACAAGAGCAGGGTTAAAAAACCACACAATAAGAGCAGGTTCAAAAAGCCACACAACAAGAGCAGGGTTAAAAAACCACACAACAAGAGCAGGGTTCAAAAAGCCACACAACAAGAGCAGGGTTAAAAACCACACAATAAGAGCAGGTTCAAAAAGCCACACAACAAGAGCAGGGTTAAAAACCACACAATAAGAGCAGGTTCAAAAAGCCACACAACAAGAGCAGGGTTAAAAAAACCACACAACAAGAGCAGGGTTCAAAAGCACAAAAGAGCAGGGTTAAAAAACCACACAATAAGAGCAGGTTCAAAAAGCCACACAACAAGAGCAGGGTTAAAAAACCACACACAAGAGCAGGGTTCAAAAAGCCACACAACAAGAGCAGGGTTAAAAACCACACAATAAGAGCAGGTTCAAAAAGCCACACAACAAGAGCAGGGTTAAAAAAACCCCACAAGAGCAGGGTTCAAAAAGCCACACAACAAGAGCAGGGTTAAAAACCACACAACAAGAGCAGGGTTCAAAAAGCCACACAACAAGAGCAGGGTTTAAAAAACCACACAAAAGCAGGGTTAAAAAGCCACGTAACAAGAGCAGGGCTAAAAAGCCACACAACAAGAGCAGGGCTAAAAAGCCACACAACAAGAGCAGGGTTCAAAAAGCCACACAACAAGAGCAGGGTTAAAAAGCCACGTAACAAGAGCAGGGCTAAAAAGCCACACAACAAGAGCAGGGCTAAAAAGCCACACAACAAGAGCCGGGTTTAAAAAGCCACACAACAAGAGCAGGGTTAAAAAGCCACACAACAAGAGCAGGGTTAAAAAGCCACACAACAAGAGCAGGGCTTCAAGAGTCATACTACAAGAGTAGGGCTTTTTTAGAGGCACATTACAAGAGCAGGGCTTTAAGAGTCATATTACAAGAGCAGGACTTTAAGAGTCATACTACAAGAGCAGGGCTTTTTGGAGGCACACTACAAGAGCAGGGCTTTTTGGAGGCACAC
>CM060310.1:86076218-86083718 GCA_030674185.1 Monoplex corrugatus | reverse complement strand
GTGTGTGTGTGTGTGTGTGTGTGTGTGTGTGTGTTTGTTCGTGTTTACTTTTGTTTGTGTTTGTTTGTATGTGTTTGTGTGTGCGTGCGCGAGTGCGCGTGCACGTGTGTGTGTGTGTGTGTGTGTGTGTGTGTGTGTGTGTGTGTGTGTGTGTATGTGTGTGTGTGTGTGTGTGTGTGTGTGTGTGTGTGTGTGTGTGTGTGTGTGTATTTCATTCTATCATTCTGTTTTCTTTGATTTTTGGTCGCTTTTTGGTACATGTTGGTCTTGTTCATCATTTTAGAAATGTCACCGGTTTTTGTTTGTTTCTTTTGTATTAATTGTATTGTACCACTTTCCTCTTCTATTCCTGAAGACAAAGCAAAAGGTACATTAAATGTTAAAGAGCAAGCCTCGAGTTTATCACATCAATCTCCTGACTAACCTTTTCCCTTACTGACTTTTTTACATCGGCGTTTTACCTTTAGTTTTTGGTTCCTTTTTTCTTTCTTCTTTTTTTTTTCTTTTAGGAAAAAGGAAATCGATTCAAATTAACCGCGATGAGTGCGTATTTCTATGATGTATGTGCACGTACATGTGTGTGTGTGTGTGTGTGTGTGTGTGTGTGTGTGTGTGTGTGTGTGTGTGTGTGTGTGTGTGTGTGTGTTCATAACAGGAGAAGGTATCACTAGTATGTGTGTGCATGTATGTATGTATGTATGTATGTATGTGTGTATGTATGTATCTATATGTGTGTGTGTGTGTGTGTGTGTTCATAACAGGAGATGGTACCACTAGTGTGTGTGTGCATGTATGTATGTATGTATGTATGTATGTATGTATGTGTGTATGTATGTGTGTGTATGTATGTATGTATGTAAGTATGTATCTATGTATGTATGTGTGTGTGTGTTCGTTCGTGTTCGTTCTTTAATTTAACGTCTGTTCACCAGGAGTGTGTTCGTTCGTTCGTTGCTTGATTTAACGTCTTTTCACTATAAGTGATATTAGACTATGAGTGTGTGTGTGTGTGTGTGCGTGTGTGCATGTGCGTGTGTGTGTGCGTGTGTGTGTGTGTGTTTGTGTGTGTGTGCGTACGTGTGAGCGCGCGTGTGTGTGCGCGCTCACACCAGAACAAAGCACCACTAGCTTAGAGGCTTGGTGGTCAGATCTAGGTCAGCACGGAACAGTCACATCTGTCTGTCCATACTAACAGCACTGCTTCCAGGAAGGCCAGACTGTGGAAGCATGACATCCTAGCCTTAATGGTGACTGGTTCCAAAACCACGTCTTCTACAGACCGTTGTTGTTGAGTTGAGTTGAGTTTTAAAGTCCTACCACTCTTAGAATATACGAGGACTAGCGAAAAATGTTTTTGTAGAAGCCTTCAATAATTTTAGAGCATTGTGAGAAACCGATGCTTTATTCAGTTCTCGTGATCCACCTTGGTAGGATGAATGGTGGATGGAGTATGACTACAGATCGGCGATCTCAGTGTTCATTTGCAAAAAAAGTTGGTTTAATCTCTGGTCCTGGTGTTGTTTGGCTTGTCCAGTTTTATTCTCTTTATACGTATTTTTTGTTATTATAAAACGCTTATTATACATATGAGCGCCATAAATGTTTGTTGAATTATTATCAATCTTATTAATGTTTTTTTTTTCTCCATTCTGGCGTTTGCACGTTCTGTGTTTTATACTGTTCTTCAGTTTTGTTAGATGTTGGACACCTTGGTCGGTATGTCTGTCATCAAGCTCACATCGTTTAACGTGTGACGTAAGAGACAAAAGCTTTATATTCACCACTTCTGCTTCTTCTTCTTCTTCGTCTTCTGCTTAATCATCATCATCATCATCATCATCATCTTCTTCTTCGTCTTTTGCTTTATCATCATCATCATCATCATCATCATCATCATCATCATCATCATCTTCTTCTTCTTCTTTTTCTTCTTCTTCTTTTTCTTCATTTCCTTCTTCTTCTTGTGCTTTTTCTTCTCTTTCTTCCTCTTCTTCTTCCTCTTCTTCTTTTTCTTCACACACACATATATACACATATACATGCTTGCATACATACATGCATACACACACGTATATATACGTTTATATGTACATATACGTATATTCATATCATATATATATATATATATATATATATATGCGTGTGTGTGTGTGTGTGTATGTGTGTGTATATGTATATGTGTGTGTGTGTGTGTGTGTGTATGTGTGTGTGTGTGTGTGTGTGTGTGTGTGTGTGTGTGTCTGTGTGTGTCTGTGTCTGTGTGTGTGTATGTATATGTATAGTGTGTGTGTGTGGTGACAACAATACAAAGCACACTGTGAAGCAGTAACAGTGAAAAAAGTTCAGTGAATGACAACTTAATAGTTGTTAACGATATCATAAGATATTTTAAAGCAGGTGAGTTATAAACAAGCGATAACATTATCACAAGAGAATTCAAAGTAAATGATCGTACAAGAATTTTTCAGTTCATTATCGTATGGACAGAGGGAACAGAGACATAAGAAGATGAGAGAGAGAGAGACAGAGACAGAGAGAGAGAGAGAGAGAGAGAGAGACAGACAGACAGACAGAGACAGAGAGAAAGCGAGAGAGAGAAGAGAGAGAGAGGGGGGGGAGAGAGAGAAAGCGAGAGAGAGAAGAGAGAGAGAGAGGGGGAGAGAGAGAGAGACAGACAGATCAACAGATAGACAAACAGACCAACAGATAGACAAACAGACCAACAGATAGACAGACAGCCCAACAGACAGACAAACGACAACAGACAGACAAACAGACCAACAGACAGACAAACAGACAAACAGACAGACAGACAGACAACAACAGACAAACAGACCAACAGATACAGTCAGTGCAACATGTACCCAAAATTTTATCGACTAAAACAGACAGACAGACGAACCAACAGACAACAGACAGACAGACAGTGCAACATGTCAACAAGAATTTTATCGACTAAAACAGACAGACAGACGAACAACAGACAGACAGACAGACAGACAGTGCAACATGTCAACAAGATTTTATCGACTAAAACAGACAGACAGACGAACAACAGACAGACAAACACAGACAGTGCAACATGTCAATAAGATTCTATCGACTAAAACAGACAGACAGACGAAGAACAGACAGACAGACAGACAGTGAAACATGTCAACAAGATTTTATCGACGAAGTTTGTTTATAATATATATATAATATATATATATATTTTTTGTTTTGTTTTGTTTCAAACAGATGGATGTAGCAGATAGACACACACAAGTTAGATGTCAAAATGTCTGGCATAAAGGTTCCAGCGATAAGGAGTGATGTCAATACCCGGGTCTGAACGGGTGTGATCTAATTTGTCGTCCGTACTAAGCTAATCAACTACATGCAGTCACAATGCCTTCTTCGGTGGCTGTGCTAACAAGCACGAACAGAAAACGCAAGTCAACAAAACGCCTTCTAATGAGGGTTTAAAATGTACAGGCCCGCGCGCGCACACGCGCGCGCTCCACACACACATATACTTATGAACACACAGAGACACAGACACACACACAGACACAGACACACAACACACACATACACACACACATGAACACACATACACATGCACACACAAATACACATACACAGACACACACACGCGCACACACACATACACACGCATACTTATGCATACACGCGCTCGCGCTTGCGTATACACACACACACGCACTCGCGCGCGCGCATACACACACATATACTTATGCACACACACAAGCACAGACACAGACACAGACACACACACACACACACACACACACACACACACACACACAAACACACACACACACACACGCACGCACGCACACACACACACACACACACACACACACATATACTTGTGCACACACGTGCTCGCGCGCGCGCTCACATTCTTATACACACACGTACGCACATGCACGCACATACATTTATGCACATGCACATTTATGCGTAGACACACTTGTATACACATACACATACACACGCACTCACACTCACACAGCACACACACACACACACACACACACACACACACACACACACACACACACCACACACATCATACTCTCTCTCACACAAAACACACACACACACACCATGTAACACATACCAGACACACCATCACTCACACCAACACACACACACACACACACACACACACACCACACACACACACACACACACACACACTCTCTTCCCACAAACCACACACCACACACACACATGACACACATACACAGACACACATACACAGACACAACCGCACACACATATACACACGCATACTTATGCGTACACGCGCTCGCGCGCGCATACACACACGCAAACGTGCGCGCGCACACACACACATATACTTATGCACACACGTGCTCGCACGTGCGCGCTCACATACTTATACACACACGCTGACGCATGCATGTACACACACATGCACGTACATATGTTTATGCACACGCACATTTATGCGTAGACACACTTGCACACACATACACATACACACGCACTCACACTCACACACACAAAAGCGGAAAAGTGGAACAGCAAGTCACCCACAAGGAAGCCGTTTTCCTCACAGACCTGGAGAAAACAGACTCATTACAAGAACTGGCCATCAGCCAAGAGAGACTGAACAGTCTGCAGCAAGCAACTCAGGAAGATGCAACCATGAAAACCCTGAAAGCTGTCATTCTACAAGGCTGGCCAGAGGAGAAACAACAACTTTCAATACAGTTACAAGAATACTTTCCTTTCAGGGAGGAACTGTCAGTCCACAACGGACTTGTCTTCAAAAGCCACAGAGTAATTGTACCTGAAAGCGAAAGAGCAGACATCCTTGAGAAACTTCATGCAAGCCACTCAGGAATTCAGAGCTGCATAAGAAGAGCGCGTGAGGTAGTCTACTGGCCCAGGATGAACATGGACATTGAAGATTTTGTCAAAACATGCAGCGCCTGTAACACATACCAACGTGATCAGCAGAAGAAACCACTTATCAGCAAAGAGATCCCTGACCTGCCCTGGCAACACATCGCTTGTGACATCTTTGAACATAATGGCAATGAATACCTGGTCACGGTCGATCACTACTCTGATTTCTTTGAGATTGATCGGTTACAAACAAGAGAGTCCAAAGAGGTCATCATCTGTCTGAAGAGACACTTGGCAAGACACGGAATACCAGAACGCCTGACAACAGACTGTGGAACACAATTCACATCAAACCAATTTGGAAAGTTCAGAAAAACATATGGGTTTGAACACGTAACAAGCTCACCACACTACCCTCAGTCCAATGGAAAAGCAGAGAGCGCGGTGAAGGCTGCAAAGACGTGCATGAAGAAAGCAGAACACAACAATCAAGATCACTTCCTCGCTTTACTTGAGCTGAGAAACATCCCGACAGAGACTGTAAACAGTTCGCCTGTTCTGTTCGGCAGAAGAACACGAACACAAGTACCGACGTCAAAGACATTACTCCAACCTACAGTTGTACCAATCAAGAAAGAACTTGAGAAAAGGAAACTGAAGCAAGCGCACTACTACAACAGAAGCGCAGTAGAGCTGACAGAATTGAGTCCGGGACAGATTGTGAAATTCCAACCTCCAGGATCCAAAAAGTGGATCAGCGCCAAAGTAGACCAACAGGTGAACATCCGGTCATACAACATTCGCACAGAGGACGGACGTCAGTACAGTAGGAATCGTCGTCAGCTACGAGACACAACAGAAACGGAGCTTCAGCAGACAATCAACCCTCAACGACTTGTCCAGAGAAGGATGATTTCTGGAAGACATCAGGAAAGCGACACATCGGGCAAGCAACAGCAAATCATCATTCCATCAAAACAGATGCTGGAAGATAACAAGAAAACTGGAACTGGAACAGATGTCAGGACGCCAGCATCGTCTGTCCGTGAGAACTCATCTGATCAGTCACCAGTCATCAAAATGTCTGAGACAACCAGCATCAAGGAGCCAGATGAAGTTATCAAACAAACAGGGACAGGACAACCCGAACCAGTTAGTTCTCCTTACAGAACAAGATCTGGAAGACAAAGCAAAAGGCCAGATTTCCTGAAATATGAATGAAACTGAAGACTCTACCACAATCAGATAAACTGAAAGCATTGCGAAATATGGACATGATGATGATGGATAGTATAATGATCAGAGATAAAATGAGGTGAATAAATGATTGGGCCCTGTGCGTGAGAGAAAGAATGAGTGTTTGTTAAGTTAATGCTGTGATAAAGTTGGGAAACACATTTATTTCGTATGGACTGAAAGATAGGAAAAATGATTTATTGATTTTGTTTCCTTAAAGAAAGGGAGATGTGACGTGTGTTGACAGTAAACAGCGTGCGGATAACAGCACGGCATGATATTCGTTTAAATGATAACTGATTGCTGTTCACTGTGATATGTATATATACTGTAGTCAGTTGAGAATCAGAGGGCGACGAGTAAAGACGAAGAAGCATTGCCCTGTCTTCCGAGTTGGCTGTAGGAAGAACGAAACACACACACACACACACACACACACACACACACACACACACACACACACACACACACACACACACACACACACACACACACACACGCACACACCATCCTCTGACACACCCACATAAAACTTCCACAAAACATTCCTTATGTTTAAACAAGCCTACTGCTACAGCAAGTACAAGGAAGCAGCTTCAGAAGACATAAAAACTAAACTCTCAAACACTAAACCCAAAAGCAAAAGAAGAAACAAAAAATTCTTTCCGTGAAGAATATGGACTGACGATATCAATACGCTAATTAACGCCACTGTTACAAAACTTTGAAAAGTTCACTTCACGTCATTTTAAAAGAAAAGACAAGGAAGAAAAAGAAAAGAAACGGAAAGAAAAGAAGAAGAAAAAAAAAAAAAAGAGAAAACTAAACAAAACAAAACAAAAATAGCAAAAATAACAAAAAGGAGGAAACAAGTTTCCAATGTTTAATGTCTTCCTAATTGGGTAGTATACTGTACGTCATTATAAAACATGTCAGATCTTTATTCCATGTAAGGCAGTCAAACGATTATTTTCCGTCTTGTCAAAAATGTTTTCTTGTTGGTGATTATAACTTATTTTTGCGTCATTTGAAACATTACTTTTTTCACTGATTTTTTTTTTATGGGAAAATAATTTAACAAGACTGCAGATGTATACTAGAAATATTCATCAGAACTGGCCAAGCTAAAGCAGCTTTCAAGAAAATGAAAAGCGTTTTTACCAAGAAATGCTTACCAATTAACACGAAGAAGAGAGTTCTACGGTGTTATGTAAAACCAGTACTGTTTTATTAATGCGAAGCTTGGACAATCAACAATTAAAGTCAGGACAAGATTAAGGCAGCTGAAATGTGCTTTACAAGAAGACTGTTAATAGTTCCATAGACATCAAAGAAAACAAACGAGGCAGTTTTAAAAGAAGCAAACACGAACAGAAC
>CM060310.1:86063718-86066218 GCA_030674185.1 Monoplex corrugatus | reverse complement strand
CATGCCAGCAAAGAAAAGAAACTTAACCCTTTGATTTCCTCACCTTATCCACCAGCATCCTGCAGAAAGCTTGTTGTTAGGATGAGGGAATCAAAAAGGTTAAGTTTTTTTGCAGTTGTTGGGTTAAGGTGCAGGAATAAAACGATTAACCCTTTGACTCCCGCACCCTGTCCACCAGCATCCTGTATCGTCATCTATGCTAGCAAAGCAAAACCTGAATCCTTTCACTCCCTCCTGCAGGAAGCTGGTGGATGAGGTGAGGGAGTCAAAGGTTAAGTTTTTGCAGTTGGTGAGGGGGATAGGATGAGGAAGTCAAAGGGTTAAGTTTTTGCAGTTGGTGGGTGGGATAGGGTGAGGGAGTCAAAGGGTTAAATTAGTTTTCTCGTCCTAGTTTTGTGTGTTCCTGGTTCAAGACAACTCCTACATTACATTCTTTACTATCTTTCGGACACTTGTACCCGGAGGTTTTTGGCGGGAGGATGAAGCTGTAGCGTGAAGCCTGGCAGTTGAGTCATGTCGTTGATGTAGAGTGTGTACGTGTATACGTTGGCTCATCATCATCATCATCATCAGGTGCCCTGCCGCATGGCATTGGCGATCATGGACTTCCATCTGCCTCTATCTCTCGTTGCCCCTAGCATCTCCCCCACCCTCCTCGTCCCCAGCCACTCTGCAAGTCCGTCCAGCATTTTCTCCCTGGGTTACCCGGTGCTCTCTTTCCCTCCAGTTTTCCCGTTGTGACCTAGGTGCTCCAAATCCCTTTCCTCATAAAAAGGCCTATAAATTTTGCCTGTCTTTTTCTAATCTTCCTTATGAGTGATCTATTTGTGTCTGCCTCCATCAAGACTGTCTCGTTTGTTTTCTTTGCTGTCCATGGAACCCTCAACATTCTTCTTAGAAACCACATCTAGGCTCCTCAATCTTGTTCTGGCTTTGTTTGTTGACTGTCCACGCCTCGCATCCGTACAACAGTATTGGTTCTATATAACATTCAAGAATTCTCTTCCTGATGTTAATTGACAGGCATTTGTTGGTAAGAATGCTTGTCATCTTCTTGAATGCTGTTTTGGCTTGGCCGATTCTGCCGGCTATTTTTGATGTGCATCTGCCCATAGATATTTGAATTTATCAACCTTTGTCAAGGTTGTGCCATTTGCTGTTATTTTGCATGAGGGGATTTCATGTTTTTTTTACTGATCACCACGACTTCAGTCTTCCTGCTGTTTAGTTCCAGCCCCTTACCTCTGCTTTCTGTTTCTAGTATATTCACAAGGTTTTGTAGTTCTCTTTCACTACATACGTTGGCTACACAGCCACAACTGGGTTACACCCGTTCAATGCCGGGTATTGACGGCAGATCGTATCGGGCTAGACATGTTGACCTATCAGGGTTTGTTGCTGTCCTTAACGGCTCTCTGTACACACGATCGCTGACGTGTTTCTGTGGAAAATGTCGATAGATCTTTGCTGACCCAGTTCTGTGGAACCTGTCCATAGCTGTTTGTTTTCTATACCTTTTTTGTCGTTGTTGTTAATGATGATGAAAAATGTCGAAAAATGTTTGTGTTGACACAATCTTCTGTTTGTCTGTCTGTCTGCCTTCCTACCTGCCTGTGTATGTGTGTTGTGTGGTGTGTTGTGTTGTGTGTGTGTGTGTGCGTTGTGTGTGTGTGTGTGTGTGTGTGTGTGTGTGTGTGTATGTGTGCGCGCGTGTGTGTGTGTTAGTCTCTCTCTCTCTCTCTCTCTCTCACTCTCCCCTCTCTCTGTTTGTCTTTCCCCCTCTTTCTCCCTCTCTTCCTCTGTCTGTCTGTCTGTCTGTCTCTCTTTCCCTCTCTGTCTGTCTGTCTGTCTGTCTGTCTGT
The DNA here is from genome assembly GCA_030674185.1 of Monoplex corrugatus. Taxonomy (NCBI): domain Eukaryota; kingdom Metazoa; phylum Mollusca; class Gastropoda; order Littorinimorpha; family Ranellidae; genus Monoplex; species Monoplex corrugatus. The sequence continues at coordinate 86,064,357 of CM060310.1, read as the reverse complement.
CTCTCTCTGTCTGTCTGTCTGCAGATCATAAGATCAATCTCTCTGTCCTTCCGACCAGATTTTTGATTATGACAAAATGCTTCAAAACAGAAAAAGACAGAGAGAGAGAGAGAGAGAGAGAGAGAGAGAGAGAGAGAGAGAGAGAGATAGAGAGAGAGAGAGAGAGAGAGAGAGAGAGAGAGAGAAGAGAGAGGAGATTGCACTGCACATATCGTCTGTCTGTCTGTCTGTCTCTCTCTCTCTCTCTCTCTCTCTCCATCTTTGTGTTTCTGTCTCTATCCAGCTGGCTGCCCATCTGTCTGTCTATTGACAACAGTACACCTTTCCACTTGGAACACTGGACTGAACCATGGACCCCTGGATCTTCAAGGACACACACACACACACACACACACATGCACGCATGCACGCACATATATATATATATATATATATATATATATATATATATATATATAGACCATATACCATATACACACACGTACACATAAGACAAAACTGCTTTATCTCGATACCAATTTCTAAGTTGTATAAAATGAGTCAGTTATAATGAGAAGTAGACAGATGAGTTAGGAAAACAAAAAGATCCACACATCATCTTCAAGGCCATTTCGATAGAAATCATTTTCTATGTTTATA
>CM060310.1:86051218-86053718 GCA_030674185.1 Monoplex corrugatus | reverse complement strand
TATACCAGGGTAGCTGGGTGAACGCCCTGCTCTTCACGATTTTCAACTGCCGTGGGATATTTAGCATGCGCAGGCTAGAAGGCACACGGGTCCGATTCATTTTTCGTCCCCTTCCGAAAGACTAGACGTTATTTCTATTTTCCGGTCAAACTGGGGACAAAAGCCGAGACCTCAACGGGAAACGAACCCTGGAACCTGGAGTTTAGATATTGGCAGGCAAACGTCTGAACCATTCCGCCACTCCTTCTCCCCTTCACCCACGAGGCAGGAGACACCTGGACAGGATGAAACCCAGACCCTCCCATTGGAAATCTAATGTCTTACCCACTTGGCCTCAACACCCATCGAGGTAGCGCTGGGGGTGGGGTGGGGGGGACACTGACATGTCAAAGTTGAAATAATATAGTTTGAAAATAAAAGGATGTGATAAAAATGAAACAGTACACGGAGAAATTGGCCATATTATAAAATTAGAAATGATGGCGTGATGTACCTGACAGCAATAACACCTAGAATTGATTAAATTAAAGCCATGACATAAATAAATAATTATTGTATTACTAAACTGCACGCACTACGGCCATTCATCTGTCCGTTTGAGTCCTGAAAACTCTACGAGTTCAACCACACCGATAAGTGAATGACAGGAAGAAACATATAGACGGGGTTAAGCGCAAATCACATACACACACATGCACACACACATGCGCGCGCGCGCGCACAGACACACACACACCACACACACACACACACACACACACACACACACACACACACACACACACACACACACACACACACACACACACACACATCGTTAATTTGTTTGATGTTACATTAATTGTTACCTTAATTGAAATTTGTTTGATGTTACATTAATTGTTACCTTAATTGATACAATGCCTTCATGATTACATAGATTCATTCATTCCTTACGCACCATTTTTTTTTTTTTTTCCCCCCGTCTAAAAGCACATATGTGAATAGACGTTAAAAGAAATAACGAAACGAAACACACACACACAACACACATGCCATGTTTACATAGTCTTTGTGTGTATGATTGCTTGTCTGTTTGTCTGCATCTCTTCATCTCTGTCTTTTTCTTTTTGCCGCCTGTCCCTCTCTTTTTCCTCACCTTTCCTGTTCTCTGTCTGTTTCTCTGTCTATCTTTGTCTGTCTGTCTGTCTGTCTCTCTCATGTTGATAAAAGTCGACTTTCAATTAGAAGATCCTAAGCTTCATCAACCGACACACCTCTGTCTGTTGGGTAAAGGATGGAGATTTTTGCAACTTGTATGCAGACTTGCCAGTGTTTAAATTCCTTCCATCTATATAAGCAGCAGAATATGCACGTTAAAGATTCTGTGTGTCATAGTAGTGGCTGGTACATGGAAACATGAAAACACCCAGCATACAAGCGACGGCAAATCAAAAAAAAAAAGTTTTAGTTAATTACTTCTACGATTGGAAAATAAAGCATTATTATTATCACTGACCATCAAAATATAACGTGTCATTATTATCATTATTGTTTAATTTCTACCATTATTATTATCACCATTATCATTATCTCTCTCTTAGATATGAGACAGTCTAGACACTAAGACCACCCTCACATAATTGGAATACAAAGTATCGTTATTATGATCGCTATACTTCTACCTTTGAAAATGAATTATCATTATCATTATTGTTATCATCATCATTCTCTTAAGTGTATAAACTAGCAATGGCAAGTTTGAAAAATGGCTTCTAGTCAATAACTTTTACCGCTGGAAAATGAAGCATCATTGTCGCTGTTATTTTCACTGTCATTGTTTCTCTCTCTCTCTCACTCTCTCTCTCTCTCTCTCTCTCTCTCTCTCTGATATGAGGCAGTCTAAACACAAGACGATCCTCACATCATCTAAGATAAGGCTGGCACAGACCCAGACACCATAAAATGATCCAACTAATGGTCGGCGGACTGAAATCTATTGTGGACAGATCCACAAAGACGCCAACAATGAACCCTGATCCTCTTCCTAAAACTACAATCTACGACATAGGAATTCAGAAGAAAGGCCAGAATCCCTGGATAAAAGCTGACAGTTAACACGTAGTTCACACCACATTAGCACCAGCTTTCGTTGATGGATTAACAAAAATCCCTGTTTTGCTGAAGCGATTGGGGTGAGGGGATTTACATGCCTGGTAAATGGACTAAATATCTTTGCTTAGTGTTGTGATCACAGTAATGGGATCTACATTCCCTGATCTGTTGATGGCTTGCAAATCTTTGTTGATGGATTGCAGATCTTTGTTGATGGATTGCAGATCTTTGCTAATGGATTAGAGCTCTTTGTTGGTGGATTAAAGATTTTGTTGATGAATTAAAGACTTTGTTGTTGGATGACAGATCTTTGTTGATGGATTAAAGATCTTTGTTGGAAATCTTTGTTGATGGATTGCAGATCTTTGTTGATGAATTAAATCATTGCTGACGGATTGCAGATCTT
>CM060310.1:86043718-86046218 GCA_030674185.1 Monoplex corrugatus | reverse complement strand
GCAGACATACTGTGCCAGCATGAAACTGGAAGTTAATCTTGAAAAAACTAAGGTCATGGTTTTCAGAAGAGCGGGCTTCTTAGGACGACATGAACAATGGTTTTACAAAGGGACAAAATTGGAAGTAGTTAGTAAATATTGTTATCTGGGATTCAGTTTCACGACAATGATTAGCACCAAGGCCGGCACAGAACATTTGGTGACAAAAGGTAAAAAAAGCAACTTTGCCATTAAACAGGACTTTTCAAAAATATAAAGACATGACTATAGAAACTTTCTTCAAGTTGTTTGATGCAAAAATTCAACCTATTTTGTTGTATTCTTCTGAGATATGGGGACTTAACAGACTCGAGCATATAGAGAAAGTACATTTGGTGTCGTGCAAAAGACTGTTGGGTGTTCCAGTCAGGACACCTAACAAGATGGTATATGGGGATTTGGGAAGATATCCCTTTATGTCAACTCCTCAACTACCTGTCTTAGATATTGGTTTAAATTACTGGAAATGAATACAAATAGGTTACCTTATAAGGCTTACCAAATGTTAGTGGAACTTGACAGGGCTGGGAAAGAATGCTGGGCTTCAAAAATAAGGGAAATTTTGTGTGAAAAGGGATTTAATATCGTGTGGCTGCAACAAGGTGTTGGTGATGTAAAAGCCTTTTTGCGTGTATTTAAACAGAGACTTGTAGACATATATATTCAAGAATGGTCTGGGTCACCAGAGACAGAGATAGGTATGAAAGCTACAGATCACTTAAGACTATCTTTGAAAAAGAGAAGTACATTGACTCTATTGATATATACTGTTTTAGAGTTGCCCTTTCACAAACAAGGTTGAACGTTTTACCACTAAACAATAATATAAATAGATATAGTGAATCTGATCAAGAAAAGGTGTATCCATTTTGCAGGACAGAATCTGAAAACGAAGAACACTTATTATTTAGATGTTCCACTTACGCTGATCTCAGGGCGAAATTTTTAAAGGATTTAGTCAGCATGCCTATGTGCATACTGCTCCAATCAACAAATAGCCACCGAAGTCACAGCTTATCCAGATACGTTTTCCACGCCATGAATAGGAGAAAAAAAATGTTAAAAGGAGAAGAAAAGTAAATAGTTATGTAGATACTAACACTAGAATTTCAGACAATACTTAATTTCAATTGTAAAGAAAAAAAATGTTTATTTGAATATGAAAGGGGTGCTCATATAGAGACACATGTGCATGTGTGCCTGTGTATTCACATTGACGTTGGTGTACTTATGTGCATATATAGGTGATAGTATCTACATTATGTATGTGTGTGGATACATATATCTATATGTGTATATATGTATGAGTGATTATGTATGTGTGCGTGTATATAGATGTGTACGTGTGTATGTGCGTTTATACATAACCTTCAATTCAGTCTATGGCCTGAACCATTACTGACCGCCGAAGATTGAGTTATCTCTGAACTAAAAGATGCACGAAGTGCTAAATATGCGTTGAATGATCATTTGGTATTGTCTCAATGTCAATTGTTTTGGTAAATGAGTGACTGATCTGCGATTAGTCTGATTAATTGATTGGCATTATGAATGTCTGTTTTTGCCAATTAACCGACTGTTTTGGGGTCGAATTGCTCTTATGTCATATATTTCTTGGTTCACTTCATTGTACATTAATTCCATTGATTGGTTTAGATTCACTGGTGAATAAATTGATAAACTGAATGCATGATTAGCTGACAACGGACTGATTATATGATTTGTTAATTGATGGCGAGGGGTGGCTCACCGACTGATCGATTTATAGATTGATGGTTTTAGCTATTGATCGATCAGTGATTGAATTATGGAATGTATGAATGATTGATTCGCGTTATTTGAAGTAACGATTGCAAATTGATATATTGAACTCAGTTAAATTCTAGATTATCTGGTCGATTAAGTCACTGGATGACTGATTAACTGGTTAAATGATTGATCGATTGATTGATTGAGTGAGGGAGTGATTACGTGAAGTGATTGTTACTGAAGTGATATCGATTGTACAGTTGGATGATGCATCTGACCCAGTCAATTGAAAGCTGATTTGTCAGTTGATTCACGGGCTGAATGGCGGATTATTTGATTGATCAACTGGTAAATCAGTTGATTGATTGGTTAATTGATTGGTTGACTGATTGATTGATTGGTTGGTTGGTTGATCGATTGATAGATTGAGTGTTTATGTCAAGTAGCTGTGGTTGAATGTATTGATCAACTGTATGATCACTGAAGGGTACAAGAAACGTCAGATCTGTGCACTAATTGAATGGTTTGTTTGTCTGATAGCCAGTTATTGTAAAATTGACAATTGGATGAATGATATAGATGCGGTTAATGACAAATATTCTTAGCTGGCCAGTTAAGGAATATGGACTAGAATACAAATGAAAGGACCACTGTAAATGCAAAGATGAATGTATCCCAGCTTATGTGACGGTAAACGATAGAAGGGGACAAT
>CM060310.1:86033718-86041218 GCA_030674185.1 Monoplex corrugatus | reverse complement strand
GATGTGTGTTTTCGTAGTATGTGTGTACGCACGTGTGAATGAGTAGGGGCTAAGGGGTAGCGTGCATATGTGTATGTGTACTTTTTTATTAATGGATTGTGCGTGTGCACGTGCGTGCGCGTCTTGGTTGGATATGCGTTGCGTGCGCGTGGGTGCCCACGGGAGAGCACGCGCATCATTGCATTACATGATGGGCGCGTGCGTGGTCATTTCCATTCTATTTGATCATAACACACATAATTCTGATGTTGACGTCTTTACCACAGCCACCGCTACGGACAATCATTCGAAATATTCAGCTACAGTTTCATTCAGATGGTACACCTAGTGCTTGTCTGTTCCACATCTCCTTTTATTTCTTTCTTTCTTTCTTTTTTGGTTCTTGTTACCTGGGAGTAAGTGAGTGAGTGAGACAGAGAGAGGGGAGAGAGAGAAAGAGAGAGAGAGAGAGACAGAGAGACAGATACAGACAGAGAGACAGAGACAGAGACAGAGACTGACAGAGAGATATAGATTGAAAAATAGACAGACAGAGACACAGACAGACAGACATTGCTTGAGAGAGAGAAAGAAAGAAATGGGGAGAGAGGGAGAGAGAGAGAGAGCAAGAGAGAGATAGAGAGACAGACAGACAGACAGACATAGTTTGAAAGAGAGAAAGAAAGAAATGGGGGAAGAGAGAGAGAGAAGAGAGAGAGAGAAGAGAGAGAGAGAGAGAGAGAGAGAGAGAGAGATGGGCGTGCACTTGGTCATTTCCATTCTATTTGATCATAACACACGTTATTTTCAAAACAAGTGTGACTGCCCGCGCCCAAGCAAACATGAACCAGAAGAACAAGAAAACCAATATAAGCGCGTATTCAACGAGACAAATTCCATTTCTTACCCACTGGAGGAGGCGGCAGGGAAGTTTTTAGTCCCGTTTTTATTATCCATTGTTTGGTGTCTATGATCTGTTTGTGACCGTGCGTTCGCGCTTGACAAAGGCTAGTTGGCCGAAAATTTGCGCTTGTTTTGTTTTGTCTCGTTGGATACGCGCTTATATTGGTTTTCTTGTTCTTCTGGTACACGTTATTTTGATGTTGACTTCTTTACCACTGCCCCAGGGTTACGGACAGTCCGTCCACATATTCAGCTACAGTATCATTCAGATGGTACAGTAAGTGCTCGTCAGTTCCAAGTCTCCCTTTCTTTCTTTTGTTATCTTGTTATTATTATTATTATCATTATTATTATTATTATTATTATTATTATTATTATTATTATTATCAGTTCATATTACCTGACAGTGCGTGAGTGACGGAAAGAGAGAGAGAGAGTGAGAGACAGAAGAGTGTGAGTGAGTGAGTGAGAGAGAGAAAGAGAGAAAAAGAGAGAAGCAGACAGACAGAAGACAGAAGAGAGAGAGAGAGAAGAGAAGACAGAGAGAGAGAGAGAGAGAGAGAAAGAGAGAGAGAGAGACAGACAGACAGACAGACAGAGAGAGAAGAGAGAGAGAGAGAGAGAGAGAGGTGTCTGTTTTTGTGTGTATGTGTGTGTGTGCGTGTGTACGCGCGTGGATTATGAATAGGGGCTAGGGGTTGCGCGCGAATGTGTACGTTTATTTTGTTTGTTTGTTTTCGTAATGGATTCTGCGTGTGCACGTGCCTGCGCGTCTGCCTGGATATACGTTGCCATGATGATGATGATGATGATGATGAGGATGATAATCATGATGCTGTGCAGTTCCATTCTGGACCGAGACTGCGTGACACGACTGCACTCTGCGTTTCTTTTTATGATGTCTCATGGAGTTCAAACAGTCCTGAGATATACAACACCTGTGATGTCCGTCACAAGATGTGAGAAACATTCGCAATGACGCATCCATGAAATAGAGAGAGAGAAAGTGGTCTTAGCCTATAAAGTGTATGGCGGTGTTTTGTTTTTCCGCAACTAAAGCAGTCTTACTACTTTTTTTTTCCAGGGGCAAAATAGTGAGATAAATGTACTGTGTTTCCATAATTATAACTTTACATTTCTAAAAGATTCGACACCTACTCTCTGTCTGTCTCTGTCTCTTTGTCTCTTTCTCTCCCTCTCTCTTTCTCTTTCTCGCTCTTTCTCTCTCTCTCTCTCTCTCTGTTTCTCTCTCCTTCTCACCCCCCTCCTCTCTCTGTGCATTACTCCTTTTTCAGGGGCAAAATACAGAGATAAATGTACGTGTTTCCATGTAACTTTACAGTTCTAAAAGATTCGACACCTAATCTCTCTCTGTCTCTGTCTGTCTCTCTGTATCTGTCTGTATTTCGCTCTCTCTCTCTCTCTTCTCTCTCTCTGTCTCTCTCACTCTCTCTCTGTCTCTCTCCCCCTCTCTCTCTTCTCCTCTCTCTCTCTCTCTGACTCCTTTTTCTGGAGCAAAATAGTGAGATAGATAAATGTGCGTGTTTCCATCAAACTTTACAGTTCTAAAAGATTCCACACCTAATCTCTGTCTGCTTCTGTCTCTGTCTCTGTCTATCTCTCTCTCTCTTTCTCTCCCTCCATCTCTCTCTCTCCCTCTCTGTCTCCCCCCCCCCCCCCCTTTCCCTGCATGGCTCCTTTTTCAGGGGCAAAATAGTGAGATAAATGTACGTGTTTCCATATGACTGACTATACAGTTCTCTAAGACTCGCCACCTAATCTCTGTCTCTCTCACTCTGTCTCTGTCTGTCTCTGTCTCTGTCTGTCTGTCTGTCTGTCTCTCTCTCTCTCTGTGCACGACTCCTTTTTCAGGGGCAAAATAGTGAGATAAATGTGTGTGTTTCATATAAATTTACAGTTCTAAAACATTCGTCACCTGATCCCTGTCTGTCTCTGTCTCTCTGTCTGTATTTTGCTCTCTCTCTCTCTCTTTCTTTTTCTCTCTCTCCCCTCTCTGTCTACTTCCCCCTCCCCCCCCCCCCTCTCTCTCTGAGTGACTCCTTTTTCGGGGACAAAATAGTGAGATAAATATACGTGTTTCCATATAACTTTATAGTTCTAAAAGATTCGACACCTACTCTCTGTCTGTCTGTCTGTCTGTCTCTCTCTCTCTCTCTGTCTCTCTGTCTCTATTTTCTCCATCTCTCTCTCTTCCTTTCTCTCTCTCTCCATCTCTCTCCTTCCCTCCCCCCTCTCTCTCTGCATAACTCCTTTTTCAGAGGCAAAATAGCGAGATAAATATACGTGTTTCCATATAACTTTTTACGGCTCTAAGAATTTAGTCACCTAATCACTAAGGCTAAAAAGAAACATAATAACGTTATGTTTCGTTTCACAAAACGTAGATGAACCCATGTGTGCTTCAGTGCTTCCAGAATGGATCTGCAGACAGAATACTAACCGTTAACTAAAAACCAGCAAAGCTCCATCAACAATAATACAACCTAACAATTACACTCAGTCTCCCAGTTGAGCCTTAATCACTCTAGCGAACAAAAACCCAATGACTATACACGGCCTGGGGAAAAAACAAAGGCACAAAGGAGCGAACAAAGGACGAGAGAAGTCAATAGACGACACAAGAGATTAGTGGGTTAGTCAGCACGGTGCACGTGCAGCGAAGTGCATGAATGTTGCAATGGAGGACTTTTAGTGGACGAGTACTCGTCTCGTTTGTTCCATCATATATTTATGCCTGAGTATTGACTGCTTACATTTACGCGTACATTTACACGTCATGCAGACAGAAGAGAGAGAGAGAGAGAGAGAGGAGAGAGAGAGAGAGAGAGAGAGAGAGAGAGAGAGAGAGAGAGAGAGAGAGAGAAGAGGAGAGAGAGAGAGAGAAGGTGAGAAGAAAAGAGAAAGAGAAAGAGAGAGACAGACGGATGGACAGACAGACAGACAGAGAGAGCGGTGGGAGACAGACAAACATAAAGACAAAGATCGAGACAGAGACAATATACAGACAGAAAGAGAGACAGAGAGGCACAGAAAGAGAGACAGAGAGACACAGAAAGAGAGACAGAGAGACACAGAAAGAGAGACACAGAAAGAGAGACAGAGAGACACAGAAAGAGAGACAGAGAGACACAGAAAGAGAGAGAGAGACACAGAAAGAGAGACAGAGAGACACAGAAAGAGAGACAGAGAGACACAGAAAGAGAGACAGAGAGACACAGAAAGAGAGACAGACAGACAGATGTGGACACAGAAGAAGAGGCGGGATAACGAAACAGAGAGGGAAAACACACACACACACACACACACACACACACACACACACACACACACACACACACACACACACACACACACACACACAACACACACATACACACACACACATACACACATACACACACACACACTTTCTCTCTCTCTCTCTCTCTCTCGCGCACACATGCTCCTACACACACACACACACACACACACACACACACACACACACAACACCACAGGTCTTGTGGCACTATGTTGAGTTTTAAGACACATGAATGATACTTGAATTCACAGAGGAGAGAGAGAGAGAGAGAGAGAGAGAGAGAAGAGATACAGACAGACAGACAGACAGAGACAGACACACAGACACACAAACACACAACAGACAGACACAGAGAGACAGGGAGGCAGAGACAGGCACAAGAGAGAGAAAGAGAGATATATGTACACACAAACAGATATACAACACACAGACAGAAAGAGACCGAGAGGCAGAGACAAGCAGAGAGAGAGAAAGAGAGCGAAAGAGAACGAGAGAGAGAGAGAAGAAGAGAGAGAGAGAGAGAGAGAGAGAGAGAGAGAGAGAGAGAGAGAGAGAGAGAGAGAGAGAGAGAGTCACAACAGTTAACGTTCCAAATCCAGCGTAAAAATAAGGCGTGAGATTGCGAACCGAACAGACACAGTGACAATCGAACAAAGAGATAACTAGACAGACAAGTAGATGGACAAACCAACACGATGACGTTCAAATAGACAGACCACGTACGAACACACACAGAGACAGACAGACAGACGCAAAGAGAGACCGTCTTTGGTGACAAAAATCAGACTCACCTTTAAGAAAATGCAGGAGAAATGTCGTCATCGTCAATAACCAACTGGACCTGTGTTTCCACATCGTGTAACGTCACCACTCTCACGTCACTGCTTCTACACACGTCACCAGTTATGCAAACACTAAATGACGTCACCACTGTTACGTCACCACTTGTACACGTCACGTAATCAGTCCAGTGGCTTTCATCTCCAACACACTTGTCGCCAGTCTCACCCACAACAACGATGTTACTCTTTGGCCTCACTGTCTTGCGTATACACGTCAAACCAATAACCCACTGAGTGACGTCATCACACTTACGTCACAGCTGGCACACGTCACGGCACTACAACCCTGAGTTAATTCAGCAGGTGAATCAGTCAGTAAGTGGATCCTTTGATACCCTCGGGTAGTTACTGGGGCGACTAATGATGCCACAAATTCTGTGATTGACCTACTTCAAGCCTGGCTGACATCCTTTGATCTGTCTGACCTACACAAACACTTTGATAACAACATCGTCCTCTCAGATAATGACATCACTTGGACAATTAGTGTAATACAGACTCTGTAGTCAAAACATGTTTTACGCGTTTACTTCAAAATTCTTTAGTTTCTATTTCGGTATTTAGTTAGTTATAACCACATGTTTATGACTCACGAAACGAAAGAGTTTAAGATGTCTTCTGAAATTTCAAAATTGCAAAAGGTTTCAGTTTGATGTTATTTACACACGTTTGTTTTTACGTTAAATTCAACATGTCATCGTAAACGTTTACACAACAAGCATTGCATTGGAAATCAAACGGCGGAGGTTTCTTTGACTGTGGAAAACTTGTTGCTATTAAATGCTCTCTTAGTATGGATGTCATGTTTCGCATTCACATATTGTTTTTCTTGATATGAAGAAATAAAATCCAGTGAGAGAAAAAAAACAACCTAAAAGATTAATGTTCCTGTCATTTGTTTTGTGCTAAAGTCAGCAAATCTAAATTAAAATCGGTATTTTTGCTGGTAAGTCAGGATTCATGTTTAGGCATGGGCAAAATATGATCAGTCTCCTGATGTCTTGATGTTCACTTTCTCAACATCAACACTGGTTTCTCGGTAACTCCACCCTGTCCAAACAGCAAATGATCCCGGTGCAGGCTGGAGAGTTGACACGTTGCTGATCTAATATAATCGATGATGGCACAAGGAATTATTACACACTTGTTCACTTCTGCACAAGCCAAAGGAAATCAAACGTAGAAAAAGAAGGAACACTGCTCATAGACTTTCTGATGGTGAAAACAAAACATAAATGAACACAAACGCTGGTCCACGTATGCCCGTAATTTCGTTCTGGAAACCAAGAAGCTTTCAGAACCAAAGTGTTCTGTCTTCAGCACCAAGAGTTTAGACAGAGCAAACACAGGCCAGTTTCCACTGGTGTCCAAGCATGCACCATGCAATTAGCCTGTTGACTGAAACGGCACAAAAATGTCGTGTTGAAAGTTTGTCGATCTCCTTTTCCGTTGAGCGTATGGGAAGACACATCAATGGGGCCACAAGAGACAACGTGGGGGTCTTTCTAAGCAAGGAATCAACGTTTATTGGGAGACAGCCAGCTGCTTACCGAATGGAAACAGCGCAAACAGCACGTGCAAACTGTTTTTGTCAAGCTTTACGTAAACTGTGTGTAGGAGAAATGTGATCTTTCACACCAGAGCGCTAAGATGGTTGTGAAGGGCCAGCTAAGCCCAGAATCGTTAAAATCATGCCGGCTGGCAGCGGAGGACTAAGAGGCTGTGGAGATGACAACCAGCGAATGGTTCCAACAATCGTCAGGCCTCAAGTAGAAACTGCCCAATCCCTTCCATTCAGTCGGCTAATGCCAGCAGCTTGTCCACAAAATAACCCCATACTCCTCAGTAAAAAGACTTGTGTGACATCTTGCTGCCGAAGGCTTCTTTGGCTCCCCAAAGCACTTTGAAATGCAAGCAAATCCAGCAGACAGTTTTAACGTCACTGAGAATTAGAGAGGATATCACTGACATAACAAAACATAACTCCACTAAAGTGTTGCTGATCGAATCAGCAGATTATACTTGTACTTTTTATATTATACCAGAAAGTGAGAAACAAAAACATGGCAGCTGAATTTTTCTGTAGGGTAAGTGCTTGATCTGATAAAAACAATCCAAACTCTCAAATATGATTGTTTAACTGAACTTCTATGCAGGCTAAGTACTGATCCGATAACACAACTGTTCCAAACCCAAACTAAACCCTTTTCACAAGAGGCAGCATCTTTTCCAAAACCAAAACTCAGACCAACTCCTCACAAAACGATCTCAAATACTATAACTGAATCTTCTGCAACAAAAAATAGTTATAACTGAAACTTTTACAGCAAACTTAGTCATAACACAGCGTAGTAACACAGTAAAGGAATTATCGTCTTTAAATGTTGTAATTGAAACTTGCAGCGAAAAGTGTTATACCACACCACGGTAGTCCATTAAAGGAACAATCACTGT
>CM060310.1:86013718-86028718 GCA_030674185.1 Monoplex corrugatus | reverse complement strand
TATGCGCTGGCAAAGGTCTTGAAACGGGGGGAAAGGGGAGAAGGGGGTCTATCAAACACTAAGCTGATACTACCAGAATGATGGAAACATTAAGATGGGCAGCGAGCAGGCCAGTTCTTACATTTTAAGAATGTTCGAAAGATACTAAGGACATCTTTCCAAAGACAGAGACCAAGCATATAAATCCGAGAGTTTGTAACATATTCTAAATGTAACAGTAAATCATTCCAAGGATTTGAGAAGATGGGAGATATGCTTATATTTGAAAAACAACATCTGTCTCCCTTCTTGTCTTTGCACATCTCCGGCTGCTCTGTCTTCTACTGTGTTTCTGTTCCTGTCTGTCTCTCTGTCTCCTGTCTATAGTCTCTGTCTTCCGTCTGCTCAGCTGATTTTGAACTGTCTAGAACTTGTGGAGAAGGTATTTTGAAAGACCAGGTAAAGGTGTGTCACAGTTATAGTCAGATCGAGTGGGTTTATATTTGATTAAGTCCTTTATTTCTGTATTGTCAGGATCATACGCCTGTGTTATTGCTTGGCGTGAAAGCCAGTGTGTCAGTGGCCCAATCCCAAAGTGGAAACAATCAACGTGAAGTGTTGCAATACACATAGGTCACCGGTGATTGTGTGTGGTGGGATTGGTAAAATATCTGACGGGAGAGAGAGAGAGAGAGAAGAGAGAGAGAGAGAGAGAGAGAGAGAGAAGAGAGAGAAATGTATAGACAGAGCGAGAAAGAGTATGTATGTATGTATGTATGTATGTATGTATGTGTATGTATGTATGTATGTATGTGTGTAGTAGTGTATGTATGTATGTATGTATGTGTGTATGTGGTATGTATGTATGTATGTATGTATGTATGTGTATGTATGTATGTTGTATGTATTGTGTGTATGATTGTATTATAGTAGTATGTATGTATGTAGTAGTGTATGTATTTGTATGTACGTTTGTATGATGGATGTATGTATGTACGTATGTATTTATGTTATGTATGTGTGTATGTATGTGTATGTGTGTGAGTGCGTTGTGTGTGTGTGTGTGTGTGTGTTGTGTGTGTATGTTGTGTGTGTGTTTACTGTGTGTGTGTGAGTGTGTGTATGTGTGTGTGTGTGTGTGTGTGTGTGTGTGTGTGTGTTACCTGTTGTGTGAGTGTAGTGTGTGTGTGTGTGTGTGTGTGTGTGTGTGTGAGTGTGTGTGTGTGTGTATGTGTGTGTGAGTCAGAGAGATGTGTGTGAGTGGTGTGTGTGTGTGTTGTGTGTGTGTGTGTGTGTGTGTGTGTGTGTGTCAGTGTAGTGTGTGTGTGTGTGTGTTGTGTGTGTGTGTGTGTGTGTGTGAACTCATAACGGAACCCCCCCCCCCCCCCCAGATATTTGCCACAAGAGCTTAAGACAGGGCAAAAAGACACAAATTACTTGTAGTAAGTTAATATGACAGTTAACGTTTCAACGCTCACTGATTTTACGACAACGTCATCATCATCATTATTATAACAATCATAACAATCATCATCATCGTTGTTATCGTCATCATCATCATCATCATCGTCGTCGTTGTCGTCGTCATCGTCGTCGCCGTCATCGTCGTTCATCCACTAGTCATCGTTGTTGTTATCAATATAAGTGTACGAGTGACTAAGAATCTTTCAGTTTTCTAAATACAGTAGTGTGCAAGAAATACATGGAATATATGTTTTCTGTCTGTCTGTTTCTGTCTGTCTTTATTTCATTCTCTCTCTTTCAACCTCTTTCCGTTTTGTAAACACTGTTTGTGTATAATGACATATGAATAAGCAGCATATTGATATAAAGTCAGTCAGAGTAGATCTTTTATTCCTCTATGGAGCAAAGCCTACATCAGAAAAACAAGCACGTATATAGCGCTTTTTTTTATCCTTGTGTATCAAAATATGTCTTCTCTCTCTCTCTCTCTCTATTCTCTCTGTCGTTCTGTCTGCTCTCTCTGTGTCTCTATCTCTCTGTCTGTCTCTCTCTGTCTCTGTCATCTCGTTTTCTCTCTCTCTGTTTCTGTCTCTTTGTCTGTCTCTCGTCTTTCTCCGTCTCTTTGTCTGTCCGTCTGTCTGTCTGTCTCTCTCCAGCTTTCTGTCTTTCTGTCTGTCTCTTTCTGTCTGTCTGTCTGTCTCTCTCTCTGTCTCTCTGCCTCTGCTGTTTCTGTCTGTTGTCTGTCTGTTTGTCTGCCTGCCTGCCTGGCTGCCTGCCTGTTTACCTGTCTGCCTGTATGTCTGTCTCTCTCTGCTTTTCTCTGCTCAATTATCTCTGCTTTTCTCTTAGTGTCTCTGTTTTTTTTCTATCTTTATCTCTGTCTGTCTCTTTCCCTCCCTCTCCCTTCCCCTCGTTCACATATCTTACCATAAAAAGACAAACGATTGGTTGGGTTTGAAGGGAGATAGGAGGGTAAATCTTTCTCTTTTTCTGGCTGGCATTATTGTCTGTCTTCAGACTCTGATGTGAACTGTTGACAGTGTCTGGGAATCGTAAATAAATTAAGGTGGTCAGGGAATCTAATAATCTCCCGTTTTACTAAAAAAAAAAAAAAAATCTCTGAGAGAATCCAGTGTTTCTCAAGGTCACTGAGATCTTGAAGAAACATCTGGAAATCGTAAACAAAACAAAGATTATCAGAGCTTTGCAATAAGTTTCGTTTGTTTGTTTGTTCCAGAAGCCATATTAGGAAATCCAAATTTTGTACTTCTTTAATCACCATAACCTTGAGAAAATCTAGATGAAAAAAAAAAAAAATGGAACTTGGGTCGAGGAGTGTGATAGCCTGTTATGACAGCAAACACATTGTGAATATTGTCATTTGTTCTTGCGAAATTCAATTAAACACTGTCTTCTTCTTCTTCTTCTACTACTACTACTACTACTACTACTACTACTACTACTACTACTACTACTACTACTACTCTACTTCTCTTCTTTTTCATCTACCACTTCTTCTTCTTCTCTCTGTCTCGTCTCTCTGTCTGTTTGTCTCTCTTGGGTCTGTCTGTCTGTCTCTCTGTTTCTGCCTCTCTATCTTTGTCTATGTTCTCTGTCTGTGTCTGTCTTCTGTCTCTCTGTCTCTCTCTCTCATCCATTTCAGTCATGTGATATCTGTTAAATTGAATTTCGGTTAAATGACCTGAATAATAAAAGTACTTCAGGTACCAACGACCAGGTTATATGAGCAAGCTCAAGAGATGCTGTTAAAACAGAATGTAGATACAAATGTAGCTGGACGTCTGATTTACAACAACATAAAAATAAGAGACAGAAAACAAAGACAGACAGACAAAGAAAGAGGGAGAAAGACAGGAGAGAGAGAGAGTGAGAGAGAGAGAGAGACAGAGACAGAGAGAGAGAGAGACAGAGACAGAGACAGAGAGAGAAATTTACAAAACAAGCCAAGGACTCGGCGACAATAAACTAAAGTTTTATACCTGAATCTACAAAGTATTAGTGTCTTCGTATAAAACGAAACTGGAAATCTGAAATGGAAATAAAAGTCAAAGTAAAAGTTTTTTTTCCACTATTAAAATCTGAAAGGGTTTATAAAGTTTCGACAAAAACACGACACTGATACACATCAGTCCGACATAAAATGAGAACATGGTGGTCTCAAGACTAGCAAAAGATGTTTTTCATGAAATTCAATGATAACACTTAGGTTTTTCTTCTATGTAAATATATTTTAGGTTAAAAGGAGTTTAAGTGTAGTGACAGAAACATGGCACCAAGAGATATTACTCAGGTTTACAATGAGAAACTCATGGTTACGTTTTTGTATGGTCAGATACATAGCATCTAATGCTTGTTTATTGCGTTTTTATATAACAGGTGCTGAAGATCACTTTGTTTTATACTGTATAAAACCTGTGAAATGGGAATAAATACAAAACTGTTTAGACTACCAATAGACTCCCCCCCCCCCCCCCCGAAAGAAAAGAGACTCCCCCAAACAAACAAAACACAAACAAACAAACAAACAAATAAACAGGAACCAGAAAAACACGAAAACAGAATCACAAGGCGTATTTAATACAACCAGACAAGACAGGCGCAAATGGCCTCTGTCAAGCGTAAATGAGAGATCACAAATGAACAAACACCAAATACAAAATAAGGAGAAAAAGACTGAAACTTCCCTGCTGCTTCATCCAGCGGGAGAAGAGGACTCAATCAACAAACAAACAAACAAACAACAACAAAACAAACAACAAACAAACAAACAAACAAACAAACAAACAAATTGTAAGCATTCTTTTATCAAACCGATTGAAAATTAGCTTTCCTTTGCAGACAACGTGGCAGTGGTAAACACTGAAAGGTGAAAGAAGAACACTGCACACGACAATATCACAGATATTAGCCTGAACCAGACAGTAAACTCAAATGTCATCATCATCATCATCATCATCAAGTGCCTTGCCACATGGCGTTGGCGATCATGGCCCTCCATATGCATCTATCCCTTGTTGCAGCCAGCACATTTTCCATCCTCTTTGTCCTCAGCCACTCTGCAATCCGTCCAATATTTTTTCCCTGGGTCTACCTGGTGCTCTTTTCCCTCCAGCTTTCCTGTTGCGACCAGTGCTCCAATTCCCTTTTCCACATAAAATGGCATATAATTGTTGCCTGTCTTTTATCAATCTTCCTTATGAATGATCTTCTTGTGTCTGTCTCCATCAAGACTGTCTCGTTTGTTTTCTTTGCTGTCCATGTAACTCTCAACATTCTTCTTAGAAACCACATCTCGGCTGCCTCAATCTTGTTCTGGCTTTGGTTTTTGACTGTCCACGTCTCACAACCGTATAACATTATCGGTTCTATGCAACATTCAAGAACTCTCTTCCTGATGTTAATTGATAGACATTTGTTGGTAAGAATGTTTTTCATCTTCTTATATGCTGTTTTGGCTTGGCCGATTCTGCCGGCTATTTCTGATGTGCATCTGCCGTTAAATTAAACTTTAATTCTTACCATCAGAAGATTTGCGAAATGAATGTAACTATGAGATACTAGGTATACAATGAAGGTTCACCGTTGCTCTGTGTTGTGTAATGTTTATCAACGTTTCACTGAAGTGTGTTCTTCTCCTGATACGTTGCTGTTATAAACAGAGTTGTACCTCTTGATATAAGCACTGCAATGAAATTGCCAACAAAATGTGAAAGCGTCGAAATGTCAAGCTGTGTTTTCTGAAGGTACGAATCGTTATGCGTTCATATTTCATCCCCTCCCCCCTTCTCTCTCTGTCTCTCTCTTTCTCTCTGTGTGTGTCTTTCTCTGTCTCTCCGTTTCTCTCTGTCTCTCTCTGTCTCTATCTCTGGCTGTCTCTGTTTCTCTCTGTCTTTGTGTGTGTGTGTGTGTGTGTGTGTGTGTCTCTCTCTCTTTCTCTCTCTCTGTCTGTCTCTTCTCTCTGTGTGTGTCTTTCTCTGTCTCTCCATTTCTCTCTGTCTCTCTCTGTCTCTATCTCTGGCTGTCTCTGTTTCTCTCTGTCTCTCTGTGTGTGTGTGTGTGTGTGTGTGTGTGTGTGTGTGTGTGTGTGTGTCTGTGTGTGTGTGTGTGTGTGCGTCCTCTCTCTCTCTCTCTCTGTCTGTCTCTTCTCTCTCCGCCTCTTTTTCTCTCCCCCTCATTCTCTCTCTGTCTCTCTCCCTCCCATTTTTCCTCCTTGATCTCCTTTCTCTTTCTCGTTGTCTTTCCCTCCCTAGTAAAACACCTTGCTGTATGACTGTTGTTATTCTTATATATTTATATTCCATTTTGTTTTATCTTAGCTTTAAACGTCGTTAGATTTGGCAAGGAGAGACATGGACAATTCATCAAACGTTATTGAATAGTGTCACTGTTCTTTCCATTGGAAAAAGAATATTTCTATGTTCGCTTTTTTTTTCTCTCTCCCCCTCTATCTGTCTATCTGTCTGTCTTTCTGTCTCTCTCTCTCTCTCTCTCTCTCTCTCTCTCTCTCTCTCTCTCTCTCTCTCTCTCTCTCTCTGTCATACACGCAGCCACGCAAATACGTACATACGTGTGCACACTCACACATACGTACACACACGCAGACACACAGATAAAATACACAGAGACACAAACATACAGACACACACACACACACAACACACACACACACACACACACACACACACACACACACACATACACACACACACCACACACACACACACACACACACACAGAGGAAGGCCGATGGTCGAAATATTGGAGAAAATACTCAATGCCCTTGTTGATTGTCTTGGAAAATATATATATTATGTATATATGCCCAATCCCAAGTGGATCTTAACTGGTCTCTCTTATTTGAACCAATACAGATAAAAGCACAAAAAACGAACAAACAAACAAACAAACAAACAAAAAAACCCAACCAACAACAGGCATTCATTCATCCACGCCCACTCAGACGCAGGACGCGTTTTCTCTCCTTTTCTTTGTTTTTTTTCCCCCCCTTTTCTTCTTCTTTTGTAATGACTCTCGTTGAGCTAATTCCGATTTACATTCACACAATACACTGGTCAGGTTTATTGATGTCTCAATCTTCTTCGTCTTGAACACATCAAAGACATGTACATGTAGGTTGTCGGCTCAAGTTCGTCAATATAGAGACATTAGCTTGTTTACCCAGGTGTTGGCTTTATAGGTCTGTGTATAACCGTCTTTGTGTCCATGGAGACATTATTATTGTTCAGGTGTTGGCTTTATAGGTCTGTGTATAACCGTCTTTGTGTCCATAGAGACATTATTATTGTTCAGGTGTTGTATTTGTAGGTCTGTATATAACTGTCTTTGTGTCCATAGAGACATTATTATTGTTCAGGTGTTGGTTTTGTAGGTCTGTATATAACCGTCTTTGTGTCCATAGAGACAATATTATTGTTCAGGTGTTGTCTTTGTAGGTATGTATATAACCGTCTTTGTGTCCATGGAGATATAATTATTGTTCAGGTGTTAGCTTTGTAGGTCTGTATATAACCGTCTTTGTGTCCAAAGAGACATAATTATTGTTCAGGTGTTGGTTTTGTAGGTCTGTATATAACAGTCTTTGTGTCCAAAGAGACATAATTATTGTTCAGGTGTTGGCTTTGTAGGTCTGTATATAACCGTCTTTGTGTCCAAGGAAACATTAGTATCGTTCAGGTGTTGTCTTTGAAGGTCTATATATAACTGTCTTTGTGTCCATGGAGACATTATTATTATTCAGGTGTTGGTTTTGTAGGTTTGTATATAACTGTCTTTGTGTCCATACAGACATTATTATTGTTCAGATATTCTCTTTGTAGGTCTGTATACAACAGTCTTTGTGGCCATGGAGATATAATTATTGTTCAGGTGTTAGCTTTGTAGGTCTGTATATAACTGTCTTTGTGTCCATGGAGATATTAGTATCATTCAGGTGTTGTCTTTGAAGGTCTATATACAACTGTCTTTGTGTCGATAGATACATTATTATTGTTTAGGTGTTGTCTTTGCAGGTCTTATATAACCGTCTTTGTGTCCATGGAGACATTATTGTTCAGGTGTTGTATTTGTAGGTCTATATATAACCGTCTTTGTGTCCATAGAGACATTATTATTGTTCAGGTGTTGTCTTTGTAGATCTGTCCATAACCTTCTTGTGTCCATAGAGACATTATCATTGTTCAGGTGTTGTTTTTGAAGGTCTGTATATAACCTCCTTTGTGTCCATAAGACATTATTCTTGTTCAGATGTTCTCTTTGTAGGTCTGTATACAACAGTCTTTGTGTCCATAGAGATATAATTATTGCTCAGGTGTTGTCTTTGTAGCTCTATATGTAACCGTCTTTGTGTCCATAGACATTGTTGTTGTTCAAGTGTTGTCTTTGTAGGTCTGTATGTAACCGTCTTTGTGTCCATAGAGACATTATTGCTCAGGTGTTGTCTTTGTAGGTATGTATATAACCGTCTTTGTGTCGATAGAGACATTATTGTTCAGGTATTGTCTTTGTAGGTCTTATTGTAACCTCTTTGTGTTCATAGAGACATTATTATTGTTCAGGTGTTGTCCTTGTAGGCCTGTATATGAATGTCTTTGTGTCCACAGAGACATGATTATTGTTCAGGTGTTGTATTTGTAGGTACGTATATAACCGTCTTTGTGTCCATAGAGACATTATCATTGTTCAGGTGTTGTCTTTGTAGGTATGTATATAATCATCTTTGTGTCCATAGAAACATTAACATTGTTCAGGTGTTGGCTTTGTAAATCTGTATATAACCGTCTTTGTGTCCATAGAGACATTATTATTGTTCAGGTGTTGGTTTTGTAGGTCTGTATATAACTGTCTTTATGTCCATGGAGACATTATTATTGTTCAGGTGTTGGTTTTGTAGGTCTATATATAACCGTCTTTGTGTCCATAGAGACATTATTATTGTTCAGGTGTTGGTTTTGTAGGTCTGTATATAACTGTCTTTGTGTCCATGGAGACATTATTATTGTTCAGGTGTTGGTTTTGTAGGTCTGTATATAACTGTCTTTATGTCCATGGAGACATTATTATTGTTCAGGTGTTGGTTTTGTAGGTATGCATATAACCGTCTTTGTGTCCATACAGACATTATTCTTGTTCAGATGTTCTCTTTGTAGGTCTGTATACAACAGTCTTTGTGTCCATGGAGATATAATTATTGTTCAGGTGTTAGCTTTGTAGGTCTGTGTATAAACCGTCTTTGTGTCCATGGAGACATTATTGTTCAGGTGTTGGTTTTGTAGGTCTGTATATAACCGTCTTTGTGTCCATGGAGACATTATTGTTGTTCAGGTGTTCTCTTTGCTGGTCTGTATATAACTATCTTTGTGTCCATGGAGACATTATCATTGTTCAGGTGTTCTCTTTGTGGTCTGTATATGACTGGCTTTGTGTCCATGGAGACATTATTGTTGTTCAGGTGTTGTATTTGTAGGTCTGTATATGACTGGCTTTGTGTCCATGGAGACATTATGTTGTTCAGGTGTTGTCTTTGTAGGTATGTATATAACCGTCTTTGTGTCCATAGAAACATTAACACTGTTCATGTGTTGTCTTTGTAGGTATGTATATAATCATCTTTGTGTCCATAGAAACATTAACATTGTTCAGGTGTTGGCTTTGTAAATCTGTATATAACCGTCTTTGTGTCCATTCTTCAGGTGTTGTCTTTTGTAGGTCTTTATATAACCGTCTTTGTGTCCATAGAGACATTATTATTGTTCAGGTGTTGTCTTTGTAGGTATGTATATAACCATCTTTGTGTCCATAGAGACATTATTATTGTTCAGGTGTTGGTTTTGTAGGTATGTATATAACCATCTTTGTGTCCATAGAGACATATATTATTGTTCAGGTGTTGTCTTTGTAGGTATGTATATAACCATCTTTGTGTCCATAGAGACATTATTATTGTTCAGGTGTTGTCTTTGAAGGTCTGTATATAACCGTCTTTGTGTCCATCAATTAACAGAAGGAAGAGAGTTCTTGAATGTTATATAGAACCGATAATGTTATACGGCCGTGAGGCGTTGACAGTCAGCAAGCAAAGCCAGAACAAGATGGAGGCAGCCACAAAAATGTAACAAACCGAAAAGCATGTACAGAAATAAGGAATGATCCCCATGGCGTGAAGAATCAGATTTTTTTGCCATGATCACTGTGGATGGTATCCTTCACATGCTAAATTTGGTGATAATGCATATGGAATTTATTCCAAGCACGGAAATGAAATCTTGAGGAACTCAATTGAAACTGACGATACATCAGTCACAGAACTAAATATTGATCAATCCATCTTGTTGGCTTTTATAACCAGTAAGTGTTGTGTGGAACTTGTATCTCGACACCACTTGCCGTTTTCACGATGCTATAAGCTGTGCCAGCACACTAGCTCTCGAAGTACTTTCGTACATGTTTTCATTCACTTTAGCGGCAAGAAGTAATGATGTTGAGGAATGACAAAATTCCTACACAAGTTATCGACTGCATGCTCAGTAACGAAGACGTGTACTTACAGACTTCGGGTATGGATTGACGAGTTTTTCAGTACAGCTGAAAAATAAAAACCTCACGGTGTGTGTTTGTTCTTGAATTAGGATTGTTCAAAATCTCTTATCCAAAGGAAGTGATGTTTACATGAAAGAGGTAAAGCAGGAAGAAGGAAAACAAAGAGAACTGAACAAGAAAGAAAGAAAGTAGAAAGAAAGAAATCTAGAGAGAAATCACATCTTACGGAATGTAGAATTTATCTTTAAAAAAATGGTGGACAGAGAGAGAGAGACAGACAGACAGACAGACATACGGACAGACAGACAAAGAAAGAGAGAGAGAGAGAGACAGAGAGAGAGAGAGACAGAGAGAGAGAGAGAAAGAGAGAGAAAAAGAGAGAGAGAGTAAAGAAACAAGGAAAGGCAGGAATATGATACTGCTAGAAGAAGAAGACTATTAACGCTGATGACAGTTTTATTGCAGTAATGATTGCTGACATTATAGAAACGCAATCTGATCTGTCTACGATGATTTGAAACTACATGCTTGAGGGGAACAAGAAAAACAAGAATAAGACAAAAAACCACATATCTATGATCGAGAATAATAGCACAGAATCATCACTAACATTATTATTGTCGTTAACGCTGATCTTAATTGAAAATATCTTTTATGAAAACATAAAATATTAACACAGAAGTATGATTATAACTCTTTAAAATAATTATGCTATAGAACATTGATCACTGGTATATGTATATCTATGTATGTATATGTGTATGTATATGTGTATGTATGTATGTATGTATGTACGTATGTATATATGTAAGTGTATACATGTATGTATGTATTTATGTATGTATGTATACATACACATACATACACACACATATATATGTGTATATATACATATATGTTATATATATATATATATATATATATATATATATATATATATATGATAGATCCCAGGTAAATGAATTGTTGAACAATTCCTATCTTCAGTCCATGGACATTTATGTCAGTGATGATGATGATGATGGGTGATGGTCCAAAAACTAGTCTTCTTGGAGCTGATGTCCACACCATATCTTGTTGGTGTGCCATTCGGTCTTTTAACAAGCTGAACGAGTTCTTGCTCATTGCCTAACAGGACATAATGTCCTGGCAAACTCCAATCGAAGTATGGAACCAGTCTCCAAGAGCAAACTTTGTAAGTTCTGCATTGGTTGCATTTAGAGTATAGTTTGCTGTTTGGTGTTTATTGTTTTTTTGTCTGATGCAAAACTTCTCTCATTACTTACTTAACTATCACAGTGCCTCCTGACAGACTCTATCAAACGCCTTCTTGAAGTCTATGAAAACGTGGAAGAAGTGGCAGAAGTCCCTCTATTACAGGAGGTCATTTTTGCAAAGGGCACACATGTTAAGAAAAGATCTGTTTGATGGTAATTCTATCCATGCAGAGTCCGGCCTGTTCTTCAGCTGTAATGATATCTGCTCGGGACTTCATTCTATTCAGAATGAAATTGAGCATTACCTTGCTGGCATGGCTGATTAAACTGATAGTATGGTAATCTA
This sequence comes from Monoplex corrugatus, assembly GCA_030674185.1. NCBI lineage: Eukaryota > Metazoa > Mollusca > Gastropoda > Littorinimorpha > Ranellidae > Monoplex > Monoplex corrugatus. The sequence continues at coordinate 86,017,135 of CM060310.1, read as the reverse complement.
GACAGTGTTAGACATTTCCTTTCTATGGAACGATGATGATTAGTGATTGGGTCCACGGTGTTGGCTACTTGCCCGTGTGTCAGATGTTGTTGCAGCTGGCAGTTAAGGCATCACTTACTGCCGCTCTGCCATGTTTCAAGAGTTTTGCAGTGATGTTGTCATTGTCTGCAGCCTTACCACATTTCAGCCACTTCACTGCTGCAACAATTTTCTCACAGAGTATTGGAAAGTCATCTTCATTTGATGACTTTGTGAATGTTAGGACGCTTGGATCAAAAACTGAAGAACTATGATAAACAAAAACAGTAATAACAAATGCATAAAACCAAACCAAACCAAAACATAAACCACCTTTCAGAAGATAGTTCTTACCCACCTTGCATAATATATATGTATATATATATATATATATATATATATATATATATATATATATATATATATATATATATATATATACATATATGTATATACATATATATATATATGTATGTATGTATGTATATATACATATATATCTCTCTATTACACACACCACACACACACACACACACACACACACACACACACACACACACACACACAATATATATATATATATATAAATATATGTATATATATATACATGTATTTATATATATATATATATATATATACATATATCATTGTCGTGCAAAACTTCCTCAGATATTCATTCATTCATCGATTTATGCATTATTGACTGCTTGCAGTATCATTATCAATTATATTGACAGAAACTGACTGGAATGTTATGGGTTCGAATCCCCATCAGTCCTATTGAAATGATTGTGGGACGTTTCGCCCCCAACCGGCTACTACCCAGAGCTGACCGTGCCATGCTATGGGCTTATTGGAAAGGCTGGAACCACACAGTCGTGTCTCATCCCGTTCACGGATGTGTCATTCAGAATGTTGCTGAAATGTTTTTACGAACACCGCAAGTTTTGACATCTCTCGGACCTGGTTGATACAAGGATATGATACGAAAGTAAGCGTAGAGTACAACCCTGCCACACAATATCATCATCATTATCATCGTCTTCGTCGGCATCATTATGGCAGTGTAAAAAAACAAATGTTCCAGCTTCTGTGGCCATTAAGGTGGCATGGAATATGAGACAAAACAAATGACGAATCTGATGGCTGTGTCTGGATGACTAACTAACCAGTGGTTTATGTTATCAGTCAGTTCTCCTGAAAAGGGCAACATGATTACATTTGAAGAGGTTTGGTCGACTTCTTTGGTCTTGGTCACCTACATTATCATATCAACGGGCTATAGATATGAATAATGTGTAAACATAAACATACAGACACACATACACGCACACGCGTGGTTGCAGTGCGAGTGGTGGTGGTGGTGGTGGTGGTGAAAGAGAGAGAGAGAGAGAAAGAGAAGGAAGGAAAGAGAGAGAGAGAGAAACAGACAGACAGACAGAGACAGGGAGAGACAGAGACAGAGAGAGACACACATACAGAGAAAGAGAGAGAGAGAGAGAGAGAGAGAGAGAAGACAGAGACAGAGACAGAGACAGAGACAGAGACAGAGACAGAGACAGAGACAGAGACAGAGACAGAGACAGAGACAGAGACAGAGACAGATGAGACGCAAGATCCAAGTGTCACTATCTATGTAGTTTCGTCTTAATTTTAACAATGATGACAATCCTTAGCAGTATTTATGTATCAGACGGCTCGCTCATTCATGATGAATTATTGGAATTTGTTATTTTGTATCCGCTTGTAACAAAGTTAGCAAACATATGAGGGATATATCTGTTTATTGCCGTTTTTTCTGTCTCATTTTCTATGCCACAATAATGGCCATAGAAGTTGAAACAGTTTTTCACAATATTATGAAGAAGATGACGATGGGGATGATAATCATGTTATGGAGTTTTCTCGAGGACTGAGACTGCGTGACATGGTAGTGCTCTACGCTTCATCCTCATCATCAAGTGCCTTGTCACATGGCGTTGGCGATCATGGCCCTCCATACGCATCTATCCCTTGTTGCCGCAAGCACATCTTCCACCCTCTCTGTCTTCAGCCATTCTGCAAGTCCGTGCAATATTTTCTCCCTGGCTCTACCTGGTGCTGTCTTTCTCCCCAGTTTTCCTGTTGTGACCAGGTGCTCCAATTCTCCTTTTTTCCTTAAAATGGCCTATAGATGTTGCCTGCCTTTTCCTAATCTTCCTTATGAATGATCTTCTTGTGTCTGCCTCCATCAAGACTGTCTCGTTTGTTTTCTTTGCTGTCCATGGAACTCTCAACATTCTTCTTAGAAACCACATCTCAGCTGCCTCAATCTTGCTCTAGCTTTTCTTGTTGATTGTCCACGCCTCACAACCGTATAACATTATTGGTTCTATATAACATCCAAAACACTCTTCCTGATGTTAATTTATAGGCATTTGATGGTAAGAATGCTTGTCATCTTCTTGAATGCTGTTTTGGCGTGGCCGATTCTGCTGGCTATTTCTGATGTGCATCTGCCGTCTGATGAAATGATCGTTCCCAGGTATTTAAACTTATCAACCTGTCTCAAGGTTGTGTTATTTTGCATGAGGGGATTTCATGTTTTTTGTTTTTTTTACTGATCACCATGACTTCAGTCTTCTTGCTGTTTAGTTCCAACCCCTTACATTTGCTTTCTATTTCTAGTATATTCACAAAGTTTTGTAGGTCCCTTTCATTTTCTACAATTAGCACGGTGTCATCTGCGTATCGAATGTTGTTAATCATTTTTTCTCCAACCTTTAATCCAGGGTCTTCCTCTAGGTTTCTCATGATGTTTTCGCTGTAAAGTGAAAACAGATCTGGTGACAAAATACACCCTTTTCTGACTCCTCTTTTGATATTTTGGAGTTTATATCGTTTTCTGTTCTCATTGTAGCTGTTTGTTCCCAATACATATTTCTGATTATTCGTAGATCTTTTCCATTAATATTATGTCTTTCTTATTGATTGATCAATTCATCATGTCTGACCCGATCGAAAGCCTTGGTATAATCAACGAAGCATAAATAAAAATCCTTATTCATCTCGATTGACCTCTCTATGATAGTTCTTAGGATGTATATGGCATTAATAGTTCCTTTTCCTTCCACAAATCCACACTGTTCTTCTGCTATTTCTCTTTTGATTCTATACCTTGTCCTTATCATGATTATTCTTGATAGGATTTTTGTTACATGACTCATCAAGCTGATTGTGCGATGGAGTTCGCATTCTATAGGCTGTGTTTTCTTTGGATGTGCAATGAAAAATGATTTTGACATATCTTAGGGGATTTTTCCAGTGTCATAAATCCGATATAGGAGGACTGATATTTTTTCAATACCAAATTCTTCCACGACTTCAATCATCTCTGTAGTAATATTGTCTGGTCCTGGG
>CM060310.1:85988718-86003718 GCA_030674185.1 Monoplex corrugatus | reverse complement strand
CATGCACAGATAAATACACACACACACACACACACACACACACACACACACACACACACACATACACATACACACACACACACATACACACACACCAACGCCTATCTCAATTTGACACAAAGTGGTTTCCCTTCGCACAATAAGATTTGAGAATAATAAAGTTAATCAAAACATACACACATACCAACGCCTATCTCAAATTGACACAAAGTGGTTTCCCTTCGGCATAACAAGATTTGAAAATAATAAAGATAACCAAAATTCAATAGAGAAGGAATAAAGAATAAAAGAAGAATGAAAAAAACAAACCAAGAAAGAAAGGAGGAAAGAAAGACAGAAAAACAGACAGACATAAAGACAGACAGAAAGAAAGCAAGAAAGAAAAACAGCTCTCTATTTATTGCGTGCTCTCGCAAAGAATACACAACTTACTTGTGTGTTTTCTTACGTTTTTAACTGTATAATTGTGATTCCTTGTCACACGATAGAGTGATCAGGTGTTCCGTTTTCATTATCATCATGTTTAAGACATCAAAGAAATGTCAAATGTCGGTTAAAATTTATGTCAGTAGATGCTTCCGTAGCTAGCGGTATCAGTTTGGAGTCTGAAAGGTCCTCAGCTTAACTGTTTGACTTTTGTTTCATTTATTTGTTTGTTTTCTGGCGACAGAATGGCCCTACATCTTTGTAGGAGGTGACGAACAAATAACCTAATATCGTCTGAAAAATTCTGGAATCTTTAAAACTCTAAAAGTTTTACTAAGTAGAACTATAGGCACTGTAGGCATTCCAATGGCCAGATACTGACAAAACTCTATGCCCTGGCAATGTCTTGATGAAAATAAAAGGGAAGAGTGTGGGAGCTACAAAAGACTGACACAACCAGAATGACAGATGTAACGTGCTGTGCAGTACTCTCATAGTCAATGTCCCCTTCCATTGGTGTGACATTTGGACTTCCGGAGTTTGGAATTTGGAGTTTGTTCAGGAGGGGTTCATAGTACTCGGATAATTCCAGCTGCGCTCCTCCCAGTTCTGACAGCAATTACCCGAAAAGCTCTCTGAGTCAGCGCAAAGCTTTATAAGCTGCCCAGACCCCAAAAACTCAAGAGCGGAAATGGGAAAGGGGGTACGACCTTTGAAACATCGAATGATGAAAACATTAAAATGGACACTGAGCAGGCCAGTGTTTTGATTTGCGGGCCGGGATTGAACTCAAAATATCAGATGCTGTGTCTACCAATCTACCGAAATGACCAACCAGCCTGAGTTTACATAGACAAGGAGATCAAGACATTAACAACAGGGATCAGGACATCACTTCCAAGGATCATGTCATCACTACCAAGGATTAAGACATTGGTACAGAGGATCCAGACATTACTACCAATGATCAGGTCATCACTACCAAGGATCAGATCATTACTACCAATGATCAGGTCATCACTACCAAGGATCAGATCATCACTACCAAGGATTAAGACATTGGTACAGAGGATCCAGACATTACTACCAATGATCAGGTCATCACTACCAAGGACCAGGACATTACATGTACTACCAGGGATCAGGACATTGATACCAAGGATCAGGACATTGATACCAAGGATCAGAAACATTGATACCAAGGATTAGGACATTGATACCAAGGATCAGGACATTGATACCAATGATCAGGACATTGATACCAAGGATTAGGACATTGATACCAAGGATCAAGACATTGATACCAAGGATCAGGATATTGATAACAAGGATTAGGACATAACTACCATGGATCAGGACATTACTACCAAGGATCAGGACATAATTACCATGATTCAGGACATTACTACCAAGGATCAAAACAATACTACTAAGGATATCAGGACATTATTACCAAGAATCAGGACATTGCTACCAAAGATCAGGACATTACTAGCAAGGATCAATACATTAGTCCCAAGGATCAGGACATTAGTAGCAAGGATGACGACATTAAGGATCAGGACATTACTACCATGGATCAGGACATTACTAGCAAGGATCAGGACTTTACTAGCAAGGATCAGGACATTACTAGCAAGGATGACGACATTAAGGATCAGGACTTTACTAGCAAGGATCAGGACATTAGTAGCAAGGATGACGACATTAAGGATCAGGACATTACTAGCAAGGATCAGGACATTACTACCATGGACAAGGAGATCAAGACATTAACAACAGGGATCAGGACATCACTTCCAAGGATCATGTCATCACTACCAAGGATTAAGACATTGGTACAGAGGATCCAGACATTACTACCAAGCATCAGGACATTACTACCATGGATCAGTACATTACTGTCAAAGATCAGGACATTACTACCAAGAAGAATAGTTCCAAGCATCAGGACATTACTACCAAGGATCAGGACATTACTACCAAGGAGAATAGTCCCAAGCATCAGGACATTACTACCATGGATCAGGACATTACTGTCAAGGATCAGGATATTACTGTCAAGGATCAGGATATTACTGTCAAGGATCATGGATATTACTGTCAAGGATCAGGACATTACTGTCAATGATCAGGATATTACTACCATGGATCAGGACATTACTACCATGGATCAGGACATTACTACCAAAGGATCAGGACATTACTACCAAAGGATCAGGATATTACTGTCAAGGATCAGAACATTACTACCAAGGATCAGGATATTACTACCATGGATCAGGACATCATTACCAAGGATCAGGACATCATTACCAAGGATCAGAACATTACTACCAAGGATCAGGACATTACTACCAAGGATCAAGACATCATTACCAAGGATCAGGACATTACTACCAAGGATCAGGACATTACTACCAAGGATCAGGACATCATTACCAAGGATCAGGACATCACTACCAATGATCAGGACATCACTACCAAGGATCAGGACATAACTACCATGGATCAGGATATTACTACCAAGGATCAGGACATTACTACCAAGGATCAGGACATTACTACCAAGGATCAGGACATTACTACCAAGGATCAGGACATTACTACCAAGGACAATAGTCCCAAGCATCAGGACATTACTACCATGGATCAGGAATTACTGTCAAGGATCAGGACATTACTACCAAGGAGAATAGTCCCAAGCATCAGGACATTACTACCAAGGATCAGGACATTACTACCAAGGAGAATAGTCCCAAGCATCAGGACATTACTACCATGGATCAGGACATTACTACCAAGGAGAATAGTCCCAAGCATCAGGACATTACTACCAAGGATCAGGACATTACTACCAAGGAGAATAGTCCCAAGCATCAGGACATTACTACCAAGGATCAGGACATTACTACCAAGGACAATAGTCCCAAGCATCAGGACATTACTACAATGATCAGGATATTACTACCATGGATCAGGACATTACTGTCAAGCATCAGGACATTACTACTATGGATCAGGACATTACTGTCAAGGATCAGGACATTACTACCATGGATCAGGATATTACTACCAAGGATCAGGACATTACTACCAAGGATCAGGACATTACTACCAAGCATCAGGATATTACTACCAAGGATCAGGACATTACTACCAAGGATCAGGACATTACTACCAAGGATCAGGACATTACTACCAAGCATCAGAATATTACTACCAATGTTCAGAACATTACTACCAAGCATCATGACATTACTACCATGGATCAGGACATTACTACCAAGGATTAGGACATTACTACCAAGGATCAGGATATTACTACCAAGGATCAGGACATTACTACAAGTATCAGGACATTAGTCCCAAGGATCAGGACATGCTACTAAGGATTAGGACATTATTACCAAAGATGACGACATTTCTACCACGATCAGGATATTACTACCAAGGATCAGGACATTACTACCAAGGATCAGGACATTACTACCAAGCATCAGGATATTACTACCAAGGATCAGGACATTACTACCAAGGATCAGGACATTACTACCAAGGATCAGGACATTATTACCAAGCATCAGAATATTACTACCAATGTTCAGAACATTACTACCAAGCATCAGGACATTACTACCATGGATCAGGACATTACTACCAAGGATTAGGACATTACTACCAAGGATCAGGATATTACTACCAAGAATCAGGACATTACTACAAGTATCAGGACATTAGTCCCAAGGATCAGGACATGCTACTAAGGATTAGGACATTATTACCAAAGATGACGACATTTCTACCACGGATCAGGATATTACTACCAAGGATCAGGACATTACTACCAAGGATCAGGACATTACTACCAAGGATCAGGACACTGCTATCAAGTTTCTGTGTATCTTTCCCGCGGTGTACTTCGTCTCTGGCATCGTGGAACTTGTTGACAACTTGTGCATCTGATCAGTCTGTGCCATTACAGGACTAAGCAATGAAAACTCTACTGTGTGTGGTTCTGACACTCGCGACTGTTTTATTGGAAACATATCTCAGTAAGACATATCCATTTCAGGGTGATGAGAATTGTTTCATTTCAATCTCCTTTCGTTCTTTCGAACTACAAAAGGCTAAGAATCGTAATCAAAAGTGACTGCCTGAATTCAATCAAACAGGAACCAGAAAATTATATATATAAAAAAAAAATTCAGAACAAGTAACTGATATGCCAAAGCCACACAGTCGCAAATTTTTGGCCAACTGGCCTTTGTCACGCCCATCACGCCCATGCAAAAGACAGAAAAGAACAAATACACAGAACTCAGTCGAAAACAAAACCAACCAACCAATCAACCACCAACCAACCAACCAACCAACCAACCAACCAACAACCAACCAACCAACCAACCAACCAACCAACCAACCAACCAACCAACCAACCAACCAACCAACCAATCAACCAAACCAACCAACCAACCAACCAACCAACCAGCCAACCAATCAACCACAACCAACCAACCAACCAACTAACCAACCAACCAACCAACCAACCAATCAACCAACCAACCAACCAACCAACCAACCAACCAACCAACAACCAACAAAACCAACAACCAACTAACAAACCAACACAAAAACAACAAACAAACATGAAACAAACAAAGAACCCAACAACAACCAAACAACCAAACAAACAAACCCAAAATCAACAACCCAACAAACCACAAAAATCAACCAACAAACCAAAAACAAAAACAAAAAACAAAACAAAAACAAACCAAAACCAAAAACAGACAAACAAAACAAACAAACAAACAAACAAACAAACAAACAACAACAACAACAAAACATGAAATGACTTACCTTATGTTAAATTGAACAGGACTCAATGGCAAATTTGAACGATATGTTTTTTTGTACATGATCAAGCTACAGAAACACAGAACCGATCCGATCCTAGTCCACCATCCTATTTATCAGGAGATATTGAAATGATCTGGTCACCTCACCAGAAAGGAACCCATAAGCATACAAGAAAAAGATGTCTGGATTTAAAGAAAGAGGCAGACCAAGCAAGACTCGGAATCAAAGCGACTTTGGCATCGCAAGGCATTTCTTTCCGTCAGGCCTTCCGGTTCGTTGCTGACGGCCAATCATATCTCTCCGCTACACATCTTAAAGTACACGTGGACTGACAACAGAAAGATGGAAAAGTGCATTGTCAGAGAACACTCTCGCACAAATTTTTTTCATACAAATATTCATCGATCCCAACCGCACGGCAGGGGAAAAAAGAAATTCGAAAAAAAAGAGGTTGAAGTGAAAGAAAATTCTCACGACACGTCCATCAAATGATGACATTTACTGACAGAATTCAGACTCCAGCTGAGAAGATTACCTTCAGAATCAAAACGTACCGAACCTCCTAGAGGGCTGCCTGGAGCGTTTGTATTTCTAGAAGGAATCATAAGGTTAGATATGTTTTCAGCCTAAGAAAAGGACAAAGACTCAGTGAGTATTGAAAGAAAAACAACAACAACAGAAAACAAACAAAAAAACCAACCAAAAAACATAAAAAACAAAAACAAAAAAGATAACAAAAACACTAGACCGAGAACACAAGCATAACAGAAAATCGAATAAAGAAGTACAGAACTGAAAAAAAAGGGAAAAAAGCAAAGCTGAAAAAAAATAAGTTCCACTTTTACGACTGTCATAATTAACAAGACGTTGTCTTATTTGTGTACTTTTATTTGAAGTTTTGTTTGCTTGTGTTTAGTTAGAGACAGAGAGTAGTATAGGGAGAGTGAGTGAGCGGGCGAGCGAGAGAGAGAGAGAGAGAGAGAGAGAGAGGGAGGGAGAAAGAGAGAGAGCGAGGATATTAACGACCACGCCCAGTTTGTACATGTATCGTATGTAAAGAAATGAAAAGAGTTTGATGCAAAAAGAATTACAGCAACAACAAACAAACAAACAACAACAAAATCATCATCAACAACAACAAACAAACAAAAAACCCCGCAAACTGCTATATTGTTGTTCAATCTGAATAATACAAAAAGAAGATCTCTGGCATGGTTGACCTGTATTTATTTTTGTCCCCTTACTTTGAAAAAGTATACGCCCGAGAGTTGTCTTCTCCCAGCCACGGGCCAAATGGCTGTCCACACGTTCTGTGGGTATCTGTCGTAATTTTGCTGCCGGAAACGTATGTCCTGATGATGGAGAGCTACGTCTGTGTGTCTGTGTGTCCGTCTGTGTGTGTTTAGGGGGGGGGGGCGGTGCTTGTGTGTGTGTGTGTGTGTGTGTGTAAGTGTGTGTGTGTGTGTTGTGTTTGTTGTGTTTGTCTGTGCGTGTGTGTGCGTGCGTGTGCGTGCGTGTGTGGTGTGTATGTGTTGTGTGTGTGTGTGTGTTGTGTGTGCGTGTGCGTGTGCGTGTGCGTGTGGTGTGCGTGTGCGTGTGCGTGTGTGTATGGTGCGCGGACGATATGTATATATGTATGTGTGTGAATGTGTTTTTTGTGTGTGTATATATGTGTGTGTTTGTGTGTGTGTGTGTGTGGTGTGTGTGTGTGTGTGTGTGTGTGTGTAAGAGAGAGAGAGAGATCGGGAGAGAGAGAGGGGGATAGAGTGAGAGAGAGAGAGAGAAAGAAAGAGAGTGTGTGAGAGAGAGAGAGTTCAGAACAGCATTATTATGACAATTATTCCAGTGTCCTTGAAGACAAGTGGGTTTTGTATTTTATGCTGGTATTGTATCTGTGTTCCTACCTAGCCCATAGCTTTTATAAACTGTGAGGATGAAGAAACAATAGATCAAATGAGCTTATGGTTTACCGATGACTATATAATAGAGTACATTGTGTGGTATGACTTGGACTATCTGCTAACCACAAGAAATGATTTGTCCTGAGGTGTACTACATTAATCGTATTTCCTGTCGTTAACATCGTTATAATATGTCTATTTGACTATCTATCTGTCACTCACTGTTATTTGTACTGTGTGTGTGTGTGTGTGTGTGTGTGTGTGTGTGTGTGTGTGTGTTGTGTGTGTGTGTATGTTGTGTGTGTGTGGTGTGTTGTGTGTGTGTGTGTTTGTGTGTTCGTGTGTGTGTGTGTGTGTTTGTATGTTGTGTGTGTTTGTGTGTATGTGTGTGTGTATTTGTGTGTTGTGTGTGTGTGTTGTGTGTGTGTGTTGTTGTGTGTGTTGTGGTGTGTGTGTGTGTGTGTGTGTTGTGGTGTACGAGCGAGTGTGCGTCCGTACATGCATGGGTGCTAGAGTTATGCGTGTGTGTTCTAAGTTTACTCTCTCTCTCTCACTTATACACACACACACACACACACACACACACACACACACACACACACACACACACACACACACACACACACACTCACTCACTCACTCACATACAAATCACGAGTGAGAAAAACAAGGACAAGTACTTCTAGCTTCTCATGTATCAATCTTTAACTCATGTGGCCATACATTAACCGTACATCAACCATGCATTAACGATACCATACAATAACCATACAGACATTAACCTTTGTCACTGACTTGTGATCGCTTATCACGTGCAGGCCAAGACAACATTTTAATATTGATGACTCCAAATGTACCCTGAAATCTATGAAAGACCAACAGCCTAGCATGACTTTATTTGTTGCCTCATTTTATCGGTAATCTAGGATAATGTACTCATTAGAAGTAGTTAGACGACTAGAAATAAAGAAACAACAAGAAGGTTAAGGTTGTCATGTAACCTTTGCTTCGTTAGGGGGTGAGGTGGTAGAGACCTAGATTTTACTGGGGGATTAGAATAATGAAGGCGATGTCTGTTTCTTCTCCCTCCAGCTTATTTTCTGCTGACCACAAACAGGGCCAGGCATCCATTTACAGCTGATTGCTATGAGAACTCACAACAGGGTTGTTAGACGCAGTGTTATTACGGATTTCAACAGTCAATGATTTCATATATCGTCCTCATCATCATTATTGCCATCACCATCATCACCATCATCATCATGATCATCACGATCATAATCTTCCTCCTCCTCCTTATCATCATCCTTATTTTCATCCTTATCCTCCTCCTCCTCCTCCTCATCATCATCATCACCACCTCCACCACCGCCGCCACCGCCACCACACCACCACCACCACCACCACCACCACCACCACCACATCATCACATCATCATCATCATCATCATCATCATCATCATCATCATCATCATCATCATCATCATCATCATCGTCATCGTCATCGTCATCATCACTGGCAATGTAAACGCATGTGTAGGAATTTTACTGTTTTTGTCCCCAAAAGCTGGCAATCAAGGGCATACTCTTAAATACGTATTGATAGGATGGCTTCCTTAGTTATCCAGTCACTTGTATTCAACGTCATTGATTGTAGAGGTAGACATTTTACACGTTAACCTTTTTCATCCGTTTTAGTGTTGTTGTTGTTATCATTGTTGTTGCTTTTGTTTCTAGTACGTATACCTAGGAAATTATGTTTATCACGAAGAGTATGTGTGATGCTAGCATATTCTTTCCGTTTTTGCCAAACCACTCTCCCAACCCCCCCCCCCCTCTCCTGAATTCCATCCCCCATTACCAGTACTACCTTCATCGGTAATGGCGGGTGAACCTGTTGAACCTGAAGACCTTGAAGTTACCTGCTTTGGGTGTGGTAAAAGCAAGAAGAAACTGAAACTGCTGTCGTGGTGAGAACAATAAATCACAAGTCATAAAATATCAGATTCTCGTTGTCAAGTTATGGTGTCATGAGGTACTTCACGATCTGATGATGGTGTGGCTTGGTTTACCATTTATATACTTCTTTATGATGGAGTTATTCATTTGTTCACGTATTTATTTGTTTATTATCTATATATTTATAATATTCATTCGTTTCTTTCTTTCTTTCTTATTTATTCATTTATGTATTTATTTATTTATTTATGTATTTATTTGTTTACCTATTTACTTATTTTTAAAATTTATTTATTTATTTATTTATTTATGTATTTATTTATTTATTTGTTTACTTATTTACTTATTTTTTCATTTATTTATTCATTTTTTATTTTAACCCGTTTCCGTGGTGTAGTAGTTAGCAGCAATGGACTACAAACGGGAAGGTTGTGGGTTCGAATCCTCATCAGTCCCTTCAAAAAATCATCGTGGGATTTTTCGGCTCTAACCGGCTCCTACCCGAGTCGGGCGTGCTATGGGCTCATTGGGAAAACTGATACCACACAGTCGAGTCTCATCCACTTCAAGGATTCGCCATTGAGGGTGTTGTTTAAATCTTCTGGCCAGCACCGCAGGTGCCTGTATCTCTCTGGCCTCGTTGATGCCAGGATATTTATGATAGTAAGAGTAGTGTACAGCCCTGTCACGAAGTCTCGGTGCTAAATGGAACTCCATAGCATCATGATTATCATCATCATCGTCACCGTCATCATCGGCACCATCATCGTCACCATCATCGTCGTCACCATCATCATCGTCACCATCATCATCGCATTGTAAAGACTGCCAGCTTCTGTGGCCATTACGGTGGCGTAGAAAATGAGTGCGATGATCCTAAAAGAAATTTCATCTATCTATCTATCTATCTATCTATCTATCTATCTATTATCTATCTATCTATCTATCTATCTATCTTCTATCTATCTATCTATCTATCTATCTACCTATCTATCTATCTATCTATCTATCTATCTATCTATCTATCTTATCTATCTATCTATCTATCTATCCTATCTATCTATCTATCTGTCTATCTATCTATCTATCTACTATCTGTCTTATCTATCTATCTATCTATCTATCTAGTATGCTATCTATCTGTCTATCTATCTATCTACTAACTATCTGTGTGTCTATCTATCTATCTATCTATCTAGTGTGTCTATCTATCTATCTATCTATCTATCTTTTCATACTACTAATCTATCTATTTCTTCGTTCGTTCTTTGATTTAACGTCTTTTCACTATGAGTGAAAAAAAAAAAAAAGTATGTGAGATGAGAGATGGGTTGGTTGGTTTTGGGGCATAGAGGAGACATAGTTATAGACATAAGTAGGTGGGAAATAGAAAAATGGAACAATAACTTAACACTAACATTTAACATCAACAATGTGTATGGAAAATTTAACTCTAAAGTACAAACTTCATAAACTTAAAGTAATGCATTAACAGGACTGTGAACCAACGATTCTGAAATTTTAACTGACAAAAATTGATCGGAAGTTACTTCTTTAAAATGAGTTTCTATCTATCTATCTATCTATCTGTGTGTCTGTCTGTCTATCTATCTATTATCTATCTATCTAGCTATCTATCTAGCTATCTATCTATCTATCTATCTATCTCTATCTCTTGTCTGTCTGCCTATCTACCCATCTATCTTTCTATCTATCTATATCTATCTATTATCTATCTATCTATCTATCTATCTATCTATCTGTGTGTGTGTGTGTCTGTCTTTGTCTATCTATCTATCTATACTATCTGTGTGTCTGTCTGTCTGCCTAATCTAATCTATCTATCTATATATCCATCTACCTGTCTATCTGTGTATCTATCCATCTATCTATCTATCTATTGATCTATCTATTGATCTGTCTATTGATCTATCTATCGACCTATCTATCGATCTATTATCTATCTCTCTGTCTCTATCTTTCTATCTCTATCTATCTTATCTATCTATCTGATCTATCCATCCGTCTATCCACCTATCTATCCATCCATCCATCCATCAATCTATCCATCAATCCATCCATCATCTAACTATTCATTTTGCTGCTGCATCTCGTCCATTGCTTGAGTAGAACTTTCATGTCCTCATACGGCACAATCCAGCTCTTCAACAAACTTCCCTCTTCTTACTGTCTGTCAAGTCACTGAAATATAGGGTAGCAACGAAAATTCTCCACTCCTGCTTCTGCGTAGTACACCAGGTGTGTTTCAGGGCCTTGAACCTTCTTCTGCTGTTTGTCATCAGGTGTTCCTGAGTCGTCCTCACTTACGTCATCCTTCTGGTGTCCAGTGAAGGAACAGTCCTGGTGATGTTATTCTGCTCTCTTCGTACGATATAGAGAATTAATTCCCATTGTATAAATTTGATGGTAGTGCCCATATTCCCAAGACTACATGAGATAAATGATTATTGGCCGTGGTTGGTTTTGGCCAAAAGATTTATGAGATTTTTTTCGGAAGAAATTCGTGTGGAAGGTTCATATCTTGGTAAGATCACCTTCTGTCAATCTCTATCATTCTGAGCCGTATAGTAGAGTGGAAAGGACACAGCTCTGGTACCCTCTGAATTCGATGTGTCTGCAAGGTGGTATAGTACTGGTACATGTTCAGTACAAATGTACCATACCACACAATACACCTTCAATTTCAGTGTATGCTGCCAATATGTTGTTTAACGCTGGCTGCCTAACGAACAGACTGGAATGATTTTGTATAAATATATATATATATATATATATAAAATATTACTGAATGTTTGTTGTCTTCTCACATGAAGGTTGAACTTCTTGTTCCAAAGAGACGAGGTAAAAGGAATGATAAAAATGTAACTGAATGATTGTTATCTTCTCACATAAAGGTTGAACTTCTCGTTTCAAAGATACATGGTAGAATGAAATACTTTTTGGCGTCTTGCTTTATCCAATCATGCTGCTGGGTTTTGCCGGCTATGGTGATGAATGGATTCCTTGTGTCATCTTATCCCTTTGTTGTCTCCCTTCTCTCTTTCTTTTTGTTTATCTCACTCTCTTTCATTCTCTTTATCTCTCTGTCTTTGTCTGTTTGTCTGTCTCTGCTTGCCTGTCTGTTTCTCTCTCTTCCTCTGTCTGTCTGTCTGTCTGGATTTCGCTCGCTCGCCTTCTCTCTCTCTCTCGTTCTCTCTTACCCACTCTCTCTCATTCCCCCTCTCTCTCTCTGTGTCTCTCTGTTTGTTTGTCTGTCTGTCTGTCTTTCTGTCTCTCTCTCTCTCTTTCTCTCTCTCTCGTCTTTCCCAATCTCTCTCTTAGTGTCTCTTTCCTCTCCCCTTTCTCTCTTCTCTCTGTGCTCTTTTTTGTTGTTGAAAAAGCTACCAAACTTCCTAACACAATCACTTTCAAAAACATCCTTTAATAGAAATCTGTATAATGTTCGTTCATTACCAAGATTGTTAATATTTTGGTGTACGTCTTTGTGTATCTTGTGTGTGTAATTACCAAATTAATTTATTTTCATTTAATTGTGTAGTTATCGTTTCAACACTGAGTATGCTAGAGTAAGACAGTTTCAAACGTATTCTTTTCTGTTCAACTGAATTCTTTTTGCTTTATGTTATATGAGAATCCCGCTGGATTTTCACATTTCTGCTGTTATACTCCATGTTCATGTGGTTAAAGGACCTATTGAACAATGCTCAATGTTAAAAATGTGGGTATGTGTGAGTGAGTGAGTGAGTGAGTGTGTGTGTATATGTGAGTGTGTGTGTGTGCGTGTGTGTGTGTGTGTGTGTGTGTGTTGTCTGTGTGTGTGTGTGTGTGTGTGTGTGTGTGTGTATGCTTGTGTGAGAGATAGTGTGTGAGGTGTGTGTGTGTGTGTGTGTGTGTGTGTGTGTGTGTGTGTGAGTGAGTAAAAAAATGAGTGAGTGTGTGTGTGTGTGTGTGTTGTGTGTGTGTATGTTTGTGTCTGTGAGTATGTGTGTGCGTGTGTGTGTGTGTATGTGTGTGTGATTGTGTGCGAGATATGTGTGTGTGTGTGTGTGATGTATGCATGTATGCATATATGTATATGTGTATACATGTACGTATGTATGTATGTATGTATGTATGTATGTATGTATGTATGTATGTAAGTATGTACATGTATGTGTACATGTGAGGTGTGTGTAAATGTGTGTCTGTGTGTGTTTGAGTGTGTGTTGAGTAGTTGTGTTTACGAATTAGTATGCATGTTTGTATGTATGTATTTATGTATGTAAATGACTGTGCATGTATGGAAGTATCTGTGGTGGTGGTCTTTGATTTGATGTCTATTCACTAAAGTGATTTTATCTGTGAATGTGTGTGTGTGTGTGTGTGTGTGTGTGTGTGTGTGTGTGTGTGTGTGTGTGTGTGTGTGTGTGTGTGTGTGTGTATGTGGTGGTGGTCTTCGTTTTAATGTCTATTCACTAAAGTGATTTTAGACAAACAAACAAAACAAAAACAAAAACAAAAAAAACAAAAAAACAAAAAAAAGGTGGGGGGGGGAGGGGGGATACAGAAGGAGTGAAAATGGTATCTGAAAATTGTCAATTTTGATGTTGGGAAAAAATGATCCAGAAAACATGTGTATGTATGTGTGCGTTTGGTGTGTTCGTGCATGGATGCATGTGTGTGCGCGTGCGTGTGTGTATGTTCGCCTACGTGAGTGTGTTTACGCGTATGTGTGTCCATATGTGTTTATACATCATTGCTTGCATAGGTTTGAAGGATACAGTCATGAGTACATATGTCTATATGTTTGCCTCTATGACCATATGTCCATCTATCTGCGTGTTTGTTTTCGTGTGTGTGTGTGTGTGTGTGTGTGTGTGTGTGTGTGTGTGTGTGTGTGTGTGTGTGTGTGTGTGTGTGTGTTGTGTGTGTGTGTGTGTGTGCGTGTGTGTGTGTTTGTGTGTATGTGTGTGCGTATGTGTGTATGTGTGTGTGTTTATGTGTGCATGTGTGTGTACGTGTGTGTGTGTCTGTGTGTGTCAGTGTATGTTTCGCTCTCCCTCTCTCTCTTTTCTTCTTCTTCTTCTCTCTCTGTCTCTCTGTAGGTGTGCGTGTCTGATTCTATGTCTGTTTGTATGTCTGTGTATGTGTCTGTGTTTGTGTATGTGTCTGTGTTTGTGTATGTGTCTGTGTTTGTGTATGTGTCTGCGTGATTGTGTGTTGTGTAGAAGTGTTGGGTTCTCCTAGCTCAGATGACTGCTAAATGGAAAAAGTTTTTGTCGTCTCATTTTTTTTTTCGAAAAAGGCTGATTGGTTTCTCAATTAGAAGTGACAAGCAGACTCGTTGTGTCACTTTATCTCCTTGCTGCTCGTTTCTTTTCCCCCCTCAATCTTCCTTTAAAAAACAAGGAGACTGTGTTATATTGACTAGGGAAACAAGTGTGTCTGTGTGTCTGTGGAGCTGTCTATTGGTGTTATTGTGACAACATGCCCTCGCAAGGTTATTTTCCCCCTTTTACAAAGAAGACATTTTTCTTTCATAACTGAGGAATTTTTTTACCACAGTTTTGCACCATTCACACCAGATTATGTAAATAATATTTTGACTTTGAACATTAATCTTAAGTTCTCCAAAATATGTGTTGGAAGGTGGTGGATATGATAAAGAAGTCAGCGGTGGATATGATAAAGAAGTCAAAGGGTTAAGGTTTTGATTTGCTAGCATGATTGACAATGCAGGATACTGATGGACACAGTGTGGGAGTGAAAATGTTAAGATCAAATTCATGCAAATAATATGTTTAAAAAAAAGTTTTCCTTCACATACGTGTATGAACAACAACACTGAGAAC
>CM060310.1:85973718-85976218 GCA_030674185.1 Monoplex corrugatus | reverse complement strand
ATTTTATTAACAGAGGTTTGCATTCTCTTTGTTCTCTGTTTTGTTTGTGTTAAAAGTTGATATTTCTCTATCTTTTTCTGCTTTGATGCGTTTAAAGTGGATACATTCTCTTTCTTCTCCGCTTTTAAATGTGTTTATAATGGATACATTCTCTTTTTCTCTTGTTTTTGATTTGTTAAAAGTGGACATATTCTATTTCTGTCTGGATTCGTTTGTGTTAAAAGTGGATACATTCTCTTTCTTTCCTGTTTTATTTGTGTCAAAAGTGATACATTCTCTTTCTTCTCTGTTTTGTTTGTGTTAAAAGTGGATACATTCTCTTTCTTCTCTGTTTTGTTTGTGTTAAAAGTGGATACATTCTCTTTCTTTCCTGTTTTATTTGTGTCAAAAGTGGATACATTCTCTTTCTTCTCCGTTTTATTTGTGTTAAAAGTGGATACATTCTCTTTCTTCTCTGTTTTATTTGTGTCAAAAGTGGATACATTCTCTTTCTTCTCTGTTGTGCTTGTGTTAAAAGCGGATACATTCTCTTTTTCCTGTTTTGTTTGTGTTTAAATTGGATAATTCTCTTTCTTCTCTATCTGTGATTGTGTTAAACGTGGATACATTATCTTTCTTCTATGTTTTTGATGTGTTAAAAATGGATACATTCTCTTCTGTTTTTGATTGTGTTAAAAATGGATACATTCTCTTTCTTCTATGTTTTTGATTGTGTTAAAACTGGATACATTCTTTTTCTTCTATGCTTTTGATTGTGTTTAAAATGGATACATTGTCTCTCTTTCTCTGCTTTTGATTGTGTTACAAATGGATACATTCTCTTTCTTCTCTGCTTTTGATTGTGTTAATAGTGGGTACAATCTATTTCTGTCTGGTCTCGATAGTGTTAAAAGTGGATACACTCTCTTTCTTCTCTGTTTTTGATTGTGTTAATAGTGGGTACATTCTATTTCTGTCTGGTCTCGATAGTGTTAAAAGTGGATACACACTCTTTCTTCTCTGTTTTTGATTGTGTTAATAGTGGATACATTCTCTTTCTTCTCTGTTCATGGCCTTGTTAAAAGTGGACATATTCTGTTTCTGTCTGGTCTCGATTGTGTTAAAATTAGATACATTCTATTTCTTCTTTGTTTGAGTTTGTGTTAAAAATGAATACATTCTATTTCTTCTCTCTTTACGTTTGTGTTTAAAGTTGATACATTCTCTTTCTCTTTGGTTTTGATTGTGTTTAACTCTTTCACCGCAAAGTTTCCCCAGAAACGGCACTCCTCAGTGCCAAGTATATTTTGGGCAGCCAATTGTGCAGGGCAGTATATATTTTTAAAAGCTTATATCTCAAAGACTATCAAAGATTTTCACTTATTTTTTTGCTGTGTTAAGGGAACATGTATTTATATATGAATGCTTGTATATGTTTATGCGTTTGACTGATTATTCCACAGATAATCTCATTATAAAGAAAAACAAACAATTTTTTACATACTTTTTGTTAGTTGTACTACTGACCTTATTTCGTGAGTTGTGCACCAGATATCATTATAATAAATGAAGAAAAGCAATGGAAAATCCACACACAGAGTCAGCTGTCTGCTTATTCTACTCGGAGTGGTAGACAATGCGTGTCGAGTTGCAGCCATTTTGGAGAAAACGCTTCGGAGAAAACGTGACGTAAATTCTGACAGTTAACAAAGCCACACTTCGGCCTTACTGCTGAAAAACTAGTTCGCTGGGTAAAGTTTAATAATAGCACAGTCGCCTGCATTCCCCAGTGGAGCTGGCAGAAGCTTTGTACCCGCGTGAAAAATTATCGTTTAGCATGACCCCTCCAAGTCGCACAAATGCGACCATGGCGGTCGTACGGGAAGTCGCTTGATTGCGACCATGGCGGGAAAAGAGTTAAAGTGGATACATTCTATTTCTTTTCTGGTCTTGACTGTGTTTAAAGTGGATACGTTCTTTTTTCTTTTCTGTGTTTGATTGTGTAAAAGTGGATGCTACGAACCCTTTGGCATCAAACATGGCGTCAAGCAAGGCTGTGTCATTGCTCTAACCCTGTTCGTATCTTCTTCCCAATGCACCCTAAGCATGCTTTTAAGACTGTAACGGAAGGAGTGCACCTATGCACAGATCTGACGGGTGTCTCTTTAACCTCGCATGACTGAAAGCAAAGACTGAGGTGCTCGAGGCCATCATCAGAGACCTGCTCTTCGCCAATGACGCTGCTGTGACCTCACACACTGAGTAACAATTCCAGTGCCTCATAAGCTTTTCCCACGCCTGCAAAGACTTTGGTCTGACCATCAGCCTGAAAAAGAAGAACGTGCTGCGCCAAGACGTGGACACTCCACCTGTCATCATCATCAACAACTACGAACTTCTTGCTCACCAGTTCACATAACTCAGGTCCATCATCAGCAACAAGCTGTCCTTCGATGCCAAGATCAACAGGCGCTGTGGCATGGCTGCAGCAACCTCTGGCCGACTTACTGCTTGCGTCTGG
>CM060310.1:85943718-85971218 GCA_030674185.1 Monoplex corrugatus | reverse complement strand
ACATACATGCATACATACATACATACATACATACATACATACATACATACATACATACATACATACATATATACCGACAGATAGCTTGACTGACAGACGAAACAAAGAAACACACACACACACACGATCACAAACATACATACATCACTATATACAGAAACACGTACAAATGCATGCACGCATCCAACCATACACATGTGCAAAGCACTCACTCACACGCACACACAGACACACAGACACACACAGAGACTCACACAGACACGGTCACATAGACACACACACACAGAGACGCACACTTAGACACACACACACACACACACATACACTCCCCTCTCTCTCTCTCTCTATCTTCTCTCTCTCTCTCACCAGATAACGACAGCGACAGGGAATAATTCAATTAATTATTTTTTCAGAACATCACAGCAGCCATTACACAAACATAATCTGTCTCTTGTCATCTACTTCAAAGGAATGGAGTTCTTTGTCTGTCTGTCTGTCTGTCTGTCTGCCTGTCTGTCTTTCTCTCTCTCTCTCTCTCTCTAACCTACTCTCTATCTCTCTCCATTCTCCCCCCCTCTCTGTCTGTCTGTTTGTTCTGTCTGTTTGTCTGTTTCTCTCTCTCTGTCTCTCTCTTGTCTCTCATCTGTCTCTCTGTGTCTGTCCGTCTTCTGTTTCTTTCTCTCTCCAACTCTGTCTCTCTCTCTATCTTGTCTGTCTCTGTCTCTGTCTCTGTGTCTTTCTTTCTTTCTGTATCTCTGTGTCTGGTCTGTTTCTCTCTCTCTCTAACTCTCTCTGCCTCTTTCTGTCTCTCTTTCTCTGTCTCTCTTTCTTCTCTTTCTCTCTTTCTCCCTTCTCTCTTTCTCTCTCTGTCTCTGTCTGTCTGTCTCTTTCTCTTCTCTCTCTCTTTCTTTCTGTCTCTCTGTGTCTGTCTGTGTATCTCTGTTCCTGTCTGCCTGTCTGTCTGCCTTGCCTGCTTCTGTCTGTCTGTCTCTCTCTGATTCCTTCTTTCATTCTTTCTTCCATTTATGTCTCTCCTCTCCCTCCCTTGATTTTTCAGTCATCCTCGACTGTTTGTTTTTGTATATGAGTCTTAATCTCGTCCCTCGTCTATCGATTTTCTCTCTCCTTTGATTATTGATTTATTTACTTTATACATATGTGTTCCTTTTTTTGAAGATAAAGATACACAGATACACATGTCATTTACATGTAACAAGATTCTTCCAAAGATAATCTAAACATGTGTGTAAACACACTGTGATATCATTTTAGTCAGTATATTCCTTTTTCTGGACGGCGCAGCAGGGAAGTTTCAGTCTTTTTCTCTTAATTTTTGTATCTGGTGTTTGTTTGTTTGTGACCTTACGCTCGACAAAGGCCAGTTGGCCGAAAATTTTCGCCTGTCTTGTCTTGTTGTATTTGATACGCGTTCTTATTCTTTTTAGTTTTTTTTTTTCCTGGTTCCTGTTTGCAGTCATACTTGTTTTGTATTCCAATGATAGGCTGATACAGTACCAGTATAAAATATGGAAAAGATAAAACATAGGCTAGGTAGGGCCTCAGGACCCGGCCAGCTCAAGGGTTTACGTGCAGGCTTAAGGATTGTATCATGATCTCCATACATATGGCACCTGTGACGTTATTGCATATGAAATTCGTTCAGAGCGCGGAGACGTCGTCTTGAGAAACTGAAACAGAATATTCCTCCTACCTATATCTCTCCCTCTCTGTATCTGTCTCTGTCTGTCTGTCTGTCGTGTCTGTCTGTCTCTGTCTTTCTCCCTCTCTCTCTCTTCTTCTTCTTCTTCTCTTTTCTTCTTCTTCGTCTTCTGCTTCTTTGTCTTCTTTTTTTTCTTCTTCTTGCCTCACTCAATCGCCTTCTGTCTGTGTCTGTCTGTCTGCCTGCCTGTCCGTCTCTCATTCTCTTTCTGTCTGTCTGTCTGTCTGCCTGCCTCACTTTCATTCCCCTTTTCTCTGTCTGTCTGTCTGTCTCTCGCTCACTTTCGATCTCCTTCTCTCTGTCCGTCTGCCTGTCTGCCTGTCTCTCTCTCTCGCTTTCATTCTCCTTCTCTCTGTCTGTCTTCTGTCTGTCTGTCTCTGTCTCTCTCTGTCTGTCTGTCTCTCTCTCTTTCTCTCACTCACTTTCATTCTCCTTCTCTCTGACCGTCTGTCTGTCTGTCCTGTCCTCTCTCTTCACTTTCATTCCTCCTTCTCTCTGTCTGTCTGTCTCTCTTCTCTCACTCACTTCATCTCTTCTCTCGTCCGTCTGTCTGCTCTCCTCTCTCACTTTCATCTCCTTCTCTCTGTCTGCTCTTCTCTCTTTCTCTCACTCACTTTCATTCTCCTCTCTCTCGTCTGTCTGTCTGCCTGTCTCTCTCTCTCACTTTCATTCTCCTTCTCTCTGTCTGTCTGTCTGTCTCTCTTTCTCTCACTCACTTTCATTCTCCTTCTCTCTGTCCGTCTGTCTGTCTGCCTGTCTCTCTCTCTCACTTTCATTCTCCTTCTCTCTGTCTGTCTGTCTGTCTCTCTTTCTCTCACTCACTTTCATTCTCCTTCTCTCTGTCCGTCTGTCTGTCTGCCTGTCTCTCTCTCTCACTTTCATTCTCCTTCTCTCTGTCTGTCTGTCTGTCTCTCTTTCTCTCACTCACTTTCATTCTCCTTCTCTCTGTCCGTCTGTCTGTCTGCCTGTCTCTCTCTCTCACTTTCATTCTCCTTCTCTCTGTCTGTCTGTCTGTCTCTCTTTCTCTCACTCACTTTCATTCTCCTTCTCTGACCGTCTGTCTGTCTGCCTGTCTCTCTCTCTCACTTTCATTCTCCTTCTCTCTGTCTGTCTGTCTGTCTCTCTTTCTCTCACTCACTTTCATTCTCCTTCTCTCTGTCCGTCTGTCTGTCTGCCTGTCTCTCTCTCTCACTTTCATTCTCCTTCTCTCTGTCTGTCTGTCTCTCTCTCTTTCTCTCACTCACTTTCATTCTCCTTCTCTCTGACCGTCTGTCTGTCTGCCTGTCTCTCTCTCTCCTTTCATTCTCCTTCTCTCTGTCTGTCTGTCTCTCTCTCTTTCTCTCACTCACTTTCATTCTCCTTCTCTCTGACCGTCTGTCTGTCTGCCTGTCTCTCTCTCTCACTTTCATTCTCCTTCTCTCTGTCTGTCTGTCTCTCTCTCTTTCTCTCACTCACTTTCATTCTCCTTCTCTCTGTCCGTCTGTCTGTCTGCCTCTTTCCCTCCCCCCCCCCCTCATCTATTTTGCCCCAACATTCCACTCTGTTTTATTAATAAGGATCATGGTTGATTGAAGCATGTAAAAGATTAGCCGGCTGGGCTAGCGGGGAGGGGAGGAGGTAGGCAGGGTGGGTGTGTAGGCATGGTGGGGGTGGGGGTTGGGGTTGGGGGTGGAGGTAGGCTGCTCGTGTATTTGATATTACATAATTGGTCCTTTGATCTCACGCGGGGCACACTGCCTCCACCATGTTCCCCGTTTCCCTTGTTACTATCAGTGTTTTTGTTTTGTCTCTCTCCCTGACTTTCTTTATCTGCCTGTCTCTGCCTCTGTCTGTCTGTCTGTCTGTCTCTGTCTATCTCTCCGTGTCTCTGTTTCTGTCTCTGTCTGTCTGTCTGTCTCTGTCTATCTCTCCGTGTCTCTGTTTCTGTCTGTCTGTCTGTCTGTCTGTATCTATATCTCCGTGTCTCTCTGTTTCTCTCTCTCTGTCTTTCTCTCTCTCTGTCTCCCTCTCTCTGTCTCTCTGTCTGTCTGTCTGTCTGTCTCTCTTTCCTCTTTCTCTCTCTCTGTCCTTCTGTCTTTTAACTTTCTGAGATTTTCGTTCCTTTTTCCTTTTCTGTCTCTGTCTCAATTTCTCTTCAGTCACAATAGAGTTAATGCTTCCATCATTCTGGTGATGTCAGTTTAGTGTTTCATACGTCGTCTCCACATACTCCCCTTTCTGCTCCTCAGTTCCAGACCTTACTAGCGCATAGACTTTTGCGCAGGCTCAGGGAGTCTGCCAAATACATGCTGGCAGAATTGGGCGGCGCGCATTATGGAATTGTCTGAGTGCAATGAACCTTTCTTGAACAAATTCCAAAGTTCTGTAGATAGAGATGGACAAGTCGACCACAAACCATTTCGTTTGGAAGTCGACCTTCGAAATAAAACAGAAATTGCTTTGTATCTCCAAGTGAGCGATTGTGTCTGTCTGTCTGTCTGTCTGCCTGCCTGCGTTTCCCGGAGCGGTGGTCTTTGATTTAATGTCTATTCACTAAAGTGATTTTAGAAAAAAAAAAAAAAAGAAAAAAAAAAGGGTACATGAGGAGAAAAGAGGAAACTTGGAAATGATTAATCTTCAGGAAAAAGAAATGAACCAGAAAATCAACTATGCCGAAGACGAGAAAGAAAAATTCACAAATGACGTTATCATAATTAACGATTGAAACAGCAAAATTGGCTAACCATAACATTGAACATGAGAAATAACGGAACGTTAAAGATAATTTGCTATAGGACTTTTTGACAAGCTAACAAAAAATTCATATGGTAAGGATGATGAGGCAAATATGTCTTCGTTGATAGTGTAGGTATATGTCGTTTTACCCGAACACATGAAAGAATATGACTATGTGTTATCTTCTTTCCACACAGACACACTACATTCCTAGTGTATTTTGTTTTGAATGCATCAAGTTTCCACCTATACATAAGGTATTCTATACTTCTGCTGGCAGGAAACTGTTTCGGTGTTTGCTAATTTCAAAGTTCATGTAACATTTTTCATACTTTTTCTGTTTATCCCGGAGTCTTTGTGTCTATATGCCCGTCTGTCTGTTTTGGTCTCTGTTCCTGTTCTACGTGTCTATGTTTCTATGCTGACAGTTTTTGTGTAGGAAAGGAAATTTTTTGGGACTGCGCTAATTATCTCGTCTTTGAGAAAACAAAACAGCAGGCAAACAAAAACAAAATAAAAGAAATAAACAAATGTACAAACAAACAAATACACGAACAATCAAACGATTGAACAAGCGAACGAGCAAACACAGAGGGAAACACGCAAGCTTACAAGTGAAAAAAACAGAGCAAACAGACAACCAACCAACCAACTGACAAACAAACAAACAAACAAAGACACAAACAAACAAACATACAAACAAACAAACAAACAACAAACAAACAAACAAACAAACAACACCAAACAAACAAAACAAACAAACAAACAAACAAACATATAAACAAACAAAGAAACAAACAAGCAAACACCCAAAACAAACCAGCAAAACATCTTCCAGACAGAGTAATTGCCTAATTTTTGATAATACCAAAAAACAAAAAAAAACAAAAAGAAAAACAAACAAAAACAAAAATCAAAAACAAAAAAGAGACAAACGAGAGACACAAAGAGAAAAAAAACAAAACAGTTGATGGAGATATTTGCACAACAGAACACAATCAGTGTGGCAGGTATGGCATCCCGCTTCTTAATGGCAGCATTATCGTGACATTTCTCTTCTGTTTAATTGCTTTATTGTGACATTTAATAAAATCGTTTACTGCCACGATGGCAACGCCACAGAAGGGCAGGCAGAAGGAGGCGATAAGCGTGACAATAAAGCTGATGGCTTGTATTCATTCTTTTCTCATCACGTTAACAAGAATTTGAGCAGCGTGTCCCGCACACGGTTTGCTGATACCTACAACCTTTGAGTTTGTACTTGTGCTTGTTCTAGAGGAATTCATCTCATCTGGACAATCCCAAATGCTCTATACTGCAAATATGTAAACATTTATCAGGCAAATTCCTTGAGCTTACGCAAATTCCTATGCGCTGTTGATACAGGAAAGGGGAGGAGGACTATAAAACGCTTAACTGACAAAATCTTGAAAACGTCCGGCTATGGACTTTTTAAGATTCAAATGACTAAGTAATAAGTAGCTAAATAGGGAAACATATACAGAAGGAAAGTCGAAAAGAAAGAAGAATGAAGAAAGAAAGAAAGAAGAATAAAGAAAGAAGAAGATGGAAAGACAGACAGAAAAGAGAAAGAAAGAAAAAAGAGGAAGGGAGGAAGAAAGAAAGAAAAAAGAAGGAAGAGGAAAAAAGAAAGAAGATAGAGAAAAGAAAGAAAGAAAGAAAGAGAGGAGAAAAGAAGAAAAAAGAAAGAAAAAAAATTGAAAAAGAGTTATCATCAAAACAATATATGTCAAAAAGCGTGCACTTGATCAGCTGTAGTTACACACGAAAAACATTAGGGGCTTACCAAAAGGAACATTTGTTCACATTTACATCCCCATTCATTTCTTTTTTGTTACAATGGATTTACCATGTGAAATTTGGGCTACTCTTCCCGTTGAGAGCACGTCGCCACACTGCAGCGCCCCCATTTTGTTTACCAAGACTTCAGAAAGGCATGACGGCTAACTGGCCTTCAAGGTAAGAGACCTGAGAAATCAGCCCATCTCTCCCGTGTTTCATACCAGGACAGCCAGGCAAATGCCCTGCTCTACATGATTTTCAACTCCCGTGGGGTTTTTCGCATTCACAGGCCAGACGGTACACGGGTCCGACTCGTTTTTTTACACCCTTCTGAAAGACCTGACGTTCAGTTTGATTTTCTGGTCAAACTGATGAGAAAAGTCCAGGCCTCGACGAGGAACCATCCTTGGAACCTTGAGTTTTGTTGTGGTAGGCGAGCGTCTGAACCATTCTGCCACTCTGTCCCCATTTACAATATGACTTATCATCTTTCTTCCTTCTTCTCTTAGCCAGAATCTGCACACTGTACAATAACGTAAGCCGACAGAAATCTAAGGGCTGACAAAAAGGAAGGTTTACTGATACAGCGTGACCGTTCTGTATTTTTTCCCTTTGCCGTAACCTAAGAATCATATGACATGTCAATACACGGCAATTGCGGTAATGTTTTGCTTCCATCTCTACAATTCTGCATGATTTTTATTCCTTTTTCCTTTTTTAAAATCTTTGTTATACATAGTAGCACTTATAGAGAGTTAGAAACATGAAGTATCAGCATTTGAAAAACAAAAAGTTTTATTCATTTTGAAGAAGATACAAGGACAAACATTATTGGTAAAGCAGTTATCATTTGTATTAAAACTTAGGGGGTGAATAGGTGTGTTTGTCTGTATATGTGTATTTGTTGGAATGCATGAGGTGGTATATGTGTTGCATTTACGTAATTGTGTATGCGTATCTGCGTGTGTTTAATTATATGTTGTCAACTGCGTTACACTGCTAAGATGAGCGCATTGCATTTCCTTTTCATACGAATATTGATAATGCTAACAATAACAATACTGTTATCATTGTCAGTGCTATCATTATCATAATCATTACAATAATGAATGTTATCATTGTTCATGTTTATTGTTATGTTCATGTTAGGATATGTGAAGGAGATTCCTCAGGTACTTGACCTCTAATAAGTCCCTCATATTCTGTCAGCAGGCTTCAGAAACAAACTTGGCGACGTGTCTCATCTGAAAGCACACTAAAAAAGGTAACTTGACTAGTATGGCTTGACTTTGCTGTTTCCGTTTTCCCCTTTGCGTGAAGTAAGCGTCATGTAGTAGACTAATCTACACAGTAGTCGTGACGATGTTTTATTTCAATCTTTACAGCTCCACATGTTTTTTTATCTCTTCTTCACGCCCACACTTGTGCAAAGTAAATGTCGTACAGCATTAGCTTCTTAAGGAATTCTATACCAATATAGATTATCACACTCAGCCAGAGACTTCAAATTGATCGGAACGTTTTTCTTGAGAAAAGTTTTTCGAGCCGATAATGGAAGTGTTGTATTCAGGTTTTCTGTTTCAGTTTCCGCTAGTCTCAAGACAGCGTTTGCTGGCTGGGACTAACTTCCATATGCACCAAGCCAAGGATGACAGTCAGTAGAAAAACATCACAATGATCACGGCATAAGCCATGAGCTTGCACACAGATTCAATGAGCTGGTAAGGTCTTAAGGTTCTACCTTACTTATGTATTCAATCAAAATATGTTTGATCAATCTGTCCATTTTAATTTTAGCATATGGTTGTGACAAACCTATACTGCACAAACCTGTCGCTATTATACATACGATCATGTCAGTCAGCAAGCGAGGCCAGAGCAAGATTGAGGCAGCCGAGATGTGGTTTCCAAGAAGAATGTTGAGAGTTCCATGTTTAGCAAAGAAAACAAACGAGACAGTGTTGATGGAGGCAGACACAAGTAGATCACTCATAAGGAAGACTAGGAAAAGACAGGCAACATTTATAGGCCATTTTATGAGGAAGGGGGATTTGGAGCACCTGGTTACAACAGGAAAGCTGGAGGGTAGGAGAGCACCGGGTAGACCCAGGGTGAAAATGCTGGACGGACTTGCAGAGTGGCTGGGGACGTGGAGGGTGGGGGAGATGCTAGAGGCAACAAGAGATAGAGACAAATGGAAGTCCATGATCGCCAGCGCCATGCGGCAGGGCAGCTGATGATGGTGAGTCATTGAGGAAGAGATGACGATGACGACACTGTTGATTTTTACTTGGATTTGGTCCCTCATGAAGAGAAATTGTATATGGAATACACGCAACACAATCAACACGTCATCATCATCATCATCAGGCGCCCTGCCGCATGGCGTTGGCGACCATGGACCTTCAACCATCTCTATCTCTCGTTGCCCCCAGCATCTCCCCTACCCTCCTCATCCCCAGCCTACTCTGCAAGTCCGTCCAGCATTCTTTCCCAGGGTCTACCTGGTGCTCTCTTTCCCTCCGGCTTTCTCGTTGTGACCAGGTGCTCCAAATCCCCCTTCCTCATAAAATGGCCTATAAATGTTGCTTGTCTTTTCCTAATCTTCCTTATGAGTGATCTACTTGTGTCTGCCTCCAAATCAACACGTAGATATACACAACACCAGTGTGGAACAGATTAATAATATGTAAACAGCATCATGACGTGGTTACATTCGTATCTGTGAGTTTAAATGTCGTACAAAAAAACGAAGATCAATTACGTACGACATCAGCCGTCTTTGAAGATATCGACAGTATAATAAAACATATATTGAAATGGTGAAGGTTTCCTGTAATGTTTTGGTCAAATACAGCTATCTCAAATCTTTCGTAGTGCTGGAAGTTAGCAAGAACCGACCAAGTAAGGAAAAAAGCAACAACTCAGTTTTCACTTTGGGGAAAATGGTACGAATTTGGATTAGAAAAAAAAGAGCGGATCTGTTTATTTCTCAGTTTTCTAAAAGAAAAATGACATGACAGTGCTCGCGTACATTCCAAAGAGTAGTATCACAGATGCTCTGCGATGGAAACGGATCCAAATCGATCATGACAAAATGATCTGAGCTGTGAAATTTCAACGTACACTGATCAGATGTTGAGTTCCTTCATAACTTATAAGTCGGGTGTTTTTTCCCCCGCCAAAATTAAAGACAGAAATAAATCAGCATATTGTCATAGGTCGGATGTTTTTTCCCCCGCCAAAATTAAAGACAGAAATAAATCAGCATGTCGTCATAGGTCGGATATTTTTTTCTGCCAAAAAAAGACAAAAATAAATCAGCATATCGTCATAGGTCGGATGTTTTTTTCTGCCAAAATAAAGACAAAAAATAAATCAGCATATCGTCACTACCCTATTTTGGTGTACAAGTCTATCTTTCCTGCTGTTCTCTATTCAGCATGAATTTAATTCTAGTATCATATTACTAGTACTAGTCATCATCATCATCATCATCAGGTGCCTTGCCACATGGCGTTGGCGATCATGGCCTTCCATCTGTTTCTATCCCTTGTATCCTCAAGTACCTACTTCAGCCACTCTGCAAGTCCGTCCAATATCTTCTCCCTGGGTCTACCCTGTGCTCTCTTTCCCTCCAGCTTTCCTGTTGTGACCAGGTGCTCCAATTCCCCTTTCCTCAAAAAATGGCCTATGAATGTTGCCTGTCTTTTCCTTATCTTCCATTGCTAATATTATTACTACTACCATTACTACTACTATTGCTGCTACGGCTACTACCATTACTATTGCTATAATTAATTCATTATTACTATGTTATCATATTTAAATTTGTAAATGGGGATGAATTTCTATACTAACAGATCTTGCCGTGAGAAGAGCACCAACCTTTCTATCGAAAAAAGGGAAGTAATTGTAAGAGGACAACAAAAGATAGTCTTAATGTTCAGGTGGCTTAATACCCGTTTTGCGTGTCTTTGAACCTGAAAATGAGCCATACAGATTTCATGGTCAGAACATTTTGCTTTCTTTGTGCTGAAATATATTTTTACTCGTGTTTGGCGGTAGGCTTGCTCTTTCTGAAAACAAAATTGAAAAAAAGATCTGGGTTTTTTTTTTTTTTGTTTCACGATTTTATGCCACTACTACTCAAAACCAACCAACCAACCAATTATATTGGTTAATTAGAACTGAAACACTGAACATCACAATCTTGGTACCCAAATCTGGGTAGGTCTGCCCCCTTAAGAAACAAAAAGTCTTAATCTGTTTTCAGAGTTCAAGTGATACATCTTTTAGTAGCATCGATAAAATACAGACATACACACAATCGAACACGTGGACACTCGCACATACAGACACTTTGACACATCACGCACGCACACATCACATACATACATACATACATACATACATACATACAGACATACAGACAGACAGACAGACAGTCACGTACACATTTATTAGTATTTTCTTTCCTGCATTTTTCCTTCTATCTCTTTCAAACAAAAAATGATTTCACTCTTTGAAGGCATTTTGTGTAATGTTTTATATAACTGATTTATCGATGTGTTTATTATGAGTATTTTTCGTTTTAGGCAGATCTGGGGAATATCAACAAAGTTTGAGTAATTGTCATTCTCTCTCTCTCTCTCTCTCTCTCTCTCTCTCTCTCTCTCTCGCTGTCTGTCTATCTGTCTGTCTCTGTCTGTCTGTCTCTGTCTGTCTCTGTCTCTCTGTCTGTCTGTCTGTCTGTCTGTCTGTCTGTCTGATTCTCTCTCCCTCTCTCTCTCTCTGTCGTTTTGGCCAGCTTCGTGAAAACATGTTTATCCCATGTCTTCAACGCCGGTGTTTCTGCTATCCATCTGTAGTTAGTAGAGAAACAAAGACATCAATAAGTTAGCACCAACAGATATCGATGTACAGTCTCTCACCCCATGCCTGTTGATCTAGCTCCCATAATCAGGGCTGAACTGTTTGGTTTAGTTTCTACGTCGGCACTCACTTCAGGTGATGTAGGCCGACTGGGATAGCCGTCCCAGGGAAGTGTGGGAAGGGGGATGGGTGGCTTATCTAATCCTTATACTGACAGCACCAGAACAACAATGATGTTAAGATGGGACAGTGAGAAGGCCAGTTTTAATGTAGCCCTCCCCTCGCCCCCCCCCCCCCTCTTATCTAATCCTATACTGACACCACCAGAACAACAATGATGTTTAGATGGGACAGTGAGAAGGCCAGTGTTGATGCAGCGCACTCCGGGATTTGAACCCACAACCATCAGCATGTGAATCCGACTGTTAACCAATTGAACTACCGAGGCCCGCGGGCTCAAAACTGTACCAGTCCTATGGTTTATAACTGCTGAAAACTGATTACGCAGCAATTTCACGCGCAGCATCCGTCAAACAACTTGCTCAGCGTGCAAACACACACACACACACACACACACACACACACACACACACACACACACACACACACACACACGCACGCACGCACACACGCACGCAAACACACACACGCGCGCACGCACGCAAACACACACACACACACACACGCACGCAACACACACACACACACACACACACACAAACAAACACACACACACACACACGCACGCACGCAAACACACACACACGCACGCACACGCACGCACACGCACGCACACGCACGCACACGCACGCACACGCACGCACGCAAACACACACACACACGCACGCACGCACACACACACACACGCACGCGCGCACACACACACACACACACACACACACACACACACACTCACACACGCACACGCAGAGATCCCTCCCTGACAACGCTGGTTGTAAACAGTAAAAGTGAACATTTATCAAAATGAAAAACAAATAAATAACCAAACACAGGATGGAAGGATGAAACAAACAATGAAAAAAACAAGTAAACCATCTATCAAACTAACGAAAATTTTCCCCGATGATCACATAAATAACCAGGTTCTCACGCGGAGGGAGGGGACGTAACTGTAAGATACATTAAAATTACGTCCCTTGCCGTTCAGGTCACCTTTTGTGAACCTGTGAAGAATGATACGAACCTTCTGGCCCGACAGCATCTCCAGCTCACAAGTACTCGCTAAATGCAGTCAACAGAATGTTGACACCATCATCGTGATAAGACAATAGAGAAGGCCTAATTTAACCCTTTGATTCCCTCACCCCATCCCACCAGTTCGAAAAACTTAACCCTTCGACTCCCCCGCCCTGTCCACCAGCTTCCTGGTGAGGGAGTCAAAGGGTTAAGTTTTTGCTTCTTGCAGGAAGCTGGTGGATAGGGTGAGGGAGTCAAAGGGCTATGTTTTTTTGCATCTTGCAGGAAGCTGGTGGATAGGATGAGGGAGTCAAAGGGTTAAGTTCTTGCTTCGCTAGCGTGCTTGACAATGCAGGACGCTGGTGGACAAGGGTGAGGGAATCAAAGGTTAAACACGTCATCCAAAGACAGCAAGGTAACATAACGAGGACAAGTCTTCACTGAACACTAAAAGGAAGACACAATAGTAGAATACCCAGGACCACCTGGCGATGAACAGCAGAAGGAGAACTCCAGGCCCAAATTATTATACCCAGGGAACCATACATAGACTGGTTTAAAGCACAGATGAGTGGAAGATCTTAACTGCTGCACTTGATGCCAATTGCGGTACAGAAAGACAAGAAGGCTCACTGGTCTTCAACGGGTGAGACCGGGAAAATCAACCTATCTCTCCAACGTTTTATACCGAGGCAGCCGGGCAATGCCCTTCGTCTAACGATTTTCAACTGCCGTGGGATCTTTATCGTGCGCAGCCAGAAGGCACACAGGGTCCGACTCATTTTTCGTCCCCTTTCGAAGGACTAGACGTTCAGTTCGATTTTCCGGTCAAACTGAGGAGAAAAGTCAAAGCCTCTACGGGGAGCGAACCCTGGAACCTCGAGTTTAGTTATTGGCAGGCGAACGTCTGAACCATTCTGCTACTCTTCTCTCTGCTGCACAATGGACAGCAGGTAATTAAACAATACATCCTGTGTACGATAATGACCTTGAACTGAGTTTTGAGTCGTCTTTCTAAGAAACTGATTCTGTGCAAAATTGTTGGCTTTGATAGTAAAGCTGTGAGTTTGAGGTCTAACATCTCGAGTTTAATCCCAGCCTGCAATACAAAAAATGGCCTGTTCGCTGCCCATCGTAATGCTCATTCTTATGATGACAGCTTAGAAAAAAGCTGACCACATATCTCCTCTTCTGGCACAACTTCACTGGCTCCCTGTACCAAAGCGCATACAGTACAAACTAGACACCATGTGCTACAAAAGCCTCAATAACGCAGCCCCCGATTACCTGTCAAGCCTACTTGAATCTATGTTCCCTCTCGTACCCTCCACTCTGCCTCCGATCCTCGAATTTTCGCTTTCCACGCACTAAGCTCAATACCTATGGTCCACGAGCCTTCTCTGTTTCTGGTCCACTCTCCTGGAACAAAGTTCTTCTCTCAGTCCGTCAGCAACCTACTTTTGTCTCCTTCAAGTCCGCTCTAAAAACTCACCTTTTCTCCTCTACATAAAATCCTGACCTCACTCAACCCCCTCTGCAGCCTGTCTCCACTCGGAAGGGAATCACATTGTAATATGTAATTGTATATAATATGCTCTCGAAAAATTTTCCATTGCTTTTATTCTTTCTCCCCATTTATAGCCATGTGTGTGTGGTGTGTGTGTGTGTGTGTGTGTGTGTGTGTGTGTGTGTGTGTGTGTGTGTGTGTGTGTGTGTGTGGTGTGCCATGTGTGTGCGTGCGTGCGTGTGTGTCTGTTCAGCGCTTAGATTTGATTTTATCAAGATTTTGCGCTATATGAATAT
The DNA here is from genome assembly GCA_030674185.1 of Monoplex corrugatus. Lineage (NCBI taxonomy): Eukaryota > Metazoa > Mollusca > Gastropoda > Littorinimorpha > Ranellidae > Monoplex > Monoplex corrugatus. The sequence goes on along the minus strand of CM060310.1, from coordinate 85,957,105 downwards.
TGTAATTATCATTATTAGTGTCTTTTTAAAGCCCTGTCTTCTCACCCACCTCCCTCGTCTCTACTTCAAGATCTTGTGAGTGCATAGAGTTTTGCGTAAGCTTAAGGAGTCAGCCTAGAAACGAATGTCAAATTAGTTTGGGTGAAGCGCATGCGAACTGTCCAAATCTGATGGGTCATTCTAGAATCAACGGCAAAATCAAAAGTGAACTGATAAATCATCAGTTGGTACAACTGTTAGAATACTGGAACAATCTCTGCACTGAACGAAACACGTGCAGTGCAGTAAATTATCAGCTGGTACAAACTGAGTAAAACAGAAACACGAAGGAACAGAATTCATTGCTGTTTCTGATTTCTGAATCATCACTGTGTATACAGTTACATCTCTCCAGGCTTCATTAAGAATGCAAGACTAGGATCTTTAACCCTTTGACTCATGCACTCTGTCCACAAGCATCCTGCACTGTCAACCATGCTAGCAAAGCAAAAACTTAACTCTTTGACTCCTTCACGCTTCCTGCAGGAAGCTGGTGGATAGCGTGAAGGAGTCAAAGAGTTAAGTTTTTGCAGATGATAGATAGGGTGTGGGAGTCAAAGGGTTAATTCACATTTGAAAAACTATTCATGATATCCAAAGATTTCTTGCTGACACATTGATGATTTTGGGATGCCATACATCCCTGTTTCTGTCTCCTTTCGTCTCTGGCAAGTTCCCCTTCACACTCCAGCTTCTTCCTGACATTGTGGTAAAGAGTTGTGTGCCAAAGTCATTTCAGTCCTTCAACGGTTCTTTGATTATTAATGAGCGCAGTAGTCTTATGGGTAAATGTCTGGCTTCCAATCAGAAGGTCATGGGTTAGATCCTAGACACCTTTGTCTGATGGGTAAAGGGTGGAGAGTTTTGTTATCTCCCAGATTAACATGTGTGCAGACCTGCCAATGCCCAGGTCCCCTTTATGTCTATTCAAATGTGGAATATCAAATATATACGCTAACGATCCTGTATGTCATGCCAATGGCTGACTTACCGAAGACACACACACACACACACACACACACACACACACACACACACACACACACACACACACACACACGACGCACACACACACGGACGCACACACACACATACACACCGTCTAATATCACTTATAGTGTAAAGACGTTAAATCAAGCAACGAACGAACATACGCACACACACACACATGCGCACACATTACAAACAAACAAACAAACACACACACACACACACACACACACACATACCCGCGCCACACACACACACACACACGCCCCAACACACACACAAAACACACACACACATACGACACATTACAACAACAAACACACACACACGCGCGCGCGCGCACACACACATACACACGCACACACACACATACCCATGCACACACACACACACACACACAACACACACACACACACACACACACCATGCACGCCCACCATTATGTAGATTGTAACAACATGATGGAATGTGGTCAGTTTTTCTAACAGCTTCAGTTCTCAGTGCTCCACTTCACAGTTTGATTATTTATAAAACGCAGTGAATCCAACTCAGCTTGGAGATTGGCATTAGAAAAAACATGTATAAAGTACTTTGAGTATTGTCAGGAATCTTTCCCTCTCTCTCTTTCTCATATTTTTTTATAAGACGGATTATATGACAAAGTACATCCACGTGTTTCCTGTGACGATTTTATATCTGACAATGTCTTGATTCAGGCAAAGTACGGTTACTTATCAGAAGGGAATATACCATTCGCATTCTCTCTCTCTCCCTCTCTCTCTCTCTTCTCTCTCTCTTCTCTCGCTCACTATTTATCACTTCTCCCCCTCCTCTCTCTGTGTCCTTCTCTCTCCTTCTCTCTGTCTGTGTGTCTGTCTCTCGCTCTCTTCCTCTTTTTTTTTTTATCTCTTTCCTTCTCTCTCCCCTCTCTCTGCGGCCCTCTCTCTCCTTCTCTCTGTCAGTCTGTCGCTCTCTCTTTTTTTTTCTCTCTCTCTTTCTCTCTCTCTCACTCACTCCTACTCTCTCTCTCTCTCCTATCTATCTATCTATCTATCTATCTATCTATCTATCTATCTATCTATATATTATCTATCTATCTTTCTCACCTTTGAATCTCAGAGCACACGACGTGTGAAGTTTCCAGACATGTCATTGGCCAGTTCTGTTAAAAGCATAAGTTCCGCTGATTTCTTACTCTTTTCACCGAGAAGAACAAACAGAAACAGCCCACAAACTGACTGTCTATAGTAGAAACTTCAACCCCTGCAACCACACGCTCAGAACACCATACAAAGGTGCCTTCACAAACAACTTTAAAAGAAGAATCCACAGATAGCGAACTAGCACTAACCCTGTGCAGATTCACTCAGTCCAGTATATGTATGCACGCCTTCGTCTCTGAAGCTCTCTGAAGCAACTCTGCGAAAGAAAGAATAAAAAGTTGTCCCCACTCAACAAATCCAGAGAACTTTCGAATAAACATCTATCACCCAAGGAATTAGCACTTAGACTTGCAGAAACACTCAGTCCCAATAATATGTGCCTTCAGTCTTGGAGCCTTGGGCTCAACACCAAAGCTGGAATCCTGGAGTCGCATGACTTTTATAGCTGGCTGGCATCGTCACCAATCGATCCCAAGAACGCCTGACGAAGTTGTCTGGCGTGGAGGCAGAGCCATGCGCTATCGGGGACACAGGCGTTATCTCCCTTTGACAGCTCTTGATGGATGATGACGAAACACTCAGCGCTTTCTTATGACATTAAAAAAAAGGCGTTCTCGCGTATTAGCCTCCCTTTTTCTTTTTAGTCCTGATGCCTTCGCGGCGAAGAAGAAAGAATGTCTGTCTGTCTGTCTGTCTGTCTGTCTTTCACTCTGTCTGTCTTTGATTAAGAATAAAGCGTATCTCTCTCTCATAAAGATAACAGATTTCTCTGTCTCCGCCTCCTTTTCTCTGTCTCATCCCGTCTCTCTCTCTCTCTCTCTCTCTTTCTCTCTGCGTGTCTCTGGTCTCTCTGTCTTTATCGATTTCTTTTCTTCTCCGTCTGTCTCTCGTTCTCACTCTATTTGTCTATCTGTCTATCTGTCTGTCTATCTATCTATCTGTATATCTATCTATCGATCTGTCCATATATCTGTCTGCCTGTTTACGTCTAAATCTCTCTCTCTCTCTCTTCCCTCTCTCTTCTCTATCTCTCTCTCTCCATATCTTTTCCTATCTCCTTCTCCTTCTTTCTCTCTCTTTCACTCTCTCGCTCCCTCCCTTCCTCTCCCTTTCTCTGTCAGTCCGTCTCTCTATATCTTTCTTTTTCTTTCCTCTCTCTCCTTTTCTCTCTCTGTCTCTGTCTGTCTCTCTCTCTCTCCTTCTCTCGCTCTGTCTGTCTGTCTGCCTCTCTCTCTCTTTCTCGCTCTCTCTTTCCCTCTCTCTTTCTCTTTCTCTCTATGCCCCTCTCTCTTTTTCTGTCTGTCTGTTGTCTGTCTGTCTGTGCTCTCAGTTCTCCTCTCTCTGTCTGTCTTTTTCTGTCAATTTGTATTTGCCTCTGTCTCTGACTGTTTTCTTTATCTGTCTTTCTCTTATCTAATGACAAAGTGTCTCTCGCGCATCAGTATAAAGAGAGCTCTCGGTCTGTCTGTCTTCGTTTATGTTTCTGTCTGCCTTCCCTTTCTCTCTCTCTCTCTCTCCCTCTCCCTCATCCCTCTCTCTCTCTCTATCTCTCTCTCATCCTCCCTCTCTCTCTATCTCTCTCTCCCTCATTCCTCTCTCTCTCTCTCTCTTAATTCTCTTTCTTTTTTTCTCTTGCTCGTAATGTCTCTACATCTCAGTCTCTCTCTCTCTTTCTCTCACTCTGTGTCTCTCTCTGTCTCTCTCTGTCTCTGTATGTATATGTGTCTCTGGCTCTCTCTCTGTCTGTTCGTCTGTCTGTCAGTCTGTTTGTCTGTCTGTCTCTTTCTCTCTCTCTCTGCTAATGTATTTTCTCTTCCTTCGATTGTGCCCCTGTCCATTTCACTCAGCTTCTGTTCTCTTTCTGTGTGTCTCTCTGTTCCCGTTTTTGTCTGTCTATATGTCCGATTATCTGTTCGGATTTCTACCATCTATTTCTACCTGTTTCTGTCTCTCTATCTCTGTCCGTCTTTGTCTCTGTTTCTGTATCAGTCTTTCTCTCCCAGCCCCTGCTCTCTGTTTCTCTGTTGTTGTTGTTTTTTCTCTCTCTCTCCCTCTCTTTCTGTCTCTCTCTGTCTCTGTCTCTCTCTGTCTGTCTCTCTGTCTGTCTGTCTGTTTCTCTCTCTCCTCTCTCTCTCTCTCTCTCTCTCTCTCTCTCTCTCTCTCAGGTCACAAGAGAAACGGATACAGGTTCAATTGAGGACAAAGCTTGATCCCGAGAGAGACGTGTAATTGCTATTGGCTGCAATATTGGCACACGAGTTCAAACAAAAATCCTGATTATGATGGATATAACGAGGCAACGCTTTCTCGCGGAGCCTCGACTCTTGCAGAAAACGGATGGAAGCTGGTGGACAGGGTGAGAGTGTGAAAAGGTGTAGTAGAAGTTGATGAATAGTTTCGGGGAGTGAATAGGGCTGAAAACGGGTGACAGAGTTTGAGAACCACTGGTGGGTAGAGTAGGGAGTGAAATAGTTAAAAAAAAAGAAAAAAAAACTGGTGGATAGGTTGAGGACGTAAAAGGGTTAATGAACGTGGACGATAGGATGAGATGGTGAAAGGGTTAAAGAAGCTGGTGAATAGGGTGAGGGAGTGGAAGGATCAAGGGAGTTTTTGGAGAGGGTAAAGGAATGAAAACATATAGAAGCTAAGTAATAAGGCACAAGAGCAAAAGAGTTAAGGGAATGTGTGGATTGGGTGAGGATGTGAAGGGGTTAAGGGAACTGGTGGATAGGGTGAAGGAGTGGAAGGGTTAAGGAAGCTGGTAGTTAAAGTGAGGGAGTAAACGATTAAGGAAGCTGATGGACAGAGTTAGGGAATGAAAGGGTTAAGGAAGCTGGTGGATAGGGTGAAGGAGTGAAAGGGTTAAGGAAGCTGGTGGCTAAAGTGAGGGAGTGAAAGGGTTAAGGAAGCTGATGGATAAAGTTAGGGAGTAAAGGGTTAAGGAAGTTGGTAGATAAAGTGAAGGAGTAAAGGGTTAAGGAAGCTGGTGGTTAGAATGAGGAGTGAAAGGGTTAAGGAAGCTGGTGGATAGAGTGAGGAGTGAAAAGGTTAAAGAAGCTGGTGGATAGAGTGAGTGAGTGAAAGGTTAAGGAAGCTGGCAGATAGGGCAAGGAGTGAAAGGGTTAAGGAAGCTGGTGGATAGAGTGAGGAGTGAAAGGGTTAAGGAAGCTGGTGGATAGAGTGAGGAGTGAAAGGGTTAAGGAAGGTGGTGGAGAGAGTGAGGATTGAAAGGGTTAAGGAAGCTGGTAGAGAGAGTGAGTGAGTGAAAGGGTTAAGGAAGCTGGTGGATAGGGCAAGGAGTGAAAGGGTTAAGGAAGCTGGTGGATAGAGTGAGGAGTGAAAGGGTTAAGGAAGCTGGTGGAGAGAGTGAGGAATGAAAGGGTTAAGGAAGCTGGTGGAGAGAGTAGGGGACTGAAAGGGTTCAGGAAGCTGGTGGATAGAGTGAGGAGTGAAAGGGTTAAGGAAGCTGGTGGAGAAGTAGGGACTGAAAGGATTCAGGAAGCTGGTGGATAGAGTGAGGAGTGAAAGGGTTAAGGAAGCTGGTGGAGAGAGTAGGGGAGTGAAAGGGTTAAGGAAGCTGGTGGAGAGAGTAGGGTAGTGAAAGGGTTAAGGAAGCTGGTGGATAGGCCAAGGAGTGAAAAAGGTTCGACGGCTATCATTTGTTACAGCGGATTTCTGTCTCTAAGAAGAAGTAGGCTGGCACAACACGACGCAACTCATTTTTTTTTTTATCTTTATTCCTCTATATGTGTATATTTGATCCCCTACTTTCCAGCTCAGAATGCAAGAGTGATGACAGAAAGTAACCTTACCAAGTTATCAGTCTTCCACAGAAAGAACCTTCCAAATTACATACAAATCTTCTGGCTCAACTTCATCTCGAACTAACAACTATTTATTAGTCAAAAATATACGGGCATGATGATCATAAACAGATGAAGATGGTCTGGGACCCATTCGAAGAGAACAGTCTAACATCGCTTGAAATGCCCTTTAATGGACACTTGAGGAATGACAGAAAACAAAAAAACAAGCAAGCAAGCAAGCAAGCAAGCAATCAAGCAAACAACAACAACAACAAACAAAACAAACAAACAAGCAAACAAACAAACAAACACAACAAACAAACAAACAAACAACAAACATGCAAACAAACAACAAACAAACAAACAAACAAACAAGCAAGCAAGCAAACAAACAAACAAACAAACAAACAAACAAACAAACAAACAAACAAACAAAAACCATCTGGTGAAGAACAATAAACAGTGATGTGAAAGCCCTGAAAACAACACACGTGGTTTACTATACAGAGGGCTGCCGAGAACAGACAGAAGAGGAGATCCGTTGATGCTGCCTTGTACGTGTGTGGCAAATAGTCAGTCAGTCAGTCAGCCAGTGAGTCAGTCAGTGATTAAGTAAGTAAGTAAGTAAGTGAGTGAGTGAGTAAGTGAGTGAGTAAGTGAGTGAGTAAGTGAGTGAGTAAGTGAGTGAGTAAGTGAGTGAGTAAGTGAGTGAGTAAGTCAGTCAGTGAGTAAGTCAGTCAGTGAGTAAGTCAATCAGTGAGTAAGTCAGTCAATCAATCTTCCAGCCAATCAGTGAGTAAGTACATAATTAATGTAAGTCAGTCAGTCAGTCAGTAATAAGTCAGTCAGTCAGTAATAAGTCAGTCAGTCAGTCAGTAATAAGTCAGTCAGTCAGTCAGTCAGTAATAAGTAAGTCAGTCAGTCAGTCAGTCAGTGAGTCAGTCAGTAATAAGTCAGTCAGTCAGTCAGTCAGTAATAATAAGTCAGTCAGTCAGTCAGTAATAAGTCAGTCAGTCAGTCAGTAATAAGTCAGTCAGTCAGTCAGTCAGTAATAAGTCAGTCAGTCAGTTTGTCAGTCAGTAATAAGTCAGTCAGTCAGTCAGTCAGTCAGTAAGTAAGTAAGTAAGTAAGTAAGAGGTAAGTAAGTAAATAAGGAGATAAGTAAGTATGTAAGGAGGTAAGTAATAAGTAAGTAGTCAGTCAGTCAGTTAGTCCGTCAGTAATAAGTCAGTCAGTCAGTCAGTAAGTAAGTAAGGAGGTAAGTAAGTAAGTAAGGAGGTAAGTAAGTAAGTAAGGAGGTAAGTAAGGAGGTGGATAAGTGATTGATTGATTGATTGAGTCAGTGAGTAAGTCAGTCAGTGAGTAAGTCAGTCGTGTAGTAGTAAGTCAGTTAATCAGTCAGTAATAAGTAGTAGTGAGTAAGTAGTATAATAAGTAAGTAAGTCAGTCAGTCAGTCAGTCAGTCAGTCAGTCAGTCAGTCAGCAGTCAGTAATAAGTAAGTAAGTCAGTCAGTCAGTCAGTCAGTCAGTCAGCCAGTCAGCCAGCCAGTCAGTCAGTCAGTCAGCCAGCCAGTCAGTCAGTGGATTGGTAAGCACCCATAAACTTGGAAATTTTCTATAGACTTTTTGACAGGGTCAACGTTTTTGTCGTTGTGGACCTCTCGGGAGTGAGTGGATGTTGTGTTCAAGAGAGATTCATTGTATCTGGACAATTCCATACGCACTCCACCCAAAAATCTGCCAGTAATTGTCTGGCAAACTTTTACAGCCTGCTTTACGTAAAGCCTTATGTGCTTGCAAGGTCTTGAAACGGGAAATGGAGGGGGAGGGGAACTTATAAACCATTAGGCCGACGCCACCAGCCTGATGGAAACATTAAGGTGGGCAGTAAACAGGTCAGTTTTCAATGTGGCGGGTTGGCATTGAATTCGAGGTATCCGATCCTGAGTCCACGGCTCTATCCAAATGCGTGCTGCGCATACAATTACAGTTTATCAGGTCATCCAGAAAGACTACCACGCAGATCACGATATTCATAAATAAATCACTGTTTGAGTAGAATTCACCTAAGTAGACTTTTTGTCAACTAGATCACTCACCACACTAGGTAACTTAAAGTACAAAGCCAATCAACCAACCAAATAAACGAATAAATAAATAATAATGAATAAAAATGACTACATAATAAAAGATAAACAAATAAATAAATTAGTAATCAGCCAAAAAAATAAATATACAAATATTTAAATAAACAAATAAACAAACAAACAAATAAATGAATAAATGAACGGATAAATAAATAAATAAATAAATAAATAGATAAAGAAATACAAAAAACAACAACCAACCAACAAAATAAATAGATAAATGAATAAATGAATAAACAAACACGCAAATAAATAAACAAATAAACAATACATTTAAACGAAACAAAAATAGGAATAAAATCTGAAATTAGCAAAGAAGAGAGTGGAGAGAGAAAGAGAGAGAGACAGAGAGAGAGAGAGAGAGAGAGAGAGAGAGAGAGAGAGACAGAGACAGAGAGACAGAGAGACAGAGAGAGAGAGACAGAGACAGAGACAGAGAGACAGAGAGACAGAGAGACAGAGAGAGAGAGAGAGAAAGAGAGAGAGAGAGAGAGATGTGTGTGTGTGTGTGTGGTGTGTGTGTGTGTGTGTGTGTGTTGTGTGGGTGTGAGGGAGAGAGAGAGAGAGAAAGAGAGAGAGAGAGAGATAGAGACACAGAGACACAGAGACAGAGACACGCAGACACAGAGACAGAGACACAGAGACAGAGATCCAGAATTAATGTCACGCTATGTAAATGTCATGAGATAATGCTTGCCATATTGACATATTCACCCGCTTGTGCTGGAGCAACAGTGTTGGTTATTTGATATTCATTACTCGCTAAATTGTCGCGGAAACCGGGTACATATGCACAGGGATGGGTTTGCTGGAATGCATGCCTGTCACGAAACATTTCTCCTGTTTTTTTAAGTCCATTTCGTTTTTATTTCTTCAGTTTCATGGCACAGGGATTGGTTTATGCGTGTTTAAGTAGGTCATTGATGGAGTCATGGCACAGTGGTTAAACCCACCTGTCTGCCCATCGACAAGGTATTGAACAGTTTCGGGTTCAACGCTTGTTCGGGCAGGGTAGCCTTGTCTCTATTCCCTTGTACTGGTCTTTCCGATAACCGAGCAAGTGATATAGTCGTTTAGAGCACTTGAATCCCTGGCCTACACAAACAAGGGGCATTTTTACCTTATCGTCTTGTTTAAATTATATTCACCAGAATTATATTTTGCTGAAGAAAAACGTTTATGTTTATATCAATCGCCATGGTGTAGTGGTTAATGCAACGGACAACCGACTGGAAGGTTGTGGGTTCGAATCCCAATAAGTCCCATCAACAATCATTGTAGCGGTTTTCGGCACTAACCGGCTCCTATCCAGAGTTGTGCGTGCTATGGGCTCATTGCGAAGACTGGGATCACACATTCGAGTCTCATTTACTTCAAGGATGCGTCAGTGAGGGTGTTGCTCAAATCTTCCGACCAGAGCCGCAAATGTCTGTATCTCTCAGGCCTGGATGACGCAAGGAGATACTATGATAGTAAGCGCAGAGTACAGCCCTGTCACGCAGTCTCATCCCTAGATGGAACTCCTTAGCATCATGATTATCATCCTCATGTTTACAAAAGCTTGCATGCTTTTCTGGCCTTTCCTCCATTCCTCTACAGGGGCCCCCCGTACGGATGCCGGGGGATTTTTCAGTATAAATAGTGTCCCCACCTTCTGGAAATTCTGTGATAAAAATTTCCTCTTTTCTGTCACTCTCTTTGGTTTTTTTATGCGCCTGTCTTGTCTGGTTGTGTTAAATACGCGTTCTGATTCTTTTTTCGTGATTTTTCTGGTTCCTGTTTGTTTGAACGCGGGCAGTCACACTTGTTTTAGATTACAAAAGTTCAGATTTGATGTAAAATGTGACATCATGCAATGAAGCACGTAACAAAAACAAGATGTGATACCAATACAACTAATACAAATAAAACGCAGTCTTAGAGTAATCACCATCATCATCAGGTGCCTTGACACATGGCGTTAGCGATCATGGCCTTCCATCTGTTTCTATCCCTTGTTGCCCCAAGCGCATCTTCCACCCTCTCAGTCTTCAGCCACTCTGCAAATCCGTCCTATATTTTCTCCCTGGGTCTACCTGGTGTTTTCTTTCCCTCCAGCGTTCCTGTTGTGACCAGTGCTCCAATTCCCATATCCTCATAAATTAGCTTTTAAATGTTGCCTGTCTTTTCTTTATCTTCCTTATGAATGATCTTCTTGTGTCTGCCTCCATCATAGGTGTCTCGTTTGTTTTGTTTGCTGTCCATGGAACTCTCCACATTCTTCTTAGGAACTACATCTCGGCTGCCTCGATCTTGTTCTGGCTTGCTTGTCTTAGGGTAATGGGACATCCACAACGAGTGCGACTGCCCGCGTTCCTACAGCACACATCCGGTTCCTGTTTGCTTGAACGCGGGCAGTGGCACTTGTTTGTGGATTTCCTATTAACCGTTTGACTCCTGCACCCTGTCCACCAGCATCCTGCATTGTCAATCATGCTACCAAAGCGAAAACATAACCCTTTGACTCCTGCACCCTGTCCACCAGCTCCCTACGGGAAGCTGGTGGATAAGGTGAGTGAGCCAAAGGGTTAAGTTTTTACAGCTGTTGGATAGGGTGCGGGAGTCAAAGGGTTAAAAACGAGTCAGTTAACCCGAATTGCATTCTGCTCTCTTGTTGCAGTGTTAAGATCTGAGACAGTTCTAATCTTACTTTAAATACCAATGGCTTGTTCTGCCCTTCATGGTTGTGTCTCAATGCTTGTTTCCTGCAACCGCCACCCCCTTTTAAGGAGATCAATCTTGTGATAGCCTTGAACGTGCTCACAAAGGAAGCAGTTCCTGTGTCTTCTTTTCTAACATCCGATCACTCTAGACTGTAAATAGCTCAGTACATGGACTACTTTACTGGGGTTTTTTTCTGTCACAGTGCTGAAAATAAACGCATTTCATTTTAATGATTTTTTTTCTTCACTGCTGAGAATAACGCACCACGTGTCCATTGTCTTGATTCCAATCACCTTCAGAAGAAAAGACAAGGCTCATTCAGACTGACAGAAGGGAGGGGCTCTGAGAGAGAGAGAGAGAGAGGGAGAGAGAGAGAGAGAGAGAGAGAGAGAGAGAGAGAGAGAGAGAAAGAGAGAGAGGGAGAGAAAGGGAGAAGGAAAAAGAAAGAAAAAGAGAGAGAAAGACAGAGAGAGAGAGAGAGAGAGAGAGAGAGTGAGAGAAGCAGAGAGAGAGAGACAGAAAGAGAATGAGTGAAAGAGAGAGACAGAGAGAAAGAAAGACAGAGAGTGAGAGAGAGAGAGAGAGAGAGAGAGAGTATGTGTGTGTTTGTGTTTGTTTGTGTGTGTGTGTGTGTGTGTGTGACAGAGAGAGAGGGAGTGAAAGAGAGAGACAGGCAATAAGAGAGAGAGAGAAAGAAACAGAGAGAGAGAGAGACAGAGAGAGATAGATAGATAGATAAGAGAGAGATGGAGAGAGAGAGAGAGAGAGAGAGAGAGGAGAGAGAGAGAGAGAGAGAGAGAGAGAGAGAGAGAGAGAGAGAGAGAGAGAGAGAGAGAGAGAGAGAGATTGAGGGTGAATGAGGCAATGGCAATAGCAGAGGGAAGACAGGGAGTGAGATGATGAAAACGATATTTTATTTTCTAACAAAAATGACATTTCTAAAAAATGAAATAAAATAAAATAAAATAAAAATAAATAAAATAAAATGAAATAAAATAAAATAAAATAAATAAAGCAAAACAAAATAAAATAAAATAAAACAAAATCAAATAAAACAAAATAAAATAAAATGAAATAAAATAAAATAAAATAAAATGAAATAAAGTAAAGTAAAATAAGATGAAATAAAATAAAACAAAAATAATATAGAACAAAATAAGATAAATGAAATAAAATAGAATAAAATAAGATAAAGCGAAATAAAATGAAATGAAATAGAATATGATAAATGAAAGAAAATAAAATGAGATAAAATGAAATAAAATTAAATAAGATAGAAGACGTCGAAAATTTGAACATATTTTATGACTCAAGGACAGTAGCATTAGGTCCTAGCGGACCTGTCACACAGCTAGTCAGAGAAAGAGACAGAGGGAAAGAAAGACAGAAAGCAGACAGGAAATATTACCATACAACTGGCCTTCTTTTTCCTTTCCCACACCCCAGCGTCTCCTTTTCTTTTTCCCTGTTTACACCCCCCCCTCCCCCGTTCATTCGAAGGGAAAAAATGAACAGTGTGATCGATCAAGCCATTATGATAACTTCCTTTTACTAAGGAATTAGTACAGTATACTTATATAGAGTAAGTACTATTTATGGTCACTTAGACCTTGATCAATGTTCACTCGAAATAATACTACGTAAAATAACAATTTTATACCAACGAATACACCTTTTACATTTGTTCAGAACAATTTGACATTTAAAACCAGTAAATGCACATTTTACATTTGTTCAGAACAATTTGACATTTAACCCTTTGACTCCCGCACCCTATCTACCAACTACAAAAACTTAACCTTTTGATTCCCTCACCCTATCCACCAGCTTCCTGCAGGAAGCTGGTGGATAGGGTGAGGGAATCAAAGGGTTAAGTTTTTGCTTTGCTAACATGGTTGGCAATGCAGGATGCTGTTGACCGGAGTGCGGGAGTGAAAGGGTTAAAACCAGTAAATGCACATTTTACATTTATTCAGAACAATCTGACTTTTTGAACCAGTAAATGCACGTTTTACATTTGTTCAGAACAATTTGACATTTCAAACCAGTGAATGCACATTTTACATTTGTTCAGAACAATTTGACATTTTTAAACCAATAAGTGAAAGGGTTAAAACCAGAAAATGCACATTTTACATTTATTCAGAACAATCTGACTTTTTGAACCAGTGAATGCACATTTTACATTTGTTCAGAACAATTTGACATTTTTAAACCAATAAGTACACATTTTACATTTGTCCAGAACAATTTGACATTTTTAAATCAATGAATGCACATTTTACATTCGTTCAGAGCAATCCGACACTTTTAAACCAGTGAATACATATTTTACATTCGTTCAGAACAACCCGACATTTTTAAAACAGTGAAATGCACATTTTACATTTGTTCAGAACAATCTGACATTTTCAAACCAGTGAATGCACATTTTAATTTGTTCATAATAATCTGACATTTTTTCAAGCAGTGAACGCACATTTTAAGTTCGTCTTATCACAAAATGCCATTCACGTGCCTTCCTCAAAAAACCATTAAT
>CM060310.1:85933718-85938718 GCA_030674185.1 Monoplex corrugatus | reverse complement strand
GTTCCATGGACAGCAAAGAAAACAAACGAGACAGTATTGATGGAGGCAGACACAAGTAGATCACTCATAAGGAAGATCAGGAAAAGACAGGCAATATTTACACGCCATTCTATGAGGAAGGGGGATTTGGAGCACCTGGTCACAACGGGAAAGCTGGAGGGAAAGAGAGCACCAGATAGACCCAGGGAGAAAATGCTAGACGGACTTGCAGAGTAGCTGAAGACGAGGAGGGTGGAGGAGATGCTAGGGGCAACAAGAGATAGAGACAGATGGAGGTCCATTATCGCCAACGCCATGTGGCAGGGCACCTGATGATGATGATGATGACACCCACTGAAGACGGAATATGCAGACTGTGCAGTAATACACCGCTTACACAAAAAGTGTAGGCGAATAATATACGTGCATGTTCACGAGAAAAAGCACAACACAAGGAGAAAAAAATATACAATTTACGTTATTTACTATCATTATGTAAGTGGCATGTATTGCAGCCATTTCTGTCTGCTCTGGACAGATGTGTATATGGTAGCCTGGCTGTTTCAGGCCTCCTAGTGTTGGTGGTCAGGGTCTTCCTCTCTTAGGTCTTCACTCTAATGTCCATTGAGGGACAATCTGGGTGATGCTATACTCCTGTCTTCATATACGTCTTTCAATTTCATTTCCTCAACATAACATCTCCGGGCTGGGAAAAAAATCACATGCACATATACACCACAGATGGCAAGTGATGGAAAACACCCAAACGGCCATGACACAAGTTCTATACCTGCTTATAATCTCTACCTGCCAGCAAGCCCTGCTTAGTGTATGAGGTTTCTCTGTCTTTTCCTGTAGTAATTTGCCATTGAAACAACTTGGGATGATGTGCTTAGTCTATGGGTACTATATCTATTTTTGTATTTTTCTGTCATTAAAACACCTTGGGATGACGTACTTGGTCTGTGGGTTCTATATCAATTCATGTGTCAATCTGTCATTGAAACAACTCGGGATGATGCGCTTGGTAGATGGATTCTCTATTTATGTTATCAGTCTGTCATTGACACAACTTCTGATGATGTGTTTTGTCTATGAAGTCTATATCCATTCAAGTACCAATCTGTCACTGAAACAATGTGGGATGGTGTGTCCATTCCCTTTCCAGTTTCTTTTCTTGATGACGGTGTCCAGGACTGGTTGAATGCATAGGTGAATATGTGTAGACTGGAGATAGTACCAGGCCAGAAGATCTGTATGATCCTTTCGAGATTCCTTGTAAGGAAGCTAGGTAATTTGTAAGACAACTATTTGTCATCCACCAGGATTCTGAGCAGTAGATTAGGCCTATTACAGTCTCAGTTGGTATTGATGTTATGGTACGGCGTGGTTGGGGGGTAGTTGGGTGGATATCCGCGCACTGTTCAGTATTTTAAAGGTGTTTCTGGCCTTGACAAGATCGTTGTGAATGTCATTTCCTACTCCTCTGTAGGGCCTGATAACGCTGCAGATTCTGCTGACAAATCTTCTATGTTCTTGATATTTGAGACTACACTTGTCCACTCAGTGTATAACGGTAAGGTAAACGCATCTTGAAAGACATTCACAATGGTCAAGCCATACTAAAGTCCACATTTCATTCATATTTACAACTTTTGTCGTAGTAGAAGCCTCCTAGTTGTGCTATTTTGGTCGAACTTGTCATTTCGCCATTTTCTGTTAAGAAAGCCGTTTTTGACGGAATCAAACTGCCATAAATTTGCCCAGCTGAACAATCCACGATTACTTCTGTTTTGTATGTTTACTCACTGCATGATACAGCGATCTACCAAATTTGACCCCTTCTAAAACACTGAATATCCCTATCGAAACAAAAGCCAGGATTCTGAGAACGATCTTCGTATCCACGCTGACGTATCAGTCCCGGAGCTGGATATTAAAACCCTTGAGATAAGGATCACAATAATCAAGTTGAGGCAAGTTGAGATGTCTCAGACGAGCAACAGGCAAGACCAAGTGAGATATAATTAGAAATGACGAAATCCAAGAGATGTTTGTAATTCCAAGTGAGAAAGTGTGGCTTGTAAACAAGTGCGGCTTATATGTGAATATAGTTAAGATTTTTCTATAATTTAGTGGATGCGCCTTATATACCGGTGCGCCCAACGGCTCGAACATTACGGTACTAACCATTACATCTTACCTCAGCGAATCAGGTGGTTAGGCCACTTGACCAGGATGCCAGACAACCAGCCAACCCTTTCAGCTTACAACACAAGATGCCAGCCAACCAGCCAACCCTTCCAGCTTACAACACCAGATGCCAGACAACCAGCCAGCCCTTCCAGCTTACAACACCAGATGCCAGACAACCAACCAACTTTCCAGCTTACAACACGAGATGCCAGACAACCAACCGACCCTTTGAGCTTACAACCGTAGATGATCGGGTTTCAGAGCCAGAGGAAGACCACGACGATGCTAGATAGATGGAGTGACAGACACACTGTATATCTACAACATGACTCTGTCTCAGACTTTCCGTCTAGTTGCAGACCGCCGCTAGCTCCATCTCCCTTTGACACGTCCTGGTGAAATGCTGATGATGTAAGTAACAAGTGAAACAAATATTCACTGGTCAAAACAACGAGTCATACCCCTTCAAACACCATGACATACAGCTTCTGTATAGTTCGAGTCACTGTAACAGTTGTACTCGTAGAAGTCTGTTTCTTTAGACAAACGATGTCTTTAATTCCATTTACTTGCTTACCTGAAATCTTGTGCTCCTATTGGAGTATAGTTTGATCAGTAGAGCGGTGGTTCTAAACACCCCGTTGTACTGCTGTGAGATGTGAACTATCTACAAATAGCACAGTCACCAGTTAGACTGACTTTAACAAAGATATATGCAAAAGATCTACAATTTCATGTGGCAAGATCGAATGAACAATTCGAATTGTGAAGAAATGTGACTTGTCAAAATCGTCTTCTTGCTTTCGCCGTCCACATGCACAGGCAACATTTGTCAATGACTATGGCGGTGTCCCCGGTTTGTGCTAGTTGCCATAGAGCTTGGTGGTCAGAGGAGTTGTAGTCGGCCATGTCTCATGATCACTCCACTTAACACAGGTCACATCAGTGCAATGTGTGCTCAGCTGTTTGGATCTCTTGACAGCAGTGGCGGATTGGTGATGATGTCATTTCTAATTTGCGGAAGAATGTTGAGAGTTCCATGGACAGCAAAGAAAACAAACGAGACAGTCTTGATGGAGGCAGACACAAGTAGATCACTCATAAGGAAGATTAGGAAAAGACAAGCAACATTTATAGGCCATTTTATGAGGAATGGGGATTTGGAGCACCTGGTCACAACGGGAAAGCTGGAGGGAAAGAGAGCACCATGTAGACCCAGGGAGAGAATGCTGGACGGACTTGCAGAGTGGCTGGGGATGAAGAGGTGGGGGAGATGCTAGGGGCAATGGGAGATAGAGATGGTTGGAAGTTTATGGTCGCCAACGCCATGCGGCAGGGCACCTGATGATGATGATGATGATAGACGTTAACCCTGTTGTTGCCAGTGTTGTGCCCCCTTAGGACCAACCACTGCTTTCTAGACAAGTGTAAATTGTCTGCCCATCAAATGCCAGCTTCATTGGACAGGACATTATGTCTGTAAGGAAGACAAGCACATCGCCAAATGTTCAAGTATCATCATCATCATCATCATCATCATCATCATCATCATCATCATCATCATCATCATCATCATCATCATCAGGTGCCTTGTCGCATGGCGTTGGCGATCATGGACTTCCATCTGTCTCTATCTCTTGTTGCCCCTAGCATCTCCCCCACCCTCCTCGTCTTCAGTCACACTGCATGTCCGTCTAGCATTTTCTCCCTGGGTCTACCTGGTTCTCTCTTTCCCTTCAGCTTTCCCGTTGTGACCAGGTGCTTCAAATCCCCCTTCCTCATAAAATGGCCTGTAAATGTTGCCTTTCTTTTCCTAATCTTCCTTATCAATGATCTTCCCGTGTCTGTCTCCATCAAGACTGTCTCGTTTGTTTTCTTTACTGTCCATGGGACTCTCAACATTCTTCTTACAAACCACATCTCGGCTGCCTCAATCTTGTTCTGGCTTTGCTTGTTGACTGTCCACGAATAGTATAGAGCTCTGAAACACCGTGACAAGATACGAAAATATTCTGAAGGCAAACCTTATCAGCTGTGATATCAAAACTTACGACTGGGAAGAAATTCCTTGCGGAAAAACGTGCTGAGGAGAGAGGGAACAATCATATTTGAGAAGTGCACAACAGTTGCTATTCAACAGCAAAAGGGAGCGGAAGAAGCAGAATCCAGGGCTGCAGGATTTCTTCCCATACAGTGCAACTGAAATGTGGTCTCTAAGAAGAATGTTGAGAGTTCTACGGACAGCAAAGAAAACAAACGAGACAGTCTTGATGGAGGCAGACACAAGAAGATCATTAATAAATAAGACTAGGAAAAGACAAGGAATGTTTTATGGACATTTTATGGGGAAAGAGTAATTAGAGTGCCTGGTCACAAAAGGAAAGCTGGAGGGAAAGAGAACATCAGGCAGACCCGAGGAGAAAATATTGGACGGACTTGCAGGATGGCTGAGGACAGAAAGGATGGGAGATGTACTTGCAGCAACAAGGGAAAGATTCGTCAACGATCGCCAACGCCATGTGGAAGGGCACATGATGATGATGATGATGATGATGATGATGATGATGATGATGATGATGATGATGACAGTGCTTATGGAAGAACGTATGTCTCCAGGATGGGTCTTGTATGTCACATGAAAACCCATACCAGGAGATGAGGGCCAACATGTTTATTCATCCGCCTGATTGACGGGCCAGTCATTATATATACAGTTCTTGCATCAAACTCCACAAGCGGATTCTGTCTTGGGTAATGGTTGCCACATTGTTCCCATTGCAGCTTGTCTCTTTTCTGTTTATAAAGATTACTGGCATCATCATTAC
>CM060310.1:85906218-85921218 GCA_030674185.1 Monoplex corrugatus | reverse complement strand
AGAAAGAAGACCAGATACACTTTGGTCTGTGTCGTTCAGATTTTGATAGTCTTTTAGCTAAGTTTATTCCACAAAATGTTACTCAAATCCAAACGTGTTTAAATTGTATTGGTTATTTAAGCTCAACTCGCTATGATTCTGTTAAGAATTTTGGGTAGTTTCTTCTAAAAGCATTTAAAACAGGGAAAATACGACGTCCTTATGTATAGTTGCCATTGTTGTTGTACTTGTTAATTTTGTTCTCTGATGTAGTTGATGATTTCTTTTAGAACACATTCAAAACACCCCTTCAGTAGATTTTGATGGTCTTTTGGAATAAAATATCTGAAGTCTGAAATCTGTACTCTCTCTCTCTCTCTCCTCTCTCTCTCTATCTGTGTGTGTGTGTCTCTCTCTCTCTCTCTCGCTGTCTGTGTCTCTGCCTGTCTGTCTGTCTGTCTGTCTGTCTTTCTCTCTCTCCCTGTATGTTTTATAGTAAGTCTATTTTCGTCATTGCATTGAAGTGTTTGGTCCCTCCCTTGTGAATTCTTTGATGCTTTCTGTAACTTTTTTTGTACGCTCATAACCGTTGAATAGAAGGACTAGCTGTATGACAGGTCCAGTGGGACCTAATGCCACTATTCTCGAATAATTAAATCTTTTGAACTCTTTTTTCCTACTTATGTCTTTGTCTTTGTCTGTCTCTCTGTTTTCTCTCTCTCTCTCTCTCTCTCTCTCTCTCTCTCTCTCTCTCTTCTCTCTGTTCCCTCACTATCTCTCGCTCTCTCTCTCTCCCCGTCTCTTCTTCTCTCTTTCTCCCTCTCTTTCTCTCTCTCTCTCTCACTCTCTCGCTCTCTGTCCTCCCGTCTGTCTCTCTCTCCTCTCTCTTTCTCCGTCTCTCTCTTTCTCTCCTATCTCTATCTCTCTCCCTCCCTCTCTCTCGCTTTCCCTCTTTCTTTCTCCCTCTCTCTCTCTTCTCTCTCTCTCCGTCTCTCTCTCTCATCCCTATCTCTCTCTCTCCCCTCTCTCTCGCTCTCCCTTTTTCTCTTTCTCCCTCTCTTTCTCTATCTCTCTCCCCATCTCTCTTTCTTCCCCCTGTCTCTCCCTCTCTCTCTTTCTTTTTCTACCCTTCTCTTTACCGCACTCTCTCTCTCCCTCCCTCCTTCAGTCCCTCTCTCCCCCTCCCTCCCTCTCTCTCTATTATCTCTCTCTCTCTCGGGGCGTGCTAGTCAATCCTTTAGAAGCTAAAATAAGAGCCATGTTTTACGTACATTCGACACGGTGGACCATTTCTGTGTACATTTATAGACATTACTCAATACTTTGATTAAAAGAACCTCTCTTGACAGTTCCTCCATCATCACACGAATAAAAAAAGTCTATAGAGTTAGGAGTTGTTCAAAGAGGGATTCACCGCACTCGTGTAATTCCATAAGCACTCCACCCAGATCTGCAATAGTTATTTGACAAACCCGTTGAACCTGCACTAAAAAAAAATTGTGCGCTGTGAAGGTCTTGTTACCAGTTGGGAAACATAATCTATGACACACTAAGCTGGCACCACCAGTATAAGTGAGGCTTTAAGGCGAACAGCCAACAGGTCAGCTTTTATATCACAGGGTGGAATTGAACTCAAGAAATAAGATGTTCGTGTCCACTGTTTGACCAAAGAGTTGCCAGCACGCCTTAAAATACCTTTGGCTTTCCTGAGGACCGAACTCAGGACCTTTACGTTAACATGGCGTTCTAACCAAGTGAGGTTATGGGAAATAGCATAGACACACAATGCTCTATGTTTAATAGACCATAATATAACCCCACTTGGAGGACATGGAGGACACCAATCTTCAATGGCTGCTTGACTGGCATCTGGTGTTGTAAACTGGAAGGGCTGGCTGGTTGACTGGCTTCTGATATTGTAAGCTTGAAGGGCTGGCTGGTTGATTGGTGTTCGACCTTATAAGTTGGATGGTTTGTCTGGTTGACTGGCATCTGGTGTTGTAAGCTGGAAGGGCTAGTTGGTTGACTGGTATCTGGTTGACTGGTATCTGGTATTGTGAGCTGTAAGGCCTTGCTGGTTGACTGGCATCTGGTGTTGTAGGCTGGAATGGTTGGCTGGTTGATGTATCTGGTTTCGTATGCTGAATGCTGGCTTGTTGGCTTCAATCATGGGTTATGAAGCTGGAAGGGTTGCTGGTTAAACTAGTATCCGATCTTATAAGTTGGATGGTTTTCTCATGGTGCTTGATATGGTATTGTAAACTAGAAGGCTGGCTGGTTGACTAGCCTCTGTGTTGTAAGCTGAAGGGCTGGCTGGTTGATGATTGGTGTTGTTATAGTTGGATGGTGGCTGGTTGACTGTCCTCTGGTGTTGTAAGCTGGAAGGGCTGGCTGGTTGACTGGCATCTGGTTTGTAAGCTGAAGGGCTGCTGGTTGACGGGCATCTGGTGTTGTAAGCTGGAAGGCTGACTGTTGACTGTCATCTGGTGTTGTAAGCTGGAATGGTTGACTGGTTGACTGACATCTGGTGTTGTAAGCTGGAAGGGCTGACTGGTTGACTGGCATCTGGTGTTGTAAGCTGGAGGGCTTACTGGTTGACTGGATCTGGTGTTGTAAGCTGAAGGGTTGATGTTGACTGGCATTGGTGTTGTAAGCTGGAAGGGTGGCTGGTTGTATGGCATCTAGGTTTTAAGCTGGAAGGGTTGCTGGTTGTCTGGCATCTGTGTTGTAAGCTAGAAGGGCTGATCTGGTTGTCTGGGATCTAGTGTTGTAAGCTGGAAGGGTGGCTGGTTGACTGGCATTGTGTTGTAAGCTGGAGGGTGGCTGGTTGTGGCATCTAGTGTTGCAAGCTGGAGGGCTGCTGGTTGACTGGATCTGGTGTTGTAAGCTGGAAGGGCTGGTTGGTTACACCGGCAACCAGGACAACCGATGAACGGTTGTGGGTTCGAATTCTCAAACACATTGTCGGATTTTTCGCCTCCAACCAGTCCTATCTAAATTTGAGTGTGCAGTGAACTCACTGGGAAAACTGGGATGACAGTTGAGTCTCATCCACTTCACAGATGCATCATTACGGATGTTCTTGAATTCTTCTTACCAAGACTGTAGGTGTCTGTGCCTCTCGGGCCTGGCTGATGACAGTATATATCTTGAAGCACGCGTGGAGTACAGCCTTCTCGTGAAGTCTAATCTTAGGTGGAACTCCCTATCACCATGATTATCCTCCCATCGTCATCGTCACCATAGCATTGCAAAATGCTGTATCAGTTTCTGTGACCTTAAATATGGTCTAGAAAAGTAAGCAAGCTAACAAAATATATACATAAACCTGATATTTGATCCTATTGGGTGTCTTGTGTAGCGTCCCAGCTCCTCCAGAAAACGAGGTCATGATTAAACTAGTGAACTGGGCCCTTTCCTTTCTGGTTCCAGTTCTGTTAGTAACCTGGCAGTACCTAATTATTTACTTATTTTTGACACAAGGAAGAGTACTTTTCAGACATTAAAGATTTATGATTTAGGTGATGCAACCTGAAATCAGCAGATAAGGAACTAGCTTTACCAGCGAAAAGAGCCGATTTTTGGGAGTCTATTTTGAGATGTAAGACACGTTTTAAATCGACTGACGTGTATGCGTATGTATGCTATGTATGTATGTATGTTGTATGTATGTATGTATGTGTATGTAGTAGTATGTATGTATGTATGTATGTATGTATGTATGTATGTATGTATGTATGTATGTATGTATGTATGTATTATGTATATATGTATGCATGTATTTGTATTATGTATGTTGTATGTGTGTATGTATGTATGTTGTATGTTGTATGTATGTATGTATGTCTGTATGTCTGTATGCATGTGTTTATGTATTATGTATGTATGAATGTTGTTTTGTATGTATGTAGTATGTTAGTATATTGTATGTAAGATGTGCTATGTATGTATGTATGTGTGTTATGTGTGTTATGTGGTGTGTCTCTGTGTGTGTATGTGCATGTGTGTGTTTGTGTTTGTATGATGTATGTGTGTGTGTGTGTGTGTGTGTGTGTGTGTGTGTGTGTGTGTGTGTGTGTGTGTGTGTGTGTTGGCGTGCTTGCGAGGAGTTCTCGGACTGGGTTTTGCTTTTGTTTCGCTGCCTATTGTTGTGTGCTTATTCCTAAAACTTGATTCCTGGAACTGTTCATTTTTAATAGTCAATACGTTGACTTTTTAAGTGACATTTTCCTTACCTTTGAATACCCAAATACGTCCTGTTTTCCCATATTTCTTATACATTGTGCAACCACTAGCGAAGCTATGCTTGGCGTTGTGCAATTTTCAACCAGCTTTTAGAGAACGGGACGATAATTCATATCGACTACGACGTCCATATGTTTCTTCATGTGTCGGTACACATCTGTGTGAGCCTGTGTGTATCGATCGCAATATTGCTCAAGTGACGAAAAAGTAAAGCGCTCAACGGCTCAAAATATTATTTGTAAAAAGGAATAATGTCAGCATGGCAGGACCATTTCGTTTGTCCTGAAAGCAAGAGCTGATAAAAGTCTTAGGTATATTGATCCTCACACACTAAGTACAAACTTCTCCCCCGGCAAGCCGCCATCTTTCTGTCACCGATTCCGCCTTCCCACGTGCATGCTGTGACGTCATAAGCCGACATGGCGGGGGTATGTTGGGTTGAAAAAGTCGATGATTGCGGACATCTTTTGTGTGCTGGTGTCTGCCGAAGTGTTTACCCTGTGGGAAGAAATCGTTGAAGCGTTGACTCCGAGAAATTCTGCTTAGCGATAGTGTTTCTGCTGACGTAACATTTGTTGGGCGGAAACTTCCTAACGGCTGGTTCCAGAATTCGGGTCAGCCACAGACAGACAAATTTGCCTTACCCTCATCTGTTCTTATATGAAAAGTGTCAGGATCAGTTTGAGCTTCATTTTCTTTTTCGGGAATGCATCTTCACGCTCGGAAAGCTCTATACATATCTTAAATGCTACGATAGTTGTTTTTTTTTTCATTTTTTAATTTAACATTTTTTTTTAGGATCATTGCATTCAGGGAGTGCTAACTTTTTTTTTTTTCTTTTTTTTTTTGTCGTCCCATTTTCTACGCCACATTAATGGCCACAGAAGCGGGAACAGGTTTTATTATGCGATGATGATGATGTCGATGTGGATGAAAACCATGATACTATGGAGTTCCATGTAGGATTGAGACTGCGTGACAGGGTTGTACTCTACGCTTACTATCATAATATATCCTGGCGTCAACCAGGCCCGAAAGAAACAGACACCTGCAGTGTTGCTCAGAAGATTAAAGCAACACCCTCAATGACGCATCCGCGAAGTAGATGAGACTCGACTTTGTGGTCCCAGTCTTCCCAATGAGCCCATAACACACCCAACTCTGGGTAGGAGCTGGTCAGAGCCGAAAAATCTCACAATGATTTTTGAAGGTACTGATGGGGATTCGAACCCACAACCTTCCAGTCGGTAGTCCGTTGCTTTAACCACTACACCACGGCGACTGGTGCTACGTTAGTTTTAATGGAAACGGATCCAAAGTTATCATGCCATAAGCCTGGATAAAAATCATAAGTGCCAATCACCCAATTTTCTTACTTACTCCAGGAGGCATAGTTTTTGCACCCCTCTTCTTTTATGCATAGAATAGAAATTGCATGATTGATTGAATTGTGTTCACGTTCCAACGGTAATGATAATGACACAGTAATGTTTGATCTATGTTCCATGTCTGTAGTCGCTAAAATCATTTGGTAAAGCTGCAATTGAAAATATGTAAAAGTAATGAATAAAAATATCAACAAAACATCTACCGATCGGTTTAAATTGGTTTGAAAAAAAGAACTTTCATATACACATGCACACACACACTTAGCGGCACACAAGTTTATATGTGAGTGTAATTAAGCAAACACAAATATTTCATGAAATGATGTCATTACACATGTACATTAAAGACAGAAACTTACATATAACTACTACTTTGTTAGAAACAATATTTGTATTATACATAACAAATCCACATAAGCTTATATCAAAAACCATACATTCTGACAGCAGGGATGCCATGGTATATTTCATTATAAACATCGTCATCTTCACCTTCCGGAAATTCTGTGCTGGAAATTTCCTACTCCTTTTCGTCACTCTGGCTGCTTTTTGGCTTTGCTCCTTTGCTCTCTGTCATTTCTTCCTCTCTCGTTTGCTACCTTACCGGCCAATTCATGTGTACGTCTTCCGTAAAGCTTCAAATAATGTAATCCAAAACAAGTGTGACTGCCCGTATTCAAGCAAACAGGAACCAGAAAAAACACGAAAGAAGAATATGAACGCGTAGTCAATACAACAAAACAAGACAGGCGCAAATTTTCGGACAACTGGCCTTTGTCAAGCGTAAGATTACAAACAAACAAACAGTAGGTACAGAAAAAATATTTCCTTTTCTCACATTGAAGACAGCAGCAGGGAAGTTTCAGTCTTTTTCTCAATTTATTTTGTATCTAGTGTTTGTTTGTTTGTAATCTTACGTTTGACAAAGGCCAGTTGGCCGAAAATTTGAGCCTGTCTTGTTTTGTTGTATTACATGTAAATACGCGTTCATATTCTTCTTTCGTGTTTTTTTTTCTTCTGGTTCCTGTTTAAATAATGTGTATTAGGACGGATATCTGGGAAACTTTAGTACCTGCATTTTTAGTTCTAAGAATATGTAAACTACTTAGTGGCAGTTTCAGGTACAATAGGCCAGTTTTTATGGTTGTTTGTGTACTTAGTTATCTTTGTACATTTGTATACAGCTTTATCTTTTTTTTTAGTCCCCTAGTGATAATCTGGGCTGAAAAGCCAACATCATGGGCATATCCTTGGGTTGTCTGTGCCAACACAGTAATGATTGTACTTAATTTTCTTGTCCATGTTTTTTTTTTCTTTCCAGGGTCATCGATGTGTGTCAAATTGGGGATGGTTATGTCCCTGACATGGGTCTGAGCAGTCGTCTGGAATTTGAGCGCTATAACAACCGCAGCAGCAGCAACAACAACAACAACAGAAACGATAATGATAATAATAATGATGGTGATGATGATGATAATGATAATAATAAAGATAATAATAACAGTAATATTAATAGTAAAAATATAATAAGAATAATAAAAACAACAATGATAATAATAATAATAATAATGAAATAATAATAATGATAATAAAAGTGATACAATAATAGCAACAACAACAACAACAACAACACCAACAACAACACCAATAATAATAATAATAATAATAATAATAATAATAATAATAATAATAATAATAATAATAATAATAATAATAATAATAATGATAATGATAATAATAATGGTAATACCCTGTACACATGTAAAAAAAATTCGGATACACGCAGAATTATATTATGTGAGTACATATGCACTAGAAAACTAGTTAACTAGCAAATAGAAAGATGACAGTTTCGTCACAGACTTTCTTTTTATCAAGATACAAGTCTTATAGATTTTTCTTGAAGGATTTTGTCGGGAGTGGTTGTGTGAGAGAAGTGGACAGCTCATTCTAGAATATGAGTTTCAGGCAGACAGACAAAGCTTTTCATAAAAGCGGGAAGAAAGGAAGAAAGAAAGACAGGAAAGAAGGAAGCAAAAAAGAAAGAAAGAAAAAAGAGAAAATAGAAAGAAGAAAGAAAGAAAATAAGGAAGAAAGAAGAAAAAAGAAAGAAAAAGAAAGAGAGAGAGAGAGAGAGAGAGAAATAGAGAGAGAGAAAAGAGAGAGAGAAAGAGAAAAGAGAGAGAGAGAAAACAAAAGAAAAAAACAAGAGAAAGAAAAAAAAGAAAGACACAAAGAAAATGAAAGAAAGAAGGAAACAAAGAAACAAGCAAACAGCAACAACAACAAATAAATAAGCAAAAACATAGCAAGAAACAAAAATCGTGATAGTGCAATCTATTCTCTTCCTTTTGGTTGAACGAACGAAGGAAGATCAGTTTTTATTTTGAGAATAAGGAATCTATTTGATGCCAGTGCCCTGATTTCAAAGAGTGAGTGTCATGCAGCCAAGTGTATCTCTCTTTCTCTCTCACCCTCCTTCACACAAAGAGAGCGTGCTGTATTGCTAGCTGGGCACACAATCCTTGATCGCCACTTTGTCTTAAACTCAAGATATCACACTTGTTCTGAGGGAGATTATTAATAAGCAAATACACAATGTTTATCTGTCCTGTCTTCTTCTTTTCTTTGTCTGTCTGTTTGTCTGTCCTTGTCAGACTGATTGTCTGTCTGTCTGACTGTCAATGTGTCTGACTATCTGTCTTCTGTCTCTCTCTCTCTCTTTTTTGTGTCTTTCTTTTCTCCTTGTCTCTCTCTGTTTGTCTCGTATCAGACTGTCTGTCTGTCTGTCTCTTTCTCCTTGTCTCTCTCTATCTGTCTATCTGTCTGTCTTTCTCCCTGTCTCTTTCTGTCTGTCTGTCTCTCTCTGTCTCCTCTCTCCCCCTCTCTCTCTCGCTCTTTTTCTCTCTCCTCTCTCTCCTCTCTCTCCCCCCTCCCTCCTTGATCGTTTTACGTTTTTTTTTCAGCACAGATGTTAAACAACGATATGATTTGCTGTCTGTCCATATAAGTACGAAATTAATGGTCACTTTTTTTTTTTAGTAAATGGTTGATGGTTGTGAGTACATTGCATACTTGACGTCGTTTTGATTAAATACGTCAGCACGCGTGTTCATCTAACCTAAAAGAACTATGTCGTATTCTTTCTTCGATCCTCTCAAGCTTTTACAGGTCAAGATATGAACTGAATAGGACGCATGGCGATACACCATTTTTATTCAGTGTTTCCAGGTACGTTGTCACAGTCCTAAATGATGTACAGTAGCGTTCTCGCAATGGAACGACCAAAGAGAAATAGGAAAACGAACAAATAAAACATACCTTTTTCTTCAACCAATACACTCTCTGGTCTCCGAGACTCACAACGATACAGATGTCATTGAAGAAGGTAATGCGTCAAAAGGAAAAAAAAAAAGAATGAAAGAACGAAAGAAAGAAAGAAAAAAATAAAAGACTTTTGGGGGTTGGGGACCAGACATAGTGGCTCTCCTAGAGTTTCGCTGTCAGTATTTAGGTCCTTCAAATAATGTCTTTATGCTTCCCAAACTATAGGTGTTTAACAAGAAATGAATTGGATATAATGCAGTAATTATGATGGTGATGATGATGATGACCATAATGATGATAATGATGATGATGATGATGATGAACGACGATGATGACAACGACGACGATGACGACTATGATGATGATAATAACTATACTAATGATAATGATGACAACAACAACAACAAATACTAAGAATTAAAAACAATAATGATAATAACAATGGTAATAATAATAATAATAATAATAATAATAATAATAATAATAAAACAAAAACAATAATAATAACAACAACAAAAATAATAATTATAGTAATAACAACAATAGTAATAACAACAATAGTAACAACAACAAGAAAACTACAATAATAATAATAATAATAATAATAATAATAATAATAATAATAATAATAATAATGATGATGATAATAATAATAATAATGATGATGATGATGATGATGATGTGGTGGTGGTGGTGGTGGTGGTGATATAACCCACCAACCACCAAACAATAACAAAACCCCAGAAAAGATTCCATACAACGAAACATGTATATTTGTCACAAAATAGATATTATCGTTACAGCTTCAATACCTTCACGCTATGATTTGGAATGGACAGATTTGGCACACTGACACCATGTTATTGCCTGTGGGTAAAAAAAAATGTTTTCATTAGTTTCTTCTTTTCTTCTTGATGTGTTTTGTTTAGTTTGATATATTTTTTTAATTTCAATTGTAAAGAAAACGAATTTGAATTTAATCCTTCTTTATTTTTTGCTTTCCTTTATTCTGCTTAGGTAACCTAGCACATTTTCAGATCATTCACTAAAACAAAAAAAGCTTTGAAATGAAAGCAAAATGTCGGCGGAACTTCAATGGGTAAGACACTGGAATTCCAGTCCGAAGGTTTGGGTTCGATTCTGCCTGCTTACCTCCCGCCTGGTGGGTAAAGGGTGGTGATTTTTTCATACCTCCCAGTTCAATGTGTGTTTTCAAACCTGTAAGTGCATGTGATGCCTCTGTGTGTATAATAAAGAGAATAAATGTTTCAGATCTCCCAGTTCGATATGTATTCAAACCTGTAAGTGCATATAATAGCTTTTTGTGTATAGATAAAAAGTGGAGATTCATGCCCGTCACATGTAGTGTATATGTCTTTGTGAGTATAGGTGGGGATCTTTTACATGTTTAGTGCAATATGTGTGCAGGCCTGTCGTGCATATAATGTTTTTGTGTGTATACATAAAACGTGGATATTTTTGATATTCTAGTTCAATATATATGCAGGCCTGTTAGTGCATATAATACATTTGTGTGTATAGTAAAGGTGGAGATTTTTACATCTCCTAGTTCAGTATGTATGCAGGCTTGTTAGTGCATATAATACATTTGTGTGTATAGGTAAAGGGTGGAGATATTTTACATCTCCTAGTTCAGTATGTATGCAGGCTTGTTAGTGCATATAATACATTTGTGTGTATAGGTAAAGGGTGGAGATTTTTAATCTCCTAGTTCAGTATGTATGCAGGCTTGTTAGTGCATATAATACATTTGTGTGTATAGGTAAAGGGTGGAGATATTTTACATCTCCTGGTTCAGTATGTATGCAGGCTTGTTAGTGCATATAATACATTTGTGTGTATAGGTAAAGGGTGGAGATATTTTACATCTCCTGTTCAGTATGTATGCAGGCTTGTTAGTGCATATAATACATTTGTGTGTATAGGTAAAGGGTGGAGATATTTTAATCTCCTGTTCAGTATGTATGCAGGCTTGTTAGTGCATATAATACATTTGTGTGTATAGGTAAAGGGTGGAGATATTTTACATCTGCTAGTTCAGTATGTATGCAGGCTTGTTAGTGCATATAATACATTTGTGTGTATAGGTAAAGGGTGGAGATATTTTACATCTCCTAGTTCAGTATGTATGCAGGCTTGTTAGTGCATATAATACATTTGTGTGTATAGGTAAAGGGTGGAGATATTTTACATCTGCTAGTTCAGTATGCAGACCTGTTAGCGCATATAATGCCTTTGTGTGTGTTTAGATGAAGAAAATTAAGAAGGTACGTTAACTCAAGGTCCTGTAAGGTACTTTGAAGATCCTGAGAGGTACGTTAAAGATCCTTTAATGCACGTTAACCTTTTGACTCCCTCACCCTATCCTCCAACGGCAAAAACTTAACCCTTTGACGCCTTCATCCTATCCACCAGCTTACTGTAGGAAGCTGGTGGATAGGGTGTGGGAATCTAAGGGTTCGCGATCATGGTTGACAATGAAGGACGCTGGTGGACAGGGTGCAGAAGTCAAAGGGTTAAAGTTCCTGTATGGTACGTTAAGATCCCATAAGGTACGTGAACAATCCTGTAAGGTACGTTAAGATCCCATAATGTACGTGAACAATCCTTTAGGTCCTGTCAGTGTCCAATAGTTTACGGAAACATGGAAACTTCCACCATGCACGACCATCAAAGACAAAGACAAAGACAAAGACAAAGACAATGACAATGACAATGACAACGGTGCTTTATTTTCCGACAGTAAAAGCGTTTTCAAACTGGCAGTATGTAGACTGTGTAGCAGGATACCATCTGCACAGTGTGGGTAAAACAACACATACATGCATTGGGAGAAAAATCAGAACGCTAAAAGCAAAACAAAAATAAAACTACCCAAAACACACAAACGAACAAACTGAACAAACGAAAACATACCAAATTTGCAATTTTTGATACACAGACATATAAGTTTAAAAGTGCATAGCCTAACAGTAAGCCAGCCTGTCACACAGATCATTAAACCATCAGAAAAAAAAAAAAAGCTTGAACTTAATGCTGGCACAAAAGAAATGTACGCCGACTCCCATTTAAGTATTAATTACAAGAAACCTGTGGGAGGTAGAGTTCCTCGTAAGATATCGAATAGCACCATTATCCGAAAACTGGTTTATGCATTACTCGTATGAAAAACAACTACAAGGACAGCAGCAACGACAACAACAACAAAAAATACATATCACATTCAGTACATTAGCATACATCCATCAAAAGAAGCTTGATTATCGAGTGGGCAAACGCAGAGTACATCAAAAGAAAAACGGACAAAATAACAATAAAAACAACAACCTATAAATGAACAAACGAAAAAAAAAAAAAAAAAAAAATCAAATAACCAAGAAACAAAAGACAAACAACATGCAACAAAAAGCAAAGAAAAAATAAAACACGAAAAAATAAACAAAGAAGAGATAAGCAAACAATTAATCAAACCAGCGAACAAACAAACAAACAATCATCAAACAAACAAACAGTAAAGAACAAACAGCAACAACCAAGTAACAAAGAGACAACACATAAATAAAACAAATAGACAAACAAATCGTAAGAAAGAAATAAAGACAGAAAGAAGCAAGTAACAAGCAAGCAAGCAAGCAAGCAAGCAAGCAAGCAAGCAAGCAAGCAACAAACCAACAAAATACAAACAAACAAACAAACAAGCAAAGAAGTCAACAAGCAAGTAAAAAACAAACAAGTTTATAAGCAAACATATAGACAAACAAGCAAAAAAAAACAAACGAACAAGCAAAGAAAGAAAAAACAAAAACAAATTCGTGATAGGGCAATTTGTTATACTCCTCTTTGTGTAACTACAGAGAGAGAGAGAGAGAGAGAGAGAGAGAGAGAGAGAGAGAGAGAGAGAGAGAGAGAGAGTGAAGGGAGGGTAGGAGAGGAGGAGGAGAGAGAGAGAGAGACAGAAAGACAAACAGACAGACAGAAAGACAGACAGACAGAGACAGACAGAGAAAAAGAAAAGCTGTCCACACCAAGGCTCTGTGTTAGATGTTGGTGCACTGTTACTTGATCGATATTGTCGTTTTCTGTGCGCACACACTCACACACACACACACACGCATATGCAGACACAAACAACACACACACACACACACACACACACACACACACACACACACACACACACACACACACACTCACACACGCGCACACAACACAACACACACACACACACACACACACACACATACACACACACGCACACACACACACACGCACACACACACACACATGCACATACTCATCACATACACACACGCACGCACGTGCACGCGCGTGCACACACACACACACGCGTGCGCACGCGTGCATACACATACACACATAAAATGGTCAAGCCAAAGTTTATTTTCTGTCCTTTTTGTGCACATGGACAGTTTTCATGCAACGTCTACTTTAAGATAAATTGATCCCCATGGAGATTATTAGCAAAAAATTACGCCTTAGAATCATAGGTGCTGTTTACATTTGGTAAAATGTGTTCACAGACAGGTGATAAGTGTCACAAAGAAACAGTCAACAATGTTTGACAAGGGAGATAACTTTTTTTAGACTTTACTGTTACTAAGAATGCGCAATGGCGTCACTTTTGAATCTGGGTATTTCTCGGACGGCATTAATTTTCATAATTATTATAGTTTTGTCTTGCAACGAAATGCTGTTAACTACAACTCTCTGTTTATTGAACTAATGCATTTCAGTGTTATGCCAGTGAATAAGATGAAATGTGTGCTTCTAAATTTGTTCAAAATCCATCGGTAAATCACCAAGAAGCTCGTTGTTATAGGAGATGGTAAAACAAAACAAAAATGATCCAACTCGACATTTTCAAAGACAGGATCATGTCAAAAGCCTTTAAATCAACATTACAAAATGTCTTATCTGGCCAGTAATTTATAAAGTTGTGAAGCCTGGACATGGAAAAAAGATGGTGAAACTAAGATGGAAACAGCATGGATGTGGTTCTAAAAAACGGCCTCTTAGAGTCAAATGGACTGACAAAAAACTAACGAATGCATCTTGAACAAAGTCAGATTCAAATGTGAAATGCTGGCTGATATCAAGGAAAGCAAAATAAAGATGCATTTTTTGGTGGAGGGGGGGGGGGGGCGTGCACTCCATCAGCCAACATCCATTGGCTACTGATGTTCAGGTTCTTCCATGTTGATCTTATTAGTTGAAAAGCCGCTCACGGACATTGGGACGTTTCTGATACAATAGGTGAGATATTCCTTAACGTTGGATGAAGATCTGGTTTTGACTATCTCAACCATTTGCTTTACATCATTAAATGTTGGTGATTTTTATTAGTTAATATCTCTGGCGTTGCAGGCTGCACCAGACTCTCGATTTCACATGATGTCTTACTCTGAGGGTCGGAATACGTTTTTCTGAAATGCTGTTTAAGAGCCCCCCCCCCCCCCCCCCGGCCCCCTGTGAGCGTCCCGTATTTGATATTTGGGCGGGCGAACTGGAACGGGTCTCTGAAGAAACAGTTTTGGCTTTGTATTTGTTCCTCGTCCTCATCACTAAGTTTACTATGCTAGGGGCACAGACTTAGAGAAAATGTTCAACATTTCAAGTATCTAGGATCTGTAAAAGCAAATGACGGTTCATGTTCAAAAGATGTGAAAACAAAAAACAGCATAGCAAAACATACCAAAACGAAAAAGGTCCAGTTAAACAACTCATAGAAAGACAAAGCGTTTCCCAAAGATTTAAAACTAAAGATCCTGAAAATTTTGGGTTGACCTGTTTTAATGTATGATTGCAAAGCCATCATCATCATCATAGGGTGCCTTGCCGAATGGCGTTGGCGATCATGGACTTCCATCTGTCTCTGTCTCTTGTTGCCTCAAGCATCTCCTCCACCCTCTTCGTCCTCAGCCACCCTGCAATTCCGTCTAGCATCTTCTCCCTGGGTCTACCTGGTGGTCTCCTTCCCTCCAGCTTTCCAGTTGTGACCAGGTGCTCCAATTCCCCTTTC